>CM077091.1:41202649-41802649 GCA_039513925.1 Platanthera zijinensis | reverse complement strand
AACGTCCATTTGATAGACGGTAAAGCCCTTAAGTGCGGCATAGGCAAGAAATAACCTGATCGCTTCCATTCTTGCCACTGGAGCATATGTCTGGTCGAAGTCAATTCCTTCTTCTTGACGATATCCCTTGGCTACAAGTCTGGCCTTATTCTTTACGATTATCCCATCTTCATCCATCTTGTTCCGGTAGACCCATTTTGTCCCAATGACATTCTTACCTTTGGGTCTAGGAACAAGTGTCCAAACCTTGCATCGTTTGAACTGATTCAATTCTTCTTCCATGGCTAGAATCCAGGATGCGTCGGAGTTAGCTTCCTCAAATTTCTTTGGTTCAACCTGTGAGAGAAAACTTAAGTGTAAATTCTCGTTAGTTGTACCTCGACGAGTTCTGACGCCATCCCGAGGATCTCCTATTATTTGGTCAACAGGATGATCCTTCAAGTGTCTGAACTCTTAAGTCCTTGCATCTGGGATCTCTTCAGCCACTGGAGTTGCATCTTCAGCTGGGATGTCTTCTTCATCTTGATCATCCACCTCTCCAATGGTGGTTGTAGAGGGGACCTTGATGAATGTCTCATCTTTATCTTCACTAGGTTCATCCAAGCTAAGTTCTTTCAACTTTGTACCTGCATCTACAATAGGCACACTAGACGAGTTGCTTTGCAACAGACTCGTCTCATCAAATACAAGATGTATCGACTCTTCCACCACCAGAGTTTTTCTATTGAATACTCTATAAGCCTTACTATGGCTACTATATCCTACAAAAATACCTTCAAAGCTTTTCTCGCTAAACTTGGTAGAGTGATACTTGCCGTTGTTAAGCACGAAGCATTTACAGCCAAAGATTCTAAAGTATGAAATGGTTGGTTGCCTGCCTTTTAGAAGTTCGTAAGGAGTCTTATCATGGTTCTTGTTGATGAGTGCTCGATTTTGCACGTGACAAGCGGTGTTGACGGCTTCAGCCCAGAAATACTCCGGAAGTGAGGCATCACTCAACATGGTCCGACAAGCCTCTATGAGTGTTCTGTTCCTTCTCTCAGCTACTCCATTTTGCTGTGGAGTGCGAGGAGAGGAAAACTCATGAAAGATACCTTGACTTTCACAAAATTCTGTCATGGCTCCAGATTTGAATTCCGTTCCATTGTCACTTCTGATTTTGACTATGGAATAGTTGTATTCATTCTGGATCTGCCTCACAAAATTTGTGAAAGTACTGAAGGTATCTGACTTGTGTTTCAGAAAGAACAACAACGTAAAGCGCGAGTAATCATCCACAATAACCAACGTATATTCCTTACCTCCCAAACTCCTAACCTGCAGTGGACCAAACAAGTCCATATGGAGAAGCTGCAAACTTCTATTGGAATCCTTGCCTGTTATGCTTTTAAACGAACTCCTTGTTTGCTTGCCTTTGATACAAGCGTGACAAGGACTGTCCGTAACGCACTTGACATTAGGTGCATCACGCACTAAGTTTTGAGAGAATAATTTATTAATAGTTTTGAAATTAATATGTGCTAGTCTCTTGTGCCATTGGTCAGCAAGAGATGCACTACTTTTTGCTAACAAACACATTGGTGTCGAAGAGTCTATACAGATAAAATTTAAACGGAAAATATTTCTGCTTCGAGTGCCTGATAAAATAGTTTCCATATTGTTAACCGACTTTATCAAACACTTGTCAGCATGAAATTCAACTACGTATCCTTTGTCGCATAGTTGGCTTATGCTGATGAGATTGTGTTCCAATCCTTCAACATATGCTACATTCGAAAAGGATACGCTACCATTAGAAATCATACCATAGCCTTTAGTGATTCCTCGATCTGAACCTCCAAAGATGACCTTTGGTCCGTTGCAGACTGGGGTGTAATTCTGTAGTAGGCTCCTTGTCCCGGTCATATGCCGAGAGCATCCACTGTCCAAGTACCAGATTGGCGTTTTGGTGGCCTTTGGACATACCTGCAATTACAATCATTTAGCCTTAGGAACCCAAACAAGTTTGGGTCCTTGGTCTCGAGTTAGAATACTCCCCCTACGAGTATTAGCCTCATGAGTGGTCACTCTCACGTTGCTAACTTTAGGGGTTGCAGCATTTTCAGGATTGAACCAACAATCACTGGCAAAATGACCAATTCTGCCACAGCACCAACAGTTGAACCTGTTGTATCTTTGCCTTGTGTGGTCCTGCTTGACTTTCTGGAATGAAGGTCCAGCAGGAGCTTTACTCTTGGAGGAGGAGGCTTCATGATGATGGCAGTTACATGAGGTCTTCTCCTTCATAGGCTTTTCTACAATGGGTTTTACTTTTGGTGTCTTTTTGAAATTATGACCGTGAGCATAAGGTCCATAGCTTTGAAGCTGAATCTCCTCATAAGGTGCCTTGAAGACACTCTCGCCAAAGTTACGAGGACGAGTCCAACCTTGGTATCTTGACTTAGGCTTCTCAGGGATCGGCCTAGAAAAGTGTCCGTAGGTGGACTCATAATCAAGTTCATTCGTGGGAAAGATAACTTTCTTGAACACAACAGGTTCCAAGGGAGCTTTCCCTTTTTCTTCAGCTAGAGCCTTCCGGGCGGCCTTATTCTTTCTCTTGGCCTTGTTTCTCCTAGAGGATTTACTAGAAGAGACAATGTGGCCTAAACCAGCACCCTTGGCCTTAGCAGAGAATTCAGCAACGATTGGAAGAACTATCTTAGGCTTGGAGAAACTCTCAACAAGCTTCTTTTCAGCCTCGAGTTGTCGTTCCAATTCTTTGATGATTTCCTCTTTACGGTCGATGTGCTTGAGAGCTTTATTGTATCCCTCCATAGCTGCATTGAGGTTCTCTTGAAGAGAGTTAGTCTTATCGACTTCTTCTCTCAAGCTGCTCTCACTAGCTCATAGAGTATTTATCTCTTTGGCTTGAATTTTCATTAATCTACGACATTTTTCGTAGGCGGTGAGTAACTCCTTATACTGACCCATGAGCTCAGATTCATCTTCAGAGGAATATCCCTCTTGCTCATTGTCATCATCAGAATCAGAGAGAGGAGTGTGAGATTTTACCTCCCCAGTAAACTGGGGGACTTGTTCATCATCTGAATGAGCCATGAGCCCAAAGTAAGCTTCCTCTTCTTCACTCGACTCAGATGAGTCAGAGTCGCTGAGAGTTTTGCTCTTCTTGGCTACTAAGCTTTTCTCTTTCCTGTTCTTATGGTGTGAGGATTTCTTTTCCTCTCTTCTTCCACCCTCTTTCTTTTTGTGAGGGCAATCGGCGATGACGTGACCTGGCTTATTGCAACAATAACAAATGATGTCAGTTGAGATCTGTTTGTTCTGTTTAGAATTATACCTGTCATGGCTGCTTGAGCCTTTCTTCCGATGATCACCGTCATGTCGTGATCTTCTATATGAGGCATCCTTGCCTCTCCATTGCTTCTTCTTATTCAAGAACTTCTTGAACTGCCTTGAGAGTAGGGAGAACTCTCCATCAGATAGTTCTGAGCCAGATGAGCTAGGCTCAGATGATTCTTCTTCATCAGCCTCAGGAACTGGGGCAGGAGAGCTAGCCTTTATCTTCCTTGAGCTATCTGCCTTTAGAGCGACAGATTTCTCCTTGGATGCAGACCTGCTTGTCTCTTCTTCAGCTTTTCTTGAGTTGATTTGCAGCTCGTAAGACATAAGCTTTCCGAACAGATTCTGCGGGTCCGTCTCAGCTAACCTTCCAAACTCCCGAATGGCACATACCTTATTGTCCCATTCCTTGGTTAGGGATCTTAAGAATTTGTCATTGAGTTCCCCATTGGTAAAGACACGTCCATAAACTCTTAGCCCATTTACTATCTTGAAGAAGTTCTCAAAAGTGTCAGCTATGGCTTCCTTATGACCCTGCCTGAAGGCTTCATATTTCTGGTTCAGTAGGGATCTACGATCATCCCTCACTTCCTCTGTACCTTCCATTAGAGTCACTAGGGATTGTCACATCTCCTTGGCAGATTGGCAATGAATCAGATTTTGTAGCATTGAGTCATCGACTGCACTTGCTATGATATTCTTAGCTTTCTTGTCCAGAGAGACAAGTGCAATCTCATCCTTGTCTAGATCCATCAATTTCATTGGTACCTTTTTGGTTGGATCTATTGTTGATGCGGTCATAGGAACATGAGGACCTTCTTTAATAATCATGAAGATCCGAGGATCTACAGCTTCCATGAAGAATTTGACCCTTTCCTTCCACATAGGAAAGTTGTTCTTGGTGCAGATAGGGAGCTTGGCAAAATCCTTAGTCTTACTCATGCTTGATACTCAACTTAGAAGGATACGATCAAGGTGTTAACCTTTTAACGATCAACCTCCCTCTGATACCAATTGAGAGGTCTAAGTTGTTAGCCTAAATCACCTAGAGGGGGGTGAATAGGTGAAATGCGTGTCAAATGCGGAATTAAAAATTAACACAGCACACATCAAGCAATCACAGACGACAAGAGATTTATAGTGGTTCCCCAACCTTGGGTACGTCCACTTTCCTCACCGATCTAGCAAATCACTAGACTCGGCTACTCCACTATCTCGGATTGAAACCAATCCTACACCTCGGAACCACGTTCCTACAAAACTCGATCCAACTGGATCTACAAAACTCGGAAGAAAGATCTTCCTACAAATTTCGGAGAAAAACTCCTACAAAGAAATTTTGGTTTGAGAATAAAAAAATAAAAACAATAATCTCAGATCTGGATCTTTGACAGTCTTCTTCTTTAGGAACTTCGGCTTGATCAGAAAAGGTTGAAGATGACTTGAGCGAGATCCACAACTCTGAAAACTAGAACCACCTCGATCGAGAAGATAGATCTGGAATCTTTGAGGCTCGGCAAGATCGAGTGATTCACTTTTGTCTGGATCGCTGGAGAAACAGTCGTTGAAGACGGAGATCGGGGCGATCCAAAGCTTTTTCCGCGAACAACAATGGCGGCGGCGGCGTGAGAATTAGGGTTCACGGAATTTTCTTTTTCTTGAAAAGAATATCTCTGTAATCTTATTAATTAGTCAATTCTGAAATGACCTATTTTTAGGTGGACTCCAACGGTCATAATCTTAATTAAGGATGACACGTGGACCAATCTGAAATGACGGATTCAAAATACTTAAGGTGAATTCGAACTTAGAAAAAATTCTGGAATAGAGAACTGCTATACTCGAGTAAGAGAAGATATACTCGAGTATGGGAATTCAGATACTCGAGTGATAGAGAGGAGTATACTCGAGTATGAGAAGAGAAATTTACTTGAGTGCAAAACAAACTACTCGAGTATCAGAAAGGATATACTCGAGTATCAGAACGATATACTCGAGTATCAGAAAGATATACTCGAGTGAAAGAAAGATATACTCGAGTGAAAGGGGAATTACTCGAGTATCAGAATATGTATCCGGGAAACATTCACTTACTCGAGTATCAAAGTCAATTACTCGAGTATGGAAATACTTACTCGAGTATTAAAATCAACTACTCGAGTATCGAATAATTTACTCGAGTATATAAAATCAATTACTCGAGTATAGAAACACTTACTCGAGTATTAAAAGAAACTACTCGAGTATAACTACTTGAACTTGCAGAGAAGGGAAGAAATGGATCTACTCGAGTATGATACAAGATTTACTCGAGTGATTAAGTTACTTACTCGAGTATGAAAATAGATACTCGAGTATGACTACTTAACTACTCGAGTATAGATATATCTACACGAGTATTCAGACCCTACTCGAGTAAGTCTAACTGATTACTCGAGTATGTCTCACTAACTACTCGAGTATAACTAACTAGCTACTCGAGTATTAAGTCTGATACTCGAGTATAAGAGAGGGGTTACTCGAGTATTTTGGACTTAGAAAAAAATTTCTGAGGAAATTAGCTCCAATGCTTCTGTCCATCAATCCAAGTGCATGAATGAGAAGTGTATCCCAATAGAGAGGCTATACATGGGCCAACACTTTGGATCACACAATGAGGGATTACATTGCATAGTCCTGTGTTTGATGACCCATTATAGACTGACATTGGTCTACACTTGGCAATTAGGACCTGCACACATACAACTCAAATACCACATCAAATACATCTTAATTCATCTTAGTTCAAGGTCTGACTTCCTACAAATCTGAGGTATTGTGGAGACAAACCC
The DNA here is from genome assembly GCA_039513925.1 of Platanthera zijinensis. Lineage (NCBI taxonomy): Eukaryota > Viridiplantae > Streptophyta > Magnoliopsida > Asparagales > Orchidaceae > Platanthera > Platanthera zijinensis. The sequence goes on along the minus strand of CM077091.1, from coordinate 41,796,479 downwards.
CAACATCTTGTAATTTTCTATGGAATTTTAGATGATTAAATATAGCATCTCCTTCTCTAAGCTAGGAAAGTCGGTATTTTACATTAAAATAGTTTAAGAGCCCAAATGTTTGCTAAAAATTATGGAACTTGGTTTCTGATGGTTTTAGGTCACCATAAAGCTTCTATAATTTTCTTGGGATTTTTGGATATATATCTATAGTACTTCCTTCATAATATAGTAGAAATGGCCTAAACTGGTAAATTAGGAATTATAGGTCTAAACACCTCTGGGATTTCTCAAAACTTGGAATTACTGTTTAAATGTCTCATAGGATTTTTACTAATTTTATGATGATATATTGTTTGCTCATTAGTGCACTTCATGTTCATACTAGGGCATTTGGATTCTTAGAATAAATAAATTAAATGCCCGATAAATAGGAAAATTTGGAAATCTTGGTCTTAGCTATATTATGTCAAGATAGACTTCCAGTAAATACTATAGGAGATTTGGAAGATAAATTGGAGTACCTCCCCTCATACTTCTCACGTATCTTAGGATGATCTGCATATAGTAAAACCACGGAAACTGAACTAGAGCGGATAATGAACTTTGAGAGATGGAATTTTTGGTAGTTGCTGGTTGGTTAGGGCATGCTAAGTTAAGTTCATTATTGGAGGTCAGGATAAGTAGAGTGCGAGACTGGTTAAGGAAAAGGGCTTACGGGAACGACGAAAGATCGTCCACCCCGAGTAGTAGTGGAAGAGTCTTAATATGCTAGGGCCAGATCTAAAGTAACTTAAAAAGGGATCGGGTAATGGGCATCAACCAATAATAATAAGTTCCTTGCGAAAGGGAACGGTGGGCTTCAGCTACCATCATAGTTCCTAGTGCCCTTTGAGAGCCCTTCACGGGGAATACCGGGGGCAGTCCTCGGCTAACGTAAACTATAGAAATAATAATCTAAAGATCAACTAGTATGATTAGGGTAACAAACACATACACCCCGTTAGCTAGGAAGGTAAAATAATTGGTTTGGGGTCCATTCAGATGGTAGCTCTAAAGGTAGATGCACGGACGAGACAGTCCGGGGAGCCGAGGGCTCGAGGGTTGGAGTACAGAATAAAGGTGGTGGGTCTTCGATATCTGATTGTCGTTCACACCGGCATCGGTACGTTGACTCAGCGGTGTGGGACACTTAGCCAAAGAAAGTCTGGTGGGTATAGCTAGCAGTAGTACGCGGATACTCTAGGTTGTGTTCTTCTAGGGGCGTACGGAAGGGCTAGGCCCGGTAGTGTGGATACCCGCCTAGGAGTGGGGGGCCCGACCCACTGTCTCTGTTTGCCACTACGGAGGTTCCTGGGAGTGAATTAAGCTGCCCGAACAGGGGGAACTAAAGGTCTGTGTGCATAGAGTCGTGTGCGTGTATTGCAATTGCATGAATCATGACATAGCATATCACTACACTCATAATTGCATACAACCGACACCCCAACGTATAAATCAGTATGGGACTTTTTATACGATGGGAGCCTTGCAGAAGACCCCTTAACTTATAAGTTTGTATGGGCATTCATATAAGTTAAGGTTACTTACTTCTTTATTTTTGTTCTCTGTCTGCCTCCTTTATATCTTCCACTTACTACATGTTTTCTTTATTACTTACTGCCATAGAATTGCTAGTTGTACTTTGTTATAGTTAGTTGTTAGAATAACTCCCCTATCATCTGCTTGATTATTCTCCACCTTTGTAGCTTCCCTTTCCTCCTCTCCGCTCGGTGCTTAGGAGCCGTGGGGGGAGGGGTAGGGGATGATAGGGCTTAGTCTTTATGACTAATGGTTTTCAAACCACAATATTACAGGAGCTTCGGATAGGAGACAAGGACCAACAGTCTAGGGACCAGCACCAGCGGAGTACGGTGCGCATGGAGGTGGGTCAGTCTAGCACCGGTGCACCTGCGACCAGCTCCGTGAGTGATTAGTACTTTTATAGTTTCTACGATGAGTGATTTGTAGTGAGGACTCTGATGTACCGGGCTCGAGCCCGTTTATCTATATTCCATCTGAACCATATCTTGCAGTACTTCTATTATCTACTTCCTGTTATTATCTACTGATGGACTGGATGTGATTTCACTTTTATTTACATGTTTCTGTGGACTTGTTTACATTTATGTGTAATTACTTCTCTCTCTCTCTTGTGATCGAAAAGGGCCAGCAGAATTGGCGTTTTGTAGTGGCGGCCTTCCCGTGAGTCCGGTGCCACCGCAAAGCGGCAGTTCTGAGCTAAGACCCCAGTGTCGAGAAAAAAAAGTGGGGGTCTTACACGGGCAACCACCCGGATTCAAGAACATTGACTACCTGAATCTTGTATACAAGTTGGTGAAAACATTATACGGATTGAAACAATCACCCCATGCTTGGTATGATACTCTCTCGAATTTTCTAAAAGGATATAGGTTTTGAATGGGTTGGGCAGACACCACTCTCGTTGTGATGTACGAGAATCTTGATTTAATTCTTTTACAAATTTACGTGGATGATATTATTTTTAGGGCAACAAACGATAAATTATGCAAAGAAATTGTCACTTTAATGCAGTCTGAATTTGAAATGAATCTAGTTGGAGAGTTATCTTATTTCTTAGGTTTTAAGATTTCTCAACATAATGATGGAATCTTTATTAGTCAAGCTAAATACATAAAAGATATTCTTGTGCGATTTGGCTTTGAGAATATGAAACAAGTCAAGACTCCAATGAGTGCCTCTTTAAAATTAGGAAAGGATGAAAGTGGCATTTTGGTGGATCAAACTGTCTGTAGAAGAATAATCGTATCACTACTCTACTTAAGTGCGTCTAGGCCCGATATTAGATTCGTGGTGTGTCTATGTTCTAGGGATCAAGCTGATCCGAAAGAATCACACTTGAAAGCATTTAAACATATCTTTAGGTATTTTATAGGAACCCAAAATCTTGGTATTTGGTACCCACACACCACAGATTTCACACTCCACATATACTCTGACTCCGATTATGCTGGATGTTCACTTGATCGCAAGAGCAAAAGTGGTACCTATCACTTCCTTGGTCCGGCACTAGTCTCATGGTCAAGTAGAAAACAAAACTCAGTTTCCCTCTCCAATGTTGTAGCCAAATATATTGCCCTAGGGAGTTGTTACGCACAAACACTTTGGATGTCTCAAACGTTAGAATACTTTTGCCTAATTTGAAGAGACGTTACTCTTAGGTGCGATAACAAGAGTGTCATAGACTTTACCAATAATCCAGTGCATCACTCATAGTCAAAACATATTGACATTCGTCATTGAAAGTGAGGGTAAGATCTATCTTAACTCTAGAGGGGGTGAATAGAGTTTATTTAAATTAATTTCACAGTTGAAATTGATCAGCAAATATAAAATTCAATTTATAGTATAGTGTAAAGTGTTAATGAAGAGTTAAAAACAATGAAGTAAAGAGCACAGCACACAGCAAATCAATCACACAAACAACCTAGAAGACACAAGGAAATATAGTGGTTCCCCAAAAACCTGGGTACATCCACTCTTCTACCACCCTTGGTAGGAATCCACTCAGGATGAGTTGATCAGGTGTCCTGACACTAATGAGCTTTTGATAAGGTGCTCAAAAACCAAAACTGGATTTTTTGATAAGGTGTCTTGCCACCACTGAGTTTTGACAAGGCTCTCAGAACCAGACAGAACTTTTGAAGGGAGTTCAAGAACCCTTTTACAGCAGAAAAAGAAAAGATAAAGAGGTGAAGTTGTCTTCTCTGTTCTCAAATCAAATGAGAGAAGACTAGTGGATCTTTTGTTGTCAAAGATCCCCCTGAGTTGTAGATAGGTTCAGGAATGGAAGCTTTGCTCTAGGGTGATAGGCCTTCAGAACTTTAGATCTCCAGCAAAGGATTTTTTCAGCAAAAAGGCTGAAAGATGAGGTGTCTGGAGTTCTTGAGATGAGGATGTGATCACTTTTCTGTAAGCAAAAAAAATTGTTATTCTGATTCTTCAGAAGATGATCACTTGTTATCTGTCACAGCTTAATTCTTCTTGTTGTTCTCTGGGTGTTGTATATTCTCTCTATGTTTCTGAAGACAAAAAGGAGGATCTTATTCTCTGAAAAATTCTTGTCAAGGATAGCCGTTGGCAGTCATAAATGTCTTCCATAAAGAGTCTTGTCTTATAGAGGAAGGTCCAATAAAACATTTCCTGAATAATTCCTTGAAACTTGCTCCAGAATAAAGATAAACGGCTGGCAGATCTCCTTAACATAAATGCTAAGGGATTTCAAAAACATTCCAAAGACTGGCAGCATTTGAATCCTTAGAATCGTTGATCTCTCAGAAAAATCGTCGATCTGAGCTTTACGATCGTCAAACCGAGCTCAGAGATGGAAACAGATCAAACAGACAGAAAAACGTCGAACTGAGCTCGAAGATCGTCGAACCGAGCTCAGCGACCTGAAGAATAGCTGAAGAGAGATCGTCGACCTGAGCTAGAAAAACGTAGAATGCAGTTCGACGACTAACCAAAATTGTCTGAAAGCAGATCGTCGATCTGAGCTCGAAGATCGTCGACCGGAGTTCGACGATTTATCAAGTTGAGCTCAGAGAGCGTCGAACTGAGTTCGACGTTTCGTCGACCGGAGTTCGACGAAAATTGCCTTAGACTTGGCTCTATATCCTTGACATTGGAATGGTCCTGGGGGCAGCTTCAAACCTAAGTTCTAAGCCCTAGACTCATTCTAATGTTGACCTTTACAACTATACAACTAGGTCAACCTGGTTTCCTAAGACAAACATAGTGATCCTTACCCAAATTAGTAATAGGGTGTTCCAATAGTCATCATTTCATTCGGGATCACATTAATAAAGAGAATGTGAGAGTAAGCTTCATTGGCACCGACGACCAACTCGCTGGCATATTCACAAAACCCCTCCTAGATGCGCGTTTCCCGTTACTTCGACTTTAGCTGGGTGTTTTGGATCTTTCTTCGTAGTCATGGTGCATTTGTCAATTTTTTTTCTTTCATCGGTTTTTTCTGTTTCTATTTTCATTTTTTTTAAAAAAAATATATTACAAAAATGAAAAAAAAAACAACAAAAACATGTCTTTTGCCTATTTACTTTCTACTTTTTCGTCGTTTTTTCTTGATTTGTTGTTTATTTTATTTATTTTTGTCAAATATTTAAACAAAAAATATATAAAACCCAAAAATAAACAAAAAACTGTGGATTGATCATTCTTAGGACACACATGGCTAAAACTTAAAGCATAACAATTACTTACAATATTGGACTTAGGCATACTAATCCCTGTGAACATTGTCTACATATATCATGATGTGTTGAATATTTAGGTGCTTAGCTACTGAGTGCGAGAAGATATGTTAGTGTTCATCGAATATGCCTCTAAGTATGTGTGAGGATTTTGATAGCGGAATGACGTTACACAATTCACACATCCCTAGACAGAGCACTCTTGTATAAAGTATATGCTTACATGCTATAACTCATGATATTGTGTCTACCACGCTAAAAATAACTTGAAGTATCAATGTCACGATACATATAGATGTTTATAAAGGGTAGAATTTTGGGGAAAATCTGTAGTGGTCAAATCCTTGAAATCCGAACAGAACAAATTTTTTACATTTGATAGCTCAACGCGTATAAATTTCAAACAAGGCAAGCTATCAACCTTTGCGTCAAGGATACCCCCCAAGCACTACTCACTCCTCCTGATAAGTCTTTATGAGAATTGTGAGGATGAGCACGTTGGTCTAAACATTTTTTCAATCTTGTGCACAAACTAGTACCTTAAGCTTATGTACCCTAGTTCTAGTCTTGATATCTCGTAGATAGCACTGTGACGTGAATTTTTCACCTTATTTCTCCCGCGATAGAATTTTTACATACTGAGATAAACCATGTAATGAATGTTCACTCAACTTTGTGTTTGTCTTTTGATACTACACATTCACACGTCATTGCTCTATCTAACTCTTCCATGCATAAGAATTGGACTGACACAACACTATATATCTATTGCACACAAGTTCGAGCACATGATTTCTATTTAAAGACATGTACAATGTTCCTCTGTATTAATTCTATAACTCTTGTAGCATTGTACTCTACATCGTTATGTGCTTAGTCTCCTTATGTTTTCCAATCTTTTGTAACTCTGAACGGTTATCTCAAACTACTTCTACATACTACACTCATTCGTGTGACCTCTATGCTTAATATTCTATGATTTCATGCTTGGTAACCCCTATTGTTTTCACCTCTTGTTTCAATTTCTCTAACGTGCGATGTTTGCTTTCTCCCTCATGCACATTATATACTACATGTGCATGTTTCATTTTTGGTCTAGCTCATCCCCTTTCGATAATATCAAAGGGGGAGAATAGATGCTTCATGTGTCATAGGTTAGTGTAGATCACATATAGGGGGAGCTTAGTTCACTGTGGGAATATAGATAGGGGAGCATGTAGAATACATATATAGGGGGAGCTTTTGTGCAGGGGAGCCATATAGAACATGAAACCTAGGCTTTTAAGACCATATCTTATATATATACGTTGTATCATGCACTTTATTATTATATCTCATGAATGGGACTTGATATTATCAAAAGGGGGAGATTGTTGGAGCCGACGGTTAGCATATCCTTAGGTTGATAATATCAAATCCCATATTGTATTTGATTACATCTTGTGTTTGGTAGAGTGTGCAGGTTTACAGGTCCAAGAAATTCAAGGAGCCGTCCTCAGGAACCTACTGCCGAGCAGTAGTAGCTAACGCCAGATAGTAGCCTGAATAAATGGCCAAGGCGCTCGAGAACCTACCGCGCCGCTCTAATCCTACCGCCAATGCTATCTCGAGGAATTAATTTGTCCAGGTTCTCGGGAACTTACCGCGCATGCGCTAGCTTTATACCAGACCATAGTAGCCAATCAACGATTATCGAGTCGGAAGCATTGAGACAACTGGAATACCGTCGGGCACTAGCTTGGTATGGCATCACGGTAACGCACTCAATGATCATCGAGACAAAAGTGTCGAGATGATTGGCCTATTGTCGGGCGCTATCTTGGTACCACGCAACGGAAATGCACTCAATAATCATCGAAAGCGTCGAGATGACTGGACTACCACCGGGCACGACCTACCTACCGCGCTGTGCTAGCATTGGAAAAAGGAATATATTCGTTTTGAATATTTTTTCCAAATTTGGAGGACAGCTGTCTACATCAAGTGCGTGAACCTACTACCGGGCGCTAGCTATACAGCCAGCGGTAGCCTCTTTTCATAAAGATGTATAAAAAGGCACCTCATTTTCTGTGTTTCTTATCAAGACAAAAAAAGACTTAGATCTGTGACTCCTAGGGTACGACCGCCTCTTTGTGGTCCATTTCGTTGTCTTCTTCGAAGGAAAAGGAAGTGGATTCCAACCCGTTCGTGCATGAAGAACTCCGGTGAGCCAAGAACTACATTGACTACGAAGAGACGATAGGTCACAAGCACACTAAGATCTCAAGAACCGGTCGCGAATTGCTCGACGGAGGAATCGTCAAGAGGGAGCTTTGAATCAATTAAAATCCTTTAATATTTTATTGTATTCTTCTCTTTCTCTATTTTTCTTGTGGTGAAGGAAATCAACCAGGGGAGGTCGTCAGAATCTGGGGTAGGATTCCATGAGAAAATGTCCCTGGGTATAGACGTTTAGATCGGGTGATCTAGCGGGGCTCTAAGACCCTTTCTTTCGTAGAGGTGAAGAGCCCACTTGAAGGCCTTTCCTGGAGGGAAAGGGAGAGAGCCAACTGGTCCGTGGAGCGGGTTGGTATAGAAAACCAAAAGTTGTTTTTATTCACCGCCTTTGATCTCCGGCGTCATGAAGATCAAGTTTTGTAATATTTAAAATAATTGTGTATTTCACTTTGGAATGAAATTCATTTCCGCATATTCTCCTGCATATTACATTGTGTGTGTTAGCCTGAAATTCTCTGAAAGGTGTATAGATTTCCACGGAGAAACCTGCCCTGAAAAATGAGTTTCGTAACGTACCGTTGTACGTTAGATACCAAACGCCCTGCGGTAGCTTCCTGAACTAGTATTTTTAGTTAGAGATAATTCGAACTTCTAGTAATCGTCTGTAAACCTTATTTTCCCCCCCTCTAAGATTGGCCACTAGATCAAATAAAGAGAGCATCAAATGTATGCCAAGTTCTCCAAGTTTCTGTTCTGGCTACAGGATGTTGTATTTTTGGGTCATATCATCAGTGCAGTTGGGTTGGCTATGGACCCGGCCAAGGTGCAAGCAGTGAGAGATTGTCCATGTCTAAAGTCAGCTTAAGACATCCATAGTTTCTTTGGGCTAGCTGGATATTATCGTAAGTTTGTTGAGGGATTCTCGAGGATAACATTCCCCCTCATGTCCTAGACGAAGAAGGATGCAATAATTTCTTGGATGGAGAAATACGAGGCTACATTTTAGGAGTTAAAGGACCGACTCACCTCTTCCCCCTTCCTTGTACTTCCATCTGGGAAAGAAGGATTCCACATCTACACATACGTATTATACTAGGGAATGGGGGCAGTTCTGATGCAGCACAGTCATGTGATATCATATGCTTTAAGGAAACTGAAGAAACACGAGCAGAACTACCCGGTTTATTACTTAGAGCTCAGGGCAGTAGTGTTTGCCTTGAAGATATGAAGACATTTTTTGTACGGGGTTCATTGTGATATCTTCTCGGATCATAAGAACATCAAATATATTAATACACGGAATGATCTGAACCTACACTAGTGGAGGTGGCTTGATTTTATATACGATTACGACTATACCATGCATTATCACCCGGGGAAGACGAACTCAGTGGTAGATACTTTGAGTAGGAGAGCCGACACTACTTGAACGGAGCCCCGAGTGATGTCCATGGAGCTGGTACAGATGATGGAGGATATGCACATTACCATGGTTTCCAGGGCAGATCCAAATGTTTATAGGGAGGCTTCGGTCTCCCGGAGCATTATTTATGACACACGAGACTTTATCAGGGCAGAATAGAGATAGGTCGCGGCCTTGGAGCCCATATACAAAGCCCTAGAAATGGGCAAGTCAGAGGAGTATACACTGTATGACAACCTCATTCACTTCTATGGACGCATTTATATACCTGCAGTAGGTGGGATCCGGAAGGAAATACTCAGGGAGGTACACTACACACAGTACTCAATGCACCCCGGGATCACAAAGATGACAGCAGACTTAAGGAGGGACATGTACTGGCCCTTGATGAAGAGGGATATTATATCATTTGTGATACATTACGAGACCTGCTAGCAGGTGAAGGAAGAGTGTAAGAGCTTGGGAGGACTACTAGAGCCGTTGTCTCGCTCCAACACTGGACACAATTCTATTTGGGTCATTATCGATAGATTGACCAAGGTAGAGCGGTTAATTCCAGTCAGGAAGGACACACAAGTTGCTATTTTGGTGAGGCTTTTTGTGGAGCAACAGTCAGATACCATGACGTACCCAGATTTATTATCTCTAATCGCGATGGTCAGTTTACCTCAAGGGAGTGGAGGGCAGTGCAAACATACTTGGGTTCTCGACTTACTTTCATTCGCCTTCCACCCCTAGACTTATGGTCTGACAGAGATGACTATCCAAACAATGGAGGACCTTCTTTGATTATGCATCTTGGATATAGGAAAGCACTGGGAGAGGTTGTTGCCACTGATCGAGTTCTCCAATAACAACAACCACCAAGCGAGCATTGATATGGCATCGTACAAGGCTTTGTATGGGAGGAGTGTCTGACACCGCTATCTTGGGTCAAGGATGAGGATCCTAGGACACTCATTTTGGATTATATTGAGAACATGGACACACACATACGACTGATTAGGGACCGAATGGTAGAAGCACAGAGGAGGCATGCCAAGTATTATGATGCGAGGCATTGGAAGGTGGATTTCCAGGTGGGAGATAGGGTCTTCTTGAAGATACATCTAGTGCACAGAGTTTCGCGAGTATTGAGGCACAAGAAGCTCAACTATCAGTTTATGGGGCCATACATGATCCCTGAGTGGATAAGTCCTTTGGCTTACCAGTTGGAGCTGCCGTCAGAGTTAGAGAGCTTGCACGACATGTTCCACGTCTTTTTGCTTCAGAGAGCATTAATTCGGCCAGAGTAGCATATCACAGCTATAGTAGGCCCGTTAGCACCTGATCAATTAGTTTGTTTGGAGCCAATCCGGATCGATGACTTGACGGTTCGAGTTCTGCGAAAAGAGAAGGTTCCCTTGGTCAAGGTGTTGTGGTCCAACCACGGATGAGAGGAACACACCTAGGAGTCTATGGACCTGATGCAGGAATAATTTCCCGGACTCTTTGCCATAGGTACTCCATAATGTATTTTTAAAAGCTCTATAATTTCATATGCTTAGAACCCCGTATACCCGAACTTGAATTTCGGGGACAAAATTATTCTTTTGTTTATTGGGATTTGTAGCATCCTTTTTTCTTCTAGACCCCTTAACTAAGATTAGGGTATGGCATGTGGTGAGTGAGAGGGATTAGGCTAGGTATTGACCTTAGGGCCTAAGGAGTTACGGTGGACTCACATAGGGCCCACTATAGGGTTCAAGTCCACTTATGGCAAACTATCCTAAATTGAAACCACAAGTACAACTTGACCTCGCCACTATGCCCCTAACCCTAGAAGAATTCTAAGTGGCCTAAAGGACCCATCACATGAGCACCCATTAACCCAAATTGACCAAAGTGGGGCCATCCCACTCATCAAATTAACCAAGTCAACCCCAAGGTCAAACTTGGTCAACATTAAGCCTAAAAGGTGAATTAAGGAACCAAGCCCAATTCTAATGGGCTAAGGCCATGATCCATGGCCCATTAGCAGCCCATGACCTCAATTATAGCCCATACCCTCTGGTTTTTGAGGGTAGTAATATGCATGGGCAGTATTTTGGGAATTTTTCCAGGTGGAGGAAAGAGAAGAGAGGGAAATGAGGATTAAGAGCCATGTGTCCTTCCTCCTCCCTAAAAGAATCTAGCGTCTACCTAAATAACCTAGAGGGTGGTGAATAGGTGATGTTTGTGTCTTTTTGCGGAATAAAAATTATCTAAAAATTTAAAAACACAAACACAAAGATTTGTAGTGGTTCCCCATATTGGGTACGTCTACTGTCTCGCCTCGCATATCTACAACGAAGGGATAGATTCGGTTACTTCACCTTTCTCAGATTATCACAATCTTGCACCTCAGAGCAACGCTTCGACACCTCGAAGAACAAACTCTCCTACACCTCGATCCACAACCGGATCTATTCCTTGATCCATAAACCGGATCTACAAACTCGATCCACACACGGATATACACTCGAAAGAACAAACTTAATACAATCCCGAAGACAAAGCTCATATAATCGTTAAAACAATTTTACAACAATAATAAAAATGTTACTTTTCCAAATCTGAAATCTTCAGGGATCTTCCTTCTTGAAAACTGAAATTTTCGGTGAAGAGGGATGAGGAAGAAACCCGAGGAAGCTTGATCTGAATATTAGAATCTGACACGATCAAATAGATGTTGAAAAATCTTGGAATCTTTGATCTATCGAATCTTTTCTCCTATTGAATCATTGGATTGAGAGAGATCGACAGAGAAGAATGACGATTAAGACGGATGCTTCTTCCAAATTTGGAAAGTGTGAATGCGATTCTATTGCTGAAATTATTCTCCTATTAGGGTTAGCGAATCCTATGAAATGACTATATATAGATCATCGTCTAACGGTCATAAGTCATTAAGGAAAGATCCACGTGGATCAATCATGAGGAACTTAGAATAAAATTTGAAATCCATCAAATAGATTCAGAATGAAAAATTCTGCAACTCCATTTCTCGATAAGAAATAGATTTCTCGAGAAATGACCAGCTTTCTCGAGAAAAGACATGACTTTCTCTAGAAAAGACTTAACAAAATTTCTTTAAAGTGAAAACCTGATTTCTCGAGAAGGATATGATTTCTCGAGAAAAGTACTTAGCACAAATTTAGAACTGAAGATAGATTTCTCGAGACAGAAATGATATCTCGAGGAATAAGTTTATTTCTCGAGAAATGGCCTGACCTTCTCGATAAATTTACTTAACAAAAATTTTAAGCACTGAAGTACTTATTTCTCGAGAAAGAACTTGATGTCTCTAGAAATATTCTTGGCGTCTCGAGAAACACTTTTGATTTCTCGAGAACTACTTTCCTTTCTAGAGAAATGGACATGGTTTCTCGAGAAAACTTCAAGGCTTTTCTCAAGAAAAGACTTAGAGATAGTTTCAGATAGTTTTCCGAGAAGTCTAGCGGTTTCTCGAGAACAGCTTGCTTTCTCGAGAAATGTACACAGACTTCTCGAGAAACAGACTTCAATTTTCTCGAGAAAAGGGCTTAGAAATTTTTCTTAAAATTTTCTTTTCTTCTTTGTTGAAGACCAGTAACACTTCTTCTCTTCTATTTCTCTAGTACTTGAAAATGAAGTTCATCCTAATAGAGAGGTTACACATGAATCAACACTATGGATCACACAATGAGAGATTACATTGCATGGTCTTGTGTTAAGTGACTCATTGTAAACTGACATTGGTCTACACTTAGCAATACTGACCTGCAAGAACTCAACTAAAGAATAGCATAAAATACATACTTAATTCATCTTAGTTCAAGCGTGACTTCACACAAATCTAGGTTATTGTGAATACAATACCCAACAATCTACCACTATTTGTTTAAGTCAGAACCCTCTACATTAAGGTGAATTATATCAAGCTAATTAAAGAATTAAATAACAAGTTAAATAATGTATGTAATGACAGATAAGAAATAATAAGATCATCAAGATTCAAAATTATATATATAGAGAGAGTTTTTCCATAGGAATATCTTTGTTCACAAAATTCTATACAGCTGACAATCATAAAGTTACTTGAACTGTTATTGCTGTTGTCTTTCCTTCTTTCTCTTATTGTCTATTCTGATAACTGAATGGCATGGGATAGTACTTTGAAGGTCAAGGAGGAGCAGTAAGATTATTAGGACCATATTCATGATCATAAATCCTTCTTTTTTCAAAGATTTTTCATATTGCTCCTACTCTTTGTGACTGTAATGATCATCTTTATTTTCATTATATTCTACAACCAGATTCAGAGTATCCAAAATAAGTGACTTGGAAGTAGGACTCCAAACTTCAGCAAATTCTTGTTCTATTCTTTTAGCAGTACCTTGTTTGGTGATAGATCTGCTGGCAGAGGCACCCTCACATATTTCCTTTTATTTTGCACTTGCACTTCAGGAGGTAGATCTTGAGGAAACTCTGGTTGTTAAGAAGTCTAGATTTGAAAAAAATCTTTAGGAGGAGCTTCAAACTGTTTAGGACCAGGAGAAAAAGTAGTCTTACAAACATTGGGATCAAGATGTGGAGGTGGAGCAGCATTTGGGTCAACTTGAAAATCTTGAAATATTTTGTTGTACATCCACACAGCAATCTCAAAAGTATATATGTTTACCCCCTTAATATGTTTTTCTACACTTCTATTGATTTATTTTAGTTGATCATCCCGCCGATTTTTCCACTCTTGAACTTTCTTGCCTAGATTTTCTTTTACTTTATCCTCCCCCTTTCTGACTTCTATAGTAAGGGTGTCTATGACATCTTCTTTGAATTTTCCAACTTCTTCACATGTTTTGAAGTTTTGATGTTCAGTCTTCTTCAATAATTGGATCTGATTGTTTACTACAGTGACTGCTTGGTTCATAGCTTCACCAATAGTAGTGATAGTGTGGTATAGAGCCTTGCCACCAATTTTTAGAAGCCTTTTGAACTCATCTGTATTGTGTTGAATTTCAGCAAACCCTCTGCTCATCTCTTTCTCAAGAGCAGTTACTTTGTAAGTCACCTCTTTGAAAGAGTTGTCAAAGTACTCTCGTTACTTCGTCAATATAGACTCAATTTTACCAACCAGGGTATCATCAGGAATGATGTTAGCTTAATGAGGTTGAGGAGGTAGATTTGGAGCAGTCCATACTGGGATTTCTTCAATAACAACTATACTTCTCCCTCTTTTGGCAGAAGTCATAATATCCCCTTCCTCTCCAAGAATAACAAGCATAGAGAAATCTATGTTCTTGAGAGGAGGGTCTGCAGGTTCTGGAATAATTGCATCCTCATAAAAAAGTAATAACACATTCTCCCCCTCACTTTGTTCCTTGGGCTGAGAATCTTCTGGGGTCTCTTCAGGAGTCTCTTCAGTAATATTTTCAGGAGCAAAGAACAGGGTATCATCTGAAGTTAGATTTTCTATCATTCTGTCAATGTTAGTTGCAGTAGTATCCATTTGAGAATCATCAAGATTTTCTTGATCAAAGGAAGAATCAACATTCATACCTAAGCCACAATCATACATAGAGGTGCTCTTCTCAATATCAAACAGAGTTAGACTTTCCTCTTCCACTACCACAACATAATCAATAACATGCTCTGTAACCTGAGCTTCAGGAATATCTGACTAAACCTTTGTTTCTGGTACCTCAGCTGGCTGAACATCTTCATGTTCTGAAGGAGCAGGCTCCCCCTCAACAGCTTTACCAAATTTGCCAACTGTATCAGTTTGAGGAGGAGATGGGGTCCTGTACTCGTCATCTATTGTCTTGGGAACTCTTGGAGCTTTGCTTGTCTTTGGAATTCTTATTTCCTATCTCTAGATGGAGGATAGAGAGATTTTATTCAAGTTGTGAATTGCCACACCTTTGGATAAGTCAAAGATTTCAGGGTGTGCCTGATTTAGATATAAGGAGATGATCTTTCCAAAGTTTGGTGCATTCAAGCTTTCCTTGATCTTCTGAAATAAAAGGTATCCGCACTAGAACTTCTTTCGACACACAAAAGCAGTCATCATATCAAAGAAATCTGAGGAGATGTATCCAATGGAGCCTGTTTTGCAGAGTAGGACCTTTCCAAGAATATCAGCCAGAAGTTTACTTTTATTTCACATGTGCTGTCTTCTAACATAAGTGGTTGATTGGGGAAGACCACAGAAGGAGAAGGTTCTTGAGTAATTAGCTTCTTCCAAATATTCTTCCTCATCAATGGAGGGAAATCTTAGACACTTTATTAGAGAGGACAACTTGATTTTGATTTTTCATATCTCTGACTGAAGTTTTCAACAACTTCCCACTATGCTTAAGCTTGGCATTTCTGAAGAACTCTTCTACATATGGAATCAAAACCTTGCACGGATGCTCCAGGATAAAGGTGAGGACGGCAGACTCAAGAAGTAGAATAACATTCTTGAAATCATTTTAAATTTCTTCGATTCCTGATCAAACGAATTCACTGCCCATGCCAATCTTTGTATATGGAGCCATAGATGGAGAAGAATGAAAAAATTCTGATCTTTCGGAGAAGAATCAATGAA
This sequence comes from Platanthera zijinensis, assembly GCA_039513925.1. Lineage (NCBI taxonomy): Eukaryota > Viridiplantae > Streptophyta > Magnoliopsida > Asparagales > Orchidaceae > Platanthera > Platanthera zijinensis. Next base: position 41,780,968 of record CM077091.1, on the reverse strand, counting down.
GTTTGTGAAGAATGGCGGTGACCTTATGAAACTGAAACGTCTTTCTTGGGAAATCCTTTTTCGAATTTGTGGATTTGGGTATTTCGATGGACTTATCTTGTATTTATATAAAATTAAAAATTTTGAAGTATAATAAAAGGCATACCTGGAATGGCGGTTAGAATTCTTCAAAAATTTATTCTGGTGGATTTGGACATTTCTCGAGAAATATAAGGGTTCTTGAGAAATCCATTAGACTTTTCGAGAAATAGTAATTCTGAAGCTTTTGAGAAATCCACTTTTAGTTCTCGAGAAATTCAGTAAGTTTTCTAAAAATATAATAAGTTTTCGAGAAATCCATATCTGAGCTTAAGATTTTTATGAGTTTGAATTCTCTTGGAAATTTCTGAGTGGCTGATGTTGAATCTTCTATTGACTTCAAAAATGAACTTTTCTGGATTCCATGTTGAGCATACCAAGTTCTGTATTGAAGAAGGAGAGCATGGCCTCATCTAGTGGCTTCGTGAAGATATCTGCAACTTGCTTGTCCGTCGCAATATAACTGAGGGCTATGTCCTTATTCTTCACATGCTCCCGGATAAAATGGTAGCGCACCTTGATGTGCTTGGTCCGGCTATGGGAAACTTGATTTTTTGTGATAGCAATTGCTCTGGATGAGTCGCAATACATCGGAATATCTCTGAACTTTAAATTATTGTCTTCAAGTTGATTTCTGATCCATAGAAGCTGTGCACAATAATTACTCGCAGATATTTACTCAGACTCTGCAGTAGATGTTGCCACACAATTCTTCTTTTTACTTCGAGGAATTGGTACGTCCCGGAAGTGCTTTTCCTATCATCCATGAAACCTGCAAAATCAGCATCTGAAAAGCCAATTAGCTTAACATCATTACTTCTTGGGTACCATAAGCCAAGATTGGGTGTACCCTTATGGCATCTTAAAATCCGCTTTGCAGCGATGTAATGAGATTCCTTAGTGTTCACCTGATATCTAGCATAGACACAAGTTGAAAACATTATATCTTGTCTACTGGCAGTCAGGTAGAGCAAGGATTAAATTATGCTTCTATACTTGGTTTAATCAAAAGGTTTCCCTTTCTCATCTTTGTCCAGAGACATAGTTGAACCCATTATAGTCCTCATAAGGGTATCACTCTCCATTATGAATTTCTTAAGAATCTCATTGGGGAACTTCGTCTGAGAGATGAATATTCCATCTTCAGATTGATTCACCTGAAAACCTAAGAAATACTTCAGCTCTCCCATACTGCTCATTTCAAACTTCCTTTGCATAAGTTTTGAAAACTTTTTTCAAAGGTTGTCTTCTATAAAGCCAAATATGATGTCGTCGATATAGATTTGCACTAGCAAAATATTGCTTTTAACTTCCTAAAGAAATAATGTCTTGTCTATCTTTCCCCTTGTGAACTTGTTCTCAAGAAGAAAGATAGACAACATCGCATCCCAAGCTCAATGAGCTTTCATTAACCTGTATAGATCTAGTAGTCATCTACGAGCAAGAGAAACGACCTCTTTCCAGAAAGAGATTCGGTAGAGGTTGGTCCCCACAAATCGGCATGTATTAATTGAAGAGCCCCAGTTGGATTGAGAAGGGAAGGGTGTTCAATGAATCTTTTTCAAGGAACATTCTTCACAAATTTTCTTCTCTCCTTTGATTTCAGGCATCCCATGAACTAGTGATTCTTTACTCAGTTGAATGAGTAAGTAACAAATTTGTGCCAAATTTGTGCCTCATCTTGCTTTTATGTTGATAGAGCTAGCAGTTGGGATTGTTGAATTTACAATGGAAATATTTTGTTTAAAAAATAAACATATTCAGGGAATTGAGAATTGACAAAACCTAAGGATTGCGCTACGTATACTTCCTCTTTAAGATTCCTGTTGAGGAAAGCTGACTTTACGTCCATTTGGAAGATAGTGAAGCCTTTGATGGAAGCATACACAAGAAACAACCTGATCACCTCAAGCCGAGCCACCTGAGCAAATGTTTGGTTGAAGTCGGTCCCCTCTTCTTGTCTATAACCTTGCGCTATAAGCCTAGCCTTGTTCTTGATAATTACTCCGTGTTCGTCCAACTTATTTCTGAATATCCAATTGGTGCCAATCACATTCTGTCCCTTTGGCTTGGGTACTAGCTCCCAGACTTTGCATCGTTCAAACTGGTTGTGCTCCTCTTACAATGCCATTATCAAAGAGGCATCTTTGTTCGCTTCCTCGAACTTCTTCGGTTCAACCTGAGACAGAAACATGAGATGTAAAATTTCGTTAGTTATACCTCTTCTAGTTCTAACGCCGTTGTCTGGCTCTCCAATGATCTGATCAGCTGGGTGATCTCTAAGGTGTCTAAGCCCTAGATTCCTTGCTCTCCTTCGAGCAGGCTCTACAATATCTGGTGTTGCCTCTGTAGGTTGAGGCAATTCTTCCTCTAGGGGTTCTTTATCCACCAAGCCTGTATTGATGAGCTTGACTGAACTTGGAGCTTCTTCCTTTACGACTTCATCCAAGCTTAGCTCCATGAATCTAGTACCTATTTCTACACCAATAAAACTAGACGAGCTGCTATGAAGCAAGCTAGTCTCATCAAATACAACTTTTATTGACTCTTCTATCACAAGAGTTTTCTTGTTGAAAATCCTATATGGATTACTATGACTACTATATCCTACGAAAACACCTTCGAAACACTTTTCACTAAACTTTGTGCGGTAATACTTCCCATTATTAAGTTCGAAGCATTTACTTCCAAAGATTCTAAAGTAGGACACATTCGTTTTCTGCCCTTCAATAGCTCATAGGTGGTCTTATGATAGTTTTTGTTGATGAGTGCTCTGTTTTGCACGTGACAAGCCGTGTTGACTGCTTCATCCCGAAAGTACTACGGAATTAAAGCATCGTTCAACATGGTTGTACATGCATCAATTAGGGTTCTATTCCTTTTCTTAGCAACTCCATTTTACTATGGAGTGCACAGGGAGCAAAACTCATGAAAGATACCTTGGCTTTCACAAATTTTGTCATGGCACCAGACTCAAACTCTGTTCTATGGTCACTTATGATTTTGACCATTGAGCCATCCAATTCATTTTGAATTTGCTAGACAAAATCAGTGAAAGAATCGAAGGTGTCTTCAGAAAGAACACCCAAGTGAAATGCGAGTAGTCATCAACAATTACTAACGTATAGACCTTACCTCCTAAGCTGTGAATAGGCACAAGACTGAATAGGTCCATATGAAGCAAGTATAAGCTTCATGAAGAATCTTTTTCAGCAATACCCTTGAAGGTAGCCTGCGTCTACTTACCTATTTGACAGGAGTGACATGGACTCTCTTTAAGGCACTTAATGTTGGGTGCATCGCGCACTAAGTTGTGAGAAAATAACATATTTAAGGTTTTAAAATTAATATGTGATAATCTCTTGTGTCATTGGTCACAAAGAGACACACTATCTTTTGCAATAAAACACACTGGTGTAGAATTTTCTACGCAAAGGAAATTTAAACAGAAAATATTTCTGCCCCGTGTAGATCGTCTCCAAATTTGCAGATGAATTTATCAAACACTTGTCCTTGCAAAACTCAACGATGAATCCTTTATCATATAGCTGACTTATGCTTATGAGATTATGGTATAATCCTTCAACATAAGCCACGTCTGTGAAAGATACTATGTCATTGGAAATGAAACCATAACCTTTTGTTATTCCCCTGTCTGAACATCCAAATATGACTTTGGGTCCGTCTTTGACTAGGGTATAGTCACGCAAAAGGCTTATTGTCCTGATCACGTGCCGAGAGAATCCACTATATAAATACCAGATCGAAGTTCTATTGGCCTTTAGAAATATCTGCAAAAACAGATCATTTTACCTTAGGAACCCAAATGTATTTGGATCCTTGAATCCTTGTCAGCTTAGCACCACTAGGAACATTAAATTTACGAGTTGTCTGTCGCGCATAGCTAACCCGTGGGGTCATAAAGCTAGTGTGGTTGTATCAGCAATCTTTGCTATTGTGACCAACTTTCCGGCAACACCGAGAGTCAAATCGATTGTACCTCCTTTTGTACTCCTGCTTTACCTTTTGGAGTTGAGGTCTAGTAGGGGAAGCATTCTTGGATGTGGAAGACTCCTAGTTGCAGAATACATAGAGGCTTCCCATCTCCTTAGCCTTCTAATTGTTATGGCCATGAACATATGCACCATAAATCTTAATCTAAATCTCATCATAAGGTGCTTTGAACACGCTGGCACCTAATTCACGGGGATGGGTCCATCCATGGTATCTATTCTTGGTATCTACATGAGTAGGCCTATCAAGATGAATATAGGAAGACTCAAGGTCAAACTTATTCGTTGGTTAGATTACCTTCCTAAATGAGGGTTTACTCATGGGTGCCTTCCCATTTTCTTTGGCAGAGGCTTTCTTAGCAGCCTTACCTTTTCCACCGATATGGCGAAGACCATTACCCTTCTTCTGAGTAGAAAACTCATCAATGAGAGGGAGAATAGTCTTTGTCTTAGAGTAGCTCTCAACAAGTTTCCTCTCGACCAAAAGATTTTCTTCAGCTCATCAAGATATTTCTCCTTTAGACTTAACATCTCAACAGAGCCCTAGAGTTCCTCTTTCAAGGAGTGTACATCATCTCTAAGAAGAAGCAAATTTGTAATTTCCTCTTTCAGATTTGTTTCCACACCCTTGAGGGAAGAAATCTCTTTTAACTGCTTTTTGACTAACTTACGGCTTTTATCAAAATCCTTTAAAAGATTCTCGTGCTAAGAAATCAACTCAAAATCTCCTTCCTCTTCAAAATAGTAGCAATAATGACCATTCGAGGATGTTTCAGATTCAGACAGTATCATGTGCGAGTTTACATTCCCTCTATACTAAGAATCGCCCACTTCTTCATTAGATTGAGACATAAGCCCGAAGTAAGTTTTTTCATTATCAAAGCTCGACTCACACGAGTCATTATCACTAAGAGTCTTCGACTTCTTGGAGACGAAGCTCTTTTCTTCTTTCTTCTTCCCTTTGAAGGATCTCTTCTTGTCCTTCCTGGAGCTATCCCTCTTCTTATATGGACACTACGCAATCATGTGACCTATTTTATTACAGCAGAATCAAACAACGTCAGAGGAAGAAAATTTATTAGGTTTTGATTTATACCTTTATTACTTGTTGTAGCTTTTCCTGGTATGATCACCATCATAATATGATCTCCTGGAATCTGAAGAGGATAACCTATTTTTCATTTGTCTCCTCTTACTGAGCAGATTCTTGAACTGCTTGGAGATGAGGGAAAATTCTCCATCGGATAGCTCAGAGCTTGACGTGCTTGCCTCTGAGTCTTCTGGAGTATCAGGATCTCGTGTCCTTACATATGACACAACTTTAGATTTCCTCAAACCCTCCGCCTTCTGAGCCATGGACTTTTCTCTGCTAGAAGTTCAGTTATTTTGCTCGTCCTTACGTGTATTCATTTGAAGCTCATAGGAGATCAGCTTTCCGAACAGGTTCTGAGGGTCTATTTCCGGTAGCTTGCCAAATTCTCTAATGGCAACGATCTTTGTGTCCCAGTCCTTTATGAGAGATATAAGGAACTTGTCGTTCAGTTCACCATGATTGAATGCACGACCATAGTTCCTGAGGCCGTTGACGATCTTGAAGAACATCTCGAAGCTGTCAGCTATGGAGTCATTGGCACCTTGCTTGAAGGCTTCGTTCTCCTAGTTCAACAACGATCTATGATCTTCTCTTACTTCTTCAGTACCTTCCATCAGGACAACAAGACAGTCCCACATCTCTTTGGCTAATTTGTAGTGGAATAAGTCCTAGAGCATTGAATCGTCCACTGCACAAGCTATGATATTCTTTGACTTCTTTGTTGGGTACATTGGAAAATGTGTACCTGATTTGAAGAAGCCCAACTTAGCTCAATGATATACATCAAGGTGTATTTGATGTTATTTTGAGTTGACATGTGCAGGTGAAGAATTAATAAAGTATGCAGAAAAATTCTAAGTCCAAGTGTCGACATAGAGAAGGATGTGTCGACACATAGAAGAAATAAGTCGACACAACACTGGGAAGCAGTGTCGACACATAGCAGTTAGTCTACAACAATACTGGGAAAGTGTGTCGACACAGAAGAAGTAAGTCGACACAACACTGGGAATTTGTGTCGACACAGAAGAAAAGCGTCGACCTCAGCATTGGGAAAATGTGTCGACACAGAAGAATATAGTCGACCTCAAGTTTGTCGACACCAGCAGGATGTGTCGACACAGAAGAATATAGTCGACCTCAAGTTTGTCGACACCAGCAGGATGTGTCGACAAAGAAGAATATAGTCGACCTCAAGTTTGTCTACACCAGCTGAATGTGTCGACACATTGTGATTGAGTCGACACATTATAGCAGGGTTAAAAGAAGATTGTGTCGACACCTGAAGGCTAAGTCGACACTTACTAAGTTATGATTCTACAATAACTGTGTCGACACACAGGACTTGCGTCGACACACTGAAGAGTCAAGACCAAGTTATTTTCAGAAGAAGCTGTGTCGACTCAAAGGCAACTTAGTCGACATCACTGAAGACTGTGTCGACACCAAAGTCAATTGTGTCGACACAGATAGACAGATGGTCTCGACACTTTCTGACAGACTGTCTCGACAACTTGTGGTTCAAGACTAAGGCACAGGACTTGTTTGAAGACTTGACAGCTGTGGGTTGCCACCGGTTAACTGAAGCTGTCAGACTTGTCAGAAAACGGTTAGAAACCGGATCAGCCGGTTACCATGAAGAAAGTCTATAAATAGACAGATTCAGAAGGAGAAAGAAACTTTTAAAAAACCATTGTTGAGAATCAAAAAGTTGAGAAGGATTACAATCCAATTCATTTCAAGAAAGTGCTAGGCACTTAAGAAGATCTTCTCCGGAAGATCTAAGAAGACTATCTAAGGATAGATCAAAGAAGAGTTCTAATCAGAATTCAGAAGAATCATTCAAAGTGCTGGATAGAGAGAGATCAAGCCAGAATTTGAAGAAGAAGAAAGAAACCACCAGTGGATTCTCAAGAAGCTGTTTGGAAATCAACTCAGCTAAGTTCATATTCAAGAAGCTTTGAAGAAAGCTCAGATACAGTTGATTTCATCAGCTGATCAAGAATTGTCTTGCCCTTTTCTCTCTCAATTTAGGCAAGACAGTTAAATAATCTTTTCTATATTTCTGTAGGATCTGTTTACACAGATCTGAGTTGTAAGCCTGTGTTATAAAGGCTGAGTGTAGGAGTGTTGAACTCTGAGTGGTAGGGCTGTTTGCCTGAGTGTAGGAGAAGGGTCTTCTCTGAGTTGTAGGCCTTGGGGCAAGGCTGAGGTAGGGCTGTTGTGCCTGAGTTGTAGGAACCAGTTGGGTTCTGAGTTATAGGATCTGTTGATCTGAGATTAGTGGAAGTTTGGCCGAATCTAGCATACTGCTAGATAGGTGAAGGGGGAAAGTGGATGTACCCAGACCTTGGGGAACCACTATAAAACATTGTGCAATCTGTGATGTTTTATTTTCTGTGATTGCTGTGATTATTGTGTTAGCCATTAAATTGAATTCTGCCTAGAAGTTTTTATAAATAAGCAGAACCTATTCACCCCCCCCCCCCCCTCTAGGTGTTTAGGTTGTCTTGAAAGATAAACTATCAAGTGGTATCAGAGCCAGGTTCCTTAAAAAAAAGGACTTAACAGTCTGAGGTAGATCTGAAAGGCAGATTCAAGATTCAAGAAGATGGGTTCTGGAGAGAATCATAAGGAGCTAGGGTCTATGAAATTACCCATATACAGGAAGGAAATCTTTGGGATCTGGAAAGAAAGAGTCAGATTGTTTATGGAGGCATCTGACCCAAGGATTTATATCACAGTTCAGGAAGGGCCCTTTATCCCAAAGAAGATTTCAGCAGTGGATGCAAATATCCAAATACCAAAGACTTATTCAGAAATGACCAAGGATGAAATCATCTTGGCAACCATGGACAAAAGGGCACAGAACATCATTGTTAGTGTCATAGATGATTCAACATTTCAGAATCTGATTCACTGCAAGACCTCCAAGGAGATGTGGGACACCTTGATTGTCTACATGGAGGGATCTGAAGAAGTAAGGCTGGACAGGAAGTCTATGCTAAATCAGGAGTATGAAAGCTTTAGACAAGGAAAATCTGATAGCATAACTGAGTGCTATAAGAAATTTTATAGAATTGTGAATGAGCTAATATCCTATGAAAGAGTCTTCAGTACCTATGAACTGAATGACAAATTCTTAAGATCCTTATCAATGGATTGGGATACAAAGATCTGTGCCATAAGAGAAGTGGCTAAATTGGCAGAGATATCTCCTCCAACCCTGTCTGGAAAATTGCTATCCTATGAAATGCAACTTATGGTGAGGAATGAGGAGGAAAGAAACTCAAGAAGAGAGCATAGAGAAAAGACTGTGGCATTCAATGCTGAAGCCACTAGAAAGAATAGGAGGATATCACCATCTCCTCCTAAGGAAGTTACAGAAGATAGTTCTGAAAGTTCAAACAATGATTCTGAAAGCTGTGATTCAGATGCAGATTTTGCTGCATTCACAAGACAATTCCAGAGGTTCTTGAAGAAGAAGTAGTGGAAGTCTAGGCCTTCCCCATCACAGTAAGTTGATGACTATTATAAGAAGAAAAGGTCATCAAGGAAAGAGAAGAGCAGATCAAAGCCCAGCAAAGCCACTGCTTCAAAGATTGTCTGTTATTGTTGCAATAGGCCTGGACATGTAGTGGCTGATTGTCCTGACAAGAGAAAGGAATCTTCAGAAAAGAAGAAGACTTATCAGAAAGGCAAGAAGGAGAAATCCTTTGTAGCAAAGAAAGATAAGAGTCTATCAGACCAGTCAACTTCAGAGTCAGAATCTGAAGCTGAAGCATATATTGGACTATATGCTGCATCTGAAGAAGAGGAGTTTCTGCAGTTGCTAGACTCCATCAATGAACAAAAGGATCAGCAGTGTATGGGGCTGATGGCAGGATCAGAAGAGGACATATGCCAGAATCAGTCTGATCATAACAAGGTACAATGTCCTTCTATTACATCTGTTTGTTGTACAAGTGAAGAATCAGCTACATCTGCAACAACAGATGTAGATGCATCTGAATCTGAAGGAGATGTCTATCAATTGATAGACAAGTATGGGGACCTGTTGCAGGCCCTTAAGAAAAGCAAGAACCTGGTTAAATCTCAGGCTCAGGAAATTGCTGAACTAAGGTTTGCTACAACTGAGTTAGAAAAAGTCATTGATCAAAAATTAAATGAAATTGCCAAGCTGAAGAATATAACTATTATTCAGATGGGCACAATTAATTATACTAATGATCAAGTGAAGAGTCTGGAGGCCAGACTTAGAATTGAAAGGGATTTAGTGGCTAGTTACTCTAAGCCAAAATCTGTCTTACCCTTGATAGATGAATTTGTCACTCAAAAGGGTAAGGCTGGATTAGGATTTAAAGGTAACTCTAGGGCTGGCAGATTCAAGAGGAAAGGCAAAGCTCCTGTTCAGCCACTAAACCTTTCAGTCCCCATAAAGTTTAGTAAGGTGAAAGTGCCTTCTAACAAATATGATCATGAAGACATTCAAGGTCATATTAAGACTAATGTTCTGAAGAACAATGGTGTAAATGCAAGCAGGCCTACCTATGGTCATAAACCCAATGGTTTTAAGAAATCAGTAGGTGAAGTTGCATCAGCACCAGCAATGAACAGAAATTCTTCTGACAAGGATGTATCTAGATCTAGATACAATAAGTTTGAATGTTGGTGCTGTGGCAAGAGAGGCCATTTTGCATTAGACTGCTGGTATAACACAAGTGTTATAAAGAATAAGAGTCTACCTGTTAGAAGAGGTTATGATAGCTTTATTAATGCTAACCTGAACCAAGGACCCAAGACTTACTTGGGTTCTAAGGGTAAGTAATTCTGTATTGCAGGTGAATCCAAGTAACCATGCCCCTATATGGTACTTGGATAGTGGTTGTTCCAGGCACATGACTGGAACAAAGGGGCTGCTGAAGGAGTATTCATCTGTCAAAGATGGACCTAAAGTGATCTTTGGTGGATCTGAAAAAGGAGTCATCAAAGGGTTTGGTAACATTTCTTCTAACCTAATTACTATCACTCAAGTGGCTTATGTAAAGGGTTTGAAACATAATCTAATAAGCATAAGCCAGCTAAGTGATTTAGGATATGACATTTCATTTGTTAAAGATGGATGTCATATCAAGAGGTCAAGTGATCAAAAGATCATATTGACTGGGTATAGGAAGAGAAATGTATATTGTCTTAATTTTGAATGTGAGAATAAGGCTTCTCCCATCTGTCTTGTAGCTGATGACAATGCTTCTCATTGTGTTAAGTGGCACAAGAGATTGACTCATCTAAACTACAAGACAATTGGACAACTCTTTAGCAAAGAGCTAGTGAGGAATGGACCTCAAATTAAGTGTATAAAGGAAGGGATATGCTCAGCTTGTCAAAAGGGAAAGCAGAAAAAATCCTCCTTTCAAAGCCTTGAAAACATGGATTCTGTGAGGTGCTTATACCTCTTGCATATGGATCTTTTTGGTCCTATGCCAGTTCATAGTCTAGGTAGGAAGGTCTACACTTTTGTGGTTGTAGATGACTATTCTAGATTTACATGGGTGTTCTTTCTAAGATAAAAATCTGAAACCCCAAGTGTATTACTTAATTTTGTAAAGCAAATTCAGAATGAACTGAATAGTACAGTGGTCAAAATCAGAAGTGACCATGGTACTGAGTTTCAATCTGAAAGCATAACAAACTTGTGTAAAGACTTTGGGATTTTCCAAGAGTTCTCCTCACCTAGAACACCTCAGCAAAATGGAATTGCTGAAAGAAAGAATAGAACATTAATTGAAGCTGGTAGAACTCTATTGAGTGACACCTCTCTCCCAGAATATTTTTGGGCTGAGGCAGTTAACACTGCTTGTCATGTCATCAATAGGGCTTCTATCACCAAAAGCCACAGAAAGACTCCCTATGAGATTGTGAAAGGCAGAAAACCAAATCTATCCTATTTTAGGATCTTTGGTTGCAAGTGATATATACTTAACAATGGCAAGTCATATTTGACTAAGTTTGCTGCCAAATCCTAGGATGGGATATTTGTTGGGTACAACACAAATAGTAAGGCCTATAGAGTCTTCAACTTAACTACTCAAGTTGTTGAAGAATCTGTGCATGTTGTATTTGATGAAACAAGATTAATCAATTGTGAGTTGTCTTGTAGATCAAATGACTCAACAGGTATAAGCAAGAGGATGGACAAGCTCTCCATTGCTGAAGCTTCAAAGGAAGATGGAGCATTGGAAAATGAAGGCTGCTGTCCAGGGGGAGTACAAGAGATAATGGAAGCTGATGAAAACCAAGAGGTTCAGCAGAATGAAGAAGCTGGAGATGCTCAACCTGAAGGGAATCTTCCTCCAGCTATAAGATATCTAAGAGATCATCCTACTGATCAGATAATTGGTGATCCAAGACAAGGAGTGCAAACTAGAAGCAGAAATCAAAGCACAGTTTTGCATTCAAGTTTCTTGTCTCAAATGGAACCTAAGAAGTTTGAAGAAGCTATCCAAGACCAGCACTGGGTTGATGCTATGCAAGAGGAGCTGAATCAATTCAGAAGGTGCAAAGTCTGGGAGCTTGTTCCTAAACCAAGAGGCCACAACATAATTGGCACTAAGTGGATCTATAGGAACAAGCTAGATGAAAGTGGGATAATAGTGAAGAATAAAGCAAGGTTAGTTGCAAAAGGATACAGGCAGGAAGAAGGGATCGACTTTGATCAAACCTTTGCTCCAGTAGCAAGGCTGGAGGCAATCTGAATGTTCCTTGCCTATGCAGCCTACCAAGACTTCAAAGTATACCAGATGGATGTGAAGTCAGCATTTCTGAATGGTGATCTTAAAGAAGAAGTATATGTTGAGCAGCCATCAGGTTTTGTAGATCCTCTTAAACTTGATTCTGTGTATAAGCTTAGGAAAGCTTTGTATGGGTTAAAACAAGCTCCAAGGGCTTGGTATGAAACCCTGTCTACCTTCCTCATTGAGAATAAATTCTCAAGAGGAAAGATAGACAAAACTCTATTCCTTAGGGAATCCAAAGGTAAGATCATCTTAGTTCAGATCTATGTTGATGACATAATCTTTGGATCTACTGAAAACAACCTTTGTAAAAAGTTTGCCAAACTTATGCAAGGGAAGTTTGAGATGAGCAGTATGGGAGAACTTAAGTTCTTCTTGGGACTCCAAGTAAGACAGACTGATGATGGATTGTCCATATCCCAGTCTAAGTTCACCAAAGAATTACTTAAGAAATATGGTATGGAGTCATCCTCCACCATGAGAACTCCTATGGGAACAAGTATGCCTATATGCAAAGATGAGGCAGGTAAACCTGTTGATGAGTCATTGAATAGAGGAATAGTTGGTTCTCTACTATATCTTACTGCTAGTAGACCAGACATTATGTATGCAACATGTGTCTGTGCTAGGTACCAAGCCTGCCCTAAAGAATCTCATTATACTGCAGTCAAAAGGATTCTGAGATATCTAAAGGGCACTCCTAATCTAGGCATTTGGTACCCTAGGAATAGAGATTTTCTACTAACAGGCTATTCAGATGCAGATTTTGCAGGATGTAGAGAGGACAGGAAAAGTACTACAGGTACTTGTCAATTCCTGGGAGGAAGACTAATATCATGGAGTAGTAAGAAGCAGACCAGTGTGGCAATTTCCACAGCTGAGTCAGAGTATATTGCTGCTGGAAGCTGCTGTGCACAGCTATTGTGGATGCAGCATCAGCTTAAGGATTATGGTGTTCAGGTAAGTAGAACACCCCTTTTATGTGATTCTAAGAGTGCTATTTCTATTGCTAATAATCCAGTTTCTCATAGTAGAACTAAGCATATAGAAATCAAATACCATTTTCTTAGAGAACATATAGAAAAAGGAGACATCCCATTGGAATTTGTAAAAACAGATTATCAAATAGCAGATGTATTTACTAAGCCTTTAGATGAAACCAAATTCAATAAATTCAAAATTGAATTAGGTATGTTAACCATTGATTAATGTATTAACAAAATCATTAACAATGCAATTGAAGTGGTGTGTAAGTAAGTTAAAGTAATAATAACATAATTAAGTGTTAAAAAAAAGGACACATTGAAGTAACACTTAAAAGTGGTGTTGAACCAACAGAAATTGGCTAAGTAAGAATGTGTCGACACATTCTGTAATAATGTGTCGACTCAGAGAAATAATGTCGACAAGTCAAAAATATTGTGTCGACACAGAGAATATGTGTCGACACTTAAGAGTTATATTGTCGACTTAACCAGAAATGTAATGTCGACTCAACCAGGATAATGGTGTCGACATTTACAGAATATGTGTCGACACTTATCCTTAGAGTCGACACAGAATTTCTGTCTATCTACTATGTATCCAAGGTGTCGACATAACCACAAACTGGCGTCGACACATAGTAGGCTGAATTAATGTCGAGACAATAGAAGTTTGTGTCGACACATTCCGTCTGTGTCGACACATTTAGTCTGTTTTTGGCGCCTTTTGAACTTCTTTCAACAGAAGGTATAAATAGGTCAAAAACTTTATCTGTCGACACGCTTCCAAAGTTTTCGAGACTAAAACCCTGTGTTGACAGTCTATCTTTCTCTCTTCTCTCAAGCTTTCTCGATGAATCGATGGCGCCAAGAATTGAAGACAACGTCAATGAAGGGTATGAGTTGGTGCGCCAGGCCTTTGCAGATGCGCCGCCAGATGTTCAAGGGGTTATCACCCTCCTCTCTGAGTCAGGGTTAGAATTTCTAATCTCAGAACCGACTAAAATCTGGAAGAAGGAGGTGCACGAGTTCTTTATATCTGCATCAGTCCACTCAAATGGCCTCAAGATTAAGTCCAATGTTCAAGGGACTAAGGTGAAGATTACTCCAAAAAGTTTAAGAAAGATCTTTCAATTACAAGTAGTTGAGAATGAAGAGGAAGTTCCTAGTTCTAAGACAAGGGAATCCCTTCAATGGTGTGGACTGGACTCGAGCATGAAGATTGGAGCTGCATTCAACAGGAAGGGTATGAGTCAGCAAGGGAAGCTCTTGTCTGAAATTGTTGGGAAAGTGATACTATGCAAGACAGGTGGACATGATAGGATTTCTGCCTATATGTTCAGCCTTATGACCAGGATTGTTTTTACAATTCCTACTGATTGGTCAGGAGTACTCTTTGACAAGATCAAAGAAGGAATCAAGAAGCCCAACATGGCTAGAATCATGAGCTTATATCTCACTGGAGTGATTCCTGAAGTGATGCAGCAACTGCCAGGGACTAAGATTAATCATATGAGAAGGATGGATATGAGACTGTTCTCTAGGTGGGATAGGGTGCTGTCCAAGGATGTGCCTGAAGAGAGCAGGCCAGAAACCCCTGTGAAATCCCCTTCCCAAACTCAAGAAACTGAACAACAACAAGAAGACCCACTCAGGACACAGGTTGAAGAACAGCCTGACTCAACTATAGTCCAGCAAGTGTCAACACCTGCACAGATGCAGGGGGAGCCAGTTCACTCTCCTGCTCAAAATGTATCTACTCCTGATAAGGTACTAGTGTAGGGGGAGCTAATGTATTTTACTATAAAAGACATTACTCATATTCTTATTACTGCACAGGTTCAGGGGGAGCTAGTGTCCACTCCTACTCTAGATACTACAATTACTGAACGAGTACAGGAAAAGCTGTTGTCAGTACAAGTGCAAGAGGAAGCACAGTTAGACTTATCTCAAGATTTAACTGCTGCAGAAGTTACAGCTCAACTGGAATTTACTCTGGAGGAGTTATTCCCTGATGCTGATACTACTACTGATAAAGTAGGAGGAGGACAAGAAATTGAGAAGTCCATAGGTATGGAAATTGATCAGGAAGCTGAAGTTGAGCCACAGGTTGAGGGGGAGCCAGTGGATGTTGAGACTGAGCAACAGGTCACTGGGACAGAAACACTTCATCCTCCTCAAGAAAGAGTTCACCTAGATACTTCGTCTGATACTGAAACTGAAGAAGCCAGGATGGCCAAGAAAAGAAAACTTGTTGTATTTAAGAGAAGAAGCAAGAATTATAAGCAAGCTTTACATACAACACCTCAACAAGTATCTCCTGCCTTTGATCAGAACAAGTTTATGGTAGATCAACAGGTGAAATTAGATGAACACAGAATGGCTCTGGAAAAGTATGTTGATGAAAATAGCAAGTCACTTCAGTTTGACTTAGCTCAGGATATAAAGTCCATCCAGTTTCAAGTCAACATGCATAAGAAAGAAATGACAGATTGCTTCCATAAGGGTGGTAATGCTGTGGTATATCTGGCAAAACAACAACAGACTATCAACCCTAAAGTGGATGACATTGCTTTAAAGCAAAGCTATGTCTTGGAAAATCAGTTAAGAATGAATGATAATTTAACTGAATCTCATCATAAGATAATAGAGGAATTGCAAAAGATTGTTCCAAGCCTGCCTGCAGATAAAACAAAAGAAATGGAAGAATTTGATAAGAACTTTCAAGCTGCTATTGCTTCTGTTAAGACTGCAATCACTACCTCTCAAAAAGAAATATCTGAGAAGCTTCAAAAGTTAAAACCATTTTTTAAAGAGGGTGTCAATTATCTGGATGGCCAAATCAGATTTCAAAAGGAAGATCTCAGAGATCATGTTTCTAGAGAAGCCATAAAGGGGGAGAGGATGCTAGTTCATGCAGGCTCAGAGCACTCCAAATGGGTGACCAATAGTATTCGAGCCACATCCCCCATTGTGTGATGATGCTATGGTGGCTGAGTCAGGAATACAAACAAGTCTACTTGAAGGCAATCAACCTGAGGTTGCCCAAGTCATCTACCCCCCTCCAGATTTTGATATGATTGATCAACAGGTTCAAGGGATGTATAGTCCTCCAAAGGAGGTTACTAATATTGTTATTGGGAAGGTTGATAAGCCTGAGGCTACTTTGAAAGACCAGCAAGATGCTCTTCTATCTAAGAAAAGGTTTAGAGAGCAGGCTGAACTTAAGCCAGACTTTGAGCAGTGGAGTCCTACTTCCAGAAATATAATACTCACTGCATGGAAGGCTGTCAAAGACCAAGTGCAGGAAAGAGGCAAGTGGTACAATGAGAGGGAATGACAGAAGTATAAAGCCAGGCAAGAGGCCATTGTACAGTTTATGAAGAAAAGCCAAGCTGGGTAGGCTGCCTACAGATGCTCAGGAGCCAAGCAAATATTTTCCAAAGCCCTTTCATTATTTTGAAAGGCAAAGGCTCAAGGAAGAAGCAAAGAAGAAGGCTGATCTAAAAGGCAATAAGCCAGCTGAAGATTCTGAAGCTCCTGTAAAGGCTCAAGTTCTATCTGACAAAGGGATTGTCATTAAAGAGCCTGATCAGTCTTAGTTTTTTTAGTTCTTTCAAAGTATTTTGTAATGTTTTGATTAAATCATTAAATGTAATTCTCTGTATTCAAACATTATCAGGCTATAAACAAAATGTTGTTTGACATCATATAATGTTCATTCTGTGATGGATTGTTTTTATGTTTTGTTTAAGTATTCCTGTTATGTCATTTATCATCAGTTTATACTTTGTATAAATGGTGTATATCATTGGCTATAGGGTTATGACTTCTCCAAATAGGGGGAGATTGTTGGGTACATTGGAAAATGTGTACCTGATTTGAAGAAGCCCAACTTAGCTCAATGATATACATCAAGGTGTATTTGATGTTGTTTTGAGTTGACATGTGCAGGTGAAGAATTAATAAAGTATGCAGAAAAATTCTAAGTCCAAGTGTCGACACAGAGAAGGATGTGTCGACACATAGAAGATATAAGTCGACACAACACTGGGAAGCAGTGTCGACACATAGCAGTTAGTCTACAACAATACTGGGAAAGTGTGTCGACACAGAAGAAGAAAGTCGACACAACACTGGGAATTTGTGTCGACACAGAAGAAAAGCGTCGACCTCAGCATTGGGAAAATGCGTCGACACAGAAGAATATAGTCGACCTCAAGTTTGTCGACACCAGCAGGATGTGTCGATACAGAAGAATATAGTCAACCTCAAGTTTGTCGACACCAGCAGGATGTGTCGACACAGAAGAATATAGTCGACCTCAAGTTTGTCTACACCAGCAGAATGTGTCGACACATTGTGATTGAGTCGACACATTATAGCAGGGTTAAAAGAAGACTGTGTCGACACCTGAAGGCTAAGTCGACACTTACTAAGTTATGATTCTACAACAACTGTGTCGACACACAGGACTTGCGTCGACACACTAAAGAGTCAAGACCAAGTTATTTTCAGAAGAAGCTATGTCGACTCAAAGGCAACTTAGTCGACATCACTGAAGACTGTGTCGACACCAAAGTCAATTGTGTCGACACAGATAGACAGATGGTCTCGACACTTTCTGACAGACTGTCTCGACAACTTGTGGTTCAAGACTAAGGCACAGGACTTGTTTGAAGACTTGACAGTTGTGGGTTGCCACCGGTTAACTAAAGCTGTCAGACTTGTCAGAAAATGGTTAGAAACCGGATCAGCCTGTTACCATGAAGAAAGTCTATAAATAGACAGATTCAGAAGGAGAAAGAAACTTTTAAAAAACCATTGTTGAGAATCAAAAAGTTGAGAAGGATTACAATCCAATTCATTTCAAGAAAGTGCTAGGCACTTAAGAAGATCTTCTCCGGAAGATCTAAGAAGACTATCTAAGGATAGATCAAAGAAGAGTTCTAATCAGAATTCAGAAGAATCATTCAAAGTGCTGGATAGAGAGAGATCAAGCTAGAATTTGAAGAAGAAGAAAGAAACCACCAGTGGATTCTCAAGAAGCTGTTTGGAAATCAACTCAGCTAAGTTCATATTCAAGAAGCTTTGAAGAAAGCTCAGATACAGTTGATTTCATCAGCTGATCAAGAATTGTCTTGGCCTTTTCTCTCTCAATTTAGGCAAGACAGTTAAATAATCTTTTCTATATTTCTGTCGGATCTGTTTACACAGATCTGAGTTGTAAGCCTGTGTTATAAAGGCTGAGTGTAGGAGTGTTGAACTCTGAGTGGTAGGGCTGTTTGCCTGAGTGTAGGAGAAGGGTCTTCTCTGAGTTGTAGGCCTTGGGGCAAGGCTGAGGTAGGGTTGTTGTGCCTGAGTTGTAGGAACCAGTTGGGTTCTGAGTTGTAGGATCTGTTGATCTGAGATTAGTGGAAGTTTGGCCGAATCTTGCATATTGCTAGATAGGTGAAGGGGGAAAGTGGATGTACCCAGACCTTGGGGAACCACTATAAAATATTGTGCAATCTGTGATGTTTTATTTTCTGTGATTTCTGTGATTATTGTGTTAGCCATTAAATTGAATTCTGCCTAGAAGTTTTTATAAATAAGCAGAACCTATTCACCCCCCCCCCCCCCCTCTAGGTGTTTAGGCTGTCTTGAAAGATAAACTATCATTCTTGTCTAGGGAGACTAGGACAATCTCATTCTTAGTGAGATCCATCATCTTCTTGGGAATCATAATCGCTTGATTTATCATTGAAGCCTGTGTAGGGATGTGTGGTCCTTCTTCCACTATTTGAAAAATCCTCGGATTAGTAGCTTCCATGTAGAACCGTGCTCGTTCTTTCCATATGGGAAAGTTTTCCTTAGGGCACACTGGTAGCTTCATGGATGACATATCTTTGATTCGATCCATGGTGAATATGCGGAATCTCTGAATGCTAGATCAGGGATCTTCTTTAAGGTGTCAGCCTTATCGAACAAAACGCCCCTCTGATACCAATTGAAAGTATCTAGTATCTACCTAAATCACCTAGAGGGGGGTGAATAGGTGATGTTTGTGTCTATTTGCAGAATAAAAATTATATAAAAATTCAAGCACACAAACGAAGAAATTTATAGTGGTTCCCCGTATTGGGTACATCTACTGTCCCTCCTCGCCTATTTACCACGAAGGGATAGATTTGGCTATTTTACCTTTCTCAAATTATCACAATCTTACACCTCGGAGCAATGCTCCTACACCTCGGAGAACAAACTCTCCTACACATTGATCCACAACCGGATGTACACCTCGATCCACAAACCGGATCTACAAACTCGATCCACACAGGGATCTACACTTAGAAGAACAAACTTCCTAAAATCTCGGAGACAAAGCTCCTACAAATGTTAAAATAATTTCACAACAATAATAAAAATGTTACTCTTCTAGATCTAAAATCTTCAGGGATCTTCCTTCTTGAAAACTGAAATTCTCGGTGAAGAAGGTTGAGGAAAAAAACCCGAGGAAGCTTGATCTAAAAACTTAGAATCTTACACGATAAAATAGATGTTTAAGAATCTTGGAATCTTGGATCTGTCAAATCTTTTCTCCTGTTGAATCGCGAGAGAGAGGCAGAGAAGAATGACGATGAAGACGGTGGCTTCTCCCGAATTTGGAAAGTGCGAATGCGATTCGATTGTTGTAATTATTCTCTTGTTAGGGTTAGAAAATCATTTGAAAGGACTATATATAGATCATCGTCTAACAATCATAAGTCATTCAGGAAAGATCTTGGTGGATAAATCATGAGGAACATAAAATAAAATTTTAAATCCGTCAGACAGATTCAGAACGAAAAATTATGCAACTCCATTTCTCGAGAAGAAATAGATTTCTCGAGAAGAAATAGATTTCTCGAGAAATGACTAGCTTTCTCGAAAAAAGACTTAACGAAATTTCTTTGAAGTGAAAACATGATTTCTCGAGAAGGATATGATTTCTCGAGAAAAGTACATAGCGTAAATTTAGAACTGAAGACAGATTTCTCGAGAAGGATATTATTTCTCGAGAAATAAGTTGCTTTCTCGAGAAATGGCCCGTCCTTCTCGAGAAATTTACTTAACGAAAATTCTGAGGACCTAAGTACTTAATTATCGAGAAAGAACTTGATGTCTCGAGAAATATACTTGGCTTCTCGAGAAACACTTTTGATTTTTTGAGAACTACTTTACTTTCTCGAGAAATGAACATGGTTTCTCGAGAAAACTTCAGGGCTGTTATCGAGAAAAGACTTAGAGATAATTTCAAACAGTTTTCTGAGAAGTCTAACGGTTTCTCGAGAACAGATTGCTTTCTCGAGAAATGTACTTACACTTCTCGAGAAACAGAGTTCAATTTTCTCGAGAAAAAAAGACTTAGAAATTTTTCATAAAATTTTCTTGTCTTCTTTGTTGAAGACTAGTAACCCTTCTTCACTTCTATTCCTCTAGTACTTGAAAATGAAGTGCATCCCAATAGAGAGGTTACACATGAGTCAACACCATGGATTACACAATGAGGGATAACATTGCATGGTCCTATGTTTAGTGACTCATTGTATACTGATATTGGTCTACACTTAGCAATAATGACCTGCAAACACTCAACTAAAGAATAACATCAAATACATACTTAATTCATCTTAGTTCAAGGGTGACTTCACATAAATCTAGGTTATTGTGGATACAATACCAAACACTCCCTTCCCAAGCTTATTTTTGAACCCACAAAGTATCTCCCAGAAGGATTCAAGGGGTGGTGGACACTTGGAGTTCATGGTGAAGCATCTTATGCTTGGCCAAAGTTCCAACTATTCAAAACACCACAACAAACCAACCTCACCCCCATTTGACCTCACCATCACCTTCAGTAAGCCTAGAGGAGTGGAAATCGAGTCCTGGAGCAGAGCTTTAGGTGGAGAAATGGGCTTTGGAGCTAACTCGTCGGAGAGATCGTCGACAATGGACCACCACTACCAAACCCGCCTTTAAGCATGATTACATGTCCGTTTCTCCTTCTCTCACTATATGCTAGCTTCCTAAATGATTTAGGAGAGATTTCAAGCTTAATTGAGCTTAGATCCATGAGAGGTGTGGAAGAAATTCTTTAGGTTTGAGGGAGCTTGGGTTCGCCGGAAACTGCCGACTCCGGCGGCCAAGTCACTGGTAAATGCCTGCCACTGCCTCAACGGAGGTGGTGGCGATGATCGTCGGTGATGGTGGTGGCCTAGTGGCGAGAAAATTTGATATTAATATGTTCTAGTTAGGATGAACTGGGTTTTTGGCTCATTGGGGACGATGATGGGATGTCATCGGTTTTATTTGTATTAAATAATAAGATAGTTTAAATTAAATGATTTTTCTGTCACACTATATAAATGTTTTGCATGTAATTAATAGGCCCCTTAGATGCTGATTCTGACTTTAATTTGACAACCTAATCAAGCCATTTTTGAGCACTATAGCTCCTTGTAGAGCCATTCCCCCAAGACTGCTCCTAACTTATGCTAGAAATTAAAATTTGTTGGGTCCATTGATCCCAATGTCCTAGATTTGAAGAAGTCCTAGCATACAATGTATACACACGTGATGATCTAACTTGTACTCAAGTTTAATGATTGCAAGTTGTCCTATAACATTGATGAGACAGATTGCCAAAGTGGCTAGGTCATGTAAGCTCTGACCTAAGGTATGGATAGATAGAAATCTGTCTAAGTGCACAGGCATTGAGTTAAGGCTACTCACTCAATGCCAGATTACTTATAACACTGAGTGGATCCTATATAGTCAAAGCAAAAGTAATGGCATGCTGAAAAAGTGGCTAAGCCCACAAGCGTTGAGTGAATTCAACTCACTCAATGCCAAATAGAAAAAGGTTGTGAGACAGGCTAATGTTGTAAGAGCCTAAGTAGAAATGAGAAAAAAAGTTGTTAAGTCCACAGGCGTTGAGTGTAGATCACTCACTCAATGCCATAGCTTCATAATCGTTGAGTATAGCTCAGTCAGTCAATGCCACAGGAAAACTGCGAACATTTACCAAGTCCACAGGCATTGAGTGATGGGAGGTCACTCAATGCCATGTGTTAATGCATTGACTAATTCTCAATGGGATTGTTCTTTCTAAGACATAAAAAATTGGCTAAGTCCAAATGCGTTAAGTGTAACACACTCACTCAATGCCAGATAACAGAAGTGTCTGTTAAGTAATTTTGCATTGAGTGGAGCTTACTCACTCAATGACAAGTAGCAGTAAATCTAGCCAAGGCAAAAAGCATTGAGTGAGGCATGCTCACTAAACGCTCTCAAAGCTTAAGATACTGCAGACACAGAAAATTCGTCAAGGTAAAAAATGTTGAGTGAGGCATGCTCACTCAATGCTCTCAATGCTTAAGATGTTGCAGAAGCAGAAAATTGGCTAAGGTAGAAAGCGTTGAGTGAGGCGTGCTCACTCAACACTCTCAACGCCAAGCATGCATAAGTGGCTGAAGAATATTCTAAGGCAAAAAGCATTGAGTAAGGCGTGCTCACTAAACGCTGTCAACGCCTAGATAGACAAAATTTTGTCTAAGTTTTTTGGCGCTGTGTGAGGCATGCTCACTCAACGCCTATGCTGCTAATGCTTGATTTTTGGTTAAGTCCACAGATGGTGACATCAGAAAGTCAACAAGTCAACCATATTCAATTTTTTAATGGCAAAGCTACAGTATATGACAAAAGGCACCGCAGAGCTACTGTATGACAGTTGGCGTTAAAGCAAGGTTGCAATTGCCATTAAAAGTTTGGAGCACACTGCTCAAAGAGCCGTTGGGACATAATTGATAAAAGGAAAATCTTTTTTAGAGGAAGATAGCTTTTGAGAGGAGCTATGGTGTCGTTCTTCTTCACCGCCACTGTTGCTGTGACTGAAGAACAGGAAGCTCAAGTCAGCAAGACTAAGAGCAAAACAAGTTTGCTATTTGTCTTCATCATCGACTACAACAAGATCATATCAGATCTCTGAAGAAAAAGAAAGTTAGCTGGTGTCATTTTCTATCTGCACCAGCAAGTTCTTCAAAGATCCAGTTATACAACTCTGAAGAACATCTACTAGAGGCTGTGGAGAAGAAGTTAGGGCTGAACATATTCAGCCCAGGAAAGAGAGAAGAAGCAGAACAGTTATATTGCAAGTTACTTCCAGCACAAGTCAAAGCAAGATATATATCATTGTTGTTGTGAAGTAGTTGAGCTGAGAATCTTTCAGCTCAGGTTGCAGCAAGTTTTGTTGCAGTCACTTCACAGTTCCAACACCAAAAATACCTGGTGTTGTGAAAAAGATGTTAGGACTGAGTATATCTGAGTTCAAGTAAAGTTAGACTCAAGAAATATATTCCTGGGGTCAGAGTTGGGCTGAGTATATCTTAGTCAAGGTAGATTGGCACAGAGAAATTTCTCTTGTGTCCAATCAAGACTCACCAACCTACTTCCATCTTATAAGATCCAACTAGATCTGAGTTGTCGGGCCACTGGCCTTAGGTAGGGAAATATTGCCTGAGTTGTAGAAGATTTAAGCTCTCTGAGTTATAGGATCCTCTTGGATCTAAGTGGTAGGAGCATGTTTTCTGTGAGGTAGGATCCCTAGTGGATCTGAGGTAGGGCTGTCCTCCCAGCCTGAGTGTAGGGCCTTTGGCCTGAAGTAGGTGATTTGCTGATCACAGAGTTATAGGCCCTTGTGTCTGAGTTGTATATCTTGGAGGAGACTGAGAGATCCTGAGGGATCTGAGGTGTAAGATCTTTGGAGCAGAGCTTTGGAGAAGTGCCTAGTCCAATAAGATAGTTGGATAGGTGGGAGGGAAAGTGGATGTACCCTTGTAAGGGGAACCACTATAAATCTATATGTGCTTTTCTGTGTTGTTTTCTTTCTGTAGGTTGCATGTCTTGAAAGCAGAACTTAATCATCTAATAAGGCTTCCAACTCAAAGAAAATAAAAGATAGTTACTCAGGATCAAGAAACATATTCACCCCCCCCTTTAGGTGATTTAGCTATCCTTGAAAAAAAAGACTTTCAAAATGAGTGCCCATGCTAAATACAACTCCACATATAATATTTTGATGATGTATGTGTATATAATAGACCAAGACTATGCCCAAAAATTAGAATTTTTTTTGGGGGGATATTTTTCTATAATTTGATTTATCAAATAAATGCAATTCAGGGTGATATTCAACTTCAAATGCCCCCAAATTTAGGTGGCATGACTCTAATGTCATTTAGTACCCCTATTAAAATTTTAGAGTCATTTGGACCTCTCTATGTTAGAGGATCCAACATTTATGGTGAAGGTATAAATGAGTATGGTGTGCCAATAATAAAAAGGGGATAAAATGGGAATTAAGCCAATTTGACTCGCTGCATGCCAATGAAATTTTGGCTAGGGGTTTATGGAGGGGAAATACACCTTCCTTGGGAAAATTGGGAATTTTGGAATAAAAATTTACAAATTTAAAATTTATTTCAAAATTAGCACACTTATATGTCATGATAGGAAATTAGGATATATAAACTTGGAAAATTATAAATCATTGTCACAAGCCTTAAAATACCATTTTATTTCTATGAAAAATTTAGTTAAATTTTTGGAAATTATTTCATGAGTAAATAGAACAAATTCCAATTATACCCTTAATTGATTTTGATTAAAAATGTGACAAACATTACTTGGAAAATTATAAAAAAATTTCTAGACCATCATTTCAGTACTGTGTACCTCTTTAATTATTATTAGAATTTTTCGATGATTGGTTATAATTCTAAAAATAATTACGGTATTTTTGTAAATAACTTGAGTTGTGTTAATCATAGGTCAAACCTTCTTGGAAAATAATGAAAATCTGTTTAGTCCACTACCATGATGATTCTAACATCTATGAAATTTCTCTAAATTATTTGGGCTATAAATTTTGGTACTTCATTTGTAAAGGGGAAATTTGGTAATATTAGTCATAAATAGAAAATATGGGTCAAACCTCTCTAGAAAATTAAGATATTTTGTACTCAGAAATTTTTAAACTAAGATGAACATCAAATAAATTAATTAGGCCCTAAGGACATCTAGTTATGATAGTTCATGTTCAATATGATTTAGGTCACGTAATTTAATGATTTTAAATATGGCCCAAAATAATTTGAAAAATTATGGAATTCTTATCTGCCACTAAATACCAGATGATTAATCCAAGATAAAAATTTGAATGACTTTGGCCCAAGGAATCAAAAGTCACCACATACGGGTTAGGGATAGAACTTGGGCTTCATATAGCAAAAATGTGACATATAGTTTTAGGCCATTCAAAATTATATGAAAATGTTACTCAGTAACCTAAAGTCATGAATAAGGCCTAAGTGTATCATTAGAATTATTTTTGGGTTCATGAAGGTCATCAAGTAGGCTTACAACACACTTAGGGTTTTTGATTTCGCACCGTTATGCAACAAATGCCTAAGGGTGGGTTGGGTATGATATTTAGGGTAATGGAAATATAATTGAAATTAGAGATATGTTAGAAGGTTGAAACCATGGTCAAATCCTAAGTTGTGTCACTACATATTATCGAGTGTTAGTGCGAATATCACCTAGGAGAATAGTTAGATCAGAGTCCGATGAAAGATCGTCATTCTCCTATATATATCCTAAGTCATTAGGGTTATACAAGAGCAACAACGAGAGTGGGCTATTAATATCGAGTAGTCACCAAAAATAATAAGTGTCCTGGAAAGGTGGATTTGGGATTCAGCCCATCGAATTCCCTATTACCACTACAAGCCCTTCACCGGGTAGACCTCGGGAATTCCGGGATTAACCCTATGTCACTAAGTATAACTAAAATTAGATAAGAGTAGTCTAATAAGTTGAGGAACAATGTAACAATCTCACCCGTATAGGGTTGGTGGGATACATGATGGGTTAGTACTATGAGCTGGAGGCTCAGGAGTTGATACAAGACGACTTAGTCCTACGAGTTGAAGGCTCTGGAGTTTAATATAAGGACAGGTTGGTCCTACGATCTGGAGGCTCGGGCTGAAATAACTTGCATGTGAATAAAAACAAATTAGTGGCGGGTCATGCGGTACTGCGCCAGTCATCACACCAATTGAAGTACACCAAGGACAGGTTTGTCCTATGAGCTGGAGGCTCTGGCTGAAATAACATGCATGTTCATAATAACAAATTAGTGGTGGTCATGCGGTACTAGGACAGTCATCACACCAATGGCAGTACAATGACTCTGGCGAGGTGTAAGGGTATGAGGGGCCAATAAGTTGTTTATACTGCGGTCTAGAAGACGATCCCTAAAAATGCATACTTGCAATGAAGACTGATGGGATAGCCAGTAAATAGTACGCAGAGACTCTAGAGTACACCTAGGATGTGTACAGAGGTGTATGGGAGGTCTAGGCCTAGTAGTATGTATACCAGCCTATGAGTGGAGACCCTGCTCCACTGCTGCCATAGTCATAATAGTGGTACCATAGATTTTAGCTAACTCCAAAAAGTGGGAACTAAAAGTCTGTGATCACAGAGTCGTGTGTGTGAGTTGCACTTGTATGAATCCTAGCATGTATATCACATCATATCATACAAACATACTTTGGTCATCCCTATTACAGACCTTTATCATATAAATTAGTATGTGCTCTTTTATATGATAAGTTATATTTCCTGAAACCGTAACTTATAAGTGTGTATGGGAATTCATAAAAGTAAAGGTACTCCTGTATTGATAGTATACTTGTAGATGTTTACCTTTCTACGGTATTCATACCTTTACTTCTTTATTACTTCTCTTTTCAGTACTACTACTCCTTTCATTACTTTTTTACACTCTTGCTATTCATATACAACTACTAGTATAATGATATAACTGTTAGATGGTTACTCAAGATAAAATAGTTCCACTGTCACCTGCTATTTTTATCTTACCCCTTATTGTCCTCCACTTTCATCCTCCTGCACGGTGCCTAGGAGTCGTGGGGGTGAGGAGAGGACAAAATGGCATAGTCTTTATGACTAACAGTCGGTTATGACCGTATCATTTTAGGAGCTCGGGGAGACGGAGAACCAACACAGCCAACATGACGAGGTGTAAGGACTTGAGGAGCAGATACCGCTTAGTTCGGCGTTAGGTGATGACGAATGTTATTTCAGCTTCCGCTTAGTATTGCGAGAGAGAGTGATTCATTTGATTTTGGCAGGTACCGGGCATAAGCCCAAACTCTCTTATTTGTACTAATTGTGGACTACTTTTCATTATTATTAAGATGTATCTGTGAACTGTGTAATTGCTATTATATATATTAGTGGTTTTACCTCTATTCTAAAAATTGGCCTACAAGTTAATTGATCATAATAGCCGGCAAGATCGGCGTTATGCGGTGGTGACTAACCCGTGTGTTAGTATCACCATTGGGTGGCAGTTGTGGAATAAGGTCGGGTAAACTCCTTTGTAAGGGGAGGGGTCTTATACAATCAGTAATAATTCTCGAATCAGATGTATCATTGAAGTCACATCTTCAACATCTTTACGTTTATACATCTTCGATTCACCTGTCTCTACCGAAGCCAGTAGAGTATAGCACTGCCTACCATATAAGGCCTTAAAAGGTGTAATTTGTATACTATTTTCGTAGCTATTATTATAGGCGAACTCGATCATAAAGAGATGATCCTCCCACCTCTTCCAAAAATCTAGGGCGAAAATGCGAAGCATATCCTCTATTGTTCTATTTACCCTATCGGTCTGATCATTCGTATAAGGATGAAAGGTTGTGCATAATTTCAGCTTGGTACCCAACAGCTGATGAATAAGCTTTTAATCATTCTATGTGAAATACCCATCTCGATCACTAATGATTCTACGGGTCACACCGTATAATCGTACAATCTCCTCAACATAAAGTTTAGCGATATGTTCTACTGAATCATCCATTCGATTCGAAATGAAGTGTGCTACTTTTGTCAACCGGTCCACGATCACCAAAATGGAATCGTTACCGCATTGTGATCTCGACAAACCATGCACGAAATCCATCGATGTATCATCAAACTTCCATTCTGTTATTGGTAACGACTTCAGAAAACTACTGGATTTTTTACACTTAGCCTTCACTAGGGCACAAGTCTGGTACTTCACGGCATAAAGTGCGATCTCCTTTTTCAACACAAGTCACCAGAACTGTAACACCTCCGTCCATCATATGAAATATAATAGAGGGTATGGCTGGGTCCCGACACCATATTCCACAAACAGGAAGAGAGATTACATATGAATATAAAAAAAATTACACAAATCTTAACTCAAAGCATTCTAGCGGAAGCTTTAGGGTTGCATGAACTCACACCAATTGAATGTCCACTATATATAAACCACACCATTTATATATATATCATGAATGTCAATTACAAATACAAAAAAGTTATGGCCTTTAGGCCTTATAGTTATACTTAACATGTGTAGTTTATGTTGGGTATTGTATCCGCAATAACCTTGATTTGAAGAAGGGTCCAGTTAAGCTAAGATGAATTGTAACTGTATTTGATGTTGTCTTTTGAGTTATGTACTTGCAGGTCTATAATGCCAAGGACACACCAATGTCAGGTTATAGTGGGTTAGTAAAAATAGGACTATACAATGTAATTCCTCATTGTGTAGGGCAATGTGTTGACTTACGTGTAATCTCTCTCTATTGGGGTGTACTTCTATCCCAAGTACAAGAGAAGACTCATGGATGGTCAAGAGTTGCACCAAAGAAAAATAGGAATTTTACCCAAGTAAAATTCGACGAGTATGGTTAAGCATACAGATCGAATTCGTCGAGTATCGTCGTTGATACTCGCCGAATTCATCGCGTATACTTACCAATACCCATCAAATTCATCATATATACTTAGGGTAAATTCATTGAAGAAATAGGAAAATCTGTTAAGTAAAATTCGCTTAGTATCATCGTGCATACTCATAGAATTTGTCGAGTGTATCTAATGATACTCGCCGAATTCATCGAATATGCTAAGTGATACACGCCGAATTTGTCAAGTCCAGTTGACGCTACTTCTCTAGATTTTTCCAAGTATTATTCGTTAAATATCAAAGCGTTGAGTGCGTTGAGTTAACTCGATGATATTTGCGAAATTCTGCCTACAACGTTGAGTGCGTTGAGTCATTCAGCCGATACTCGACGAATTCGTCAAGTATACCTGCTAAAACTAGACGAATTCGTTGAGTATGACTCTTCGTCATGGCATTGAGTGACCAGCTGGCATGGGATGTTTTCGCAAAGTCCTATTCGTCGTATATCAAGATCTATTCGACGAGTATCATTATTATACTTGACAATACTCGACGAATTTGACTTAGGTCATTTTTCCGATATTTTTAAAAAACTAGTCTTGAGTTCGGACGACCATGTACAGTGTTTTTTAGGTTTTGTTTTTGGAAACATTCTTTATACCGTTGGAAGGAGGATGTCTATCAATACCTAAGGATATTTTATTTTATACTAATCGTGCTTTTGCTAATCTTTTGAATCGACAAGAACTTTCCAAAATAGACAAGTCGTCAGCCGCACACTCGAGGATTTCGTGATTTTCGATCGGCCGCTAGTCGACTTGTTGAACACGATAGATCTTCATCGATATATGTGACTGGATCGATTTTCTCCTTCATATCTACACTTCTCTAGATCATGTCGATTGAAGGCGCAAGTTTCAAGATCTCTGGAAGATTTCAGATTTCCCCTTGTTCTTCAAGTGAAATCAATATCAACCTTTTTCAAAGAATGGCGGACTGAAGGTTTCAGATCTTGCAAAGGATTAATTGAAATAATTGTTGTAAGTTTTTTTACTCTTGTAGGAGAAGTTTCTCTAAATTTGTAGATCCGTCTGTGGATTGAGTGAGTAGATTTGTTTGTGTATCGAGTAGTAGATCCGGTTTGTGGATCAAGTTGTAGGAGAGGTGGTTCTCCGAGTGGTAGGAGGGTCATCTCTGAGTTGTAGGAGTTGCGGCTTCGAGGTGTAAGATTGTGGAAATCTGAGATTGGTGAAGTAGTCAAATCTATCCCTTCCTGGCTCATTATGACGACAGCTTGCAAGCGTATAAAAATGATCTGGCTACAGAAGTTAGAAAGGGGGAGGATTCCTTGGAAGCTAAGGTAGCAGCAAAGGTCAATGCATTTGAAGTAGCAATGTTAGCGAATTTCAAAAGTGTAAATGTCTTCAGTTATAACAACTATGTATGGCTGCATAGTAAGTTGACAGGATCTCAAGTAACTGTTGTGCCTGTACCAGCACATGATGAGACTCATCCTGCCGAGGATTACTCTCAGTTCTGGTCAGACACACAGGATTTTTCTCGGGGTTATACTACTACTACTACAGCTACTGAGTCTCTAGAGGTAGAGCTTATTGAAGAGTTCTCGCCTCCAGTTCACAAAAGAAGAAGATTTGGGGAAGGCCCGTCTACCATCAGGTCGGAGCCTAACAGAGAATTAGAAGAGGTGTGGAGTCCCATATCTAAAGGTATTATATTGGATGCATTCTCCTCAGTAGACATTGGTGGTGAAAAACATCAGCACCACTATGATCAGGAAGAATGGAACAAGTATAAGCTATCCTGCAAAAAAAGGAGAATTCATATCAGAAATTATAGAGATGTTGATTCGATGCCTGCACCCCCTCAAAAGTACTTTCCAAATCCAAAGGCTTATTTTGACAAACAAAGGCAGAAGAGTCAGAGAAGGCTGGACCAATAGTTACATTTTGTGTTGAGTTGTGGGTTGCCACCATGTTAAAACCTGTAAGACCCCCTTTTTTTTTCTTTTTTCAACCCCCGGGGTCTTAGCCCAGAATTGCCGCTTTGCGGTGACACCTTCGCACCCGGGAAGGTTGCCACTACAACGCGCCGATTCTGCCGGCCTTTTCGATCGCAATATGTAGCAAGCAAGAGAGAAGCAAGTCCACTAAAAGAGAATATCACATAAAATAAACTCCACGAAGGGAGTGTCCACAGAAAATCATCAGAGTATAAATAGTCTGGAAATAAAAGGGCTCATGCCCGGTACATCAAAGTCCTCACTACAAGACGCTCATCGCGGAAGATAAGAAAATGCTAATCACTCACGGAGCTGGTCGTAGGTGCACCGGTGCTAGACTGTCCCACCTCCATGCGCACCGTACTCCACTGGTGCTGGTCCCTGTCTCCCATCCGGAGATCCTGTAATGTTTGGTTCGAAAACCATTAGTCATAAAGACTAAGCCCTATCATCCCCTACCCCTCCCACCACGGCTCCTAAGCACCGGGCGGAGAGGAGGAAAGGGAAGCTACAAAAAGTGGAGAATAGTCAAGCAAGTGACGGTGGACCTAATTAGCAAGGTATATCAGGTGAACAATATAAATGTTGTAATAGGTAGAACAATTAATAAATAGCAAATTGCATTAAAGACTGCTAGAGAATAGAAAGTAAGCAACGAGTAAGTAAGTATGTAAGTAACCTTAACTTATATGAATGCCCATACAAACTTATAAGTTAAGGGATCTTCTGCAAGGCTCCCATCGTATAAAAAGTCCCATACCGATTTATACGTTGGGGTGTCGGTTGTATGCAAATATGAGTGTAGTGATACGCTATGCCATGATTCATGCAAGTGCAACCCACGCACACGACTCTATGCGCACAGACCTTTAGTTCCCCCTGTTCGGGAGGCTAGCTTCACCCCCAGGAACCTCCGTAGTGGCAAACGGAGACAGTGGGTCGGGCCCCCCACTCCTAGGCGGGTAACCACACTACCAGGCCTAGCCCTTCCGTACGCCCCTAGAAGAACACAACCTAGAGTATCCGTGTACTGCTGCTGGATGTACCCTCCAGACTTTTCTCCGAGTCATCGTACCGCTGTCGGTGTGATCGATCGCCTAGTACCGATGACCCACCACCTTTCTCCGTACTCCAACCCTCGAGCCCGCGGCCCCCGGACAGTACTGTCCGTGCATCTACCTTCAGAGCTACTGTCTGATGGCAAGTAATCCTATAATTCTACTTTCCTAACTACCGGGGAGTGAGTGTGTGCAATCCTAGTTACACTAGTTGCTCTTTTGATTTATTACTCCTATGGTTTACGTTAGCCCAGGACTGCCCCCGGTATACCCCGTGAAGGGCTCTCAAGGGGCACTAGGAACCAAGACGGTGCATTACGGCCCGAAGTTCCCTTTCGCAAGGCACTTATTATTATTGGTTGTCTACCCTTTACCCAATCCCCTTTTAATGTTATAATGAATCTAACCCTAGCGTATTAAGACTCTTCCTCTTCCTCCCGGGACGGACGATCTTTCGTCGTTCCCGTACTCTCTTATCCTAACCAGTCCCACATTCTACTTATCCTG
The DNA here is from genome assembly GCA_039513925.1 of Platanthera zijinensis. Lineage (NCBI taxonomy): Eukaryota > Viridiplantae > Streptophyta > Magnoliopsida > Asparagales > Orchidaceae > Platanthera > Platanthera zijinensis. Next base: position 41,748,587 of record CM077091.1, on the reverse strand, counting down.
ACTTCTAATAATGAACTCATTCTAAATTTGCCCCACCAACCATCGATTATCAGAATTCCGTGGTTTTACTAAATGCAGACCATCCTAAGCTATATGTGGTACACAAGGGGAGGTACTCCAAGTTATCTTCCAAATCTCCTATAATATTTACTGGAGGACTATCATGACTTAATTAGCTTAAATCCAGGAATTTATAATTTTCCTAATTAATCTGATATTTATTTTATTTTTCTCAAAGATTGGCCATGGGTATTTTTTAACATGAACTATATGATATTCTTAAGTTATGGCCACCCAAAAAATTGTGATCACTAAATAACAGTAAGGTATCATCAAATACTAATTTGCAGGATTTTACAAAGATATTTAGCCTCTAATCAATTTATCCATTAAAATCCCATAATTCTCATGTAAAGAAGGAAGTACTGAAATTACTCTTCATAAAATTATGAAAACATTACTGCTTAATAGTATGATACAGAAAAGGTCATTGTGCAAAGAATCATAATTTTATCAGCTTGCTAAGCACCAAAATAAATTTAATCCAATATCCATGATAAATAATACTTAATGAAGCAAGCCCTAGAATTAAGCTTCTAAAAATCCCATAAAAATTCACAGAGTTTTAAAATCATAATAAAGGTTCTCTGCCTAAATTTCATCAATTTTCCAGGAAGTTTGTACACTCTAATAAATTTTCTAAGCAAATCATGCAACTACCAATTCATTAAAGAAGTACCCAAAATAGTGAGCATAAAATTCATAGAAAAATATCCAGAGCTTGTACTACCCCTATAATCCACTCTACCCAATTCTCATCATTTTTCAATGTGGTTTGGTGTCATTTCCTATCTCTATAAGTTTTGCGCCCTAAACTAGGGTTAGGTTTTTAGATATCCCAACGATCTCCAAATCCACTAAAATTTCATCCAGAGAACTATATTAGCCCTATGGTTCTCATAACCCGACCTCGGGTCAATCCAAGGTCATTTGACCACATGACCTTCACAAACCACCAAGATCCATCCTTAGGGTTTGGCCTTGGTCCTTAGGGTAAACTTACCCCGATCCACCTCAAACTCCATGAGGGGGTGCTAGAGAACATTACTAGCCAGTGGTAAAAATCTCAGCCTCTGTTGAGGTGATCTCACCACTCAAACTTCAAAAGTGCACTTTTAACCTAAGACCCCTTATTAGGGCAAAACTTAGGGTTGATCAATTCTAAACCAAACCATCTCCAAATGAGATGAAAAATTATACAAAACCTTATGGTGAACCCAGGGACCACTCACCAAAATTTGGGAGGGTTTGGAAATTATTTAACCACCTAATTAAATTCGGTTAGGATTATTGAATTTTTCTAAAAACTATAGAAAAATATTCTCCAAAAATTCTCATTTTTGGATAGCACCTAGATATATGTAAGATTAGACCACATCCCAAATTTCAAGTCGTTTGGACAACTGGATTGGAGTGGGGAATTTTTCTAAGGTCAAGGCAGCCCTCTGGATAGACCTCACCAAAAAGGGTGCTGTGGTCTAACCAGGAATCCAAATTGAATGAAATTAATTTTGAATAAAACTAGACTTCAAGGGCTAAAGTTTCTATGTTGAACACTTTTCCTGTAGGAGCCTCTAAGTATTTTTCCCAAATTATTTAACATGACAGAAATTTCATTCAGAAATTGATTTTACAAATAAAATCTAATTAAAGGCACTGTTCATCTTCTTCTACAGCCCGAACCAGAGACTGAAAACCTAATTTTCCTTTAGCCTTTCCAAGCTATTTCCCGGCCACCCAGCCATCTCCCTGGCCGGCCACCACCACCGCCACCTCCGTTGAGGCGAGGGCTAACGTCGGGCGGCGGCACGGCCGCCGGAGAGGCGGTTTCCGGCGAACCCGCCACCATGATATTTTCGGAAAACCACCATTACGCTCACCCGATCTGGCTCTTTTGAGCCCGATATCTCTCCTAACGATTCCTAAGATCTATCCATAGAAGAAGAGGGAGGGGAGGACCTTGTTCGCGGGTTGAAGGCGTGCCGAGCGTCGGGAAGCCATTTGCGCGGTGGTGGCGTCGCCGGAAATTCTTCAACAGCAAGGAGGAAGTCTGAACAGTTGAGGGAGTGTAACCTTTTCCTCTTGCACTCAGGAATCTTTTATAGATGAGGAAATGGGGAGGGGAAAGGGTGAAACGTTGGAGATGAAACGTTGGCGGCCATTAATCATATTCTTATGACGTTTCGGTTATGCCGAATGGCAGTTGGAAAGTTGGAAATGAAGAGGTGTTTGCCAGGTGGCAGTTTCCTACTGGACCCATTTCTTCCTTAATTATTAACATAATTAAAGTAGGGAACGACCCATAAATGCTCTTGATTTTTCGTCCCCACAGCCAAAATTTATTAAGGCGTCGGTTACCAAAATTTCCAACCTGGCTGTCGTTTCGGCCTTGGTCACGGGCGTGACACATGGGTCACGGGCGTGACAGGCCCGGTTAGCGGTTCTGGGTTCGACGATCGTCGAACTGAGGTCGACGATCGTCGAAGGGTGGTCACGGGCGTGACACCCGGGTCACGGGCGTGACTGGTCCGTGGCAAATTCTGGGTCGACGACCGTCGAACTGAGATCGACGATCGTCGAGCGTGGTCACGCCCAATGTCACGGGCGTGCCATTGTGGGTCACGGGCGTGATTGGCCCATGTGGACAATTCCGGGTTGACGAGCATCGAACTGGGGTCGACGATCGTCGAGCGTGGTCACGCCCTATGTCACGGGCGTGACACGGCGGGTCACGGGCGTGACTGGCCCGTGTGGCCAAATTTTGGGTCGACGGCGTCGAACTGGAATCGACGATCGTCGAGCGTGTCACGCCCTATGTCACGGGCGTGACATAGCGGGTCACGGGCGTGACATGCCCGTGGGCCCATTTCTTTGTCGATTTATTTCAAGTTTTAGGCTCCCTGGGATTCTACCACAACCAACCGACTCCTAGGGGTCTAGCCGGAAATGGGATGTTACAAATCCCAATAAACAAAACAAAGATTTCGTCCCCGAAATCAAGGTTAAGCCTATGGGACTCAAATCGGGAAAATAAGCTTGTAACATCCCATGAGAACCGAATGATTACCTCCCTACGTTACGTTTGTTTGTGCGGTTTCGAATGTAAGGTTAATTCGCCCACCTAACTAGGTATATACACCCCAATAAACAAAAGATTAGCCCCTATTCTTGAAATTTCAATTCCATTGGTTTTAAAACAGGAAGGCAATTGATTGTCCAGAGGGGTTTGAAGTATACCTGACGGAAAAGTTCTGGATATTTTTGCCGCATCAAGTCCTGTGGCTCCCATGTATGCTCCTCCTGCCCATGATTGTTCCACAGAACCTTGACTAACGGGACCTTCTTTCTCCGCAAGACCCGCACTGCCGTATCGTCAATCCTGATAGGCTCCACGTTGACTGACCGATCCGAGGCCACCGGGCCATCTGCCGAGGGAATCAGTTGCTCAGGGCGTAGCAGAGCCCTCCGAAGTGAGGAGACGTGGAAGACGTCATGCAATCCCGCTAACTCCGGTGGTAGTTCCAGTCTATAGGCTAAGGGGCCGATCCGCTCCAGGATCCTGTAGGGCCCCATATATCTTGGACTGAGCTTCCTCCGCCCGCGAACCCGCGAGACTCCGTGCATCGGCCGTATCTTCAAGAAAACCCGGTCTCCTACCTGGAACTCCACTTGGCGATGCCTCGCATCGTAGTATTTCGTCTGTCTGCTCTGGGCTTCCAACATCCTGTCTCGGATCAATCTAATTTGAGCATCTGTATCTCCCACAAACTCCGAGCCCAGTGCCTGCGGATCCTCATCCTGAACCCATGATAGTGGGGTTCGGCACCTCCTTCCGTACAATGCTTCGTATGGAGCCATGCCTATGCTGGACTGATGAGCGTTGTTGTACGAAAACTCGACCAGTGGCAGCAATCTCTCCCAAGGCTCGCCACGGTCCAAAATACACAGTCGTAGCAGATCCTCTAGTGTACGGTTTGTGCGCTCTGTCTGTCCGTCGGTCTGAGGGTGGAAAGCTGTGCTGAAAGTCAACCGAGAACCCAGATGGGCCTGGACTGACCTCCATTCCCTGGATGTAAACCGCCCATCCCGATCCGAAACGATAGTCTTGGGCACTCCATGATAACGCACAAACTGCTCGATGAACCTCCGTACCAATACTCTGACCGGTGTGTCCTTCGCCACTGGGATGAATCTGGCTACCTTTGTCAGCCTATCCACTATCACCCAGATCGAGTCGTTCCCGCACGGGATCTAGGTAGCCCATGTATAAAGTCCATGGCTATATCCTCAAACTTCCACTCCGGCACTGGAAGCGGCTGCAGCAATCCTGCCGGGTTCCTACACTCCGCCTTCACGAGCTGGCAGGCCTCACAATGCGTCACAAAATATGTAATATCTTTCTTCATACCCGGCCAGTACATCGTCCTCTTTAAATCCTTTACCATCTTGGTGATCCCCGGGTGTACCGAATACCGACTGCAGTGAGCTTCCTCCAAAATGTCCTCCCGGATCCGTCCTCCTGCTGGTATGTAGACTCTGCCCCGGAAACACAGAAGCCCATCCCTCAAAGTGTAATCTCCTGTCGTGCCTTCCTCCAAGGCCCGGAATATCGGCTCAGCTCTCTCGTCCAGCTTCTGCCCATCTCTGATGCGGTCTCGGATGCCATCTGTAGTAGCCATCGACCCCAAGTACTCCATGTACAGCTCCGGGTCATCCTCAGATACTAGCGAAATCTGCATCTCCTCGAATGATCTAATCAACTCCAAGGCCATCAGCTGCGGGCCTACTCCAGTCGTATTCGCTCTCCGGCTCAGAGCATCCGCAACCACGTTCGCCTTCCCCGGATGGTAGTGCATGGTATACTGGTAGTCCGAAAGAAACTCCACCCAGCGTCTCTGCCTGATGTTTAACTCCTTCTGGGTGTCGACGTACTTCAGATTCTTGTGGTCAGAGAAGATATCACAATGTACCCCGTAGAGATAGTGCCGCCAGATCTTAAGGGCAAAAATGACTGCCCCCATCTCCAAATCGTGCACGGGATAGTTCTGCTCGTGCTGCTTCAACTGACGGGAGGCATAGGCGATTACGTGCCCACTCTGCATAAGGACGGCGCCCATCCCCTGATAGGAAGCATCTGCATATACCTGAAATCCCTCCCTCCCTGATGGGAGAGCAAGGATGGGGGCCGAGGTGAGACGATCCTTCAGCTCCTGGAAGGCAGATTCGCATTGCGGCGTCCAGGTAAAAGGGGACTCCTTCTTCGTCAGAGACGTAAGAGGAAGGGCAATCTGAGAGAACCCCTTTACGAACTTCCGGTAGTAACCGGCAAGTCCCAAGAAACTCCGAACATCCGTGGCCGACTTTAGTGGCGGCCAATCCCGTACCGCCTGGATCTTTGCCGGGTCCACTGCCAGACCTGCCCCACTGATGACATGGCCCAGAAAGGCCACCTCCTTTAGCCAGAACTGGCACTTGCTGTACTTGGCATACATCTCGTGCTCACGCAGCTTCTCCAAGGTCAAGGCTAGATGTCTCGCGTGCTCCTCCTCCGTCCTTGAATAGATGAGGATGTCGTCGATGAATACAATGACGAAGACATCCAGATACTCCTCGAACACCTGATTCATCAAAGTCATGAATGCGGAGGGTGCATTCGTGAGCCCGAACGGCATCACGGTAAACTCGTACAATCCGTATCTGCTGCTGAACGCCGTCTTCGGGATGTCCTCCTCCCGAATGCGAAGCTGGTAGTATCCTGACCTCAGATCCAGCTTTGAGAACCAATGGGCTCCTTCCAGTTGGTCAAAAAGCTCATCTATCCGTGGTAAGGGATAAGTGTTCCGGACCGTCAACCTGTTCAGAGCCCGGTAATCTATGCACAGTCGGAGGGTCCCGTCTTTCTTCTTAACGAACAGCACCGGAGCTCCCCACGGTGATGAGCTAGGCCGCACGAACCCGGCCTCCACTAACTCCTGAAGCTGACTCCGGAATTCGACCAACTCCTTTGGGGCCATTCGATAGGGAGCTCTGGATACCGGCTTAGCCCCCGGTACGAGCTGAATCTGAAAGTCCCTCTCTCGGTGCGGGGGTAACCCTGGAAGCTTCTCTGGAAACACGTCGGCGAAGTCCCGCACCACTGGAATATCTGCAATGGAGTCCTTGGCTACGACCGCCTCAAAGAGGATCTGATAAACCTCTTCCCCCTGCAGGTGGGCCTTAACGGCCTGTATAGATGATAGTAAAGTACGGGGTGCTGATATAATACCTTCGATAACAATGAAGGAGTCACCGTGCCGCACGGTGATCCTTTTCGCCACGCAATCGATCTGGGCATGGTTCCAATACAGCCAGGTCATGCCCAGAATCAGATCGTAATCTGGCATCCTCAAGACCGTCGCTGGTGCCTCAAACGCCTTTCCGCCGATCCTTGCTTCCATATTACAATGAGCAGAGGTCAATATCTCTGACCCGTCGGGTAGGCGCACCCTCATCATCTTCCCGGTGAATGGCTCCACTCCTGCCAGTCCTTTCACGAAATCCTCCGACACGAAGGATTGCGACGCACCAGTGTCGAAGAGGGTGTGAGCGGGCTTGCCGCTCACGAACACTATGCCTGGGGTAATTAAATGTCTTAGTATTCTTATCGTAGTTTATCTTCTCTTAATTTCTAACCAGGTTATGTTTAAAATAGTAGTTTATATAAAGAAAATCTGAAAAGTACTGCCATACCTGTGATAACCTGCTCCGGGTCCCGGGGCTGTGTCAGGTCTAGAGCATACACCTGCTCTCTCTCTGGCCTACGACCTCGATCCTGGAATCCCCGTCCTCGGTCCTGTCGTCGTCCGCCAAACTGTCGGGGAGGTGGAGCGCCCTGATGTGCTGGTGGGGGTGCTCGCCCCACAGGACAGTTCCGCTTGATATGCCCTGGCTGGTTGCACTGATAGCATACCGGTGGCTGCCCTGCCGTCCTTGGCATTTCCAGCATCTGTATAGGCTGGGGAGCCAATACCCCCTGAGTCCTCTGCTCCTGCCCAAACTCCTGACGGGGCTGATCCCCGTTCCTTCTCTCTCCAATAACCTGGCCCCGAGGACGGTCTCTACGACCTCCAATTACTGAATCATCAGCCGGTCTCTTCCGATTCTTCACTGTGAGCTGATCCGCCTCTCTCTTCTTAGCCATCTCCAGAATCCTGGCCAGACTCCCCTCTGAAACAAAAAGGAGGGCCTGCCTCATGTCATCCTGCAGCCCCTTATAAAACCTCCGGGCGTAGCCAGCATCGTCTAACTGGTAAGCGTCCGCATAACGGGCCAGATGAGTGAACTCCTGATAGTACTCCACCACGGTCCTGTTCCCCTGCCTCAATCGCAGGAATCTATCCTCCAGGTCATCTCTCGCCGACCGAGGCACAAAATGTCCCAAGAGCGCTGCCCTAAACTCCTCCCAAGCAATATCAGCACAGTCCATCCCTGCGAAGGTGGTGTCCAGCTGAGATTTCCACCATCTCTTTCCATGTGACTCTAAGCAGGAGACTGCCAAAGCGACTGCCTACTCCGTGGGGCATCGAATCCCTGCCAGCATCTCGTAAATAGTGTCCAACCACTCCTCCGTACGTACTGCAGACTCCGTCCCCTGGTAGGATGGAGGGGAAAGTCCTCGGAAGACCGTCATCCAATTGGCCCCGGGGTTTGGCTGTGGGGCCGGGGCTTGCTGAGCTCTGAAGGCCTCCAGGATGGCCGTCAGTGTTTGCCCCATCTCCGTCTGCTGGAACGGAACGGGTGCTGGCGGAGTCGGGACCACATCCGGAGCCTGAGGTGTCCCCTGCTGCGATGTAGGGTTCGTCGCAGGCTACAAGCAAAATTTCCATTTGTTAGCGAGCGAAATGAATGGAATTTAAGAAGAGTTATGATGGACTTTCACATGTGATTTCCCTTATGGGCCCACCACTGCTTCCGCTGCTAGTTTGTCCGCAAACTAAGCTCGCACGGGGGTGGCCCAAGGTTTTTGTGGACTACTTCTCTTTATGATCGAGGTTTCCTCTGATACCACTTGTAAGACCCCCTTTTTTTTTTCTTTTTTCAACCCCCAGGGTCTTAGCCCAGAATTGCCGCTTTGCGGTGACACCTTCGCACCCGGGAAGGTTGCCACTACAACGCGCCGATTCTGCCGGCCTTTTCGATCGCAATATGTAGCAAGCAAGAGAGAAGCAAGTCCACTAAAAGAGAATATCACATAAAATAAACTCCACGAAGGGAGTGTCCACAGAAAATCATCAGAGTATAAATAGTCTGGAAATAAAAGGGCTCATGCCCGGTACATCAAAGTCCTCACTACAAGACGCTCATCGCGGAAGATAAGAAAATGCTAATCACTCACGGAGCTGGTCGCAGGTGCACCGGTGCTAGACTGTCCCACCTCCATGCGCACCGTACTCCGCTGGTGCTGGTCCCTGTCTCCCATCCGGAGATCCTGTAATGTTTGGTTCGAAAACCATTAGTCATAAAGACTAAGCCCTATCATCCCCTACCCCTCCCACCACGGCTCCTAAGCACCGGGCGGAGAGGAGGAAAGGGAAGCTACAAAAGTGGAGAATAGTCAAGCAAGTGACGGTGGACCTAATTAGCAAGGTATATCAGGTGAACAATATAAATGTTGTAATAGGTAGAATAATTAATAAATAGCAAATTGCATTAAAGACTGCTAGAGAATAGAAAGTAAGCAATGAGTAAGTAAGTATGTAAGTAACCTTAACTTATATGAATGCCCATACAAACTTATAAGTTAAGGGATCTTCTGCAAGGCTCCCATCGTATAAAAAGTCCCATACCGATTTATACGTTGGGGTGTCGGTTGTATGCAAATATGAGTGTAGTGATACGCTATGCCATGATTCATGCAACTGCAACCCACGCACACGACTCTATGCGCACAGACCTTTAGTTCCCCCTGTTCGGGAGGCTAGCTTCACCCCCAGGAACCTCCGTAGTGGCAAACGGAGACAGTGGGTCGGGCCCCCCACTCCTAGGCGGGTAACCACACTACCAGGCCTAGCCCTTCCGTACGCCCCTAGAAGAACACAACCTAGAGTATCCGCGTACTGCTGCTGGATGTACCCTCCAGACTTTTCTCCGAGTCATCGTACCGCTGTCGGTGTGATCGATCGCCTAGTACCGATGACCCACCACCTTTCTCCGTACTCCAACCCTCGAGCCCGCGGCCCCCCGGACAGTACTGTCCGTGCATCTACCTTCAGAGCTACTGTCTGATGGCAAGTAATCCTATAATTCTACTTTCCTAACTACCGGGGAGTGAGTGTGTGCAATCCTAGTTACACTAGTTGCTCTTTTGATTTATTACTCCTATGGTTTACATTAGCCCAGGACTGCCCCCGGTATACCCCGTGAAGGGCTCTCAAGGGGCACTAGGAACCAAGACGGTGCATTACGGCCCGAAGTTCCCTTTCGCAAGGCACTTATTATTATTGGTTGTCTACCCTTTACCCAATCCCCTTTTAATGTTATAATGAATCTAACCCTAGCGTATTAAGACTCTTCCTCTTCCTCCCGGGACGGACGATCTTTCGTCGTTCCCGTACTCTCTTATCCTAACCAGTCCCACATTCTACTTATCCTGACTTCTAATAATGAACTCATTCTAAATTTGCCCCACCAACCATCGATTATCAGAATTCCGTGGTTTTACTAAATGCAGACCATCCTAAGCTATATGTGGTACACAAGGGGAGGTACTCCAAGTTATCTTCCAAATCTCCTATAATATTTACTGGAGGACTATCATGACTTAATTAGCTTAAATCCAGGAATTTATAATTTTCCTAATTAATCTGATATTTATTTTATTTTTCTCAAAGATTGGCCATGGGTATTTTTTAACATGAACTATATGATATTCTTAAGTTATGGCCACCCAAAAAATTGTGATCACTAAATAACAGTAAGGTATCATCAAATACTAATTTGCAGGATTTTACAAAAGATATTTAGCCTCTAATCAATTTATCCATTAAAATCCCATAATTCTCATGTAAAGAAGGAAGTACTGAAATTACTCTTCATAAAATTATGAAAACATTACTGCTTAATAGTATGATACAGAAAAGGTCATTGTGCAAAGAATCATAATTTTATCAGCTTGCTAAGCACCAAAATAAATTTAATCCAATATCCATGATAAATAATACTTAATGAAGCAAGCCCTAGAATTAAGCTTCTAAAAATCCCATAAAAATTCACAGAGTTTTAAAATCATAATAAAGGTTCTCTGCCTAAATTTCATCAATTTTCCAGGAAGTTTGTACACTCTAATAAATTTTCTAAGCAAATCATGCAACTACCAATTCATTAAAGAAGTACCCAAAATAGTGAGCATAAAATTCATAGAAAAATATCCAGAGCTTGTACTACCCCTATAATCCACTCTACCCAATTCTCATCATTTTTCAATGTGGTTTGGTGTCATTTCCTATCTCTATAAGTTTTGCGCCCTAAACTAGGGTTAGGTTTTTAGATATCCCAACGATCTCCAAATCCACTAAAATTTCATCCAGAGAACTATATTAGCCCTATGGTTCTCATAACCCGACCTCGGGTCAATCCAAGGTCATTTGACCACATGACCTTCACAAACCACCAAGATCCATCCTTAGGGTTTGGCCTTGGTCCTTAGGGTAAACTTACCCCGATCCACCTCAAACTCCATGAGGGGGTGCTAGAGAACATTACTAGCCAGTGGTAAAAATCTCAGCCTCTGTTGAGGTGATCTCACCACTCAGACTTCAAAAGTGCACTTTTAACCTAAGACCCCTTATTAGGGCAAAACTTAGGGTTGATCAATTCTAAACCAAACCATCTCCAAATGAGATGAAAAATTATACAGAACCTTATGGTGAACCCAGGGACCACTCACCAAAATTTGGGAGGGTTTGGAAATTATTTAACCACCTAATTAAATTCGGTTAGGATTATTGAATTTTTCTAAAAACTATAGAAAAATATTCTCCAAAAATTCTCATTTTTGGATAGCACCTAGATATATGTAAGATTAGACCACATCCCAAATTTCAAGTCGTTTGGACGACTGGATTGGAGTGGGGAAATTTTCTAAGGTCAAGGCAGCCCTCTGGATAGACTTCACCAAAAAGGGTGCTGTGGTCTAACCAGGAATCCAAATTGAATGAAATTAATTTTGAATAAAACTAGACTTCAAGGGCTACAGTTTCTATGTTGAACACTTTTCCTGTAGGAGCCTCTAAGTATTTTTCCCAAATTATTTAACATGACAGAAATTTCATTCAGAAATTGATTTTACAAATAAAATCTAATTAAAGGCACTGTTCATCTTCTTCTACAGCCCGAACCAGAGACTGAAAACCTAATTTTCCTTTAGCCTTTCCAAGCTATTTCCCGGCCACCCAGCCATCTCCCTGGCCGGCCACCACCACCGCCACCTCCGTTGAGGCGAGGGCTAACGTCGGGCGGCGGCACGGCCGCCGGAGAGGCGGTTTCCGGCGAACCCGCCACCATGATATTTTCGGAAAACCACCATTACGCTCACCCGATCTGGCTCTTTTGAGCCCGATATCTCTCCTAACGATTCCTAAGATCTATCCGCAGAAGAAGAGGGAGGGGAGGACCTTGTTCGCGGGTTGAAGGCGTGCAGAGCGTCGGGAAGCCATTTGCGCGGTGGTGGCGGCGCCGGAAATTCTTCAACAACAAGGAGGAATTCTGAACAGTTGAGGGAGTGTAACCTTTTCCTCTTGCACTCAGGAATCTTTTATAGATGAGGAAATGGGGAGGGGAAATGGTGAAACGTTGGAGATGAAACGTTGGCGGCCATTAATCATATTCTTATGACGTTTCGGTTATGCCGAATGGCAGTTGGAAAGTTGGAAATGAAGAGGTGCTTGCCAGGTGGCAGTTTCCTACTGGACCCATTTCTTCCTTAATTATTAACATAATTAAAGTAGGGAACGACCCATAAATGCTCTTGATTTTTCGTCCCCACAGCCAAAATTTATTAAGGCGTCGGTTACCAAAATTTCCAACCTGGCTGTCGTTTCGGCCTTGGTCACGGGCGTGACACATGGGTCACGGGCGTGACAGGCCCGGTTAGCGGTTCTGGGTTCGACGATCGTCGAACTGAGGTCGACGATCGTCGAAGGGTGGTCACGGGCGTGACACCCGGGTCACGGGCGTGACTGGTCCGTGGCAAATTCTGGGTCGACGACCGTCGAACTGAGATCGACGATCGTCGAGCGTGGTCACGCCCAATGTCACGGGCGTGCCATTGTGGGTCACGGGCGTGACTGGCCCATGTGGATAATTCCGGGTTGACGAGCGTCGAACTGGGGTCGACGATCGTCGAGCGTGGTCACGCCCTATGTCACGGGCGTGACACGGCGGGTCACGGGCGTGACTGGCCCGTGTGGCCAAATTTTGGGTCGACGGCGTCGAACTGGAATCGACGATCGTCGAGCGTGTCACGCCCTATGTCACGGGCGTGACATAGAGGGTCACGGGCGTGACATGCCCGTGGGCCCATTTCTTGGTCGATTTATTTCAAGTTTTAGGCTCCCTGGGATTCTACCACAACCAACCGACTCCTAGGGGTCTAGCCGGAAATGGGATGTTACAAAACCTGTGAACAATTTTTGATATATATATATATATATAATTTTCTCAATTATCTTGGAATGTGTGTTTTTGTTTATATTGTTTATCTTTTCAAGTTTTCATATTTTATTATTTATCATGTGCAATTCAACTTAGCTTATAGGGTTCTGACTTCTTCAAATAGTGGGAGATTGTTGGGTATTATATCCGTAATAACCCGGATTTGAAGAAGGGCCCAGTTAAGCTAATATGAATTGTGAATGTATTTGATGTTGTCTTTTGAGTTTTGTACTTGTAGGATTTTATTACCAAGTACACACTAACGTCAGGTTACAGTGGGTAAGTAAATACAAGACTATATAATATAATTCCTCATTGTGTAGGCCAATGTGTTGATTCACGTATAATCTCTCTATTGGGGTGTACTTCTATCCCAAGTATAAGAGAAGACTTAAGAATGGTCAAGGGTTAGGCCCAGGAAAAATAGGAATTTTACCTAAGTAAAATTTTGTGAGTATGGTTAAGCATACACGTCGAATTCGTCGAGTATCGTCGTTTATACACGCCGAATTTTTCGCGTAACTTACCAATACCCATCAAATTCATCGTATATACTTAGGGTAAATTCATTGAAGAAATTGGAAAATCTATTAAGTATAATTCGCCGAGCATCATCGTGTATACTCGTAGAATTTGTCGAGTGTATCTAACGATACTCGCCAAATTTATCGAATATGCTAAGTGATACACGCTGAATTCGTCGAGTCCAGTCGACACTACTTCTTTAGGTTTTTCCAAGTATTATTCGTCGAATATCAAAGCATTGAGTGCATTGATTTAACTCGACGATATTTGTCGAATGCTTCCTACGACTTTGAGTGTGTTGAGTTATTCAACCGATACTCGACAAATTCATCTAGTATACCTACTGAAACTCGACGAATTCGTCGAGTATGACTCTTCTCCATGGCGATGAGTGACCAGCCGGCCTGGGTTGTTTTGGCTAAGTCCATTCATCATCTATCAATATGTATTCGATGAGTATCATTATGATACTCGACGATACTCGACGAATTTGACTTCGGTCATTTTTATGATATTTTTCAAAAACCAGTCTCGGGTTCGGTCGGCTATGTACAGTGCTTTTTAGGTTTTGTTTTTGGAAACTTTCTTTATAACGTTGGAAGGAGTATGTTTATAAATAGCTAAGAATATTTTCTTCCATATTAATCGTGCTTTTGCTAATCTTTTGAATCGATAAGAACTTTGCAAAAATCTACAAGCCGTCGAACGCACACTCTAGGATTTCACGATTTCTGATCGACCGCTCGTCGACTTGCTGTACATGATAAATCTTCATCGATATACATGATTAGATCGATTAAATCCTTCAGATCTACACTTCTCTAGATCATGTCGATTGAAGGCGCAAGTTTCAAGATCTCCGGATGATTTCAGATTTCCCCGTGTTCTCCAAGTGAAATCAAGATCAACCTTTTTTGAAGAATAGAGGACTTGAGTTTTCAGATCTTGCAAAGGATTTATTATAATAATTGTTGTAACATTTATTTTCTCTTATAGGAGAATTTTTCTTCGAGTCTATAGATCCGTATGGGGATCAAGTGAGTATATCCGTGTGTGGATCGAGTGGTAGATCCAGTTTGTGGATCGAGTGGTAGGAGAGGTTGTTCTCTGAGTAGTAGGAGCGTTGTCTCCGATATGTAGGAGTTGCGGGTCTGAGTTGTAAGATTATGGAAATCTGAGATTTATGAAGTAGTTGAATAGAGCCCTTCGTGGTAGATAGGTGAGGTGGGAAAGTGGATGTACCTAACTCGGGGAACCAATATAAATCTTTGAATTTGTGTGCTTGATTTTTAAGTGATTTTTAATCCGCAAAAAGAAACAAACATCACTTATTCACCCTCCCCCCTCTAGGTGATTTAGGTAGATGCTAGATACTTTCAAGGTCCATGTACTCCTTAAAAGCTTAAGGCATTCAGTCCGTGAAGACCGATGTCACATTCGTCAGCCCAACCGACAATACCGTGGACTTATAATTAATGTAGCATTTTCCACACGCCAACTTGGGGAATGTCACATTCCCGTATTCTCCACTGGTAATAGCCAGACTTTCAATATAGCTTTGGGTATAACATTGATCCAATTAGCTAATCGAACATGTAATTAATCTGTGGAATCGGATATATGTTCTTCTCCGTCAGCTTGTTCAGCTCTCTATAATTGATGTATAGATGTAGGCTACCGTCCTCCTTTTATTTTACCTAAAGGGGCCAGTGCTCCTCAAGGTGACACCGTTGGACTTCTATAGCCTTATCTTAGCAATTCTTAGTGTTGAACTATCCATTTTTACCATTTCCTCTAGCGTTACTTGATATGGTGAGTAGGTCATAGGTTTCACACCTAGCACAACTATAATAGTGCAGTAGGTCTCCTATGGGCACATCACGCAAGGAGATCATGAGGAAACACATCTGTATAGGTCGTCACACTAAAAGCGTCACAAAACTGGGCTTCGACTCAATGGCCTCTATAGGCATGAAGAATTACTTTGCGCACAACCGAACAATTTTGACAACTTGGAGAGCAGACATTAATAACTTGCTCGTTTCTCGCATAAAAGTGAACTTAGTCCCTCATTAGGTGATCTATCCCAGTGTGACTTCCGTAATAGTGCAACCTATAGTGGTACGCTGCTCCAAGAACTAGTCTATACCTATGATCACATCAAACACAAATATTGTTAGTACAGATACTTCCATGTCATGATATGATGTCATAACTGTATCTTAACATATCTCTTTCTACCCATATTCACTCGTATTACTACGACAATATCATTCCACTCTTATCTGTGATACAAAGATAAGCACACATGGCATACATTAAGCCTTAATCAAATGACTTCTTGATTATTCATCACAACAGGTTTATATACGCAAAACAGGCATTGTATACATCATTACTTACTAGGAAATGTACGGTACACAATTACAGTTATTTATGTACATATACTCAACATTCCCTTTCAGTTTTGTGCATATAAGGTCCACGTTAATGTCCCTTTTTACCACACGAGTAGCAAGTGCATGGAGATTTCCCTACAACTGCTCCATCCTTAGTTTTCTTTGCCCTTGGCGCATCACCATGACATTCTAGGGCAAGATGTCCTACCTTGCTATAAGAAAAGCAGACATATGTACCACACCTTTTCTTTGTTCCTATTATTGTGGGAGATGTCGATTCCTACAGATGTAACTTCTTCTTTCACTTGCAAGAGTTTGATTTTGAAACATTTGCAAAGTTCAGCACGTTGAACTCTTTCTTCGCCCTAATATTTTCCAAGTCAATTTCCAAAGACCTTGCAGTCATTACCAAGGCATGGAATCCAATTAACTTTGGGCCCACCAATAGACATCATAGTTCATCACACAAACCATCATAAAACCTGTTGATCTTAGTCTCCTCGGTCTCAAACACAAACTCTGCATGTTGTCTCAACACAACAAATGCATGAAAGTACTCCTAGACCATGTTTGGTCCTTGCATCAAACACAAATTCAACGACGGGGCCGATGCTCTTCCCATTATAATCTGCTCAAGTATACCAACTGACATTGAACTCACCACCAGAACAGAGGATTGTACATGCCTCTCATGTTGGTCCTTGATCATTGAGAAGACCACATAAGTGATCATCTGAACCGTCTCTACCAAAGGAGGAGGTGTTGGCGCCTCAGTTGGCGCATTACTTCTCATCGAATGCTGGGATTCTTACTGCCCCTCAATACTTCTAGTCGCCTACAATCGTGATACACATAATTATGCAACTCACACTATTGCAAAAGCAATAATAGGAACTCACAAGTTCCTCAAACATGTGTATTTTCATTCCTAAGTAAATATTCTTGAATTCATTTATGTTATAACGGTAAGCACTTACACGTGCTCGCCAGCCCTCAAAAGAATTCGACCAAGAATTCGGAAGAGGAAGTCCAAGACAAGCTGATACCAAATTGTAACACCTTCATCAGTCACATGAAATTTAATAGAGGGTCCGGTCGAGGCCCCACACCATATTCCACAAAAAGGTAGTGGGATTACATATGAATATCAAAAGACTATACGCATCCTAACTCAAAGCATTCTAGCAGAAGCTTTAGGGTTGCATGAACTCATACCAATTGAATGTCCACTATATATAAAACACACCATTTATATATATATATATATATATATATATATATATCAGGAATGTCAATTACAAGTACACAAAAGTTATGGCCTGAAGGCCTTAGAGTTATACTTCACAAGTGTGGTTTACAAACATCGGCATGCAGGCCGGTCACACATGAAAATAGTAAAACTTCTTCGCTCGGCTTATGAGGGTCGGCATAGCAGCAATGGCTTCAGCCCGTTATTTCCCGATCGGCTCTCCAACACTTGCACAAGGATAATCCACCACAAGGGTGGCAAACAAGGTAACGTTCAACATTCATCTAACCAATTTATAATGACCCTACCCCTTTCCTGGGACAGTTGTATTCCTTCCCTGCAGGCATAGCATTGTCACAAGTAGATATATCAGAAGAATGTGCACTCACAAACAATTCAATATATCACAAACACCGGTCTTAACTACTGACGCTCCGTGCACTCAATGCACATTTATGGTGCGCTAGATTCTCTGATGGCACCATCATTCATAGGTTTAAGGCATAACGATAACCTTTGAGCATTTATAGTCCTTACGGCCCCCGACCTGAGACTTTAGTCTTGTCGGCGTACCCTGTTGGAACCCCACCTTGTTTAGGGTTGATTTCGGCTAGGATAACTATTAAGATTATTAGATTACCAACACTGTATAGTCTAGGGTATAGGTTTTTATCAGGGTCTAGGTCTAGTCATCAAACCTAGAATGATTGGTTTTCATCTTCATGAAACTTAGAAGACAGAATACCTCCAGAGAAAAGAAGTTTTCTAAGAGGGAAAAAGCGTTCGACAATAGCTAAACTCAGCCCGACGATCGTTGATCTCAGATCGACGAACTCATAGTTTCTTCTCTGAGTTGACCTCGACCAAAGTTCAGGTTGACAAAATTTGTTGAGCTCGACTATATTCTCCATGATTCAGTTCGACTATTTTATGATGATTCCAGTTCGACTAAGGCAGAAGTATTTCAAATTATATTGTAATACTTAAGTAATACTCTGGTAATTAATGCTTAATATTCTTATGAATATAGCAATTCGATGACAACATTAATTATGGATTTTTCAGAGTTATTACTTTACTTATTTATTGGGACAGTTGAGGAAATTAATTTAAGACATTTTCTAGCTGTTCAACTCCCAGATTTTCTTCAGTCATTCAAGGAAAAGGAATTCAAATTTCAAATGCAAAAAATCTGCAAGGAATATCTAAGGTTTTCGTATTCAAGTCAGACGTAGAGAAGAAGTAACACAGAGAACAATAACACACACAGAAAAAAGCAAGCAGGCATATATTCTTTCTTCCGGATATTCAAGAGATAAAATCATCAACATCTGCCTGAAAGTTTCCTGAAGATCTTCAAGCAGTCTGAAAGCCTACACCCTGAGCAAAGCTCTCTTCTCCTGAACAATTCTACATCTCAGGGGGAGCTTTGACAACAATAGCAAATCCACTAGTGTTCTCAAATTATTGAGAAAGAGAAGACATCATTATTTTCTTTTTACTTCATGTGTATAGGGTTTTAACTCCCTTCAAAAGTTAGTCATTGGTTGTTAAGTCTCCTGATCAAAAGACTAAGTTTGGTTTTTGGGCACCTGGTCAAAAGCTCAAAGTGTTGCTAGACTCCCTTAAAAATAGATCTTGTGGTGACAGGGAACCTGAGCAAAAACATGTGGTGGAAGGGCACCTGATCAAAAACCTATAGTGGATTCGTACAAGGGTTGTAGAAGAGTGGATGTACCCAAGTTTTAGGGGAACCACTATAAAATAATGGTGTTGTTTGGTTGCTCTATTTTTTATTTCTCTGTGCTGTGATTTCTATGTTTTATTTTCTGCCTTTCTACATATAGTTATCACTTATTTTAATCCGCAATAAAAATTAATCAAAGGAATTTTCAAAATCTATTCACCCCCTCAAGAGTTTGTGTGATCTATCCCTTCACTTTCAATTGGTATCAGAGGGCAAGGTAATTTGGTTTCACAGGCTAACACCTTAACCAAAAGATCTTTGATAGATCCCATTTACTCGAGTGTCTTTTTATATCATGGCACAAAATAAAGAATATTCAAGCACCAGACCTCCAGTGGCAATCTTAACAAGTTTGCACTTTGGAAGGCAAGAATTAGGCTGTATATGAATTCAATTGATGAAGACATCTATAATTCTATTTTGACAGGTCCCCCACTACCAGTGGCAACAAAAAGTACCAGTGCAATTCCAACACCTGAGTGGACTGAAGCTCAAAAGAAAGCCAAGATTGTTGACGCTAAAGCAATGAATATTCTGGCCCAAACTATGTCTGACGACATATTCCAAAAAGCAGCTGAATACACAACAACAAAAGCCATTAGGGATTCCCTCAACCAAATGGTAGTGGGATTTGCTGATGAAAGGAAAGATAGGAGTTCCCTTCTCATTACATAATATGAGAATTTCAAGAAAGGTGAATCAGAATCAGTTGCTGATATATACACCAGACTCAGCCTCATTATCAATGAGCTGAAAACCCTAGAGAAGGAAATCTCATTGACAGAAGTCAATGTCAAGATCCTTATGTGGTTCCTTAGCACATGTGACTCTAGTATCTGGCTAATCAAGGAAGCCAGAAGCTTGAATGAGATCTCAACGGATACCTTGCTGGGAAAGCTCAAGTCTTATGACCAGCTTATCAGGACAAGGGAAGCTGAACAAGTGGCTTCACCTTCAATAAAAAAAGAGAAAAACATAGCTTTTCAGGCTACAGAAGAAGCAGATGTCATTCTAGCAAATGAAGATCAATTGAGTCTTTTGGCTAAGAGATTCTACAAGATGGCTTGGAAGGACTTTAGAATAAGGTCAACCAAAAATAAGGACAAGCCAAGGTATGATAAGAATCCTAATAAGGAGATTGTTTGCAATTGATGTAGGAAGCCAGGACACATTCTCCCAGAATGTCCAGAGGCTCAAAAGAAGGACAATAGAAAAGAGAAAGAGCGTAAAAAGCACTCCAGCAAGCCCTCCTCGAACAAATACCAGAAGAAGAAGGAGAAGGGATTTATGGCTGAGACCTGGTGTGACTTTGTAACACCCCTATCCGTTACATAGCATATAGTAGTAGGTCCGGCCGGGGCCCGACGCCATATACTACAGACAGACTGGTTGGTTACTTATTGAAACCAATCAACCAATCACAACGTCCTACACAGAGCACCTAGCGGAAGAAATTTATTAAGTTGCAAAGATAAAAGAACCCAGCCAAGCTTGAAAGTCCACTAAAAAAAGCCCATAGGAATGTTTACTACACAAATATTGGCCTTATGGCTTTACAAAAGTTTACTCAATAAAAGTGTCTTCCAAACCTCGGCACGAAGGCCGGTCACACATGACTACATAAGAAAAACACTCAAAATTAGGCCTTCGACGGCCGGCACAACAACTTGGGCTTTAGCACGGTATTTACCCCTCGGCTCCGCAGCACCTGCAAGCAATAATCCACCGCACGGTGGTAAACAAAAGCAACGGTCAGCTATGTTGACCAAATTATAATGACCCAGCCCCCAACACGGGGCGGCAATGCTCATTCCCTGCACATTATTAGAATAACAAAGCAGTATAGTGTAAACACACTTCATCACAGGCATAGGCACGCACGGCCACACACCCCGTGCACTCAGGGCACATTCTCGACGAACCGGCCAACGTCACGTCAATTTACGCCATAGACATTCCCGTCTCACCACCGTCCCTTGGAGGCCAACCATATGAGCATTTTATCTTCATAGCATTTGTCACGTCAATTTAAGCCATAGACTGCTGAAGACCCTCATCTATGCCAACGGTTCCACCGAATGACATAGATTAGGTACGGTTCCGCCAGACCCGTGCTCATACCGCAATGACAATTTAAGCCATATGCTCAGGTCAAGACTCCCCGAGTCCTGTTTCCATCACACAATTCACATAACCCGGTTATGCTCAAGTTGGCTCCCCGGCCACCATGTTGGCAACATCCCACATTTGCCCAGTTTTCCGGGTGTACCTTGGAGTTAGTCCCCTAGGCTCCTTTTTGCAATCTACCTCGTAGAAAACTCGAAAAACAACCATACACATGTAGTCTTCTCCGGTTATTATGCAATGTAACATCACCGATCCAGATCAACTTGTCCGGATAGGCTTCACACATCATGCCTATGTCCGTTTTCGCATACGGACTCTACACAAGGGAGACTTTACATATCTACCCCAAGGAACGCCTCAACTCATCGCACACTCGTGTGAGAGGGCTTCCTATGCAAAGGAAAAGAGGACTTCACATGTCCTAGGATGAGAATCGTTACCCTAGCATTTTTCCTTGGCGCCATGGAAATCTATACGGATGGAAAGCACTGCAATCTGCTTGCATCCGCGGATCCGAAGTCGGCTTGCGATTTGGAGCTCTAAAGCTCCGCCGGTGACCGGATCTAGCTCTCCCTCTTCCTCCTTGCTCTCCCTTTTCTCTAGATTTTAGAAAGAGAGAACCCAAATGGAAATGAGAGTTTTCAAGCCCTATTCCCAGGTATATCTCCTCAGGAACAGCCCCCAACCGTTGGATCCCAAACTAAGGAAACGAACGGCCACGATTCAGCCCAAAATTAGAAATCTTGGGCCGAACACGGGTTGCAACACGACTGTGTTCAGGGCCATGTAACCCATTCGCAGTCGAAACCGACGCATCTCTAAAATAACACGGGCAGCCAACACGCCAGTGTAAGGCTTGACAAGCGTGTGTCGGCCAGTACATGCCCGTATCACCGGGCATGTCCCCCCCCCCCAACGACCCAGGTCTAAAACAACCCGAGCACAAAACGGCCATGTGACATAACCGTGTCACATGCCGTGTGCTAGACATGCCCCTGGACACGCCCGTGTCCCAGGCCCTGTAACTGCCTTATCACAGAACGTCGCATGACCCGAGGAGGACACGGGAATTCGACACGCCCGTGTCGAATTACACATGCCCGTGTCGGACCCGAACACGCCTGGGCTCAGTCCGTGCGCCCCTCACTCAACGATCGTTGAGTGTAAGGCTCTGAGTGACAGACATGCCCGGGGACACGCACATGTCCCAGGCCGTGTTAACCCCCCTGATGATCGTTGACTCCAAAATCATCGAGCACGCGAACAACGCGGAACCCGAGCACGACACGCCCTGGGACAGGCCCGTGTCCCAGGCCGTGTCAACTCTAGCAAAACCCATATTTGGCTCAAAACGCCACCCATCACCCTTTCGAATTTCGGGGAGTTACAACTCTCTCACTTTTAAAAGAATTTCGTCCACGAAATTACTAAAGGAAAGATAAATAAAAACCAAAAGCGTTCCTTGAGAGAAATAACTCTGGGTACTCCTCCAACATGGTATGCTCCCGTTGCCAAGAGAGCTCCTCCCGACCGCAATTGTCCCACCGGACCTTGACCATCCTGATCTCCTTGTTACGGAGTCGCTTGACATCAAAGTATTCAATATGAACGGGCTTGACCCTAGTCGTCAACCCTCCGTCCACCGGCACTTGATCAACCGCAATCACCTGTGAAGGCTCTTGCACCACCTTCCGCAATACAGAAATGTGGAATACATCGTGTAGTTCACTAGACTCCACTGATAGCTTCAAACGATAAGCCACTTCGTCGACCCGCTCCAGAATCTAAAATGGTCCAAGGTATCTTGGGCTTAGCTTCTTCAAGCATCTCACCCACGAAACACCATTAAACGGCTTTACTTTCAAGTATACCCAATCGCCGACCGCGAACTCCATGTTCCGGTGCTTGGCATTGTAGTACTTAGCTTGCCTGTCCTCAGGGATCAACAAACATTCTCGAATGATCCGCACCAAAGAAGTAGCACTCTCCACCTCATGTTTCTTGTACAACCTTGCCTCACCCGTTTCTAGCCACGATAACGGCGTGCGATACTTCCTACCATACAGGGCCTCGAAGGGCGTCATTTGAATACTCATCTGGTAGTTGTTGTTGTATGCAAGCTCCGCCAAATACAGGTGGTCTTCCCAATACTTCCCGAAGTCTAGAACACACATGCGGAGCATGTATTCCAAAGTCTTGTTGGCCCTCTCGGTCTACCCATCCGTCTGCGGATGGAAGGCTGTGCTGAACTTCAATTTAGTCCCTAGCATATGTTGCACCAACCTCCAATCATTGGACGTAAAACACCCATCGCGATCACTCACGATGCTGCGGGGCACACCGTGCAGTCTGACTATATTGTCCACATATAGTTTTGACAGTCTCTCCACTGAATCAGCCTTCTTATGCGTAATATAGTGTGACACCTTTGTAAACAAGTCTACGATAACCCAGATGGCGTTGTTCCCCTTCTGCGACCTTGGCAAGCCATGCACAAAGTCCATCGATATGATGTCGAACTTCCATTCTAGAATAGTCAAGGATTTCAACAATCCTCCAGGCTTTTGGCACTCCGTCTTTACCAAGGCACAGGTTTGACACTTAGCCACAAACAGTACCACATCCTTCTTTAGCCCTGGCCACAAAAACAGCTTCTTTAGGTTTTGGTACATCTTAGTGCTCCCTGGGTAGATTGAGTACTTGGTATTATGAGCCTCTTACATCAACTCCGCCCATATATTTCCCCCGCTTGGGATGCACAAACGATGGTCCTTCCTTAACAGCCCATCCTCAACTGAAAATTAGGAATTTGACCCATCCAATACTGCATCCATAAGCTCCTTCATGCTACCAGTCAACTCTAATGCCTTTCGAACGCAATCAGCCAGGTTATAATGAACTTCCATCCAATTCAACAATGCTTTGCACTAGTCTTCTTGTCCACACAACAGATCTGCAATGCCTCCAACTCCTGAACTAGCCTCTCATCATGAACCGAAAACCAGTTTGCTTAGGCGGGAGCCCTGCGACTCAACGCATCCGCAACTGCATTGCCCTTCCCGGGTAAATAATGAATCTTGAATGTATAGTCCCCCAGGAACTCCATCCATCTCCACTGCCTCATGTTCAGATCCTTCTGATCCAACAGGTACTTTAAGCTCTTATGGTCGGTATAAATATCGACCTTTACGCCATAAAAATAATGTATCCACAGCTTAAGCACAAATATCACGACCGCCAACTCCAAGTCGTGGACTGGATAATTCCTTAAGTGCACCTTTAGCTGATGTGATCCATACGCAATAACATTTCCAAGCTGCAACAGCACGCAGCCCAAACCACTACCTGAGGCATCACTATAAATCTTGAAGCCCTCGGTCCCACTCGGTGAACTAAGCACTAGCGTCGTGGTCAACCGTCCCTTCAGCTCATCAAACGCTTGCTCACACTCCTACGTCCACAAGAACTTCTGATCCTTCCGTGTCAACTTTGTGAGAGATAATGCTATCCGCGATAAGTTCTCTACGAAGCGCATGTAATAGTCGGCAAGCCCAAGAAAACTACGGACCTCCTCTACCGAAGACAACACAGGCCACTCCCGTATCGAAATAATCTTCGTCAGATACACCGTTATACCTTTCCCACTGATAATATGACCAAGGAATGCTACTGAGGGTAGCCATAACTCGCATTTGGAGAACTTTGCATAGAGTTCATTCCTCCTCAGTGTCTCCAACACCAGATGCTTGAAGTGATCTTCCTCGCACTGCGAGTACACCAATATGTCGTCAATGAAGACGATCACAAAACGGTTTAGGTACTCTCGGAACGTCCTGTTCATCAAATCCATAAACACTGATGGCGCATTCGTTAGTCCAAACGGCATGACCGTGAACTAGAAGTGCCCATACCTTGTGCTGACTGCCATCTTTGGGATATCACACTCCCTTATCCTCAGCTAATAATATGCAGACTTCAGATCCAACTTTGAATATACCGACGATCTGACTAAATGACCGAAAAGATCATCAATCCTTGGGATTGGGTATTTATTCTTCTCCGTTAGCTTGTTCAACTCCATGTAGTCGATACACAGCCGCAAACTCCCGTCCTTCTTCTTAACAAAGAGGATCGGTGTGCTCCAAGGCGACGAGCATGGATGCACAGACCCTTGCTCCATCAACTCCTCTAGTTGAACCTTCAACTTCGCCATCTCCTTAGGCGCCAACCTATAAGGAGAACATTACACAGGTTTGGCACCTAGCACTAGCTCAATGGTGAAATAAATCTCTCGCTGCGGTGGGGCTCCGGGAAGATCACCCGGGAACTTGTCAGGGTACTCACATACCACTAGGATACTATCCAAAGTGGCCTTAGGCTTTACAGCCTCCACTAACGTGAAGAACAGCTCTGCTCTAGCATGAACCGCCTTCACCACCTGAAGAGCAGACATCAGCTTCTTGCTCGACACCTTCAATCCCGCAAACGTCATCTCCTGCATAACACCTAGCTTGACCTCCTTACGGTTGCAATCGATACAAGCCTTCTACTCCAAAAGCCAATCCATACCAAAGATAACGTCGAACTCTACTAGCGGTAGCAACGACGCTATCAAGTCGAACACTTGGCTTCCAATATGAACCTTTACGACGCATACTCTGTCCGCACGCATCGAACACCCATTCGGTAGCAACACATCCAACTTGTCCTTTGCCATCAAAGAAGGGGCTCCGATGCGCGATATAATACTTTCGGACAAAAAGTAGTGTGAAGCTCCCGTATCGAATAGTGCTCGTATCTGACTATCGCCAATCAGAACAAAGCCTATACAAATAGTATTAAGCTAACAAGAACTGGGTAACAGAATTTAAAGCTAACTTGCTATAAATTAAACCGTACCTGTCACCATGTCGGCTTGTTTGATGGCCTCCTGCTGGCCCAAGTTATAGACTCTCGGTGGAGTCGGAGCATTGTGGGATGCGGTTGACTCCACCGCCTTGCCCTTCTATTCATAAGTGGATCCTTGCTTTCTCTCGGACTTCGGACATCCGCTCCAATAATCACGGGCAAAATTTCCCGTCTTTCCACAAGTATAATAAGCACCCGGGGTCGGTTGGAAGTTGCCCCCGAGGCACCTGAAGAAGGGGCGGGACCCGACGTCTTAGCCTTCTTGTAGAACTTGCGATACCCAAACATCGAAGTAGTCGGCACTTTAAACTCCGATTTCTTGCCAACGGATTCCTTCTTCGCTTGAACATTCTTCATGTCCTTTTCCAAGGACCGGGCTGAGTTGACCAAGGTCATGAAACCCTATGCCATAGGCCCCGAAAGTAACAACCTCAAATCATCTCTTAACCCTTCATAGAAATGGTTTGTCATGCGCTCCTCATCGGAAAAGGTAGCGCTTGCATATCATCCCAAACGAGTGAACTCATGGAGATACTCGTCCACGGTGCTGTCTCCTTGCACCAACTTTTGAAACTCATTTTCCAACGCGATCCTCTGAGCTGAGGGGAGGTATCGAGCCATAAACAACCTCAAAAATTCCACCATAGAGACATCAGCCAACTGCCTTCCCCTCAGGTGGTGTAGCTCAAGCCCTTCCCACCATAAACTCGTGTCCCCATCCAGCAAGAACGTCGCAATCGTGGTCTTCTGCCACTCTTTAGTCTCCGTTGCTGTTAGCACTCTATTGACTCTCGATAGCCAATCCTCTGCCTAAGTCGGGGTTCCCGTTCCCGAGAACACTAACGGATGGAAACCCATCACATGCTTAAGTTGTTTCTAGGTTGCTCTCCGAGGTAACTCCGGCTCCACCATCACCTGTTCCACCCTCCCAGGCTCTGCCTCTTGGAGTGGTACTTGCCCCATAGCATGAGCAGGCTGCTGCACCTGCGTCGCAGGCTGCGCATTGGTCATTACAAGTACAACTTCCGCCACCAATCTGATGGTCTCGGCTGAAGGAGGTGTTGCAGGCGCATCACTTGGTGCGCTGCTTGCCTCATAACCTGGACGTTCTGACAGTCCAGCAACACTCCTGGTAACCTATAATCGTGCAAAACACTGATAAGAGACCAAACAATATTGCAAATAGCAATTATAGGAACACGCAGGTTCCTCAAACATGTGTATTTTCATTCCTAAGTGGACATTCATGGGTTCTTTTCATGTTATAACGATGACGCATACACATATGCTCACCACCCCTTAAAGTGAATTCGCCCATGAATTCATTTAAGCTTGACCGAAACCGGTGGTCTGATATCAAATTGTAACACCCCTATCTGTCACATAGCATATAGAAGTAGGTCCAGTCAGGGCCCGACGTCATATACTACGGACAGACCGGTTGGTTACTTATTGAAACCAATCAACCAATCACAACGTCCTACACAGAGCACCTAGCGGAAGCAATTTATTAAGTTGCAAAGATAAAAGAACCCAGCCAAGCATGAATGTCCACTACAAAAAGCCCATAGGAATGTTTACTATATAAATATTGGCTTAATGACATTACATAAGTTTGCTCAATAAAAGTGTCTTCCAAACCACGGCACGCAGGCCAGTCACACATGAGTACATAAGAAAAAACACTCAAAATATGGCCTTTGAGGGCCGACACAGCAACTTGGGCTTTAGCCCGCTATTTACCGCTCAGCTGCGCAGCACCTGCAAGCAACAATCCACTGCACGGTGGTAAACAAAAGCAATGGTCAGCTATGCTGACCAAATTATAACGACCCCTCCCCCAACACGGGGAGATGATGCTCTTTCCCTGCACATTATTAGCATAACAAAGCAGTATAGTGTAAACACACTTCATAAAAGGCGCAGGCACGCAGGGCCGCACACCTCGTGCACTCAGGGTACATTCACGGCGAACCGGCCAATGTCACGTCAATTTAAGCCATAGACATTCCCGTCTCACCACCGTCCCTTGGATGGCCAACCATATAAGCTTTTGGTCTTCCTTGCATTGGTCACGTCAATTTAAGCCATAGACCACCAAAGACCCTCATCTATGCCAACGGTTCCAACGAATGATATAGATCGGGTACAGTTCCGCCTGACCCGTGCTCATACCGCAACGACAATTTAAGCCATATGCGCAAGTCAAGAATCCACGAGTCCTATTTCCATCACATAATTCACATAACCCGGTTATGTTCAAGTTGGCTCCCCGGCCACCATGTTGGCAACTTCCCTCATTTGCCCAGTATTCCGGGTGCACCTTGGAGTTAGTCCCCAAGGCTCCCTGTTACAATCTACCTCGTAGAAAACCCGAAAACAACCATTCACATGGAGTCTTCTCTGGTTATTATGCAATGCAACATCACCGATCCAGACCAACTTGTCCAGATAGGCTTCACACATCATGCCTATGTCCGTTTTCTCATACGGACTCTACACAAGGGGGACTTTACATATATACCCCAAGGAACGCCTCAACTCATCGCATACTAGCGTGAGAGGGCTTCCTTTGCAAAGTAAAAGAGGACTTCACATGTCCTAGGATGAGAATCGTTACCCAAACATTTTTCCTTGGCGCCATGGAAATCTATGCGGATGGAAAGCACCACAATCTGCTTGCCTCCGTGGATCCGAAGTCGGCTCGCGATTTGAAGCTCCAAAGCTCCGCCGGTGACCGGATCTAGCTTTCCCTCTTCCTCCTTGCTCTCTCTTCTCTCTAGCTTAAAGAAAGAGAGAACCCAAATGGAAATGAGGGTTTTTAAGCCATATTCCCGGGTATATGTCCTCAAGAATAACCCCCAGCCGTTGGATCCCAAATTAAGGAAACAAACGGCCACGATTCAGCCCAAAATTAGAAATCCTGGGCCAAACACGGGTTGCAACACGGCCGTGTTCAGGGACGTGTCACCCATTCGCCGTCGAAACCGACGCGTCTCGAAAATAACACGGGCACCCGACAAGCCTGTGTCATGCTTGACACGCCCGTGTTAGTCAGTACACGCCCGTGTCGCTGCACGTATCCCCCCAACGACACAAGTCCAAAATAACCCGAGCACAATACAGCCATGTGACACACCCATGTCATATGTCGTATGCTAGAAATGCCCTGGGACACGCTTGTGTCCCAGGCCGTGTAACTTCCTTAGCACAAAATGCTGCACGACCCGAGGAGGACACGGGCATTCGATATGCTCGTGTCGAATTGCACACGCTCGTATTGGACCCAACCACGCCTGGGCTCAGGCTGTGCGCCCCTCACTCAAGGATCATTGAGTGTAAGTCTCTGAGTGACTGACACGCCCTGGGACACGCCCGTGTCCCAGGCCGTGTTCACCCCCCCCCCCCGAATATCGTTGACTCCAAAATCATCGATTACGCGACCAACGCCGAACCCGAGCACGACATGCCCTGGGATACGCCTGTGTCCTAGGCCGTGTCACCTCTAGCAAAACCCAGATTTGGCTCAAAATGCCACCCGTCACCCTTTTGTGTTTTGGGGCGTTACAGACTTAGAAGAAGAAACTTCATCCAGCTCTAGTGAGGAGGAGGAACTTCATCTAGTCAGCCACCTATTCTTAAGAAGAAAAAAATTCTCAACCCCTATCAAATTCATATCTGAAAAGGGCAAAGAAAAATTAGAAGATAACAGCCTACAAACTGAAGCATTTCAGAAACATAAATAAAAGAAAAAGAATAATTTTAATAATAAAAATAATGTTCAACATCTTTAGCCGAACAAAGATCGATAAAATGTATATGGTTCGTCGAACTCAGATCGACGAACTATGAACGCAAACTTCTTATATAACAATTCGTCTAACTGTGATCGATGAAATCAATATGGTTTGTCGAACCGGGATAGATAAAATTTGAGTGCATAAAATGAACATTTTCATTCTCTGAGCGGAGTTCGACGAACTCATCCCTAATCGTCGAACTCAGATCGACAAACTTACTTTAATTCGTCGAACCAAGAAAACTTTAACAAAAACCTAAATTCTTTTAGAAATATTAATCAACCTAGATCATTTGTTAATCCCTTTACTAAATGGATAATTCCACCTAGAAGATTTCATCCCTTAGGATATAAAAATCACCCAGAATTCTCTTTTATTTCTAGTTATAAATTTGAGAAGAATCAAGGACCCAAGGTTACCTAGGTAAGGAACACCTAATCTATTTTCTTGCAGGTGATAGACTATCCTACCACAAAGCAACAGTGGTACTTGGATAGTGGCTGTTCAAAACATATGATAGGCAGCAAGGGAAATCTAACAGATTGCAAGTCAACGCTTGGACCAAAGGTGATCTTTGGAGACTCCAACTGTGACAAAATAGAAGGATATGGGAATGTTAAAGTTGGAGCTATTACATTCAAGAAGGTATCTTATGAGAGTTGTCTCAAGCATAACCTAATATCCATATGCTAATTATGTGATGAAGGTTATCATGTATAATTTTCTAAATCTTGTTGTATTATTACTTCTGACAATAACAAAGTTGTTTTAACTGGACTTAGGGAAGGCAACATATATGTAGTTAATTTTAAGTCTACTAGTTCAGAAATTTGCTTATTTAATCAGATTATTAATACAAATGAATTATGACATAAAAGACTAGGACATGCAAACCTAAGAAACATTGCTAAACTATCTAGGGACAACCATGCTAGAGGATTGCCTTCTAGCCCCTATAAGAAGGAAAGCCTCTGTAGGGCATGCCAATTAGGCAAGCAAACTAAAAATAGTTTTAAATCAATTAATAAGAGTGATTCACCTATAATATAGTATTTGCTACACATGGATCTTTTTGGACCCATTGTTGTACAAAGTATGGGAGGAAATCTTACACTTTAGTTAGTATTGATGACTTCTCTAGATTCACATGGGTGTTCTTTCTGAGAATTAAGTCAGATAACTTTATAGTTCTTACAAATTTTCTTAAGAGCATACAGATTGAGTACTCTACTCTAGTTGCATTGATTAGAAGTGATCATGACACTAAGTTTGAATCTCTTCTCATGCAAGAATTCTATTAGAAGGAAGGTATCAGGCATTGCTTCTCTGCTCCTAGAACTCCTCAACAAAATGAGGTAGCAAAAAGGATAAATTGAACCCTTAATGAAGCTGCAGGAACATTGCTTGCAGATGCTTACTTGCCCCTATCCTTTTGGACAGAGGCTATAAGCACAGCAAATTATGTTCTGAATAGAAGTTTAATACATAAACTTTAGGGCAAGACTCCCTATGAATTGCTTAAAGGGAAGCAACCTAAAATAGATTATTTTAGATTTTTTGGCTATAGATGTTACATTCATAATAATAATAAGAAACATATTAGAAAGTTTGAAGCCAAAGCTGCAGAGGGATTTTTTCTTGGATATTCCCAAGTCAGTAAAGCTTATAGGGTATTTAATAAATCAATCTTAAAAATAGAAGAATCTGAACATATATCTTTTGATGAAGCTAACATATTTTATAAGGAGAAGGATTCTTTTACCAGAGATACTTTGCAGGTACCCCTTCTGTATGAGAAATTAGATGACTTACACCTCACCCAAGAGGTTTCATTGCATCCCTCTCCACAAATTGTTGAAAAAGTGAAGAAGAAATTATTGAAATAGTTGAACCAATAATAGCTAACAAAATTCCATAAGAGGAATTAATTCTCCAAGGTGTTGATGAACCAACTCCTACTACTGATCTTGTTACACTTAGAGATCATCCAATATCTCAAGTTATTGGATACATATCAGTTGGTGTGCAAACAAGGCATAAACTCAACCGAGATTTGATGCATGCTTGCTTCATATCTTAGATTGAACCTCAATCCATAAAAGATATAGAGCAAGATCCCAACTGGATTATTGCAATACAAGAGGAGCTTAATCAATTTGAGAGATGAAGAGTTTGGGATTTAGTTCTAAGAACCAAAGACCATCCAGTCATTGGAATAAAATGGATTTTCAGGAACAAATTGGATGCATAAGGAGCTATTGTAAGGAATAAAGCAAGATTGGTAGCTTAAGGCTATTCTCAAGAGGAAGGAATTGATTATGACTAGACCCTTGCCCCTATTATAAGGCTGGAGGCTATCAGAATATTTCTTATATATGCAGCATACAAGAAGTTAAAAGTCAATTAAATGTATGTCAAGAGTGCCTTTCTCAATGGTGAACTCAAAGAGTAAGTTTATGTGGAGCAACCACCAGGTTTTATCTCTCCAACTCATCCCTCTTTTGTTTTCAAATTGTATAAAGCTCTTTATGATTTAAAGCAAGCTCTAAGAGCTTGGTATGAGACCCTAGCTAGCTTTCTTTTAGAGCATAAGTTCACTAAGGGTATTGTAGATAGAACCTTGTTTATTAGGCATCATACAAATACGAATTTTGTTAGTACAAATATATGTAGATGACATAATTTTTGGCTATACTGGTTCCAAACAATGCAAAAGGTTTTATGACCTGATGCATTCAATGTTTGAAATGAGTAACATAGGTGAGCTTTCCTACTTCCTTGGTATTCAAGTGAAGCAATCCCCTGATGGCATTTTCATCTCCCAATCTAAATATGCTAAGGAGCAAATTAAGAGATTTGGGATGTGTGATGCCTTCGCTATGAAAGCACCCATGGATTCTAATGATGTGATTGATTCGTATGAACATGGTAAGCCAGTTGATCAGAAAACATATAGGCCTATTGTTGGGTCCTTATTGTATCTCATAGCTAGTAGGCCAGATATAATGTTTGTTACATGTCTTTGTGCTAGGTTCCAAGTGAATCCTAAAGAATCTCACCTTATTTTACTTAAAAGAATTTTGAGATATATAAAGGTTTGTCCAAATCTAGGACTCTAGTATTCAACTGAGTCAGAAATTGAATTAACTGGATTCTCAGATGCTGACTTTGCTGGATGTAGAGTTGGCAGGAAAAGCACAACAGGAAAATGCCAGTTCCTTAGTGATAGGCTTGTATTTTTGTTTTGTAAGAAACAAACATCTGTGTCAACTTCAACAGCTGAATCTGAATATATAGTTGCTGACAGCTGTTGTTCATAAATTTTGTGGATTCAAAACCAACTCCTAAATTATGGTTTCAATCTAAATAATTCAATTATATTTTGTGATAATATCAGTGCAATTTCAAATGCACAAAATCCAGTGCATTATAGTGGGACCAAACATATAGATATTAGACATCATTTCATTAGAGAATGTGTCGACAAAAATAAAATTAATCTACTCTTTATATCTACTGATTTATAAAGACCAAACATCTTCACCATACCTTTGGATGAAAAGAAACATCTGTTCTTCTTGAATCAGCTAGGTATGATTAATGGAGAAGGCTTAATTTGATTTCTATCCAATGTCGAAGAATTGATCATATTTCGTCGAATGGAGATCAACGATCTGTGAACTCTTCTTGAGAATTTTCGTCGACCTGAGATCAACAAAATCTCTTTGTGAAGTCTTTTTCGTCGAATGGAGATCTACGATCTTGCTTCAAAAAATATTTCGTCGACCGTAGAATGATGAACTATTTTCCCCCTCTTCAAACTTAGAACGACGCTATTATTGCTTCATGAAATTATTTTCGTCGACCTGAGCTTGAAGTTGTCCTTTTGCGTTGGACAGAGTTTGCCATTTCGCCTTCTGAAAACATATAATAGGGTTTTCGTCGAACTCCATCCCGCACTTTCCAGTTCTTTTGCACTTGATCTTTTGCTCTTGTAGGTAATGGCGATTTCGGCGGCGACTCTCTCCAGAATGAAATTCAATGCCGACTTCGACATAGACATCGATTCCTTCAGCCATTCAGATCAAGTCTTCCAGAACATCTTACAGCTTTTCAAGACTCAGCAGTTATAGAAACTTATGACTACCAGGATCAAACTTCCAGTAACAGAGATAAAAGAATGGGTTTTCACAACCAAGATTAAGGAAACTCCCGTTCTTGTTGGAACAATTTCAGGTCACTAGGTTCCTCTCTCTCCAGAGATTTTGACTTAGGTTTTTGAGTTTGTTAATGGTATATATGAAATAGATTTATCTAGTAGTGAATTTGATGAGATTCTTGAAAGGTTAGGACATACTGCAGGAAACCCTAACCACCTACTTAAGAAAAATTTATCTTTTAATATAGATTTTTGGCTAATGTTGTTGGCAAAATGTTGTTAGGAAAACACTCTTATCATGATCATATTTCCAGGCACCAATTTCATTTGCTTTGTGCCTTAGTTAACAAGAAATCAGTGAACTGGGGAGGTATTTTGTTTGATTTGATTAAGAAGAAAATTAGTAAGAAGGATGTCAGTTTAGGAAGGATTCTGGGAATCTTCCTCCAGGCAAAGGCTCTAGAGTTATTAGTCTCCAAGTCCATTTTTATTAATGCCTCTAAGAGGCTTACATATGCCTTATTTGGTAGATGGGAGAGGACTATCCCCAAGCCCTCCAGGGCCTTCTCCTCCAGCATTGTTTTAGAGAACACAAGGGCTAAAACAGCCACTTCTCAAACACCAGAAGAAGCTCTTGCTCCTCCTCCATCTCCACCTCATTCCATATTTCCTTCATCAACTCCACATCAACAACCTTCTTCCTCCACTCCTCCAGTCTCACCATCATAACCATCATCTCAACCTCAATCACCAATTAATATTCATGAGGATACACCATCTCCACCTCCTCGATCTCCTATACCATCACACATTGATGATATTCCCTCAACATCTACTCATCCAGATCCACTTCTCTTATCTCCAACATTCAATCTTCTCTCTTCTCCATCTCCACAACATTCACCTATTCAAGCTTAAATTCCCAATGTCATCACTCCATCAACACTTCCACCAACATTCCCAACCTTCTTACAGTCAGACTTCCCTCAAGGATTCTCTGTCTTTTCAAACTGTGGTCACCAATCCATATACACCCCTTCTACTCCTGAACCTCTTTATATAAAATTCTCAGACATTGCTAAGGACCTCCTTCAATTTATATCTCCAACTCTAAATAAGCTAATAGATGAGGTTGTTTCCCCTCTAGCTGCTTCTATCTCCCTTCTCTCTACTCAGTTTGCTACCTCCTCCTCAGTCTCTTCTTCTAGGGGCCTGGGTTCAGGACTTTCTGAAACTAGGCAGGGGAGATATTCTTGGAAGAATCTTCAAGCAGTAGTGGCTCCAGCTTCAGTACAAGCAACTCTAACAGCATAAATTCCAGTAGAGATTATTGAAATTCTTGATGAAGATATAGAGATGACTTGTTGTGAAGAAGATTCAATAGAGCCGGAAATAAATACTGTTGGTGATTTCATTATAAATCCCACAGTAGATATTATTTCTTTATTACACTCTTTTATTTTGTGCATTGAAACAATTTGCCAGCTTTTGTTGATTCAGTTCCAGACTTTTCTAAAGCTATTGTCTGTTACTCAGCTCCAATAAGTCCTGAAGTTTTGGAACAACTTAGGATAAGTTTTCAGTTTCTGATATTATAGAGCCAATAACTGCTATAGAGCCAAAGGTGATGTAGGTTTTGGTGTTGACACCGAAATATGTTTACGGACGCACACGAAAAACTCTTTACGAACCAAATCCTACGCTCATACAATCGTTCTACGCAACACCACGTTATTTATTCCAATCAATTATATGCTACCGTACGGGTAGCCAAACCGTTTAGGATCGAACAAGGGCTATAGGCCAATGTTCTTTCCGACTAAAGGGACCTACACGATCCGATCGAGCGGTGTTGTACCAAAAGAAATCTACTGAATAAAAGAGGATTCGGAAAAGGTAGATCTCTCCCAACAAAAGAAAATGAGGGCTCGCTAAACCCCTTTCGAAAATTAAATCAATCAAGAAAAAAACACAAGTCGATCGAAGAAATCCATGGAGATTTAATTGCTATCAATATTCAACGCTAAGAAAATCCACCACACAAATTAATCTAAAGAAAGAAAACACGTAACAGTAGAAAAGTTTCGTTACCCAATCGGAATGGGTGATTCCGATTTCACTCTACTTGGATCGCTTCTTTAGAGGCCCCGCTGGAGTCACGTCGGTTGGAGAGAAACTCGTCCTCCTTCGTTGCGTCATGCCGGAGTTGGAAATTCCCACGAAGAGGTCTTCTATTTTTGGCAAGAAATATATATTTATGGTAGGAGAGAACAAATATGGTAGGTTTTTAGGGTTAAATATGGAGGGTGGTGGTCGGTTTTGGAAGGGATGAGGAGAGCGGCGACTTGTTGGGTGGTGGTCGGTTTTGTGAAGGGAGGAGGTGGTTGGTTTTGGCTAGGTGGTGGGTGGCCGAGTTTATGAAGTGGAGGGAGGATGGTGGCCGATTTAAATTTTTCAAGGAGAAAGGGGATCAGGTAGCTAGAAGGAGAGGAGGAGAGGAAGAAGGGGGAGGAAAAAGTGGCCGGCGGCCAAGAGGAGGGGAGAACCATGGGAGGCCGAAATTTGCCAAGAGAGGGAGGAGGGAAACTTCTCAAAGTAAGGGTTTTAATTTTTTCATTCATTCAATAATTCAATAAGGAAAAGATATATGCCTATATATAGGCTACACCACTCAATCTCCCTCCAATCAAACTTCAAAATTCAAAATTCAAAATTCAAAATGAACATGTGATGGTTATATGCACCCATCATAGCTCATGAAATAAAATAATAATTAAAATACTACATGATGATTATAAGCACCCATCTTTACACCTGAACTAAAAATTTAAATAGGAGGTAAAATAACAACGCAACATAGAGACCAAACATAGAAATGAATTATTAATTAATAATAATTTATTAATAATTATTATTAATTAATAATATATAGGTTTGCGTTCAGGACGGCTATTATTGCGATGCTCCACATTGTCGTTCGCAAGCATGCCATCACCATCTTCAAAATGTTGTGGGCCATCGTCTCCATCAAAGGCTCTATCTCCTCCAACTTATGGATGAGCCGAGTCTCCCATGCAAGATCTTAATGTGATCTTGTTTCAAGATATGGAAGAAGAGAGTGATCAAGTGATTATAGACATTGTAGGGCCAGAAATTCAAGCACAGCCTCAGGCTGAAGCTGTATAGCCTCTGGCTCATCCTATTTTCCCTGATGAAATAATTAAAAGGATTCATGCTCTTTATGATAATCCTGCAAATGAATTTGATGATGATGATGATGAAGATTATGATGACTCTTAGGACACTAGTTCCAAGAAGAGAAAAGCTAAGAAGAAGGCTCCTCAAAGGCTGCTCCAAAGCAAAATCCAACTGTTGATACTCCCTATTACATTCTACATAATATTACTCTCACTCCAGACACTCCAACTGGATGAGATATTCTAAGAATGAAATGAAAGCTAGGGATAAGAGCAGGAGATACTCTCCTCAACCTCAATCCAGGAGAGGTCCTCCTCCTCCTTCTCTTGTAGTTGGTTCAGCAGGCAGTACATCTCAAAGCCAAAGATCTGGTTCTCACTCTTATAATTCAAGATCAACTCAAAGTAGTAGATAAAGAACCTTTAGATCAGATACTCAGTCTAAAAAAATAGCAGCAAAAGCAGTCTGACAGTCAAAGCAGCCAGCAGAAAGTTCAAGATATTCATAAAGACAAATACAGTCCTGAAAGGAATCTATCTCCAGTGTGTGATCTAGAAATTGATCCCAATTCAAGGATGGCCAGGTTTAAAGAGCTTATAGGACTCTCTAAAATCATAAAAGCTAAGGAAGAAGGACAAGATATTTCCCAGTATACTACAATGTCTTCATACAGAAAGAAAGAGCTGGACAAATATCAGGTACAAAACCTTTTTAATGTTGATACTTATATGTCTTTACATCCTGAAGCAGTTGTACCAAGAGCTGCTTCTGTAACAATTCTTGGAGCTGAAGTCATAAAGATGACAAAATAGCAAGCAGTTGATCCCCATTGAGAAATTATCTTCACAAAACCTTCTACTTGAAATTCACAGGATACTTTAAAGAAAGTCTGACAATTTTTCCTTTTCTGTTTTGGACCTAACTGTTATTTGTTGTAAATATGTCACAAGGCACTTCGGTTTATATCTACTAAAACTTTATAATTGATGCCAGATATTATTTTATGCTTTGTTATTTTTCTTTTATTGTTGTTCATAGTGACCTCACCCAAATAGGGGAGATTGTTGGAACCCCACCTTGTTTAGGGTTAATTTGGGCTAGGTTCACTATTACGATTATTAGATGACCCACATTGTATAGTCTAGGGTCATAGGTTTTTATCAGGGTCTAGGTCAATTCATCAAACCTAGAATGATTAGTTTTCACCTTCAAAAGACCTAGAAGATAGAAGACCTCCATAAAAAAGCAGTTTTCTAAGAGACAGAAAAAGCATTCGATGATAGCTAAACTCAGCTAAAAGATCGTCGATCTCAGATTGACGAACTTAGAGTTTCTTCTAAAAGTTTACCTCGATGAAAGATCAGCTGAGATCGACGATCTGTGAGCTTATACAAGAGTCTCAGCTCGACGAAGTGTCTTCTAAGCTCGACGAATTTGGAGCTCCGTTCGACGATCTTCTATCTCTTGTCTACTATCTTCAATTCGACGATATTGGATCTCAGGTCAATGAAATTTGTAGAGTGCGACTATATTCTCCCAGATTAAGTTCGACTATTTTATGATGATTTAAGTTCGACTAAGGCATAAGTATTTCAAATTATATTGTAATACATCTGTAATACTCTTGTAATTAATGCTTAATATTCTTATGAATATAGCCATTCCATGATAACATTAATTATGGATTTCATAGAGTTATTACATGACTTATTTACTGGGACAGTTGAGGAAATTCATTTAAAACATTTTCTAGCAGTTCAACTCCAAGTTTTTTTGCAGTCATTCAAGGAAAAGGAATTCAAATTTCAAATGCAAAAAATCTGCAAGATATATATAAGGTTTTTGTCTTCAAGTCAGACACAGAGAAGAAGTAACACAGAGAACAATAAAAAAAATAGAAAAAAGCAGGCAAGCATACATTCTTGCTTCAGGAATTTCGAGAGACAAAATCATCAACATCTGTTTGAAAGTTTCCTGAAGATCTTCAAGCAGTCTGAAGGCCTATACCCTGAGCAAAGCTCTCTTCTCCTAAGCAATTCTACATCTCAGGGGGAACTTTGACAACAACAACAAATCCACTAGTCTTCTCAGATTATTGAGAATGAGAAGACATCATCATTTTATATTTTACTTTCCTGTGTACAAACTTTTAACTCCCTTCAAAAGTTAGACTTTGGTTGTTAAGTCTCCTCATCAAAAGACTTTGTTTCGTTTTTGGGCACCTAGTCAAAAGTTTAAAGGGTTGTTAGATCTCCCTTGAAAATAGATCATGTGGTGACAAGGCACCTGAGCAAAAACCTATGGTGGCAGAGCACCTGATTAATAACCTGTAGTGGATTCCTACTAGGGTGGTATAAGAGTTGATGTACCTAAGTTTTAGAGGAACCACTATAAAATCTTTGTGTCGTCTGGTTGCTCTATTTTTTATCTCTCTATGTAGTGATTTCCGTGTTTTATTTTCTGCCTTTCTACAAATAGTTATCACTTATTTTAATCCGCAATAAAAATTAATCAAAGGAATTTTCAAACTCTATTCACCCCCTCTAGAGTTAGTGTGATCTATCCCTTCACTTTCATAACCTATGACTCTCTTTATGCAAACCTAACGAATGCCAATAACTTAGGCACTCGAGTTATACAACCATAATACGGATACAGTTCAGTCTTTGCCTGTTGCTCAATTCATCAGTTCATAAGCAAAGACTGATGCGGGTCAACTTCCCCTTGTCCGTTCAACATGATGTCCATAAAAGCTCGTAGCTCACACAAGCCACACTATCTCCAAGTGATAGGCTTTACAATCAAAAGGGTATCTAGGAGCTATCGCTGGAGATACTCACCGTCGTCAGGTGTTAGCAATAGAACTCACTCCCTATACTAGACCCAGCCAAAACCCTGTAGTAACCTGCAGTTCCATAAACAATGGACTTTCAGAGCACACAACACAAATAGCTCACCAAGTGCTATATCCATTAGCAATACTCATTGTCGCCCGGCGATATACAACAGGTATTAAAACCGTGGAATTTTGTGGGTATTTTCCGTGAGTACAAATCCAGTACTTCCTGCTACTCGTAAGTTACAGGTACAACCCCACAGACTCTATAACCTACCTGTTTATACTAGGAGTCTTCTATGGCATATAAATAAAAAAACACCAATCAAGACCAACCTGTCCAGATGGGCTTCAAACATCATGCTTATTTAATACTACACATTTTCGGATCTATATCTAAGACTAACCAGGAATTTCATGAATCGACCCAAAGGAATTCCCTTTGCTTTTCCACCTTTTGGTGGGGGATTCCATACATCTGCCAAAAGAAGGACTTCTTTTGTCCAATAAGGAAGATCGTTGCCCTTGTAGTTTTCATCAGAGCCATATCGAAGCTTTTCTACCCGGACGAAAAGGAGCACCTCACTTACCTCTTCGCAGATCTAGCCTCAGCTCTTACTTCCGATTACAGAACCACATTTACCAAGTTATTGAAGCTCAGCTCCAACCCTTAGCTCCAACCCTTAGGTCTTTCTCTCAAGAACATGGATGAAAGAAGGAGAGAGAGAGGGAGTTAGAAGAAGAGAATGAATTCGTATTCCTCTACTCCTCTTCATAAGTGGCCTTGGGATTAATCCAAGCTATAAGATCATTTCATCAAAAGGGAGCAAAGGACACGATTTCAATTGAAAAGTCAAACAAAGGGTATCGTTGTGGAAAATCGACTATCGCCTGGAGATAGTGATAGTAACCGTCATGACCCTAGTCAACCACCGCTCATCGATCGCCATCCTGCCATCTGATATGTGTCTAGCAGACATGGCACTATCGCTTTACTATGTCGAGTGCGTTGAGTTTACTCAATGCTTTAAGGCATCGAGAGTGTTGAGAGCTGGGGTTATCGTCGGGCGATACCCACTATCGTCATGCGATAGTCTCTTATTCAACGATTCATCGAAAGGCATCGAGTGTGTTTAGCTCACTTAATGATTCAAGGCGTTGAGTGTTATTACTTTCGCCGTCGGTGATACCCAATGTCGTCTGGCTATATCGACCAGAAGGTTTGCTGTCAAATTTGGGGTGTTACAATAATAATTTCTTTATATCTTTGAACATTTTTGTGCTCCCTGGGTGGAATGAATACTTGGAAAAATGTGTCTCATACAATAATTCCGCCCATAACTTGACAATATTGGGGATGCACGGCCGACCATCCTTCCACAAAAGACCGTCGTTCAACGAGAATTGTGATTTGACCCATCCTCCATCTCCGCCTAATAGCGCTTCATGATCTCGTCAAGCCCTAACGCCTGTCAAATTCTGTCTGCGAGGTCATATTGCACCTCTGTCCAGTTTAATCATGCACTCACGCCCATTCTCCTGTCAACACAAGAGATGTCCAAAACCTCCAAATCATGAATCAGATGCTCATTATGCATCTGTAGCCAATTTGCTCATGTTGGAACATTGCGAATCAGCGCATACACGACTACATTTCACATCCCAGGAGTGTAATGAATTTCAAATGTGTAGTCCCCATGGAACTCCATTAACCTCCGCTGTCACATATTCAAGTCCTTCTTGTTGGGTAATGTATCCACAATGTACCTGATTTGAAGAAGCCCCTGAACAAGCTAAGGTAAATAGAAAATGTGTTTGATGAAATCTTTTAAGTTGTGCTTGCATTTATTCCACGCTAAGTACACACCAATGTCAGGGTGCAGTGGGTCAATATACACGGGTCTGCGCGACGTAATCCCTCGTTGAGCAGATCAGTGTGTTGGCCTACGTGTACTCTCTCTATTAGGGTGTACTTAATTTCAAGTACAGGGCTATGATAAAGCAAGAGCAGACAAGAAGCAAGGATGGGCCAAAGACCAGCTTGCAGATTGAGAGTCGAGAATCGTCTAAGTGTAAATCATCGAGAATCACTAAGTGATTCTCACCAATTCGTCGAGAATCACTAGTAATTCTCGACGAGTCGTCGAGAATCACTAGTTGATTCTCGCCGGGTTGGGCGCTGTCTCGACGCAGTCAGAAAACTTATCTAAGACAGAATCGTCGAGAATCACCAAGTGATTCTCGCCGATTCGTCGATAATGACTTTGTAGTCTCGACGAGTCGGCGAGAATCCAAGGTGATTCCCACCGATTCTCCCTGGCCTCTATAACCTGTGCATCCAGAATTCTCTAAGTAGAATTCGGCGAGAATCGTAAGTGATTCTCGCCGATTCGTCGAGAATCACCCACGATTCTCGCCGAATTTGACTTGGGTATTTTTTCGACTCTGTCTGGACCGGTCCACGTTATATGCGGGATTTTGAACCGGACTTTGGTCTTACTGCTGGTGGGGCCCACAACTGTCATCTCTTGACCTTTTGTATAAATACTCTGGTATTTGTGTACAGTAAGAGATAGACGAGATACGAAACCGAGCAGCCGACTAACCCTAATCTCGCGAACTTGATCCGCCTCCGTCGC
Source organism: Platanthera zijinensis (assembly GCA_039513925.1). Lineage (NCBI taxonomy): Eukaryota > Viridiplantae > Streptophyta > Magnoliopsida > Asparagales > Orchidaceae > Platanthera > Platanthera zijinensis. Next base: position 41,706,250 of record CM077091.1, on the reverse strand, counting down.
CGCCGCCGATCACCGAAGCCGATCTCGATCTCCTCCAGATCCTCGGTGATAGAAGCTAAGTCCTGCACAGCGTCTCACGTGTCTATCCAGAGATCTTTTGTCTCTTGATTTGAGATAGGGAAATCTTTCCCCGTCCGAATCGATCGAGACGATTGATCCTCGTGTGACCGTTGGTAGACCTTGCCGACTTCACTAAGAAGATTGGATCTCCAGTGCTTTGCTGCTGTCTTCAGTTGCCGCCGCCAACACCGAGAGCCTTGCCGCCGCTCGTCGCCGCCGCCGGTCTCGGGGAGATTCTCTCCAAGTGAGATCTAGGGTTGTGGACTCTTCGTTGACTTCAAGAACACGTCGTCGAACAAAGAGGGACACCTTAGTCTCCATACATTGTTTGTATTTCTTATAAGCTATTTTCAATTCTTTGTAAAGGACCGATTGGTCTCTAGTTGTAGGGTTGGGTGCAACCCGTGTTGTGAGAGTGTTGACTCCTACGTGTGGAAGGGTTCCTTCCGTTAGTGCAAGGATTGGATTTCAATCCTGTTGGTGAAGTGACCGAGTCGTCCCTGGTTGGGAGATAGGTCGAAGGGGGAAAGTGGACGTACCCAAATCGAGGAACCACTATAAATTGCTTGTGAACTTTCTGTGCTGTGTTGTTTTGTTTTCTTGTGCAGGTAAAACTTTAATTCCGCAAATACGCTACAAAGACACCTATTCCCCCCCCCCCCATAGGTGTAAGTAGTTGACACTAAGTGGACTTTCAAGTGGTATCAGAGGGAGGTTGCTCATCAAAAAGGTTCATACCTTGAGTAAAATCCTGCCACTAGTGTCAAGAAGAAGACCGATATCTTCCATGGACGGACTCAAGCACTCCGCAAAATCCCAGTATGCACCAGACTGAACTTTCCTATCTAGAAGGAAAAAATCAGATTCTACATGGAAGCAGTCGACCCACGACTCTTCATGATAGTGGAGGAGGGACCTTACATTCCCACCAAGGCCTCCACCATTGATCTAACCAGGAAAGTGCCCAAGAAACTTTCGGAAATGGACAAGGACGAAATGGTGCTATTCGGACTCGATAAGAGCTCAGAATATCCTGGTAAGCGCAGTTGATGACTCTATGATGCAGAACTTCAGCAACTACAGGACAGCCAGGGATCTCTGGAGCTGTCTGATTATCCTAATGGAGGGCACAGATGAAGTGAGGGACGATCGGAGATCCCTCCTCAATCAGAAATATGAGGCCTTCAGGTAAGGGCCAAAGGAGGAAATCGGAGTCACCTTCGAAAACATCCTCAAGATCGTCAATGCACTCAAAGGATATGGAAGAGTGTTCACTGACGGTGAACTCAATGATAAGTTCCTTAGGTCCCTCACTAAGGAATGGGACACAAAGATCTGCGCCATCCGTGATTTTGGCAGACTTGCGGAAACTGATCCACAGATTCTGTTCGGGAAGCTCATGTCCTATGAGCTTCAGTTGAACACAAGGAAGGCTGAAGAGGAAGCAGAGAAAGCCGCGGCCAAGGAAAAGACGGTGGCCCTGAAAGCCATTCAATCCAGAAAGGGCAAGGGTGCCGCTTCTTCCCGTGCGTGGAAGAGGGATGAAGAGGAAGACTCTGAGCCAAGCTCCTCCGGCTCAGAATTATCAGAGGAAGACTTATCCCTTATCACACGGGAATTCAAGAAGTTCCTCAAGCTGAGGAATCAGAGAAAGAGAAACGGCTCCTCCTCAAGGGATCAGAAGAAGAACTATTCCTCTGATAGGTATGTTTCCAAACCGAACAAACACCACTCTTCTGACATTATATGCTTTGGTTGCAACAAGCCAGGACACGTCATGGCCGACTGCCATCAAGGCAAGAGGGAAAAGGGAAAGGGAGAGGAGCACAGGTCCTCAAAAGAAAAGAAGAAGGAGAGGAGTTACATCGCAAAGAAGCCAAAGACGCTGAGTGAATCTGACACGTCAGACACCAGCGGTGATGAGGAAGCCTACTATGGGCTAATGGGTCTCTCTGACTCAGAAGGAGAATGCCCCCCATTTACTGGAAGGTAAAAGCTCACACCCCTCTCTCCGACTCTGACTCTGATCCTGAGTCTCAGGATGATGACCCTAAGGATAGCCCTTCTGCCCTTGAAGCTGAGCTCCTCGATAAGTATGAGCTCCTGCTCAATACATTCCTGAAATGTCGAAAGAAACTGAAGGCTGAGAAAAAGGAAGTTAAATTCCTTAAAGGTGAGAGTGTATCCCTGAGGGAAGAGATCACCAGTTTGATCTCCCTCCGACAGGAGCACTTGGACCTGACTTCAAAGCATTCAGAGTCTCTTAAGCTCCTTGATCTTAAGAAGGAGGAAGTCGACAAGTTGGAAGAACTACTTGCGGCAGAAAGGAAGATCGTCAAGAGCTTCTCTATGCCAAAAACTATTCTTCCATTAGTTGATAACTTCTCTGCTCAAGCCAAAGGAGCTGGCTTGGGGCATGTAGGGGTATCTAGCTCATCATCCAGGAGAAACAGGAACAAGAGGAAGAATAAGGCTGCCAAGAAAGCCTCTGCTGATGAGAAAGGAAAGGCCCCACTCAGCCCTGTTGAGTTCAGAAAGCCTAGCTTTCCCTGTAACCAACATGACTTTGAGTCAACATTTGGGCATCACTTTAGGCCCTCGGTTGCAAAGCCGAAGAGTCGATATGATGGGTGGACCTTTCCCCGTAACTTCAGTGAGAGTGTCTTCAAGGCACCTTATGAGGAAATCCACTTGGGAAATTATGGTCAATTCTCTAGCGGCCATAATAGGAAGCAGGCACCTAAGGCCAAGCCTGTTACACTGAAAAGCCAAGAGGTGAAGAATTCATGTGACTGTGGTCATCATGTTGCCTCTACCTCCAGGTCTTCGGCCCCAGCTGAACCCCACGTTTTAAGGGTAAAGCAGGCGCCCAAGAGGAAGTATAACAGGTTTGACTGCTGGTGCTGTGGCAAAATTGGTCACTTTGTCGTGGATTGTTGGTTTAATCCAAGGTATAACGAGACTCCTTATTTTAGCAATGCGAGGCCGACCACTCGTAGAGTTAACCAATCGAGGGGGAGTATGCTAACAAGGAATCTAGGACCCAAGTTCGATTGGATTCCTAAGGCAAATTAATTCTGTTTTGCAGAAATGTCCAAAGGCCAACAAAACTCCTATTTGGTATTTAGACAGTGGATGATCCCGTCACATGATCGGGACAAGAAGCCTGCTGAGGGAGTACTCTCCAGTCGAGGATGGACCCAAAGTCATATTTTGGGGATCTGATAGGGGAGTCACCATAGGTTACGGTACGATTTCCAACGGTATACTCTCTATCACTAACGTAGCTTATGTTGAAGGTTTAAATCATAACCTGATCAGCGTAAGCCAGTTATGTGATAAAGGGTATGACGTTAAGTTCTGCAAGGATAATGCCTAATAATATCATGTGACTCTTCGGAGACCGTATTAACTGGCATTAGGAGCAGAAATATTTTCTGTTTAGATTTTCTTAGTTTAGATTCTTCTACCCCAGTATGCCTCGTTGCTAAAGGCAGTGCATCTCTTTGTGAACAATGACACAAGAGATTGGCACACATTAATTACAAGCCAATTAATATGCTGTTTTCCAAAAACTTAGTAAGGGATTCTCCCATTATTAAGTGCGTTAAAGATAGTCCATGTCCTGCATGTCAGATGGGCAAGCAGACTCGGGCTACCTTTAAGGGCATCCCAGACAAAGACTCCTCCAGATGTCTTTATCTTCTGCATATGTACCTGTTTGGTCCAATGCAAGTTCATAGCTTAGGAGGGAAGTCGTATACGCTAGTAATTGTAGATGATCACTCTCGGTTTTCGTGGGTGTTCTTTTTAAAGCGCAAGTCTGATACGTTTGACATCTTCACCAGTTTTGTCAAGCAGATACAGAACGAACTTAACTGCTCAGTGGTCAAAATCAGAAGTGACCACAGAACAGAGTTTGAGTTTGGGGCTATGACAGAGTTCTGTGAAAAGCTTGGTATCTTTCATGAGTTCTCCTCCCCTCGCACTCCTCAACAAAATGGAGTGGCAGAGAGGAGGAATAAAACACTCATTGAGGCGTGCACGACAATGTTGAATGACGCTTCTCTTCCAGAATACTTCTGGGCCGAGGCTGTCAATACGGCTTGTCATGTACAAAACCGGGCGTTAATCAACAAGAGCCATCGTAAGACTCCTTATGAGCTACTGAAAGGCAAGAAACCAACCATGTCCTATCTGAGGATCTTTGGCTGCAAATGTTATGTACTGAATAATGGGAAGTACCCTCGTACTAAGTTTGGTGAAAAATGCTTCGAAGGCATATTCATGGGCTATAGTAGCCACAGCCGGGCTTATAGAGTTTTCAACAAGAAAACCCTAGTGGTAGAGGAATCAATAAATGTTGTATTTGATGAAGGAAGCTTGCTTAATTGTAAGACTTCTAGTTATCTTCCTGAAGCTGCAGGTGCCATACTCGAAAAGTTACAACTGGATGATCCCGAGAAAGATGCAACTACAAAATATGTCAAAGTCTCCACATCAACGCCGATCGGAGAAGTTGAAGATCAAAATGAGGCAAATCCTTTAGAAGTAGGAGATGCCCAAGAAGTAGTCGAAGCTCCTGATGCAAGACTTTTAGAGCTCAGACACGTGAGTGATCATCCCAGAAATCAAATCATTGGAGATCCCCGAGACGGTGTCAGAACTCGCCGAGGTACTCTTAACGAGATCTTGAATCTTAGATTTCTGTTGCAGGTGGAGCCAAAGAAGTTCGACGAAGCGAACAAAGACGCATTATGGATTTTGGCCATGCAAGATGAGCTGCATCAATTTGAAAGATGCGAAGTCTGGATGCTGGTTCCCAGACCGAAGACGCAAAATGTGATTGGCACCATGTGGATCTTCAGAAACAAGTTGGATGAACATGGAGTCATCATCAAGAACAAAGCCAGACTGGTGGCTCAAGGATACAGACAGGAGGAGGGGATTGACTTTGACCAGACGTTTGCACCAGTTGCACGGCTCGAGGCAATCCGGCTATTCCTAGCCTATGCCTCTCACAAAGGATTCACAGTCTATCAGATGGACGTGAAATCGGCTTTCTTGAATGGAGATTTGAAAGAGGAAGTATACGTTGCTCAACCTCCAGGTTTTGTCAATCCTACTTATCCTAATCATGTATATTTTCTTAATAAAGCGCTATATGGCCTAAAACAAGCTCCTCGGGCTTGGTATGAGACATTGTCTAGTTTTCTTCTTGAGAACAAGTTCTCTAGAGGAAAAATAGATAAGACATTGTTTCTCAGGGAAGTCAAAGGCAAGATTTTGCTGGTGCAAATCTATGTGGATGACATTATATTCGGCTCAACGGACAACAATCTTTGCAAAAAGTTTTCCAAACTTATGCAAGGAAAGTTTGAAATGAGCAGTATGGGAGAGCTGAAGTATTTCTTGGGACTTCAAGTGAAACAGTCTGAGGAAGGAATCTTCATTTCTCAGACGAAGTTCACAAATGAACTCCTCAAGAAATTCGGAATGGAGAATGCAACCTCTATGCGGACTCCAATGGGATCCACCATGTCTCTGGATAAGGATGAGAAAGGGAAACCTTTTGATGAAACCAAATACAGAAGCATCATTGGATCTCTGCTCTATCTTACTGCGAGTAGACCGGATATCATGTTCTCCACTTGTGTTTGTGCCAGATATCAGGTGAACACTAAGGAATCTCATTATGTCGCTGCAAAGCAAATTCTCAGATACCTTAAAGGTACCCCTAATCTTGGCTTATGGTACCCGAGAAGCAATGATGTCGAGCTAATAGGGTTTTCAGATGCTGATTTTGCAGGAAGTAGGGATGACAGGAAAAGCACCTCCGGGACGTGTCAATTCCTCAGAAGAAGGCTTATTTCATGGAACAGCAAGAAGCAGAATTGTGTAGCAACCTCCACTACAGAGTCTGAGTACATCTCGGCTGGCAGCTGTTGCGCACAACTCCTATGGATAAGAAACCAGTTAGCCGACTATGACCTCTTGTTCAAGGAAGTACCAATGTATTGCGACTCCTCAAGTGTAATTGCTATTGCCAACAATCCGGTATCGCACAGCAGAACGAAGCATATTGAAGTACGCTACCACTTCATTCGAGAGCACGTGGAGAACAAGGACATCTCTCTCTGCTATGTTCCCACGAACAAGCAGATTGCAGATAATTTCACTAAGCCCTTAGACGAGGCTAAGTTCAGTCTCTTCAAAACTGAATTGGGGATGCTCAACTATGAGGAATGAAGACTACAGAAGCTCATGGCTCGTGCATCTAGGGGGAGTATCTGTCAGGCACTCAAGTATAAGCATAGGTGCAAGAACTGAGGGGGAGTATGGGGTCATATGCACCAGACCCCGATTTGCAGAAGCCGAAAAGGGGGAGATTACCCTCTCGGCTAAGGTTAAGGTGGCTCCAAGCTCCAAGTTTGCTCTCAAGTAATTGGTAATGAATATCTCTCTCAACTCAATTTTAAGTTTATGAGTTTCATTCCTATTTGCTCTATTCACCTTAGCTTATAGGGTTTAGGCTTCTTCAAATAGGAGGATTGTTGGGTAATGTATCCACAATGTACCTGATTTGAAGAAGCCCCTGAACAAGCTAAGGTAAATAGAAAATGTGTTTGATGAAATCTTTTAAGTTGTGCTTGCAGTTATTCCACGCTAAGTACACACCAATGTCAAGGTGCAGTGGGTCAATATACACGGGTCTGCGCGACGTAATCCCTCGTTAAGCAGATCAGTGTGTTGGCCTACGTGTACTCTCTCTATTGGGGTGTACTTAATTTCAAGTACAGGGCTATGATAAAGCAAGAGCAGACAAGAAGCAAGGATGGGCCAAAGACCAGCTTGCAGATTAAGAGTCGAGAATCGTCTAAGTGTAAATCGTCGAGAATCACTAAGTGATTCTCACAGATTCGTCGAGAATCACTAGTGATTCTCGACGAGTCATCGAGAATCACTAGTTGATTCTCGCTGGGTTGGGCCGGCTATCTCGACGCAGTCAGAAAACACATCTAAGGCGGAATCGTCGAGAATCACCAAGTGATTCTCGCCGATTCGTCGAGAATGACTTTGCAGTCTCGACGAGTCGGCGAGAATCCAAGGTGATTCCCACCAATTCTCCCCGGACTCTATAACCTGTGCAGCCAGAATTCTCTAAGTAGAATTCGGCGAGAATCGTAAGTGATTCTCACCGATTCGTCGAGAATCACCACGATTCTCGTCGAATTTGACATGGGTATTTTTCCGACTCTGTCTGGACCGGTCCACATTATCTGCGGGATTTTGAACCGGACTTTGGTCTTACTGCTGGTGGGGCCCACAACGGTCATCTCTTGACCTATTGTATAAATACTCTGGTATTTGTGTACAGTAAGAGATAAACGAGATACGAAACCGAGCGGCCGACTAACCCTAATCTCGCGAACTTGATCCGCCTCCGTCGCCGTCGCCGATCACCGAAGCCGATCTCGATCTCCTCCGGATCCTCGGTGATAGAAGCCAAGTCCTGCACAGCGTCTCACGTGTCTATCCAGAGATCTTTTGTCTCTTGATTTGAGATAGGGAAATCTTTCCCCGTCCGAATCGATCGAGACGATTGATCCTCGTGTGACCATTGGTAGACCTTGCCGACTTCTCTAAGAAGATTGGATCTCCAGTGCTTTGCTGCTGTCTTCAGTTGTCGCCGCCAACACCGAGAGCCTTGCCGCCGCTCGTCGCCGCCGCCGGTCTCGGGGAGATTCTCTCCAAGTGAGATCTAGGGTTGTGGGACTCTTCGTTGACTTCTAGAACACGTCGTCGAACGAAGAGGGACACCTTAATCTCCATACGTTGTTTGTATTTCTTACAGCTATTTTTCATTCTTTGTAAGGGTCGATTGGTCTCTAGTTGTAAGAACCCCCTTTTTTTTCATCCACCGGGGTCTTATGCCCAGAACGCCGCTTTGTGGTGACACACCTTCGCACCTGGGAAGGTCGTCACTACAACGCGCCGTATTCTGCGGCCTTTTCGATCACAATAAGTAGCTCAATAATTGAAGTAGAGAACAATGCAGTCCCCATAATAATATCACATGTAAATAAGATAAAATCTCCACGAAGGGAGAGTCCAAAGAAAACATCAGAGTAGTACTATAAATGCGGGCTTATAGCCTGGTACAAATGTCCTCACTACAAGTCTCTCATGCGGAAGCAAAAATAGAATCTACTCCAGAGTCGAGACTCAGGTCCCGGCTGTATGAACTCCGGAGCTAGACTGCCCCATCTCCAGGCGCACCGATCTCTGGGGCTGCTCCTCATGCTGGGCTCCACGATCCCCTAAATGATGCGGTTCGTAAACCGGTAGTTCATAAAGACTAAGCCCTATCATCCCCACAAACCTTCCCCCATGGCTCCTAGGTACCGAGCGGAGAGGGAGAAAGGGAGGTTCACTACAACAAGTCTTTTTTACGGTTGACATTTTTTTATGCCTTTGTGACGATTTCAAAGCGTCACGATAGTTTTTGTGACGTTTATAAAAACGTCACTAAATCGTCACGATTGCGCATGTCGCCGTTGCACTTGCAACGCTTTCAAAAAAAAAACGTCGTGATTGACAGTTACTCTACGGTGACATTTTTTTCAAAAAACGTCGTGATTGGCAATTACTCTACAATGACATGTTTTTCAAAAAACGTCATGATTGGCAATTGTTTTACCGCGACACTTTCAAAAGACATCATTATAAGCAATTACTCTATCGTGACACTTTTTAAAAAGCATGGGATAAATATTTAACTCTAACATATTGTTTTTTACAAAACGTCACTGTAATTAAAACATAACAATGACTTTTTAAAAAAAACATAATAATCTATTGCATTTGAGAAAAAAAGTAAAACAAATAAAATTTATGATAATCTAAGCTCTAAAATAATTATGCTTTTAAATCTTAATTTAAATTATAAATTATTTTTTTATAAAAATTATATTTTTAATTTTTTAATGTTCTGAGAGTGGTATTAAGAAATGTTTGAGATGATTTTTTACAACTTGATGTCCAAATAATATATCTCTAATTATAGCGAAAAATAAAAAAAATACCCACATAATACATCATCATTAAGTTTGAAGAGTATAAACATGCAAAGATCACATTTATGATAAACAAACTTGTTTCAAGTGAATATAACTTCCAAAAAAAAACAATAATCATTCAACATATACATTTTTTCAATGCAAATAAAAACAAATGAAACAAAACAAGCATCATGCAGCTTCAAAATCTCCTTCTTTAATCATTAGCTTCATTGGCATTGTATTTGATGAGCATTCAACTTCTTTCATACATCATCTACCGTGCGCATCATCTTTTCAAACTTCAAGCATAATAAATAAAATTGTTCAATTACCTGCATAATAAATAAAATTGAAACACAGGTTGAATATTTATTTTAATTATATCTAAAGTTTAAAATAAATAACAATTTGAAAAAACACTAACAATGTGACATAAAATAAGAAACTGCATGTCTCCACATCAAAGAATAAACATTGGACATAAATCAAAACATGAAATGAGCAGAACAAGTGGGGTACTTAAGAGTTTAAGCAACTTCCACATAATAAAAATTACAAACTGCTGGCAACAGTTTCGCACAACTCAACTCTTACAGCAGTTTGGGCATAAATATTGGCGTTTTGCCAAAACTGTTTGTGCCAAACTGCTGGCATGAGTTTGTGCCAACTGATGCAGCAACTGCTGCAGCAGTTTGTGCACAAATATTGTACAAACTGCTGCAGCCAAACTCCAAATGCTGCCAGCAGTTTGGGCACAAACTGCTGCAGCAGTTTGTGCACAATCTGCTGCAGCAAATCCTGCAGCAGTTTGTGTCAAACTGCTACAATAGTTTTGTTCCAAACTACTGCAGCAGTTTGTGGCAACTGCTGCAGCAGAAACTGCTGCAGCAGTTTGTGCCAAACGCTGCAGCAAACCCTGCAACAAACAGCAGTTTTGCACCAACTGCTGCTACAGCAGTTTTGTACCAGTTGTTGCTGCAGCAGTTTGTGCCCAATTGCTACGGCCAGCAGTTTGTGCCCAACTGCGCTGCGGCCAGCAGTTTGACTGCTGCGGCCAGCAGTTTGACTGCTGCGGCCAGCAGTTTGACTGCTGCGGCCAGCAGTTTGACTGCTGCGGCCAGTAGTTTGACTGCTGCAGCCATGTGGTTACTTTGTCGGTAAGTTTGTTATGAATTTCAATGTGTCAGTGCTCTTACAAGGGTTAACATGCAAGACTATAATGTTAGTCTATAACTATCTAACTTATACCAACATTCTGAGTGTATACTTAATCGTGGTGATATAAGTGTACTAACGTATATGGCTATATAGTAATGCGTGGTAATTAAGTGATCAATAATAAGTATAACCTGTATTATAAATACCGAGTGATTGAATGTTATAATATCACTAGTGATCCAATAGTTTAGTAGATCGAATTGCAACACATGTACAATTAGTTGCGACCAGGTACAATTAGTAGATCGAATTGTATCACTAGTGATCCAATAGTTTAGTAGATCGAATTCTGAGTGTACACAGGTACTTTATAGGTAAAAATAATACTTTATATGAAGGTAGCATGCAGCTAGACACCCAGACTCTCTAGCCCATATCTGAAGCCGACATTTGTTTCTGCAGTCAATCGAGAAGGAAAACTGCTTCCAAGCACAAGATCCTCCATTCCCTCCCGCTAGTCGATCACCCCAGGAGCAAGACTGGCAGTTACAGAGAGATTCCGGCATGCGTACGACCTATGGCTCATCATGCAACATGTTCTATGGCAAGATGTGAATTACTATATAGTTGCGACCACCAGTCACTGTCCTGAAGGGTATATGTGTGCATTCAATGCTCCCTGTCCAGTCAGCCATCCTCAACATCACTCGATTGACTAAGTCGGGGCTCTCCCACTGCAACCAGCCCTGCTGGTAATCCAAATCAGTACAGGATTCTGTTTTTAAGGGCAGGAATGGCCTAACTTTGCTTCCCTAGCAGCAAGCAAACACCTTAATAATTCACGGTAATATTATGTACTAGTAGATTATTTTTAACCATAAGACTACCAAATAATTATCACCTTGGTCTAATACACAGGGTAATATGATTTCAAGTGCTAACTATGAATTCATTATTTAAGCTATTACATCATGGGTGTGACGACATAGAGCTTTGTTATCCCAATGTTTTTGATAGTCACAAGTATATGAAGATACCAGTATAGTTAGGCGTTGGGTACAATCTAATCTATTAATATCCAATAGAGTACTAACTATCACTATAATATAAACGATCATTACTAATTAACACGATAACCAGATTCTCACTAGCAGGTAGTTAATATGCTATACTAATATCTTTTTATGTAACAAGTACGATCAAAATTAATATAAGATGGTAGAAATCAAACCTTGATTCGAATTCATATTTGTAGTAGGAGATGGTGTTGTGGTGCTGTTAGGGGTAGAGTCATTTATATTTGATCTTTCAATAGAAGCCATCATTCTCAAAAACTGCACAAATAATACATATTTATAAAACTATTGCAATTAAATTAAGCATTATTAATTGGATTTAAACACAATTATTATTTGGTCTGGTGATAAATGTATCCCTGGTCCCATTGATGTTCCAGGTGAATCTTCCCTAGAATTTTGTTGCGACCTGTCAGCCACAAGACTATCTATGGTCTTCTTCATGATAGACATTTGTAATTTCAATTGTTCAATCTCCCGTAACTCTTCTGGATTTGTATATTTCAAGCCAGTTGTTCTTGAGCGACGTGACAAATCAGGGTATATTTGAATCGCAGTGACACCCATTCCCATACCACGACATCGTCCATAATGTTCTTGTCCAAATGTAGATCTAAATATATATATATATATAATTATATATATTGTACAATACTCTAAATCGAAACAAAATGTTATAAAATATTTTTTTTACCTAAAAGCACCTTCATGTATTTCATTTATTGGTGTGTCAGGAGGATGTTGGGATATTTGTTCCTCGATAGCCTTGTCCAAGGCAACCTAAAAAAAGTTCACAAATGAAATCTTCAATAAACAATTTGGATATTATTAAAATGTTTATGAAACGCTTACTTTTTTTGATATTGCATCATCATTCACCAAAGTTTTCCCATTTTTCTTGCTTGTGCAACTATCTACGAACAAGTCAATGCGAGTTGGCTCTCTGCCCAATTCAATTTCCTTCCAAAAAATCAATTATTCAGCTTTATGTACTAAAGTAAGAAATAATAAGGATATATATATTTATATATATGTATACCATGTCTTTTTTTCGATTAGCAAGACTCATCCGTCCAAGAGTATGTGCACCAATATTTTTTTGCCGACATGCTTTATTTCTTTCACTTATACTCTGTCACATCAAAAATTCATTCTCAAACTTTTAAAATGTTGAAAATTTAAAAAAAAGTTGAAAGAAAAAACAAATAAAGATACAATACCCTTCCTTTTGTAGAATACCAATATTTCACAATGTCCACAAATTGGCTCTCTGGCATATCTGTAGGACCACCTCGTGCAATAAGTGCTTCTGGAGTATCCAATGGGTCATAATATCATTTTTTAAAAGTTGACTTCCAATTCTAAAACTTTCTCTTATAATTTGCATGATAAGCTTTTTGTCAGTCTCAAATACGAGAAATCTTTGCTGCATGAATAAACATAAAGCTTATAAATATTTTTTTATAATCAATAAAATCATGATGCTTATGTGCACTCACCTTAACCATACTCCATGCAGTTTCCTTGCTATACTAGGACACATGCGTCCATGATAAAGGAGTCATTGGAAATAATGATGTATTCCGTGCAAGTGTGCCTAAGAATGATGAAAGTTGAGGTGCACCATTTCCAACAAATTGCCCATGTTTGTTTTGCTCCAATAAGATAATTTTATCTGATGGCATAAGATGAATATCCTTACATGTTGTTGCTCCTCGTAACTTTTTACTTCTATTTGCACCTACATATACAAATTTTAATTATTCTACTTGCATTTATAGCAAATCATACAAAAAACATGTATTATTTACCTGAGCTCTCTAGAACTTCATTACTAAGATTGACAGCTTCTTGATCACTATGTTGATGTTCATCAGAACTTTCATCTGTTGAAAAATAATGTGTAGTTGTTGGATCATGTAGTGGTTCCTTGTGGGCATTTGAAGTGCTCACATGAAAGCCATCGCTAACACCTTTGTGTTGATCTTTAGCTAGAGAGTTATCCCTTGAAACAAATAATTTTCGGGGAGCAAATGTTCTCTTAGGAGCCATCAAATTTCTGCATGATAATAAAATCAAATATTTGCAAGATAACAAGATCTGTCCATTATTATACACTAGTAATACAACTAGTACAAAAAACTCTAAGAAAATTGTACTATCAAATCCACCACAATTGAAGCATATGCATATGATTACTTTCCAAAATAACAAAGAGTGGACATTTTCAAAATGTAATTTCACGAGATACAGGGAAATTACTCCTCAGGTAGATCAAAATGAAAGATCACTCAAAAATTTTTAAGATTGAAATTAAAATAACAGATGCACATATCAAGCAAAATAGCAACACAGAATTGAAAAATAAGAAATTACTTTGATATGATACTTTTCTTTGCAAACCGGTATTCGCAACCCGACCGTGAATTTATACTTCTCTTTGCACAACTGTAGGCTCAACATCTGTTCTAACCATCTCAGTGTCTTCAACATCATCTTGATATAAATTTTGAATATTGTGTATGTAATTACTAACACATTGAATGAAGTTTCCATGATCATCAACACTTGCAGCTTCAAATTCTCCCATTTCATACTCATCTCGTGGTGGTAACATTCTCATGACCAATTCCCAATTTGATTGTTTAGGATCACGAATATAATATACCATTCTTGCTTGAGAAGGAAAAATATATGGGTCATGTTTGTTCTAGTGCTGATCCTGTATGTATCAAATTTGTGAAATTAACCAATGTGAACCCATATAAATCTTTCTTCACACCCACATTCTTTGCAGGATTAACCCAATCACATTTAAAAAGCATCACTTTAGCAAAGTCAAAGTAATCCAGCTCTACGATCTCAGTTATTCTACCAAAATAATTGATATCATCTTGAAGCCCAACATGATTAGACATAACTTCAACTCCACTATTTTGCGTCCTCTTATGAATCTCACTGCCTACAATTCGAAAAGAAAACCATTTATATTATATCCTTTGTAGCTACGAACAATAGAGTTTGGTCCGATGGCTAATTGTCGTAATTGAGGGTCATCAACAATTGCACCATTTCACGATTAACCTGTTATGAAAAATAGAAACATAATTCATTTCATAGTCATTCTTCATTTGTAGATCTACGTACGAGCACAAACATGCGCAAATTAATGTACATGCATATGATGATTCTTACTCTTTGTTTAAACCATTCTGAGAATTCTTTATGTAGTAGATTTTCCAAGCGGTCCACATCAATACATTGGGGATGGTGACAATTCTTCAATTCTTCTCGAAGTTCGCTATTAAAAAAATATTAATTAATGCACATTTCCAGAATAAATAATCTTTAACATAGTTTAAAAGTTTATTAAAAATTACCTTCGAAAAATTTCAAGCTCTGCACAGTTGAACAAAATATATCGATGCGCTTGCATAAGGCTAATTGGATCTAGTGCCTTCAAAACAGCGCCCCTTATTGCACTCCCAACTTGTGGAAGCATCCTAAATGCTGGAGTTGGAGACATAGAATTTGCACTATTACGACTTGGTTGATTAATCGAGTCTCTATCCCTTCTAAGAACCGAGAACAAAATGTCAAAGTCTCTTCCGCTATATAACCCTCTGCTATAGATCCTTCTGGTTTTGCTCTATTTCGTACATATTTTTTATAATGTCCAAGTTCCCTCTCGATGGGATACATCCATCTAAATTGTACTGGGCCACCCAAAATAGCTTCTTGTGAAAGATGAACCATGAGGTGAATCATTATAGTGAAGAATGAAGGGGGGAAAATTATTTCGAGTTGACATAAAGCCACTATAATGTGATCTTCAATCTTCAACAAATCAGAAACTTTTAGTTTTTTGGAACATAATTCTCTAAAGAACATGGAAACCTCCATCAATGGTGTCACTATATGCCTTGGTAACACCGAACGTAAACCAATCGACAACAATTGCTGCATTATAATGTGATTATCATGACTTTTTAAGCCTTGTATTCTGCATTGCTTCAATTTAACACAGCGTGATATATTGGAGGCATATCCATCAGGAACTCGTAATGACTTTATCATTCCTAAAAAGATATCTTTCTCCACCTTACTCATGGTGAAGCAAGCTGGAGGAATAATCTCTGTGTCATTATATCTTTCTTGGATCCATAGATGTTTTAGAATCCCGAGATCCTTGCAATCTCTTCTAGCGCGCACATTATCCTTGGATTTGATCGGGTCACCCAATATAGTGTTCAAAATATTATCACACACATTTTTTTCTATATGCATCGTATCAAGACAATGACGGAGTAAATTTGTCTGCCAATAGGGAAGTTCAAAAAATATACTTCTTTTTTTCCAATACTTAGTAGGTCCTCTCGAATTATTTTCTCTACCAAACACAACATGAAGATGTTGGGTTTCCTCTGATACTCTTCATCCATTAGGAGGTTTTTTACTACAAATACGCATTTCATGTCGACCAAACTTTCTTGCTTTCCGGTATGGATGATCAACTGGCAAGAATCGACGATGAGCCTGATAAACAGTTTTTTGACTATTCTTTAGCCAACATGATTGAGTTTTCAACCCGCAAGATGGACATCCAAGTTTGGAATGTGTGTTCCATCCTGATAGATTACCAAGCGCAGGAAAATCACTAATAGTCCATAAGAGTGATGCGTGTAGTGTAAATTTTTTCCCATCTAAAACATCAAGCACTTCTACCCCCACTTCCCATAACTCATTCAACTCTTTTATTAATGGTTGTAGATACACATCGATGTTATTTCCTGACATCTTTGGCCCGGGTATCAAACCCGACATGATAATAGATCTTTTCTTCATGCACTCCCAAGGTGGCACATTGTATATCACTAGCATAATTGGCCACGTACTATGTGTGGTGCTAAGATCACCAAATGGATTGAATCCATCAGTAGCAAGTCCTAAACGAATATTCCGAGGATCATTTGAGAACTCTTTGTGGCGTTGATCAAATTCCTTCCATGCCAAGCCATCTCTAGGGTGATTCATTAAACTGTCATGATTAAGATCTTTGGCATGCCACTGCATCATCTCGGCAGTTTCCTTGCAAAGAAATAGTCGCTCCAAACGTTCTTTCAATGGAAAATACCGAAAAACTTTTTTGGGTGTCGTCCTCATAATGATCACATCTTGTTTCTTACGTTTTCTCGATCGGTGAGTCAATTGATCGTCTTGTACATCAACCCATCGTGATTGTCCATATATATGACAAGAATTATCATTTTTATGTATGTACCAAAATAATGAACAATCATTTTCACACGCATCAATCTTAATATATTTGTGGCCCAATTTAGATGTGACTTTCTTGGCCTCACGATAGTTAGCCGGCACTGATTAATATCCGTCTGGCACTGCACCTTGTAGAACTTTCAACAACATATCAAAATGTACATTACTCCAATTTCCAAGTGTCTTAATATGCAGAAGATTCAATAAGAATGATAGTTTTGTGTACTCTTGACATCCTTCCCACAATGGCTTATTTTCCTCTAAGAGAGTCGTGTATAGATTATCTGCATCTGCATTAATGTGAGCTTGAGGATTCTCAAAATGTGTGTTTATGCCAATATCATCATAAAGTAATTCTTGTTCATACAAACTCTCATTATTTGTTAAATTAGGAATAGCAGCATGCAGAAGTTCATTCATTGGATCACTAGAGTTGTTAGTGTGGTCCAAAGATCCTATAATTAAAGGACGATTATTATTTTGTAAGTCTCCATTATTAATTAAACGTCCATCATGGTATATCCAATCTGTGTAGTTCTCCATAATACCATTCCATACAAGATGCCCCTCTACCACATCTCTATCCCATTTCTTTAGATTTACACACTTTTTACAAGGACATGGGCACTTCTCACCAATTGATGTATATGAATAGTAAGAACCTAGCAAATATTTCACGCCATCTAAATAAGTCTTCGAATGTCGCAACTCTCTCATCCATCTTCTGTCCATTGTTAATAATAAATCGGATTGGTACCTAAATAAAAAAATAACATAATTAATAAAGATTATAAATCAGGCATGGAGATTGTGTTGTACAAAATTGAATGATTCACTCTACTACTTACAAAGAAAAATTATTGGTCACACCTGAATTAAAAAATGATAATAGAAAAATGAATATAAAATGAAAATGAAAAATACAACATAAAACAAAAAAGACTAAATCACTACAAAACCATCATTCTAGTCAGTGCCTCAAGTGGTCGAATTTGTTGTATCTTGAGAGTTGGTCAAAAGAGGAAACATACAAGTTTCTAGTCGGATATGGCTCTAGAAACTGAAATTCTTCTGGAGCCTGAAAGGGAGGTTGAACTTCGACCACTTGAGGCAGCAGTTTTGCGCCCAACTACTGCGGCAGCAGTTTTGCACCCAACTGCTGCGGCAGCAGTTTTGCACCCAACTGCTGCGGCCAAGTTTGTGCCCAACTACTGCGGCCAGCCGTTTGTGCCCAACTGTTGCGGCCAGTCGTTTGTTCCCAACTACTGCGGCCAGCCGTTTGTGCCAAATTGAGGCCAACAATTTAGCACAAACTACGGCCAACAATTTTGCACAAACTGGGGCCAGCAATTTTGCACAAACTGCGGCCAGACTGCTACCAACATTTTTACACAAACTGTTGCTAGACTGCGACCAAACATTGATTCAAATTGATATTAGTAAAGTCGTCACAAAGGGTAAAATTTAATATCATTTTTTATTCAATTGAACTGCGCACAAAAAACCTCTGGAGGGGTTCTCATCAAATTTAAAATTTGCATAACACCTGTTTGAGTTGCATAGTGCAGGAAACATAAGTCAAAAATTCAATTTTGGAGTAAAATTTATTCATCTTTGGAGTAAAATTTGCAAGCAATAAAAAAATTGCCAATAAATGAGCAAAATGCACATATGTATAAAAGGAGGAAAAAACATCAAGACAAACCTTAATACATATAAATAGATGCTTATTGATTACACTTTAGACAATTTTTAAACAAATATATCATATTCATCAACGGTTGGAGTTGAGACACTACCACTGTCTGCCATGGCGCAAGTGATTCTTCCATTTTCTGTGAAATAAAATGCAATTAACAACCTAAGGAAATATGGAACAATAGAAGACAACACCAGTGGTTTCCTTATGAGGAAGAACCAGATTATTGAACATCAATCAAAGAAGATTCGACCTTGTAGCTACTTGCCTTCAAATTATATAAACATCGTGCTTTCCTGCTGTTACCATTTTTAATAGGCATTTTATCAAACATAAAGCATGTTTATAAGACTATGTTTTTATTAGGCATTCTATCAA
The DNA here is from genome assembly GCA_039513925.1 of Platanthera zijinensis. Taxonomy (NCBI): domain Eukaryota; kingdom Viridiplantae; phylum Streptophyta; class Magnoliopsida; order Asparagales; family Orchidaceae; genus Platanthera; species Platanthera zijinensis. The sequence continues at coordinate 41,687,540 of CM077091.1, read as the reverse complement.
ACACCATGTGTGCACTATAAATGAATACCATGTAAATAATGATATTGAAAATGAAAGAAAGCATTTGTTTTTGCCTCACTGCTCCTAAAATGAAGAAAAAAATGTGGAGGTTTGGAGAAAAATAAAATTAGTGCATCAGAATACCTGGAGAGGGGCGATACTAAACAACAACTAGAGGCGATCTACAACAGCTAGGCAGAGAGATCAAGCAAAACCAGTCGGATTCAGAGGAGATGTCGCCAATTTGTGACAGGAATAGAAATTCACAGCATAACCCTAAACCCATAACTGATCAAATTTGATATTCAGAAATCAAAACAACAATCATGAAAGGGGATGAAGGGTATGAGGAATATATATTTATGCTATTCTCAAGTTTTGATATTCGTACCTTTCAGCAAGAACACCGGAGTCGGGCTCGGAGGCAACGCGAAACATGAAGTGGAGGAGATCTACAGCACCAAGCGGAGAGATGGAGCAAAACCGGTCGGATTCGGAGGAGAAGAAAGGTCGCGATGGCTAGGGCACGAAGAAGAGAGGTCGTGATGCCCTAGCCGCGACGAGTTTGGAGGAAGAACAGGTAGGTCGAAACTCCTTCACCGTCGTTGTCGAGCAAGAGAAACTCCTTCACTGTTGAGGAAGGGAAACTCCTTCACCGTCGTTGCCGCAGCGTGGGGGAGGGCGCAGAGGAGAGAAAGGATTGAACCGTCGTTTGGAGTTTCCATTATATTGGATTAAAACCTAAAAATAATGTTTGGGGGAAATATTTTAATTTCCCTCCTAAACATTACTATTTTCATTTATATAAATTTTTATATTTTAATTATGAGATTAAATTAAAAAATAAGTCTTTTAAATTTGCAATGTTAATATATTAAAAAAAATTGTGTCCAGGCACTGACCTCGAACACTACCAGGGGTGCTGCCCACTGGATCTCTGTCCATAGATCAGTGGAACCCCCAAAAACTCTTCGTAGAGAATATTAGATACAAGGTTGCAGCGAAACCTCAAAAATTCTGTGTAGGATCATTTCATACGATATATATTAAGTTCTCAAAAACCTCACAATTATTATTACGTAGGGGCATTTGATCATTTGATACGAGGTTTGGATATCGCATCTTAGACTTTGTCGACTAATCTGCTCATCGATGTAGTCAACTGTCATTATCGTGACAGGCCTCCTACCTTAATGAAACATTCGATCACCTAGTGTCTCATTGATGTAATTGTATTCTCCCTACAGAAAAAATAATTAACTTAGTACGCATCATCCCGGAGTATTTCATCGATCATGGTCATAACACTTCATGCTCGATTAATAAATAACATGATTGTAAGAAAATTATTTGAACTTTTTGATAACAATTTTTTTTTGAAAATCCTATGTTTTGATGACGTTTTAAAAATAATCGTCATCAAAACTGAACATTTATATTGATGTTTTTTCATGAAAAACGTGGTTAATACTATTTTTTGTATTAGTGACGTTTTTTTATAAAAAGTGTCGCTATATAGAAAACAAACGATGACGTTTTCCCAAACGTCGCAATAAAAACGTCACTGTAAAATGCATATCTTATAGTGACATATTTGTGGAGAATAAAAGTAAACAGGTGACAATGGACTTAATCTAGCAAGTTGTATTCGGTGAGCAGTTAATATGATTGTTATAATAGGTCTAGCAGTAAGAAAAGCAAATATATGAATTTAAACCTTCACTTATGCGAGATCACATAAGCAAAAGGGATCTTTTGCAAGGCTCCCATCGTATAAGTGTCCCATACCACTTATACCTTGGGGTGTCGGTTATCAAACAGCAATGGTTGTTATATATTGAAATTAACCTTTGATTTATAAACTTGCCCACACAAGCTTATAGACCAAGGGGTCGTTTTGCAGGTCCTAATGTATAAGCATCCCATACCACTTATACATTAGGTGTCAGGGTTAAATGAATCGATTATGCTATGACATGCTAGTGGGTATGATGAAACATGCAAGTGCAACTCACACACCCGACTCTGTGCACACAGACCTTTAGTTCCCCCTTTCGGAGCCGTTACCTCCCAGGATACCTCCGTAGTGGCAGACGGAAGCGGTGGGTTGGACCTCGCCCACCTCAAAACCAGTAAAAGCACCACTGGTCTGACCTATCGTACGCCTCAACGCTTGGTGCACTAAGCGGACGCCTGCGTACTCTTGCCGGCTGGCACACCGGACTTTTGTTGGCGAAGTGCTAATCACCCCGCCGAGTTAACGATATCGGTGTCGGTGCAATCGAACTCCCCGATATCGAAAGACCCACCACCTTAACTTTTCCTATTTTATGCACATGCAAGTTTAATCGTAAACACACAAAAACCGAGCCGAAGCTCCCCGGACTAGAGCGTCCGTCTCCAAACAAACCGAGCTGAAGCTCTACGGACCAACACGTCCGTCTCCAAACCAACCGAGCCGAAGCTCCCCGGACCCAAACGTCCGTTTCCAAATCACCCGAGCCGAATCTCTCATCAATCTTCCTGTGCCAACAGTGTTTATGAAAAGTGCAGCCCTAGTTACTAAGTTACTCTTGCCAGTTCGTTATTACAGTTTACGTTAGCCCAGGACTGCCCCCGGTATTCCCCGTGAAGGGCTCTCAAGGGGCACTAGGAACCAAGACGGCGGCATTACGGCCCGAAGTTCCCTTTCGCAAGGCACTTATTATTATTGGTTTATCTCCCTTAGCCCGATTCCCTTCTCATATTACGATAGACTATCCTAGGGTAATTTTTAACCTTCCTCTCTTCGGGAAAAGCGATCTTTCGCCGAACCCGAGCACCTCTTAACTCTAGCTATCACCACTTCTCGCTACTCTTTATATCTTCCTATTGCGTTTCCCTCCACATTTCCATCCAGACAAAATGTTTAACTCCAATGACTTCCTCAGATCATGTCCTATTATATTTCACAAATTGCTATATGCAGACCGACCTAGGCTACATGTCGAACCGGTTATGCAACAATCCATTTCTCATCCCAAATGCCCTAAATTATTTACTGGAGACTTACCATGATATAAATGACCTAAGTCCAGAAAATGGAAATTTTCCTAATTTATTTGGCATTTAATTAAATTCCTCGAATATCCCAAGGACTACCGGTTTGAACATGAACTACCCTATGTTCTCATGCAAGATGTCCAGCAAATTTATGATAAATACTAGGTTATCTCAATAGGTTAAATCCTAAGTATCATAATTTTTCTATTATTAAAAGGACATGAAAACTATTTTAGAAATAATCTCTAACTTCTATTGTTTATGAATCAAGTACAGAAAATATTCTTCCAAAAATTATAAATAATTTATGCCATGCAGATAAAGGCCTAAAATTAGCACTGGCCAAGTCTCATAATTTTCCAGCAAGTATTTTATCCATAATTAATTTTTAAACATAAGAGCTCTTTCTATCATCTGTGAATAAAGTACTAGATTTACTCAACCTAAAATTCTATGAAAATCCAGAGATCAAAGTTCTACTAGTCAAGATCTAAATCCAGAATTTTAACTGATTATAATTAATTTAAAGCCTCCAAATAATTGAAACAACAAGTCGGGCAAATAATCATTTAACACATGAAGTATAATAATTATTAATCATAAAATTCCAGGAAAATTATCATAAGTCTAAAACATCCTAAAAGTCCCTCCTCCCGAGTTTCATAATTTTTGGATTAGATTTAGTGCTTAAAATATCTAAAATACATATTAATCCTAAACCAAAATCTCAACTTCCGAGGTACCTAATTACCTCCAATGCCTTCACCATTTCAACCAGAGAGTTTTCAGCATATCATGCCACTCTCCTCCAAATTTCAAGGGGCATACAAGAGCTTTTGCTCCTATATCCTTCCCAAACCTCAAACTACCACACACTGGGTTTGAGCCGATCTCTTAGGGTAAAATCCACCCTAATCCACACCATGTTACCCAGAGGGTAGAAATAGACTTAACAAATCAGTGGCCACAACTTCAGCCTCTTTTGAGGAGATTTGTCCACTCCATTTCCAATTGTACTTTTCCCCAAAGTACCCCTCACCAAGACCTATCTAGGACTTGATACTTCCCTATTCAAAACTCGACCAATTGAGTTGAAATTTTGTACAGATCTTAACATTGATGCCAGGGACCACCACCCAAAATTTGGGGGAGTTTGACTTAATTTCATCTCCTAATTAATTTTATAATGTTTATTAAAATTTTACAAAAACTTTAGTCAAAAGTTGTCCAAAAATTCTCATTTTTGGAGAGCCTCTCGACATACATATTATAGACCTCCAGCCCAATTTCAAGTCATTTGGACATGTTATGAACCGTGGGCAACCATTTCAATTTCTGGTTAGCCTAGGTCTTGATCCCACCAAAATGAGTGCTGTGGTCAAACCACTCACCCAAATTGAATAAAATCAATTTTAAATTAAAGTAGACCCAGAGGGCTACAACTTTTGTGACTGGTTATTTTTCCTAATTCGGCCTCTAAGTGCCTCGTTTTGTAGCCTCAAAATATATTCAAATAATCTATTTTTCCATTATGTAATATATAATAATCTAGGTATTATAATATTGGTTCTACTGTTCATCTTCTTCATGAACCCGAAAACAGACAGAAAACCATTTTTCCTGTAAGCATTCCATGATCCGTCGCCGGCCGTCCGGTCACTTCCCTGGCCAGCCACCACCACCACCACCTCTGTTGAGGCGATGGCTAGCGGTCGGCGGTGGTTTGGCCGCCGGAGGTGGCGGTTTCCGGCGAACTCAAAAATACTATTTTCATGGTTTTCCCATGAAAACGAGAGACGGGTCCAGCTCCGTTGAGCGCGAACTTCTTTTCTAAGAATCCTAAGATCTACCCATGAAAGAGAAGGAGCAGAGGAGGACCTTGTTCGCGGTTTGAAGGCGAGAAGAACGACGGGGTGCCATGGCGCGGTCGTGGCGTTGCTGAACTTCTCCTACAGCAAGAACAAGGATCTGATCCGATTACTTGAGCGTGTAACCTTCTCCTCTTTCCCCAAGTGGGCTTTTATAAGTCAGAAGGTGGGAAGATGAATGGGTAAAGCCTTAATGGCCATGAAGGCTCCTCCCCTTAACGCTTCGGTTATGATGCTGGGCAACGCTTCGGTTATGATGCTGGGCAACGCTGGAAAACGAAGAGGTGTTCGGCAGGTGGTGATTTCCTATTGGACCAACATTTTCCTTATTTATTTAAATAATTAAGGAAGGAAACGGCCCATAAATACTCCTGGTGTAACTTCCCACACCCGCATTTATTTCCACGCGTGTTAGAATAATTTCGGCCCTGAACCGTCGTTTCGGCCAATGTCACGGGCGTGACACATAGGTCACGGGCGTGACAGGCCCGGATAGCCAATTCTAGGCTCGACAATCGTCGAACTGAGATCGACGATCGTCGATGGATGGTCACGGGTGTGACACCTTGGGTCACGGGCGTGACAGGCCCGTGTGGTTAATACTGGGCCGACGATCGTCGATTTGAGATCGACGGTCATCGAATGGTGGTCACGCCCTAGGTCACGGGCGTGACACCTAGGTCACGGGCGTGACAGGCCCGAACGGCAATTTCTGAGGTCGACGGGCGTCGAACTGAGCTCGACGGTCGCCGAAGGCTGGTCACGCCCTAGGTCACGGGCGTGACACTTATGTCACGGGCGTGACAGCCCGGGCTGCAAGGTCGACGATCGTCTCACGACGATCGACGATCGTGGGAGGAGTCACGCCCTTAGTCACGGGCGTGACACCTTGGTCACGGGCGTGACATGCCCGGGCAGCACATTCGACGATCGTCTCGTGGAGATCGACGATCGTTGAAGTAGTCACGCCCAAGTCACGGGCGTGACGAGTTGGTCACGGGCGTGACCAACCCGTGACCCCAAAAATTGATCGCTTTATTTCAATTTTATGTGCTTCCTGGGGTTCTGTCACGACTAACCGACTCCTAGGGGTCTAGCCGGAAATGGGATGTTACAAATCCCAATAAACAAAACAAAAATTTCGTCCCCGAAATTGAGGTTGAATCTACGGGGATTTCTATCGGAATAAATTAAACATGTAACATCCCATGCGATCTTTCTATTGGGTTCAGGCGACTGTTCGTTTGAATACTAAGACAATCTCCCCAATAAACAAAAGATTATCCCCTACCTTTCTGATTAAGTGCGCATGCCTAGGTCCTGGATTTTCCTTATCTAGTCTTAACAGTCCAAAACAAGAAGGCAATCTATAGTATACCGAGAGGTGGTGAGATGTACCTGACTGAACAACTCCGGGTATCTTTGCCTCATCAGATCCTGCGGTTCCCAGGTGTGCTCCTCCTGACCGTGGTTTCTCCACAGAACCTTGACAAAGGGGATCTTTTTGCGGCACAAGATCCGTACTCCTTTGTCGTCGATCCGAACCGGCTCCAAGTGAACAGATCGGTCTGAAGCTACTGGCCCTTTGATGGTCGAAATCCGCTGCTCCGGGCGTAGTAGAGCCCTTCTCAGCGAAGAAATATGGAAGACGTCGTGTAGAGCTGCCAGCTCTGGCGGCAACTCTAGCCTGTAGGCTAGGGGTCCGATCCGCTCCAGGATCTGGTAAGGGCCCATATACCTAGGGCTGAGCTTCTTCCTCCGACCGCGCACCCGTGAGACTCCGTGCATGGGCCGGATCTTCAGGAACACTCGATCTCCTACCCGAAACTCCACCTGACGATGCCGGGCGTCATAGTATTTAGCCTGTCTGCTCTGTGCCTCCAACATCCTATCTCTGATCAGTCTCACCTGAGCCTCGGTGTCTTCAACAAAATCCGATCCCAAAACCTTCGGATCCTCGTCTTGAACCCAAGAAAGCGGGGTTCTACATTTTCTTCCATACAAGGCTTCGTAAGGTGCCATCCTGATGCTGGACTGGTAGCTATTATTATAGGAGAACTCGACCAACGGTAACATCTTACCCCACGGCTCCCCTCGGTCCAGTATACACAGCCGTAGTAAATCCTCCAAGGTCCGGTTGGTGCGCTCGGTCTGCCCGTCCGTCTGAGGGTGGAAGGCCGTGCTAAAAGTCAACCGGGTGCCCAAATATGCCTGCACTGACCGCCACTCCCTGGATGTAAACCGTCCATCGCGGTCCGACACTATCGTCCGGGGCACGCCATGATATCGGACATACTGCTCCACAAACTTCCGTACCAGCACTCCCACCGAGTCATCCTTCCTGATCGGTACAAAGCGGGCCACCTTCGTCTACCGATCGACAATCACCTAAATCGAGTCGTTCCCCGTCCGAGACCGGTGAAGACCATGTATAAAATCCATCGCTATATCGTCAAACTTCCACTCCGGCACCGGGAGTGGCTGCAACAATCCTGCGGGGTTCCTGCACTCCGCCTTCACCAACTGACATGCCTCGCAATGGGTCACGAAGTACGTAATGTCCTTCTTCATGCCCGGCCAAAACATCATCTTCTTCAGATCAGCGGTCATCTTTGTGATCCCCGGGTGCACAGAGTACCGGCTGTAATGCGCCTCCGTCATAATATCCTCTCGGATCTGGCCTCCTGCGGGTATATATACTCTGCCTCTGAAATGTAGCAGACCATCTCTCAGGGAATAATCTCCTGTCGAACCCTCCTCCAAGGCTTGGAACATCGGCTCTGCCCACGCATTTGTCCTCTGTCCGTCCCGAATGCGATCCCGAATATCGTCTATGGCCACCATCGACGTCAGATACTCCCTATACAGCTCTGGGTCATCCTCGGACACTAAGGATATCTGCATATCTCTGAATGACCGAACTAGCTCCATGGACATAACTTGAGGCCCAGCTTCGGAAGTGACCGCTCTCCGACTCAACGCGTCGGCCACCACGTTTGCCTTCCCTGGATGGTAATGCATCTCATACTGGTAATCTGCTAAGAACTCCAACCAGCGCCTCTGCCTGATATTCAGCTCCTTCTGCGTGTCCACGTATTTCAAGTTCTTGTGATCGGAGAAGATATCGCAATGGACTCCATAAAGATAATGACGCCAGACCTTCAGAGCAAAAACGACCGCTCCCATCTCGAGGTCGTGCACCGGGTAGTTCCTCTCATGGGTCTTCAGCTGGCGGGAGGCATATGCTATGACATGTCCGTTCTGCATCAGCACCGCTCCCATCCCTTGGTATGATGCGTCGGTATACACCTGGAATCCTTCCTTTCCAGATGGAAGGGCCAGAATAGGAGCTGAGATGAGTCGGTCCTTCAGCTCCTGGAAGGCCGCCTGGCACCGCGGGTCCAAACGAAAGGTGCCTCCTTCTTCGTCAAAGATGTGAGGGGGAGGGCAATCTGAGAGAACCCCTCCACGAACTTCCGGTAATAGCCGGCAATTCCCAAGAAACTGCGTACATCGGTGGCTGTCTTCAACTGCGGCCAATCTCGAACTTCCCGAATCTTTGCCGGATCCACTGCCAACCCGGCTCCGCTGATAATGTGGCCCAGAAAAGCCACCTCCTTCAACCAAAACTGACACTTGCTGAATTGGCATAAAGGTGATGCTCCCGCAACCTCTCCAAAGTCAGTGCCAGATGCCGAGTGTGCTCCTCCTCCGTCCTAGAGTAGATCAGGATGTCGTCTATGAATACTATGATGAACACATCCAAGTAGGCCTCTAAAACCCGGTTCATGAGACTCATGAACGCCGACGGAGCATTCGTGAGCCCGAAGGGCATCACGGTGAACTCATACAGGCCATATCTGCTACTGAAGGCCGTCTTCGGGATATCCTCCTCCTGGATCCGTAGCTGGTAGTATCCTGACCTCAAGTCCAGCTTTGAGAAATAATGGGCTCCTTCCAGCTGGTCGAACAATTCATCTATCCGTGGGAGCGGATAGGTATTCCGGACGGTCAGCCTGTTTAGTGCTCGATAATCGATGCACAGGCGGAGTGTCCCATCCTTCTTCTTCACGAATAGGACCGGTGCTCCCCATGGCGAGGAACTCGGTCTAACAAATCCTGCCTCAACCAATTCCTGCAACTGAGTCCGAAACTCTGCCAACTCTTTTGGGGCCATTCGATAAGGGGCCCTAGACGCCGGCTTGGCCCCCGGCACAAGCTGTATCCGAAATTCCTGCTCTCGGTGTGGAGGTAGTCCTGACAGTTTCTCTAGAAAGATATCAGCGAAATCTCGCACCACCAGGATGTCTGTCACCGACTCCTTAACTTCCGTCATCCCAAATAAAATCTGATAGACCTCCTCTCCCTACAGATGGGCCTTAACGGCCTGTACCGAAGATAAGAGTATACGAGAGACAGGTCTTATACCTTCGATGGTAATGAAAGAGTCCCCGTGTCTCACGGTGATCCTCTTCGCCTGGCAGTCAATCTGGGCATGGTTCCAGTGCAGCCATACCATTCCCAGGATCAGGTCGTAGTCCGTCAGCTTCAAAATCATCGCTGGAGCCTCGAATGCCTTTCCACCAATTTCCGCCTCCATATTACAGTGATCCGTGGTAAGGAGCTCAGATCCATCCGGTAGTCGCACCCTCATCCTCGAGCCTGTGAACCGCTCCACACCTTCTAGTCCTTCTACGAACGTCTCCGACACAAAGGAGTGAGTAGCTCCAGTATCAAAAAGTGTGCGGGCAGGCTTGCTGCTGATGAAGACTATACCTTGGGTGATTAAATATCTTAGGGTTCTATAAAGAATTTTCTTTCCTTGTTAATTTATTTAGTGCGGTTCTGAGTTTTAACAACTTAAAGGGAAATTCTATGAAAATGAAGAAGCATAGCAGCGTACATGCGATGACCTGCTCCGGATTCCGAGGCTGCGCAAGGTCCAAAGCATATACCTGCTCTCTTCCTTGTCTACGATCTCCCCCTGGTATCCTCGACCGCGGCCGCGTCCTCGGCCTCCGTAATACTGAGCTGGTGGGCCGCCCTGATGTGCTGGAGGTGGTGCCCCCCTCATGGGGCAGTTCCTTCGAATGTGCCCAATCTGATGACAAAGAAAACACTCTGGTGGGGGATACGCCATTCCCCCGGGTCTCGGCATCTCCTGCATCCGAAGATGGGGAGGGGCTAATACCACATGTTCCCTCAGCTCCTGCTTCACGTCCTGACGAGGCTGGTCCTCCGTCCTCCTCCCCTCTGGTACAGCACCTCGCCGCTGGTCATTTCTACCTCTCCGTCCCTGATCCTCTGCTGGCCGTTTCTGGCCCCGGGTGGCGTGCCAATCTGCCTCAATCCTTTTGGCCATCTCCAAGATCCGGGAGATGGGCCCGTCAGAAACAAACAACAGAGCCTCCCTCAAGTCCTCCCGCAGGCCCTTATAAAACCTCCTGATATACCCTGCCTCGTCCAGCTGGTAGGAATCTGCGTATCGAGCCAGATGGTCAAACTCTCGATGGTACTCCACCACGGTCCGGGTACCCTGCTTCAACTGTAAGAACCGCTCCTCCAAATCATCCCTAGCCGACTGTGGAACGAAATGCTCCAGCAGAGCGGCCCTGAACTCCTCCCAGGTAACCTCTGCAACCTCCCTGTTGGCAAATGTCGTGTCCAACAGCGTCTTCCACCACCTCTTTGCATGGGACTCCAGGCAGGAGACAACCAAAGCCACCCTCTCCTCCCAGGGACACCGTATCCCAGTCAACATCTCGTACATGATATCTAGCCACTCTTCCATCCGAACAGCCGACTCTGTCCCCAAGTAGGATGGGGGAGCCAGTCCTCGGAAGATGCTTAGCCAGTTGGCCCCCGGATTTGTCTGCGGGGCCGGAACTTGCTGGGCCCTGAAGGCCTCCAGGATGGCAGTCAGGGTCTGTCCCATGTCTGACTGAAGGAAAGGAGTGGGGGCCGGTGGGGGTGGCGCAACATCCTGAGCCTGTTGAACTCCACCTTGTGGAGTAGTCCGTGCTGGAGGCTTCGTAATAAAAAAAAAACGCTGAGAAAACGTTCAAATATTACATAAAGGTGGACAATTTATATGTGATCCCCATATGGGCACACCACTGCTTCCGCTGCTTAGTTTGTCCCCAAACTAAACTCGAGCGGGGGTGATCCAGGGTTTGTGGACTGCTACTTCCTTCTGATCGATGTTTTCCTCTGATACCACTTATAAGACCCCCTTTTTTTTTGTTCTTTTTCAACCACCGGGGTCTTATGCGCAGAACCGCCGCTTTGCGGTGACACCTTCGCACCCGGGAAGGTCGTCACTACAACGCGCCGATTCTGCCGGCCTTTTCGATCACAATAAGTAGCTCAATAATTGAAGTAAGAACAATGCAGTCCACAATAATAAATCACATGTAAATAAGATAAAATCTCCACGAAGCGAGAGTCCACAGAAAACATCAGAGTACTATAAATGCGGGCTTATGCCCGGTACAAAATGTCCTCACTACAAGTCTCTCATGCGGAAGCGAAAATAGAATCTACTCAGAGTCGAGACTCACGGTCCCGGCTGTATGAACTCCAGAGCTAGACTGCCCCATCTCCAGGCGCACCGATCTCTGGGGCTGCTCCTCCATGCTGGGCTCCACGATCCCCTAAATGATGCGGTTCGAAAACCGTTAGTCATAAAGACTAAGCCCTATCATCCCCCACCCCTTCCCCCATGGCTCCTAGGTACCGAGCGGAGAGGAAGAAAGGGGAGGACATATTTGTGGAGAATAAAAGTAAACAGGTGACAATGGACTTAATCTAGCAAGTTGTATTCGGTGAGCAGTTAATATGATTGTTATAATAGGTCTAGCAGTAAGAAAAGCAAATATATGAATTTAAACCTTCACTTATGCGAGATCACATAAGCAAAAGGGATCTTTTGCAAGGCTCCCATCGTATAACTGTCCCATACCACTTATACCTTGGGGTGTCGGTTATCAAACAGCAATGGTTGTTATATATTGAAATTAACCTTTGATTTATAAACTTGTCCACACAAGCTTATAGACCAAGGGGTCGTTTTGCAGGTCCTAATGTATAAGCGTCCCATACCACTTATTCTTTAGGTGTCAGGGTTAAATGAATCGATTATGCTATGACATGCTAGTGGGTATGATGAAACATGCAAGTGCAACTCACACACCCGACTCTGTGTACACAGACCTTTAGTTCCCCCTTTCAGAGCCGTTACCTCCCAGGATACCTCCGTAGTGGCAGACGGAAGCGGTGGGTTGGGCCTCGCCCACCTCAAAACCAGTAAAAGCACCACTGGTCTGACCTATCGTACGCCTCAACGCTTGGTGCACTAAGTGGACGCCTGCGTACTCTTGCCGGCTGGTGCACCGGACTTCTGTTGGCGAAGTGCTAATCACCCCGCCGAGTCAACGATATCGGTGTCGGTGCAATCGAACTCCCCGATATCGAAAGACCCACCACCTTAACTTTTCCTATTTTATGCACATGCAAGTTTAATCGTAAACACACAAAAACTGAGCCGAAGCTCCCCGGACCAGAGCATCCGTCTCCAAACAAACCGAGTCGAAGCTCCCCGGACCAACACGTCCGTCTCCAAACCAACCGAGCCGAAGCTCCCCGGACCCAAACGTCTGTTTCCAAATCACCCGAGCCGAAGCTCTCATCAATCTTCCTGTGCCAATAGTGTTTGTGAAAAGTGCAGCCCTAGTTACTAAGTTACTCTTGCCAGTTCGTTATTACAGTTTACGTTAGCCCAGGACTGCCCCCGGTATTCCCCGTGAAGGGCTCTCAAGGGGCACTAGGAACCAAGACGGCGGCATTACGGGCCGAAGTTTCCTTTCGCAAGGCACTTATTATTATTGGTTTATCTCCCTTAGCCCGATTCCCTTCTCATATTACGATAGACTATCCTAGGGTAATTTTTAACCTTCCTCTCTTCGGGAAAAGCGATCTTTCGCCGAACCCGAGCACCTCTTAACTCTACCTATCACCACTTCTCGCTACTCTTTATATCTTCCTATTGCGTTTCCCTCCACATTTCCACCCAGACAAAATGTTTAACTCCAATGACTTCCTCAGATCATGTCCTATTGTATTTCACAAATTGCTATATGCAGACCGACCTAGGCTACATGTCGAACCGGTTATGCAACGATCCATTTCTCATCCAAATGCCCTAAATTATTTATTGGAGACTTACCATGATATAAATGACCTAAGTCCAGAAAATGGAAATTTTCCTAATTTATTTGGCATTTAATTAAATTCCTCGAAAATCCCAAGGACTACCGGTTTGAACATGAACTACCCTAAGTTCTCATGCAAGATGTCCAGCAAATTTATGATAAATACTAGGTTATCTCAATAGGTTAAATCCTAAGTATCATAATTTTTCTATCATTAAAAGGACATGAAAACTATTTTAGAAATAATCTCTAACTTCTGTTGTTTATGAATCAAGTACAGAAAATATTCTTCCAAAAATTATAAATAATTTATGCCATGCAGATAAAGGCCTAAAATTAGCACTGGCCAAGTTTCATAATTTTCCAGCAAGTATTTTATCCATAATTAATTTTTAAACATAAGAGCCCTTTCTATCATCTGTGAATAAAGTACTAGATTTACTCAACCTAAAATTCTATGAAAATCCAGAGATCAAAGTTCTACTAGTCAAGATCTAAATCCAGAATTTTAACTGATTATAATTAATTTAAAGCATCCAAATAATTGAAACAACAAGTCGGGCAAATAATCATTTAACACATGAAGTATAATAATTATTAATCATAAAATTCCAGGAAAATTATCATAAGTCTAAAACATCCTAAAACTCCCTCGTCCCGAGTCTCATAATTTTTGGATTAGATTTATTGCTTAAAATATCTAAAATACATATTAATCCTAAACCAAAATCTCAACTTTCGAGGTACCTAATTACCTCCAATGCCTTCACCATTTCAACCAGAGAGTTTTCAGCATATCATGCCACTCTCCTCCAAATTTCAAGGGGCATACAAGAGCTTTTGCTCCTATGTCCTTCACAAACCTCAAACTACCACACACTGGGTTTGAGCCGATCTCTTAGGGTAAAATCCACCCTAATCCACACCATGTTACCCAAGAGGGTATACATAGACTTAAAAAATTAGTGGCCACAACTTCAGCCTCTTTTGAGGAGATTTGTCCACTCCATTTCCAATTGTACTTTTCCCCAAAGTACCCCTCACCAAGACCTATCTAGGACTTGATACTTCCCTATTCAAAACTCGACCAATTGAGTTGAAATTTTGTACAGATCTTAACATTGATGTCAGGGACCACCACCCAAAATTTGGTGGAGTTTGGACTTAATTTCATCTCCTAATTAATTTTATAATGTTTATTAAAATTTTACAAAAACTTTAGGCAAAAGTTCTCCAAAAATTCTCATTTTTGGACAGCCTCTCGACATACATATTATAGACCTCCAGACCAAATTTCAAGTCATTTGGACATGTTATGAACCGTGGGCAACCATTTCAATTTCTTGTTAGCCTAGGTCTTGATCCCACCAAAATGAGTGCTGTGGTCAAACCACTCACCCAAATTGAATAAAATTAATTTTAAATTTAAGTAGACCCAGAGGGCTACAACTTTTGTGACTGGTCATTTTTCCTAATTCGGCCACTAAGTGCCTCGTTTTGTAGCCTCAAAATATATTCAAATAATCTAATTTTCCATTATGTAATATATAATAATCTAGGTATTATAATATTGGTTCTACTGCTCATCTTCTTCATGAACCCGGAAACAGACAGAAAACCATTTTTCCTGTAAGCATTCCATGATCCGTCACCGGCCGTCCGGTCACTTCCCTGGCCAGCCACCACCACCACCACCTCTGTTGAGGCGATGGCTAGCGGTCGGCGGTGGTTTGGCCGCCGGAGGTGGCGGTTTCCGGCGAACTCAAAAATACCATTTTCATGGTTTTCCCATGAAAACGAGAGACGGGTCCAGCTCCGTTGAGCGCGAACTTCTTTTCTAAGAATCCTAAGATCTACCCATGAAAGAGAAGGAGTAGAGGAGGACCTTGTTCGCGGTTTGAAGGCGAGAAGAACGACGGGGTGCCATGGCGCGGTGGTGGCGTTGCTGAACTTCTCCTACAGCAAGAACAAGGATCTGATCCGATTACTTGAGCGTGTAACCTTCTCCTCTTGCCCCAAGTGGGCTTTTATAAGTCAGAAGGTGGGAAGATGAATGGGTAAAGCCTTAATGACCATGAAGGCTCCTCCCCTTAACGCTTCGGTTATGATGCTGGGCAACGCTTCGGTTATGATGCTGGGCAACGCTTCGGTTATGATGCTGGGCAACGCTGGAAAACGAAGAGGTGTTCGCCAGGTGGTGATTTCCTATTGGACCAACATTTTCCTTATTTATTTAAATAATTAAGGAAGGAAACGGCCCATAAATACTCCTGGTGTAACTTCCCACACCCGCATTTATTTCCACGCGTGTTAGAATAATTTCGGCCCTGAACCGTCGTTTCGGCCAATGTCACGGGCGTGACATATAGGTCACGGGCATGACAGTCCCGGATAGCCAATTCTGGGCTCGACGATCGTCGAACTGAGATCGACGATCGTCGATGGATGGTCACGGGCGTGACACCTTGGGTCACGGGCGTGACAGGCCCGTGTGGTTAATACTGGGCCGACGATCGTCGATTTGAGATCGACGGTCATCGAATGGTGGTCACGCCCTAGGTCACGGGCGTGACACCTAGGTCACGGGCGTGACAGGCCCGAACGGCAATTTCTGAGGTCGACGGGCGTCGAACTGAGCTCGACGGTCGCCGAAGGCTGGTCACGCCCTAGGTCACGGGCGTGACACTTATGTCACGGGCGTGACATGCCCGGGCTGCAAGGTCGACGATCGTCTCACGACGATCGACGATCGTGGGAGGAGTCACGCCCTTAGTCACGGGCGTGACACCTTGGTCACGGGCGTGACATGCCCGGGCAGCACATTCGACGATCGTCTCGTGGAGATCGACGATCGTTGAAGTAGTCACGCCCAAGTCACGGGCGTGACGGGTTGGTCACGGGCGTGACCAACCCGTGACCCCAAAAATGATCGCTTTATTTCAATTTTATGTGCTTCCTGGGGTTCTGTCACGACTAACCGACTCCTAGGGGTCTAGCCAGAAATGGGATTTTACACTAGTTGTAGGGTTGGGTGCAACCCGTGTTGTGGGAGTGTTGACTCCTACGTGTGGAAGGGTTCCTTCCGTTAGTGCAAGGATTGGATTTCAATCCTGTTGGTGAAGTGACCGAGTCGTCCCTTGTTGGGAGATAGGTCGAAGGGGGAAAGTGGACGTACCCAAATCGGGGAACCACTATAAATTGCTTGTGAACTTTCTGTGCTGTGTTGTTTTGTTTTCTTGTGCAGGTAAAACTTTAATTCCGCAAATACGCTGCAAAGACACCTATTCCCCCCCCCCCTATAGGTGTAAGTAGTTGACATTAAGTGGACTTTCACATCTGATGCAACAAGTCTTTCAGGCTCTTATGGTCCGTCAAGATATCAATCTTCACGTCATATACATAATGTCGCCATAACATAAGAGTGAATACAGCTGCCAATTCTAGGTAATGAACTAGATAATTCCTCTCATGTTCTTTTAGTTGGCGAGAGCCATAAGCAATCGCATGCCCATATTACAGTAGAACGCAACCTAACCCGCTCCCGGATGTATCAGTATTGATTTCAAAGCCTTTTGTCCCACATTGTTGTTGGGTCCATTGCCCACAATGTCCTAGATTTGTAGAAGTCAAACCAATCAATGATATACACATAGTTGTATTTGATGTATGTTCAAGTTCATATATGCAGGTTGGTCCTTGTCACATTGATTGGACAAGTATTCCAAGTGGTTATAACAGGTGGTCACAAGGTAAAGAAGTGGAGAGATAGAAATCTGTCTAAGTCTATAGGCATTGAGTGAAGCCAGTTCACTCAACGCCAGATGCCAAGGAAGGATGTTAGAAAGGCTGAAAATCGCTTAAGTCCACAATCGTTGATTGAAGACAGTTCACTCAATATAGGTTTCCAAAAAGTGCTGAGTAAGGTATGGACAGTCAAAGCACAGTAGTCTGCAAAGAAATTCTACCGCTAAATCCACAGGCGATGAGGGAAGGCAGTTCACCCAACATCACATATCAAAAGGCTTCGAGCGTAGCTGAGTCTTTCAAAGCCTTGGCATTGGCAAGTTGAAAAATTGACAAAGTCCAAAATCATTGAGTGACGATAGCTCACTCAATGCATGATGAAGGAAGCGTTGAGTCAAGCTTAAGACCTTGAAGATTCAATCCAGAAATCTGGCTAAGTCCAGAATCTTCGAGTGAATACAACTCACACAACGCCAAAGAAGAAAGCGATGTGTGATGTTAAAGCTCAAGAAGATATGGACAGAAAAATCTATCTAAGTCCAAAACCATTGAGTGAGGACAACTCACTCAACGCACTCAACGTCTCAGCAAGCTGGCAGACTAGAGAAGCGGCTAAGGACAAAAGCGTTGAGTGATGAAGGCTCGCTCAACACTCTCAATGCCTAGCAGATAAAGAAAATTGCAGCTATGTTCAGGGGCATTGAGTGATGAAGATTCACTCAACGCAATCAATGCCTGGCAGTGCGGAAGAATTTGGCCAAGTCCAGAGGCATTGAATGAAGCCAGTTCACTCAACACACTCAACACCTGATGGTGCAGAGAATTTGACTAAGTTCAGATTCGTTGAGTGAAGGTCAATCACTCAACCCACTCAACACCTGGATTCAATCTGAGAATTTGGCTAAGTACACAAATATTGGCGTCAGCCAAAGTTAATAAAAGTCAACTGAGTTCAGAAAGCTACATAACAAGACAAATACCGTCGGAGGTCTACTGTACGTCTTTTTCTGTTAAAGCAAGGTACAACTACCAACCACAGGTGATCCCCACTGCTTCTTAGAGACATTAATCAACGGAAGATAAAAAGGGACAAGATGGATTGAAGGAACTTTAACTTTTAAGGGTCTCATTTTTAAAAGTTGCGACTTAACTTCATCTTCCTCGCAATTATTGCCGAGCTCGAAGCTTGAAGTTAAATCAGCTGATCTAAAAGTTCTTTCAAGTTAGCTGTAGCAATTTATTCTATTATAGCAAGTTAAGATAAGGTTCTGATAAAGATGGAGCAGAGCATTCAGGTTTCTGTAGGTTCAGGTTATCTGATTGAATAACACAAGAACCGTAAAATCTTCAGTCTTCTTCAGCAAGTTCAGGAACAAGTTTCTGACTTACTTCCAGCACAAGCTCCAACTTATTGAAGATCATTCTCTTACTACTGAGAAGAAGATAGGTCTGAGGTAAACTCAGCTCAGGAGGCAGGCATAGAGAACTTTCTCTTGTTTCAAATCTACCACAACAAACTATTTTCTTGCTTTAGGATCCTTTTGGATCTGAGTAGTAGGCCTGATTTATAAAGGCTTAGGTAGGACCCATGTGTGGATCTGAGTATATGTCATGTGTGCCTGAGGTAAGAGAGAGTTACTCTCTGAGTTGTAGGGCTAACCTCCATAGCTTGAGCTGTAGGACTATTGATTTAGTCTGAGGTAGGTAATCTACTGATCACTGAGCTATAGGAGCAATTTTCTCTAAGGTAGGGCCTTATGCCTGAGTTGTAAGTCTTAGAGGAGACTGAGAGATCTCGCGGGATCTGTGTTGTAATCTCTTAGGAGCCGAGTTTTGGATAAGTGCCTTGTCTAACACAATATTAGAAAGGTGGGAGGGAAAGTGGACATACCCATAATCTGGGGAACCACTATATACCTTGTGTGTGCTTTGTGTTATTGTCTTGGAAGAAATATATAACTCACCCACAACACACTAATTAGAGGTAAAATTTTAAAAGACCAAAAACCTATTCACCCCCCCCCCCCGCTCTAGGTGATTACCTATCTTGAAATTAAAGACTTTAAAGTAGTATCAGAGGATGGTTGCTCAAGAAGGACTCAACAGCCAGAGAAGATCTCAAAGGATAGTTGAAAAAGTATACTTATTTGTTCAGGAGATAACCATAAGGATCTAAGTTTAATGAAACTTCCTATCTGCAGAAAGGAGAGTTTTGGAATCTACAAAGAGAAAATCAAGCTGTTTATGGAAGACTCTGACCCAAGAATCTTTGTGACAGTCATAGAGGGACCTTGCTTCCCTATGAAGGTCTCAGCTCTGGATACAACGGTCCAGACTCCAAAGACATATTCAGAAATCACCAAGGATGATTTTATAGTGGTTGCACTGGACAAGAGGGCACAAAACATAATTGCTATTGCCATAGATGATTCTACCTTTCAGAATTTGGTTCATTGCTAGACCTCCAAGGAGATGTGGGACAATCTAGTGATCTACATGGAGGGAACTGAAAAGGTCAGAGATAATATAAAGTCTATACTCAACCAGGAGTATGTGGCTTTCAGGCAGTCCAAGGGAGGGAGCATAGCTGTCTACTATGAAAGATTCTTCAAGATAGTGAATGAGCTAAAGATCTATGGGAGGGTCTTCAGCCATTATGTGCTGAATGACTAGTTTCTCAGGTCTCTTACTAGAAACTAAGACACCAAGATCTTTGTCATCATTGAGGTGGCCATGCTAGATGATACTCCTCCCCATACACTGTTTAGAAAGCTTCTTTCTTATGAGATATGGCTGGCTGGCAGGAAAGAGGAGGAGACCATCAACAAATCCTAGGCCAAGGAAAAGTCTTTGGCCTTCAGAGCAGACATCACTAAAAGGAATAAGAAGAAGATTGCGTTTCCTCCACGGAGGCCTGCTGACTCAGACAGCACAGGGCCATGTTCATCTGAAAGAAGCATGTCAAATTAAGACTTTACTGCCTTCTCTAGGCAGCTTCAGAAATTGATGAGGAGGAAGCTGTGGAGGAGCAGGACTTCCTCCTCATCTCATCACAAGGAGGACTACTACAAGATAAAGAAGAAACACTCCAAGGGAGGAAGGTATGACTCTAAGCCTAATAAACATGTTTTCTCTAAAGTTGTCTACTACTGCTACAACAAACAAGAGCATGTAATAGCTGACTGCCAAGTCAAGAGAATGGTGGCTGGTGAGAAGAAATAGCATAAGGACAAGAAGGACAGGTTCTTCATTACAAAGAAGGAGAAGAGCTTGACTGACTCATCTTCATCTGAGTCTGGAGAAGAAGAAGCCCTCATTGGGCTGCTGGCTGCAATTACAGTTGAGGATGAAGATGCATACACCTGCTGTTGGCTAATGGAAATGTTTGATAAAGAATCCAGCCAGGATCAGCTTGGTACAGCAAAGGTACACTCTTTTTCTAATTCTTCTTCTGGGTCAGGCTATGAGAGTAGTCCCAGTTCAGAAGATTCTTCATCCAGTGGTGAAGATGACTCTGAATCTGAAAAAGATGTCAATCAATTGATTGACAAGTATGGTGAACTTCTGGATGCCTTTAATAAAAGCATGAAGTTGACTAAGAAGAAAGCTGAGGAGATTGCCTCCCTTTATCTAGTTGTTACCCAGCAGGCTGAGATTGCATCCTTGCTAGATCAAAATGCTAGGGAAATCAGCAAACTGAAAAACATTATTGTCATCAAGATTGGCACTATCAAGTAGAAGGATAGTATCATTAGAGATCTTGAAGGGAAGCTCATGTGGGAGAAGAGAATTGTGGCTAGCTATTCTAAGCCAAATATAGTGTTGCCCTTGATAGACTCCATCTCCTATCAGATAGGTAAGAAGGGGTTGGGGTTTATGGGAAACACTAGAGTTGCCCCTTCCAAAGGGAAAGGGAAAGCTCTAGTACAAACTCTAGATTCCAAGCCTCCCATCCCGTTTAAGAAGGTAATGTTTCCTTCAAACAGGTATGACCAAGAAAGCATCTATGGTCACTAGATGAATGGCAGATACATTAGTGTGAACAAAGAGGTTCACTGCTATGGTGGAAGGTATAGTAGGGGAGTGAGTGCCTTTAAGGCTCTCCATAAGGAAATTCAAATGGCCCATCCTGGACCATTTATTTTTTGTACCCCATCCCCCACTCTCAAGAATAAGGCAGTTACCTTCACTCAACCCATCCAACAAAGGTTCGGACAAAGGGTAAGTCTATTAGCAGGACAAATCTAGCTATTTCTGATGTTATAAACATGTCATCTACAAAGAAGACTACTGCAAATTGGTGTCAAAACCAGCCAAGGAGGCTTGTTGGAAGATTTACCTTCAGTCAGATCCTTACTGAAAGGAACTTGAAGAAGGCTGTTGTACCAGTTCCTTTTGTTTAGTCAGCAGTTAACCAAACTGCAGGATCTGCACAAAAAAGAAGATATAATATCCATGAGTGTTGGTGTTGTGGGAAGTGGTGCATTTTTCCTTAGATTGCTGGCACAATCCTAGTTTGGCTAGAGCTAATGTTAATCTTCCTGTAAGAAAATCTGCAGGAAGACAGTTCTCTTTTAAGGCTAATCAGAACCTAGGACACAATAATTATTGAGGTCCTAAGGTAAGGTAAAGTATGTGTTGCAGGTTAGTCCAAGTGTCCATATCTCTATATGGTACTTGGACAGTGGTTTTTCCAGGCACATGACTAGAACAAGGAGCAACTTAAAGTAGTACACTCTAGTGAAGAATGGACCAAAAGTTATCTTTGGTGCTTCAGATAGAGGAGTGAAAAACGACTATGGTAAGATTACCAATGGCATATTCACAATCTCAAATGTGGCTTATGTTGAGGGGTTGCAACACAACCTCATAAGAATAAGTCAACTATTTTATATTGGCTATGTCATCTCCTTCCACAAAGATGAGTGCCAGATTAAGAGGTCAAGTGACCAAGAGGTCATCTTGATAGGCACTAGGAGTGGAAATGTTTATTGTTTAAATTTCCTTTTCCCTAATAATGACTCTCCTTTTTGTCTAGTTGCAAATGAGAAAGTCTCATATTATGTACAATGGCACAAGAGACTCGCTCATTTGAATTATAAGAATATTGGCAAGCTCTTTAGTGAAAGGCTAGTTAGGAATGGTCCCAAGATGAATGCACCAAGGAAGGCATTTGCTCAGTATACCAAAAGGGCAAGAAAACCTAAGCTTCCTTCAAGGGCATTGGGACCATGGATTCTATCAGGTGCTCATACCTCTTACATATGGACTTGTTTGGCCTTATGCCAATCCATAGTCTAGGTAGGAAAGTCTATACCCTTGTAGTGGTTGATGACTATTCTAGGTTTTCTTGGGTTTTATTTTTTCAAGAAAAAGTTTGAAACCCTTGATGTCTTCAAGATATTTGTCAAAAAAATTCAGAATGATTTATACAGTACTGTGGTCAAAATCAGAAGTGACTATGTGACTGAATTTCAGTCTGAAAGCATGACAAGTTTCTGTGAAGAGCAAGGGATTAATCAAGAATTTTCTTCTCCAAGTACACCCCAACAAAATGGGATTGTTGAGAGGAAGAATATGACTCTCATAAAGGTTGGAAGGACCTTACAGAATGATACAACTCACCCTAGAATATTTCTGGGGTGAGGCAGTAAGTACTGTATGTCATGTTCGTAACAGAGACTCTATCACCATGAGCTATAGGAAGACTCCCTATGAGATCTTGAAGGGATGAAAACCAAACCTGGGCTATCTCAGGATATTTGGTAGCTTGTGTTATATGCTTCATAATGGTAAGTCCTATGTGACTAAGTTTGTTGCCAAGTCCTACGATGGGAATTTTGTTGGGTATGTCGATCATAGTAAGGCATACAGGATCTACAACTTGAAAAGCCAAGTTATAGGAGAGTTTGTGCATGTAGTCTTTGATTTGTCTACCATAATTAACAGTGAGCTGCTAAGATCCTCTTCTAGTACTATAGGTATAGAACTGATGATGGACAAGCTAAGCATCAATGAAGCTGCTCCAGTAATCTAAGATGGAGTGGATATTCCAGAAGAACATCAAGGCACACTTAAAGTGGATGAATATCAACAAGAAGCTACTAGTGAAGTTGATGCTGAAAGATTATTGCCTCCAACTGTCAGGAATCTAAGAGATAATCCAAGACACCAAATAATTGGTGATGCAAACAAAGGAGTTGTGACAAGAAGCAAGAGCCTTAATACAGCAATGTATGCAAGTTTCCTATCACAGGTTGAACCCAAGAGATTTGAAGAAGCCAACATAGATCAATTATGGATTGTAGTTATGCAATAGGAATTGAACATGTTTAAGAGATGCAAGGTCTGGAAGCTGGTTCCCACCACAAGGAAATAATATCATTGGAGTAAAGTGGATTTATAGGAATAAACTTGATGAAAATGGCATTATAATCAAGAACAAGGCTATGCTAGTAGCTAAGGGGTACATACAAGAAGAAGGTATTGACTTTAATAAAATCTTTGCCCCTGTAGCAAGATTGGAAGCCATTAGACTCTTCCTTGCATATGTTGCATTTAAAGGATTTAAAGTCTACCAGATGGATGTGAAGTCAGCCTTTTTGAATGGTGACTTAAAAGAAGAAGTCTATGTTGAACAACCTTCAGGTTTTGTTGATTTTAACTCACATGAATTTGTTCATATACTTAGGAAAGCACTATATGGGTTAAAGTAATCCCCTAGGGCATGGTATGAGACATTGTCTATCTTCATCATTGAGAACAAATTCTCAAGGGGGAAGATACACAAGACCCTATTCCTAAGGGAATCTAAGGGCAAGATCATCCTAGTCCAGATTTATGTAGATGACATAATCCTTGGATCTACTGATGACAAACTTTGCACGAAGTTTGCCAAACTTATACAAGGGAAGTTTGAGTTAAGCAGTATGGGTGAACTTAAGTTCTTCTTGGGCCTCCAAGTAAGATAGACTGATGATGAATTATCTATATCCCAGTCTAAGTTCACTAAGGAGTTGATCAAAAAGTTTGGTATGGAGAATGCCTCCACCATGAAAACTCCTACGGGGTCAAGTATGGATATAGGAAAAGATGAGGCAGGGCAACCTGTTGATGAAACTTTATATAGAGGTATAATTGGCTCCCTTCTATATCTTACTGCAATTAGGCCAGACATCATGTATGATATATGTGTTTATGCTAGGTATCAGGCTATCCCAAAAGAATCTCACTACTCTGTTATTACTAGGATTTTGTGGTATCTTAAGGGTACACCAGATCTAGGCCTATGGTACCCTAGAAATAGGGATTTTGAACTAACATGCTATTCAGATACATATTTTGCAGGCTACAAAGAGGACAAGAAGAGCACTTCAGGAACCTATATATTTTTGGGAGTAAGACTAGTGTCTTGGAGTAGTAAGAAGCAGACACGTGTTGCAATCTCAACAGCTGAGTCAGAACACATCTCAGTAGGTAGCTGGTTTGCACAGTTACTGTGGATCCAGCATCAAGTCCAAGATTATAACATCCAAAAAAGTAGAGCTCCTTTGTATTGTGATTCTACTAGTACAATCTCAATTGCTAGGAATCATGTCTCTCTTAGCAGGACTAAGCAAATTGAGATTAGGTATCATTTTATTAGGGAGCATGTGGAATGTGAAGATATCACTCTTGAGTTTGTCCCTTTAGACAAGCAAGTGGCTAACATCTTCACGAAGCCACTGCATGAAGCAAAGTTCAACACCTTCAAGTTTGAGTTGGGTATGTTGAACTTGGTATAGCTTCAGTTTCTCCTTGTGTTGTTATTATTGAAGGTTGTACTACTTCTTGTAGGTGGAAATGACCTTCAGTGGTATGAAGATTTTTCAAGTGGTATACCTTTATTGGTATCAAGTTTTTTAAGTGGTTCAAGTGTTATCAAGACTGGAATAGACCAAAGTGTCTGCCAGGAAAGATGATATAAGATGCTTCAGCTGAGGGGGAGCTAGTCCAGCACTTGCAGGGATAGATTTAGCCTTATATAGAGAAGGAGCAAGCTGCGACAATAGTTGATTATCTGTACTCAAAAGGGGGCAAAAGATAATCAAAGGCCAACACCTCCCCGACTATTCATAGAATTCAAAAAAATGGAGGAGAAGGTAATGATCAAGTCTAGGGAGCAGCAAAACATGGGGAGCAGGAAGTGATGATTTTCACCCTGTAGGCAGGGAAAATGTGGTAACTAATAACTTGATACTTTTGTTATCTAATTATAAGTTGTCCAATTTAATGTGTTATTGCTGCATATGTTAGTGTATATCATTGACTCAGAATTTTGTTAGAGGGTTTTGAATTCTTCAAATATGGTGAGATTATTGGGTCCATTGCACACAATGTCCCAGATTTATAGAAGTCAAACAGTCAATGATATACACATAATTGTATTTGATATATGCTCAAGTTCGTACATGCAGGTTGGTCATTAATTGGACAGGTATTCCAAGTTGTCATGACAGGTGGTCACAAGGTAGAGAAGTGGAGAGACAAAAATCTATCTAAGTCCAAAGGAATTGAGTGAAGCTAGTTCACTCAATGCCAGATGCCAAGGAAGGATGCTGGAAAGGCTAAAAATTGCCTAAGTACAAAAGCGTTGAGTGAAGCCAGTTCACTAAACGCCAGTTTCCAAAAAGTACTGAGTAAGGTGTGGACAATCAAAGCCCAGCAGTCTGCAAAGCAATTCAGTGGCTAAGTCCACAGGCATTGAATGAAGGTAGTTCACTCAACTCCATATATAAAAATTCATCGAGTATAGCTGAGTCTGTCAAATCCTCAACATTGGTAAGCTGAGAAAATCGACTAAGTCCAGAATTGTTGAGTGAGGACAGCTCACTTAATGCCTAATGAAAGAAGCGTTGAGTCAAGCTCAAGCAATTAAAGATTCTGTAGAGAAATTTGGCTAAGTCCACAATGGTCAAGTGAATACAATTCACTCGATGCTAGAGAAGAAAATGCCGTATGCTGTTAATGCTCAAGAAGAGATGGACAGAAAAATCTATGTAAGTCTAGAAGTGTTGAGTAAGGACAGCTCACTCAACACACTTAATACCTCGGTAAGCTGACAGACCACAGAAGCGGCTAAGGACAAAAGCGTTGAGTGATGAAGGCTCACTCAATCCTCTCAATGCCTCAAAGATAAAGAAAGTTGCATTTAAGTCTAGGGGGGTTGAGTGATGAAGATTCACTCAACGCACTCAATGCCTTACAGTGCAGAAAAATTTGGCCAAGTCTAGAGGCATTGAGTGAATCAAGTTCACTCAACGCACTCAACGCCTGATTGTGCAGAGAATTTGACTAATTCTAGATTCATTGAGTGAAGTCCATTCACTCAATGCAGTCAATGCCTGGATTGAAACTGAGAATTTGGCTAAGTCTATAAATGCTGATGTCAGCCAAAGTCAACAAAAGTAAATAGAGTTCAAATTAGCTGCGGGAAAGCTATAGAACACAACAAATATTGTCAGAGGTCTACTGTACATCTTCTTCTGTTAAAGAAACGTATAGCTACGAACCACCGGTGGTCCCCACTGCTTTTTGGAGCCTTTAATCGGCGAAAGATAAAACGGACAAGATGGACTAAAGGAACTTTAACTTTTAGGGTTTTGGCCTTTTGAAAAGTTGTGGTTGAACTTCTTATTCCTCGCCATTGTTGCCGAGCTCAAAGCTTGAGGTTAAATCAGTAGATCTAAAAGTTCTTTCAAGTTAGCTATAGTAATTTCTTCTGTTATAGCATGTTTAGATAAGGTTTTGATAAAGAAGAAGGAGCAGAGCTTTCAAGTTTCTACAGGTCCAAGTTAGCTGATTGAAGAACACAAGAACTGTAAAATCTTCAGTCTTCTTCAGCAAGATCAGAAACAAGTTTCTGAGTTACTTCCAGCACAAGCTCTTACTTATTGAAGATCATTATCTTGCTGTTGAGAAGAAGATAGGGTTGAGGTAAACTCAGCTCAGGAGGCAGGCCCAGAGAAATTTCTCTGGTGTCAAATCTACGACACCAAACTCTTTTCTTGCTGTAAGGTCCTTTTGGATCTGAGTAGTATGCCTGATTTATAAAGGCTGAGGTAGGATCCAAGTGTGGACATGAGTGTAGGGCATGTATGCCTGAGGTAGGGCCATTGTGCTTGAGGTAGGTGTCAAAACCTGCATTTTATCCGCATTTAACGATATATCATAGTAAGAGAAATCACGCGTCATGGTGCCACGTCAGCAGGGGATAACTGCAGGCGCTCCGGAAAAACTCTAACTTAATACTTTTATGAAAGATCCGTAAGTTATTAAGAGGAAAATCCAGATAAAGTTTAAGCATTTAGTCGTATCCCTCGGCTCAATGGCTCATATAGTCCATGGGAAAAAGATAATTATACTATACGGAAAATACTTTATTTACAATATTAGACGTCCTACATGAGTATAAACATCCCCGGAGCACAACTCATGGTATGCAAGACTGTAGATTTATAATAATTATGAAAGTAGCTTTTACAGTCGTTAAATATAATGATTTAAATTTCAAACATGTCATGTATAAAGTAATTGTATTAATAATTTTTATATTTTAAAATAACTAACATGCAACCTAGCATAAAACCATCCCAGAGATCAAGTACAACCAACCAAAAAAGGTAAACTAGTAGCTAGAAAAGTATTCAACATTCCAAAAGAAAACTACCAGTGGGCGCCAACAACCTGACACGAACCCACTAAAAGTATGCATGTCTGAACTAAAACTGAAAACGACAAACTAACTCACGAAGGTGATGAAAAACCACTACAACAAATACAGTCCACAAGCTACAACCCAACACAACCGCTCCACCGGCTACAGCCCTGAACCTGAGGCATTCAAAGAAAGAATACCTCAGCAAGAAATTTGCAAGTGGCAATGGAAATAAACAGGTAATAAATAGAAAAAAGCAAGAAAGGGTTTACCAAACCCGACTATAAGAAAAGATGAAACAACAGCTGATTAGCCAAATAGAAACAGGTAAAGTGAAAAGTTTGCAATAATGAAGTAAAAAAAATTTGCACCAAGTGCGAAACGAAGTCATGCTTCGAACAAATCTGCAAGGATAAGCATGAAGTAGAATAACTGATCTATAAGAGGCAAATGAGCACAAAACAGCTCAAAAACATGAATCATTAACACTGGTGAAAACAACCGGGCCGAAGTCAGTGACAAAAATGTCCAAAACCGAACTACCAGACCCAAACGTCTCACAAAAAGGCACTACGTTGGTGGCCATGTTGCCCAACACAATCCTATAGTCCACAAAAGAGAGACAAAACAAACCACCAAGTGTAATGATTCACAAACCAGTGACCAGTTGGTGTTCCTTTATCCACTTCCAACCTTCCTAGCCGAAGAAAAAATCATACCCCAAATACCCTGAACCAAACACAAGCATAAACCCAAAGAAATACCTTGACATGCCCTAAATTTACTCTAAGGACCATCACGACAAATCAGACACAAATTGGCGAAAAACACTAAGTCAAGCTACAATTTGGCGAGTATACCCGATGAACACTGCTGATACTCGATGAAAAGGACATAAAGCGGTGTGTATACATGACAAAAAGACTTGGTTTCCAAACCACTTGATGCTTTCTAAGCCTAAGAAAAACATGACGAATTCGTCGAATGCACTCAACACTTCCTACTCCAGGCCATACTCGACAAATCGTTGAGTGCTCTCAATGCCTTTTACCTTCACTCAACGCCACTCCTATCGAAACTCGACGAACACGATGCCTAGATACTCGACGAATCTACTTCACTCAACGCTACACCACCCGATACTCGACGAAATAGGACTTAAGCCAATAAACCTATACTCGACGAAATTGGATTTGAGCTAATAAACCTATACTCGATGAATAGGATGTTACTCAATGAAATTTCACTCAGTCTAAATCCTTATGTTCGACGAATTCCTTATGGTACACTATCCTTATATTCGATGAAGCTTCCTTAGGTTGTACACCGTATTCAACAGATTCTTGGCCGAAAACTTATACTACTCTAAGGGTTCCTTCAAGACTAAGTCCTATATTTACAACCTTCTAAGGAGAAGAAATGAACAAAAAGAAAAGCAAGAAATGGTTGTAAGAAGAAGATCACCACTTGCCTTAAGTTTTGGAAGAATTCGCCTCCTCCAACGCTCTACGACAAAGATCGGTCATAATAAGACCCAGGCAACATTTCCTAAAACTTTTGGGGGAAGAAGAAGGTCAAAATCACAAACCCTAACACACAAAAATCAGAGAAATGGGGAAAGCTTACCACAAATGCGTAGATCTCTGCGAGAGCTTTCCAAATCTCTAATCTTTTGACAAAACAGACCACCAAATTATTAGAACTCGTCGTTCGAAAGCACGCGGGATGCTGAACTCCTCCTCTCGCGAAACAGACGACAACCAGGTAGGGAAGAGGATGAAAAGGGTTTTGACGTGGCCATTATAACCGGTTATATATATATATAAATAATTTTAATATTATATTACAATTAATAATAAATAACCCCAAAATGACCCGAAATCCAAACCAATTCGGAATTCTATGAAAATCGCACCGTATCTAAATACTGATGCTACGAATCAAATGATAAAGTCGAAATCAAAATCTGACAAACAGAACTTTGGTAAAACACCACCCGAAGATAAAACACCATCACATCCCTATAAAAAGCTCCACCGAGTCACCAAAACAGACCCGGATCGCCAGGGAAGGTGTACAACCAAGCCAAACCAACCACACAGGAAAACCCACTAAGCAAACCCATTCTCTAACAAACAACACTCGTTAACTATGTGTCAACGTAACACCCTAAAGTCAAAAATACATCACTACGGGAATTAAAATAAACACCGAAAAATTACGGCCGTTGCAGCCACCCCCCCCCACCCCCCCCCCCCTAAAAATAAGTGTTGTCTCGAAACTTGACATAAAAAGGATCAAATCCAAAGCAGAAGAAAATTAACCAAAGGCTATCAAAAAAAAACTTACCAAAAGCATTAGGAGAATAGATAAGGATGAGCCTCCCTCATAGCTGACTCCAACTCCCAAGTCGCACTTTCCACGTCTTGGTTCCTCCACAAAATATTTACCATGGGTATTGTCTTACTTCGCAATACCCAATCTTGAGTATCCAAAACATAATCAAGCACTTCTACATAGGAAAGGATAGGCTCCAACGTGGCCACAACATCAAGAATCTGCCGGTTGCTAACAACACACTTTTTCTACTAGCTCATGTGAAAGACATCATGCACACCAGGAAAATTTGATGGTAAATCAAGCCTGTAAGCTGACACACCAATCTGATCAACAACTTTAAAAGGTTCCACATATATAGGATCCAACTTGTGGTTCTTACCAAATCTCCTAATGCTAGACATCAGGGAAACCTTTAGAAAAATCATGTCCCCAACAGCAAATTCCAATTCAGTCCTTCGACGATTAGCATTCTTTTCTTAACGCTCCTGAGTTATTCGAAGCTTCTCTCGAATATGCTTAACAGAAGTATCCATTTCTTCCAGGGCCTCTGGACCAAACAACGATTTTTCACCAACCTCATACAAAACAAAGGAGTTCTACAATATCACCCATACAAAGCTTCAAATGGTGCAATCTGCAAACTCTCTTGATAACTATTGTTGTAAGAAAATTCCATTAAACTCAAACGCTCATCTCACGCTCCTCCGTGGTCCAAAATGTAACATTTGATCATATCCTCCATGACCTGATTTACTCTCTCCGCCTGACCATTAGTCTGCGGATGATAGGCGGTGGAATACCTCAAATCGATACCCAACCCTTCCTGTAAACTTTTTCGAAATCAAGACGTAAACCTAGAGTCTCGATCTGACACAATGCTCACTGGTACTCCATATAATCTGATGACCTCATCCAGGTACAACTCTGCTATTTTATTCATGGAGTAATCAATTCTGAATGGCACGAAGTGAGCACACTTCATCAGTCTGTTCACTATAACCCAAACTGAATTGTGCCCTCGGGGAGATCTCGATAATCCCATAATAAAATCCATTGAAATGCTCTCCCACTTCCAACTTGTAATCTCTAATGGCGTCAACTTGCCACCAGGCCTTCCATGATCAGCCTTAACTCGCTTGCAAGTAAAACATTCGGATACAAACTTAGCTCTATCACCCTTCATACCATACCACCAAACGATCTGCCTCAGATCCCTATACATTTTAGTAGAACTAGGGTGGTAGACAAAACTAGAAGCATGTGCCTCACTACACACCTTAAGTCAAATGTCCTCAACAGTGGGTATAACGGTCCAGGCCCGCCAACCCGCGGGACCCAGCTGGCACCGCCGGCCCACCAGTAGTCCAGACCCGGGTCCACTACTGGCAATAAGCCTATCACATTCAAGCCTGCAGGCCAATGCACCCCAACCCCTCTCCATCCAGGCGGGTTGTTGGTGGCCGTAGCCCCCCTTAGATGAGTCAAACTCGATAGTCAAGCCCGCACTACGGGGACTTCCCAGGAGGTCACCCATCCCAATACTACTCCAGCCCGAGCACGCTTAACTATGGAGTTCTTTCAACTCTCATCACCAATGGAGCTGTCTGTGGAACAATCATGGGCAGGAGGAGCATACATGGGAGCCACAGGACTTGATGCGGCAAAAATACCCGGAACTTTTTCGTTAGGTATACCTCACAACCCCTCTGGACAATTAATTTGCCTTCCTGTTTTAAATCAAAGGAACTGAAACTTCAAAAATAGGGGCTAATCTTTTGTTTATTGGGGTGTATATATCTAGTTAAGTGGACGAATTAACCTTAGACTTGAAACCGCATAAAGCGAACATAACATATGGATGTAATTTCTTTAATTCTCATGGGATGTTACAAGCTTATTTTCCCGATTTGAGTCCCGTAGGCTTAACCTTGATTTCGGGGACGAAATCTTTGTTTTGTTTATTGGGATTTGTAACATCCCATTTCCGGCTAGACCCCTAGGAGTCGGATGGTTGTGGTAGAATCCCAGGGAGCCCAAAACTTGAAATAAATCGACCAAGAAATCGGGTCACGGGTCGGTCACGCCCGTGACCCGCCATGTCACGCCCGTGACATAGGGCGTGACCATGATCGTCGGTTCCAGGTCGACGGTCGTCGACCCAAAATGGGCCCACGGGCATTTCACGCCCGTGACCCGCAATGTCACGCCCGTGACATAGGGCGTGACACGCTCGACGATCGTCGATTCCAGTTCGACGCCGTTGACCCAGAATTTGGCCACACGGGCCAGTCACGCCCGTGACCCGCCATGACACGCCCGTGACATAGGGCGTGACCATGATCTTCGGTTCCAGGTCGACGGTCGTCGACCCAAAATGGGCCCACGGGCATGTCACGCCCGTGACCCGCTATGTCACGCCCGTGACATAGGGCGTGACACGCTCGACGATCGTCGATTCCAGTTCGACGCCGTCGACCCAGAATTTGGCCACACGGGCCAGTCACGCCCGTGACCCAGGTGTCACGCCCGTGACCACCCTTCGACGATCGTCGATCTCAGTTCGACGATCGTCGAACCCAGAATTGGCTAACCGGGCCTGTCACGGCCGTGACCCATGTGTCACGCCCGTGACCAAGGCCTAAATGACAGCCAGGTTGGAAATTTCGGTAACCGACGCCATAATAAATTCTGACCACGGGAATGAAAATCAAGAGTATTTATGGGTCGTTCCCTACTTTAATTATGTTAATAATTAAGGAAAAATGGGTCCAATAGGAAATTGCCACCTGGCAAACACCTCTTCACCTCCAACTTTTCAACTGCCATTCGTCATAACCGAAACGTCATAAGGGTGTTAGTAATGGCCGCCAACGTTTCATCTCCAACGTTTCATCTTTTCCCCTCCCCATTTGCTGACCTATAAAAGACTCCTAAGAGCAAGAGGAAAAGGTTACACTCCCTCAAACTGTTTCAGACCTCCGCCTTGCTGTTGAAGAGTTTCCGGCGACGCCACCATCGCGCAAATGGCTTCCCGACGCTCTGCACGCCTCCAACCCGCGAACAAGGTCCTCCCCTCCCTCTTCTTCTGCGGATAGATCTTAGGAATCATTAGGAGAGATATAGGGCTCAAAAGAGCCAGATCGGGTGAGCGTATTCGTGGTTTTCCAAAAATTTCATGGTGGCGGGTTCGCCGGAAACCGCCTCTCCGGCGGCCGTGCCGCCGCCCCGACGATAGCCCTCGCCTCAACGGAGGTGGTGGTGGTGGTGGCCGGCCAGGGAGATGGCTGGATGGCCGGGAAATAGCTTGGAAAAGCTACAGGAAAATTAGGTT
The DNA here is from genome assembly GCA_039513925.1 of Platanthera zijinensis. NCBI lineage: Eukaryota > Viridiplantae > Streptophyta > Magnoliopsida > Asparagales > Orchidaceae > Platanthera > Platanthera zijinensis. The sequence goes on along the minus strand of CM077091.1, from coordinate 41,654,309 downwards.
TTTAGGCCTCTGGTTCGGGCTCTGAAGAAGATGAACAGTGCCATGAAAATTGTATTCTATTTTTAAAATAATTTTCGAATGAAAATATCTGTCACATTAAATATTTTGGGAAAATACTTAGAGGCTCCTACAGGAAAAATGGTCAACATAGAAAATGTAGCCCTTGAGGTCTACTTTAATTTAAAATTAAGTTCACTCGATTTGGAATCCTGGTTAGACCACAACAACCCTTTTTGGTGAGGTCTATCCAGAGGGCTGTCTTGACATTAGAAAAATTCCCCACTCGAAACCAGTCATCAAAATGACTTGAAATTTGGGTGTGTTTCTAATCTCATACATATCTAGGTGTTATCCAAAAATGAAAATTTTTGGAGAATATTTTTCTATAGTTTTTAGAAAAATTCAATAATCCTAGCTGAATTTAATTAGATAAATAAATAATTTCCAAACCCTCCCAAATTCTGGTGAGTGGTCCCTGGGGTCACCATAAGGTTCCGTGAAATTTTCCATCTCATTTGAAGATGTTTTGGACTAGAAATGATCAACCCTAAGTTTTGCCCTAATAAGGGTCTTAGGTTAAAAGTGCAGTTTTGAAGTTTGAGTGGTGAGATCGCCTCAACAGAGGCTGAGATTTTTTACCACTGGCTAGCAATATTCTCTAGCACCCACTCATGGAGTTTGAGGTGGATCGGGGTGAGTTTACCCTAAGGACCAAGGCCAAACCATAAGGATGATCTTGGTGGTTTGTGAAGGTCATGTGGTCAAATGACCTTGGATTGGCCGAAATTGGTGAGGAGAACCATAGGGTCAATATAGTTCTCTGGATGAAATCTTAGTAAATTTGAGACCATGAGATACCTGAAAGTCTAACCCTAGTTTAGGGCGCAAAACTTGTAGAGTTAGGAAATGACACAAAATCCCATGAAAAGTATGAGAATTGGGTAGAGTGAATATAGGGATGGTACAAGCTCTGGATATTTTTCTATGAATTTTATGTTCATTATTTGGATACTTCCTTTAGTTAATGATGTAGTAGTAGTATGATTTGCTTTGAAAATTTATTAGGGAATACACACTCTCTGGAAAGTGATGAATTTAAGCAGAGAATGTTTATTATGATTTAAATCTCTGTGAATTTTTATGGGACTTTTGGAAGATTATTCTAAGGCTTGCTTCTTTAAGTATGTTTTACCTTGATTATTTGATTAAATCTTTAGTGGTGTTTAGCAAGTTATTAAAATTATGATTCTCTGCACAAAGATCTTTTATATATCATACTACTGACTAGTGATTTTTCTATAATTTTTAGATGAATAATTTCTGTACTTCCTTCATTAAGTAGGATTAACGTAATTATACTGAATAAATTATTTAGAGGTTAAATACTTTCTATAAAATTCTGAGAATTTGTATTTGAGGTTATCTTGCTGTTATTTAATGAACTTAATTTTTGGGTGGCCATTACTTAAGAATATCATGAGGTTCATGTTTAAAATTACCCATGGCCAATCTTTGGGAAAAATTAAATAAATATCAGATTAAATGGGAAAATTTATAAATTTCTGGATTTAAGCTATTATGTCATGATAGACCTCCATTAAAATTTTATAGGAGATTTGGAAGATAATTCGGTGTACCTCCCTTGGGTACCTCATATAGCTTAGGATGGTCTGCATATAGTAAAACCACGGAATTTTGATAATTGAAGATTGGTAGGTAAGTTAAGATTGAGTTCATCATTAGGAGTCAGGATAAGTAGAGAGTGGGACTGGTTAGGATAAGGGAGTACGGGAACGACGAAAGATCGTCCATCCCGGGAAGAAGAGGAAGAGTCTTAAATACTCTAGGGTTAGAACTAAAGTAACTAAAGAGGATCGGGATAAGGGACATCAACCAATAATAATAAGTGCCTTGCGAAAGGGAACTTCGGGCCGTAATGCCGCCGTCTTGGTTCCTAGTGCCCCTTGAGAGCCCTTCACGGGGTATACCGGGGGCAGTCCTGGGCTAACGTATATTATAGGGATAATAAATTAAAAGAGCAACTAGTATAACTAGGGTTACACATGCACACTCCCCGATAGCTAGGAAGGTAGAATAATAGGACTTGTTGCCGTTCAGACAGTAGCTCTGAAGGTAGATGCACGGACGGGACTGTCCGGGGGGCCGCAGGCTCGAGGGTTGGAGTACGGAATAAAAGTGGTGGGTCATCGGTACTAGGCGATCGATCACACCGACAGCGGTACGATGACTCGGCGAAAAGTCTGGAGGGTACATCCAGCAGCAGTATGCGGATACTCTAGGTTGTGTTCTTCTAGGGGCGTACGGAAGGGCTAGGCCTGGTAGTGTGGTTACCCGCCTAGGAGTGGGGGGCCCGACTCACTGTCTCCGTTTGCCACAACGGAGGTTCCTGGGGGTGAAGCTAGCCTCCCGAACAGGGGGAACTAAAAGTCTGTGCGCATAGAGTCGTGTGCGTGTGTTGCACTTGCATGAATCATGGCATAGCATATCACTACACTCATAATTGCATACAACCGTCACCCCAACGTATAAATCAGTATGAGACTTTTTATACGATGGGAGCCTTGCAGAAGACCCCTTAACTTATAAGTTTGTATGGGCATTCATATAAGTTAAGGTTACTTACTTACTTACTTGTTTGTTTACTTACTGTTCTCTAGCTGCCTTCTTTTATACAATTTGATATTTAATAATTGCTCTACCTATTACAACACTCTTATACTGTTCACCTATTATCTTGCTAGTTAGGTCCACCGTCACCTGCTTGATTATTCTCCACTTTTGTAGCTTCCCTTTCCTCTTCTCCGCCCGGTACTTAGGAGCTGTGGTGGGAGGGGTAGGGGATGATAGGGCTTAGTCTTTATGACTAATGGTTTTCGAACCAAACATTACAGGAGCTCCGGATGGGAGACAGGGACCAGCACCAGCGGAGTACGGTGCGCATGGAGGTGGGACAGTCTAGCACCGGTGCACCTGCGACCAGCTCCGTGAGTGATTAGTATTTTCTTAGCTTCCGCGAAGAGTGACTTGTAGTGAGGACTCTGATGTACTGGGCTTGAGCCCATTTATCTATTTTCTTTTATTACTATTGATGGACTGGTTATGATTTCACCTTATTTACATGTTTTTGTGGACTTGTTTACATTTTTGTATAAATGCTTCTCTCCCTTGTGATCGAAAAGGGCCGGCAGAATTGGCGTTTTGTAGTGGTTGCCTTCCCGTGAGTCGGTGCCACCGCAAAGCGGCAATTCTGGGCTAAGACCCCGGTGGTTGAAAAAGAAAAAAAAAGGGGGTCTTACAAGTGGTATCAGAGGGAAACCTCGATCGAAGAGAAGTAGTCCACAAAGACCTTGGGCCACCCCCGTGCGAGCTTAGTTTGTGGACAAACTAGCAGCGGAAGCAGTGGTGTGCCCATAAGGGAAATCACATGTGAAAGTCCATCATAACTCTTCTTAAATTCCATTCATTCGCTCTCTAACAAATGGAATTTTTGCTTGTAGCCTGCGACGAACCCTACATCGCAGCAGGGGACACCTCAGGCTCCGAATGTGGTCCCGACTCCGCCAGCACCCATTCCGTTCCAGCAGACGGCGATGGGGCAAACATTGACGACCATCCTGGAGGCCTTCAGAGCTCAGCAAGCCCCGGCCCCACAGCCAAACCCCGGGGCCAATTGGATGACTGTCTTCCGGGGATTTTCCCCTCCATCCTACAAGGGGATGGAGTCTGCAGTACGTACGGAGGAGTGGTTGGACACTATTTACGAGATGCTGGCAGGGATTCGATGGCCCACGGAGGAGGTAGTCGCTTTGGCAGTCTCCTGCTTAGAGTCACATGGAAAGAGATGGTGGAAATCTCAGCTGGACACCACCTTCGCAGGGATGGACTGTGCTGATATTGCTTGGAGGAGTTTAGGGCAGCGCTCTTGGGACATTTTTGTGCCTCGGTCGGCGAGAGATGACCTGGAGGATAGGTTCCTACGGTTGAGGCAGGGGAATAGGACGGTGGTGGAGTACTATCAGGAGTTCACTCACCTGGCCCGTTATGCGGACGCTTACCAGTTAGACGATGCTGGCTACGCCCGTAGGTTTTATAAGGGGTTGCAGGATGACATGAGGCAGGCCCTCATTTTCGTTTCAGAGGGGAGTCTGGCCAGGATTCTGGAGATGGCTAAGAAGAGAGAGGCGGATCAGCTTACAGTGAAGAATCGGAAGAGACCGGCTGATGATTCAGTGATTGGAGGTCGTAGAGACCGTCCTCGGGCCAGGTTATCGGGGAGAGAAGGAACGGGATCAGCCTCGTCAGGAGTTTTTGCAGGAGCAGAGGACTCAGGGGGTATTGGCTCCCCAGCCTATACAGATGCTGGAAATGCCAAGGACGGCGGGGCAGCCACCGGTATGCTATCAGTGCAACCAGCCAGGGCATATCAAGCGGAACTTCCCTGTGGGGCGAGCACCCCCACCAGCACATCAGGGCGCTCCACCTCCCCGACAGTTTGGCGGACGAGGACAGGACCGAGGACGGGGATTCCAGGATCGAGGTCGTAGGCCCGCAGCTGATGGCCTTGGAGTTGATTAGATCATTCGAGGAGATGCAGATTTCGCTAGTGTCTGAGGTTGACCCGGAGCTGTACATGGAGTACTTGGGGTCGATGGCTACTACTGATGACATTCGGGACCGCATCAGAGATGGGCAGATGCTGGATGAGAGAGCTGAGCCGATGTTCCGAGCCTTGGAGGAAGGCACGACGGGAGATTACTCTTTGAGGGATGGGCTCCTGTGTTTCCGAGGCAGAGTCTACATACCAGCAGGAGGACGGATCCGGGAGAATATTTTGACGGAAGCTCATTGCAGCAGATATTCGGTACACCCAGGGATCACCAAGATGGTAAAGGATTTAAAGAGGACGATGTATTGGCCGGGTATGAAGAAAGATATTACGTATTTTGTGACGCATTGCGAGGCCTGCCAGCTCGTGAAGGCGGAGTGTAGGAACCCGGCAGGCTTGCTGCAACCGCTTCCAGTGCCGGAGTGGAAGTTTGAGGATATAGCCATGGACTTCATACATGGGCTACCTAGATCCCGTGCGGGGAACGACTCGATCTGGGTGATAGTGGACAGGCTGACAAAGGTGGCCAGATTCATTCCAGTAGCAAAGGGGGCACCAGTCAGCGTATTAGTACGGAGGTTCATTGAGCAGTTTGTGCGTTATCATGGGGTGCCCAAGACTATCGTTTCGGATCAGGATGGGCGGTTTACATCCAGGGAGTGGAGGTCAGTCCAGGCCCATCTGGGTTCCCGGTTGACATTCAGCACAGCTTTTCACCCCCAGACCGACGGGCAGACAGAGCGCACCAACCGTACACTGGAGGATCTGTTGTGACTATGTATTTTGGACCGTGGCGAGCTTTGGGAGAGATTGCTGCCACTGGTCGAGTTTTCGTACAACAATACTCATCAGTCCAGCATAGGCATGGCTCCATATGAAGCGTTGTACGGAAGGAGGTGTAGAACCCCACTATCATGGGTTCAGGATGAGGATCCGCAGGCACTAGGCTCGGAGTTTGTGGGCGATACAGATGCTCAGATTAGATTGATCCGAGACAGGATGTTGGAAGCCCAGAGCAGACAGGCGAAATACTACGATGCGAGGCATCGCCAAGTGGAGTTCCAGGTAGGAGACCGGGTTTTCTTGAAGATACGGCCGATGCACGGAGTCTCGCGGGTTCGCGGGCGGAAGAAGCTCAGTCCGAGATATATGGGGCCCTATAGGATCCTGGAGCGGATCGGCCCCTTAGCCTATAGACTGGAGCTACCGCCGGAGTTAGCGGGATTGCATGACGTCTTCCACGTCTCCTCACTTCGGAGGGCTCTGCTACGCCCTGAGCAGCTGATTTCCTCGGCAGATGGCCCAGTGGCCTCGAATCGGTCAGCCGATTTGGAGCCTATCAGGATTGACGATACAGCAGTGCGGGTCTTGCGACGGAAGAAGGTCCCGTTAGTCAAGGTTCTGTGGAACAATCATGGGCAGGAGGAGCATACATGGGAGCCACAGGACTTGATGCGGCAAAAATACCCGGAACATTTTTGTCAGGTATACCTCACAACCCCTCTGGACAATTAATTTGCCTTCCTGTTTTAAATCAAAGGAACTGAAACTTCAAAAATAGGGGCTAATCTTTTGTTTATTGGGGTGTATATATCTAGTTAAGTGGACGAATTAACCTTAGACTTGAAACCGCATAAAGCGAACATAACATATGGATGTAATTTCTTTAATTCTCATGGGATGTTACAAGCTTATTTTCCCGATTTGAGTCCCGTAGGCTTAACCTTGATTTCGGGGACGAAATCTTTGTTTTGTTTATTGGGATTTGTAACATCCCATTTCCGGCTAGAACCCTAGGAGTCGGATGGTTGTGGTAGAATCCCAGGGAGCCCAAAACTTGAAATAAATTGACCAAGAAATCGGGTCACGGGTCGGTCACGCCCGTGACCTGCCATGTCACGCCCGTGACATAGGGCGTGACCATGATCCTCGGTTCCAGGTCGACGGTCGTCGACCCAAAATGGGCCCACGGGCATGTCACGCCCGTGACCCGCTATGTCATGCCCGTGATATAGGGCGTGACACGCTCGACGATCGTCGATTCCAGTTCGACGCCGTTGACCCAGAATTTGGCCACACGGGCCAGTCACGCCCGTGACCCGCCATGACACGCCCGTGACATAGGGCGTGACCATGATCGTCGGTTCCAGGTCGATGGTCGTCGACCCAAAATGGGCCCACGGGCATGTCACGCCCGTGACCCGCTATGTCATGCCCGTGACATAGGGCGTGACACGCTCGACGATCGTCGATTCCAGTTCGACGCCGTCGACCCAGAATTTGGCCACACGGGCCAGTCACGCCCGTGACCCAGGTGTCACGCCCGTGACCACCCTTCGACGATCGTCGATCTCAGTTCGACGATCGTCGAACCCAGAAATGGCTAACCGGGCCTGTCACGCCCGTGACCCATGTGTCACGCCCGTGACCAAGACCGAAACGACAGCCAGGTTGGAAATTTCGGTAACCGACGCCATAACAAATTCTGACCACGGGAATGAAAATCAAGAGTATTTATGGGTCGTTCCCTACTTTAATTATGTTAATAATTAAGGAAAAATGGGTCCAATAGGAAATTGCCACCTGGCAAACACCTCTTCACCTCCAACTTTTCAACTGCCATTCGTCATAACCGAAACGTCATAAGGGTGTTAGTAATGGCCGCCAACGTTTCATCTCCAACGTTTCATCTTTTCCCCTCCCCATTTGCTGACCTATAAAAGACTCCTAAGAGCAAGAGGAAAAGGTTACACTCCCTCAAACTGTTTCAGACCTCCGCCTTGCTGTTGAAGAGTTTCCGGCGACGCCACCACCGTGCAAATGGCTTCCCGACACTCTACACGCCTCCAACCCGCGAACAAGGTCCTCCCCTCCCTCTTCTTCTGCGGATAGATCTTAGGAATCGTTAGGAGAGATATCGGGCTCAAAAGAGCCAGATCGGGTGAGCGTATTCGTGGTTTTCCAAAAATTTCATGGTGGCGGGTTCGCCGGAAACCGCCTCTCCGGCGGCCGTGCCGCCGCCCGACGATAGCCCTCGCCTCAACGGAGGTGGTGGTGGTGGTGGCCGGCCAGGGAGATGGCTGGATGGCCGGGAAATAGCTTGGAAAAGCTACAGGAAAATTATGTTTTTAGGCCTCTGGTTCGGGCTCTGAAGAAGATGAACAGTGCCATGAAAATTGTATTCTATTTTTAAAAAAAATTTCGAATGAAAATATCTGTCACCGTAAATATTTTGGGAAAAATACTTAGAGGCTCCTACAGGAAAAATGGTCAACATAGAAAATGTAGCCCTTGAGGTCTACTTTAATTTAAAATTAAGTTCACTCGATTTGGAATCCTGTTTAGACCACAGCACCCTTTTTGGTGAGGTCTATCCAGAGGGCCGTCTTGACCTTAGAAAAATTCCCCACTCGAAACCAGTCATCAAAATGACTTGAAATTTGGGGTGTGTTCTAATCTCATACATATCTAGGTGCTATCCAAAAATGAGAATTTTGGAGAATATTTTTCTATAGTTTTTAGAAAAATTCAATAATCCTAGCCGAATTTAATTAGATAAATAACTAATTTCCAAACCCTCCCAAATTCTGGTGAGTGGTCCCTGGGGTCACCATAAGGTTCCGTGAAATTTCCATCTCATTTGAAGATGGTTTGGACAAGAAATGATCAACCCTAAGTTTTGCCCTAATAAGGGGTCTTAGGTTAAAAGTGCACTTTTGAAGTTTGAGTGGTGAGATCGCCTCAACAGAGGCTGAGATTTTTACCACTGGCTAGTAATATTCTCTAGCACCCACTCATGGAGTTTGAGGTGGATCGGGGTGAGTTTACCCTAAGGACCAAGGCCAAACCATAAGGATGGATCTTGGTGGTTTGTGAAGGTCATGTGGTCAAATGACCTTGGATTGACCCGAAATTGGGTAAGGAGAACCATAGGGTCAATATAGTTCTCTGGATGAAATCTTAGTAAATTTGGAGACCGTTGAGATACCTGAAAGTCTAACCCTAGTTTAGGGCGCAAAAATTGTAGAGTTAGGAAATGACACAAAATCCCATTGAAAAGTGATGAGAATTGGGTAGAGTGAATTATAGGGATGGTACAAGCTCTGGATATTTTTCTATGAATTTTATGTTCATTATTTTGGATACTTCCTTTAATGATGTAGTAGTAGTATGATTTGCTTTGAAAATTTATTAGGGAATACACACTCTCTGGAAAGTGATGAAATTTAAGCAGAGAACGTTTATTATGATTTTAAATCTCTGTGAATTTTTATGGGACTTTTGGAAGATTAATTCTAAGGCTTGCTTCTTTAAGTATGTTTTACCTTGATTATTTGATTAAATCTTTAGTGGTGTTTAGCAAGTTAGTAAAATTATGATTCTCTGCACAAAGATCTTTTATATATCATACTACTGACTAGTGATTTTTCTATAATTTTTAGATGAATAATTTCTGTACTTCCTTCATTAAGTAGGATTAACGTGATTATACTGAATAAATTATTTAGAGGTTAAATACTTTCTATAAAATTCAGAGAATTTGTATTTGAGGTTATCTTGCTGTTATTTAATGAACTTAATTTTTGGGTGGCCATTACTTAAGAATATCATGAGGTTCATGTTTAAAATTACCCATGGCCAATCTTTGGGAAAAATTAAATAAATATCAGATTAAAGGGGAAAATTATAAATTTCTGGATTTAAGCTAATTTTGTCATGATAGACCTCCATTAAATTTTATTGCAGATTTGGAAGATAATTCGGTGTACCTCCCCTTGTGTACCTCATATAGCTTAGGATGGTCTTCATATAGTAAAACCACTGAATTTTGATAATTGAAGATTGGTAGGATAAGTTAAGATTGAGTTCATCATTAGGAGTCAGGATAAGTAGAGAGTGGGACTGGTTAGGATAAGGGAGTACGGGAACGACGAAAGATCGTCCATCCCGGGAAGAAGAGGAAGAGTCTTAATACTCTAGGGTTAGAACTAAAGTAACTAAAGAGGATCGGGATAAGGGACATCAACCAATAATAATAAGTGCCTTGCGAAAGGGAACTTTGGGCCGTAATGCCGCCGTCTTGGTTCCTAGTGCCCCTTGAGAGCCCTTCACGGGGTATACCGGGGGCAGTCCTGGGCTAACGTATATCATAGGGATAATAAATTAAAAGAGCAACTAGTATAACTAGGGTTACACATGCACACTCCCCGATAGCTAGGAAGGTAGAATAATAGGACTTGTTTCCGTTCAGACAGTAGCTCTGAAGGTAGATGCACGGACGGGACTGTCCGGGGGGCCGCGGGCTCGAGGGTTGGAGTACGGAATAAAAGTGGTGGGTCATCGGTACTAGGCGATCGATCACACCGACAGCGGTACGATGACTCGGCGAAAAGTCTGGAGGGTACATCCAGCAGCAGTACGCGGATACTCTAGGTTGTGTTCTTCTAGGGGCGTACGGAAGGGCTAGGCCTGGTAGTGTGGTTACCCACCTAGGAGTGGGGGCCCGACTCACTGTCTCCGTTTGCCACAACGGAGGTTCCTGGGGTGAAGCTAGCCTCCCGAACAGGGGGAACTAAAGGTCTGTGCGCATAGAGTCGTGTGCGTGTGTTGCACTTGCATGAATCATGGCATAGCATATCACTACACTCATAATTGCATACAACCGTCACCCCAACGTATAAATCGGTATGGGACTTTTTATACGATGGGAGCCTTGCAGAAGACCCCTTAACTTATAAGTTTGTATGGCCATTCATATAAGTTAAGGTTACTTACTTACTTACTTGTTTGTTTACTTACTGTTCTCTAGCTGCCTTCTTTTATACAATTTGATATTTAATAATTGCTCTACCTATTACAACACTCTTATACTGTTCACCTATTATCTTGCTAGTTAGGTCCACCGTCACCTGCTTGATTATTCTCCACTTTTGTAGCTTCCCTTTCCTCCTCTCCGCCCGGTACTTAGGAGCCGTGGTGGGAGGGGTAGGGGATGATAGGGCTTAGTCTTTATGACTAATGGTTTTCGAACCAAACATTACAGGAGCTCCGGATGGGAGACAGGGACCAGCACCAGCGGAGTACGGTGCGCATGGAGGTGGGACAGTCTAGCACCGGTGCACCTGCGACCAGCTCCGTGAGTGATTAGTATTTTCTTAGCTTCCGCGAAGAGTGACTTGTAGTGAGGACTCTGATGTACTGGGCTTGAGCCCATTTATCTATTTTCCTTTTATTACTATTGATGGACTGGTTATGATTTCACCTTATTTACATGTTTCTGTGGACTTGTTTACATTTTGTATATATGCTTCTCTCCCTTGTGATCGAAAAGGGCCGGCAGAATTGGCGTTTTGTAGTGGTTGCCTTCCCGTGAGTCGGTGCCACCGCAAAGCGGCAATTCTGGGCTAAGACCCCGGTGGTTGAAAAAGAAAAAAAAAGGGGGTCTTACAGTGGGGATGCAAAATCTTTCGCGGTACTTGAAGGTACCCCTGTCATCAATAGAAAAGTCTGGTAAATCCCTTTTCTCCGCTCTATTATAAAGGTTCAACAAATCAGGATCCTCCTTTTGGTGTAGCCTTGTAAGCAATATCCACGAAGGCTCTATTATAACCAAACTACTAGACGAGTCACAACCTCCAACAGAAATATCCATCAAGAGAAATTTGTCTACCAGCGAATCCATGGAAAGGTTAAAAATTTTTGCTATCTTCTTACTCAGGGCATCGGCTACCACATTAGCTTTGCCTAGATGGTATTGGATCTCAACATCATAATCTGCAACATACTCTAACCATCTCGGCTGGCGCAAATTCAACTCCTTCTGAGTGAAGACGTACTTCAAACTTTTATGATCTGTATAAATCTTGCATAGAGAGCCATATAACAGATGTCTCCACAGCTTTAGGGCAAAAATCACGGCTGTGAATTCTAGATCATGCGTAGAGTAGCTCCTTTCATGTATCTTTAACTATCTCAAACCATATGCATCCACATACACAGCATATTCCAGTCCTTCTGTAGGTAAGTACAAAACTGGGGCAGTACACAATCTCCACTTGAATTCTTAAAAGGCCTCTTTGCACTTATCGCTCCAAACAAAAGATGCATTCTTCTGTGTAAGCTTAGTTAGCGGCACAGAAAACATAGAGAAACCTTCCACAAACCTCCTATAATATCGTGCAAACCCTAGGAAACTTCTTATGTCTTTGGGTGTGGTAGGTCTATTCCAATCTACTACAGTAGTTATCTTCTCAGGGTCCACAGAAATTCCATCCTTATTAACCATATGACCCACAAAGGAAACCTAAGGCAGCCAAAACTCATTTTTACTTCACTTAGCAAATAACTTTTTCTCTCTTAAGGCACACAAAACCAAACCCAAGTGCTGGACATAATCCCAAGCACTGCGGGAATAAACCAAAAAATCATCTATAAATACGACCACACAACGGTCCAGGAAATCCTTAAAAACATTGTTCATCATGTCCATGAAGGCCAAGGGTCGCATTGGTCAAACTAAAGGACAATACCAAAAACTCAAAATGCCCATGCCGAGAACGGAAAGCAGTCTATGGACTTTCCGTCTCACAAATCCTCAACCGATGATAGCATGAACGAAGGTCAATCTTGGAAAAAAATAGTGCTACCATGCAACTGATCAAACAAGTCATCTATTCTCGGCAAGGGATACATGTTCTTTATGGTTACCATATTCAGTTCTCTATAATCAACGCATTGCTTCATCGATCCATCCTTTTTCTTCACAAACAGCACAGGAGTACCCCACGGTGAAGAAATTGGCCTAATAAATCCATTCTGCAACAACTCATCGAGCTAGGTACACAACTCCTCTAGCTCAAGCAGGGCCATATGGTACGTCGCCTTAGAAATAGGATGGGTACCCAGCTCCAAATCTATGGCAAACTCCATGTCCCTCTCAGGTGGAAGACCAGGAATATTATTAGTAAAAACATCAGGAAACGCGCACACTACAAGAAACTGCTCTACACGTGGAAAACTACCACCGGTCTTTAACACCGAAACATATGGAATCTAAAAGATTACAAGCACATACCGCAGAAATTATCGGAGAAACCTGGTGCGGAAAACCATAAACACTCCTGGGTTGACCGTTTTCCATCTTGAAGTCAAAATGCTTGACCTTGCATTAGATGACCACATCAAACTTGGACAACAATTCCATGCCCAAAATCACGTCGAAGTCTTCCAAGTCTATCACCTTCAAGTCAGCAATGCCTAGAAAGTCACCTGACAGAATCTTAAAACTCTAAATGCTTTAGTCTGATACCACTGAATCGTCAGAGGGAAACCTAACATGAAACGCATTGCCAACAAGATTGAGGGTCAAACGATGACGCTCTATAAAGGTCCTAGACACGAACGAGTGGGTAGAACCAGAATCAAAAAGAACGCGTGCCCGATGGTTCTTTACCTTAACCTTCACAATAAAATCACATACGGAACTATGGGAACGAATGTCAAAACTACAGCTACGAACCAAAAGCTAGAACTATGTTAGGATCTACCTGAAATTACTTGTGTATACATCTGAGCTTCCTAAAAAGACACCATTTTCAGCTTTCCCTTCCCCCTATCCAATTACTGCGGTGGCGGCAAGGCCTTAAGTGGAACTGCTCTTGTAGGGGCTGAGCCTATGGCACTTTGAGATGAAATGTACTTTCTGTCTACACTAGTAGAAAACCCTTTCCTTTCCCCAATAATGGGCAGCGTCGTGCCCCCTATGCTTACACACAGAACAAACTAAATCTCCTTTAGCAGCACTTTAAATTGCGTGAACCTGCTCCGGCTTTTGAGCTACTAATCTCTAGTAACATATTTCAAATGGATGGCCTGGCTGGCAATAGAAACTGCTTATTTCTTTGCTCTTTTTCCTCGAAGCAGCACCGGATTCCTGGGAACTCATACCTTCACAAGTCTTCCTCTTATCTTTTCTCATTTATTGACCTCGATTCTTGGCATTGTCGATCTCCTTGACCTTCAGAGCAGCCTCCACAACTTCAGGATAGCTTTCGGATCCATAAGCACTAGCCAGCTGTTGGATGCCATTCCTAAGACCACCTAGAAAATTTTTAACTCAACTAGATTCTGAGGACACCATGTCAGGGTAAAATCGGCACAGTTTGTTGAACTCCACCTCATACTCATTAACGATGAGCTACCTTTGTATAAGGTGTAGAAAATCATTCATCTAACGGTCCCACTCAACCGATGGCAGAAACTTTTTCAGCAGCAATTCCTTGAAGGATTCCCATGAGCACGCATCCTTAATGTTTTCCTTTTCTCTCAACCACCAACTCTTTGAAAGTCCCTTGAGCTGATAAGCAATGACCATCACTCTCTAGCCCGCTGAAACTCTTGAGTATCCGAACATCTCCTCGATGGTTATAATTCAATCGTCCAAAGCCATAAAATCGGCTCTACCATGGTATGTAGGGGGTCCTAATCGCTGGAAATGCGAAACAAATGTCATCTCTAGTGGAAACAAAACTGGGGGCACCGGAGGAGTAGGGGGAACAGGAATAGTTTGACCCACAACCGGGTCCTGTATTCTAAGAGGCTTACTAGAAACAACCAACAATAATACCTGTATCTACGACTGCATCTCCAACATTTGCCTCGACAGAGCTTCATTGCTCTGTCGCAATCCTTCTATCACGGACTAACTCTGGGGACCAGACGATTCCCCCTCAGACTAGGGAGTCGACCTCATTACCGGACGCTTAGGAGGAATCTAATCAAACCACATTATCTAATCAAAACCTAGCTTAACCGCTAGAACCAAACAACTTAGTTCAGATAAATACATGATTAAATACTTGCTTATGATGCAAACTTGCCCTGGGATTTTCATTTATGATGTCATGCCTAAACTTAGGATGATATAATATCATCCTACTGACTCATGTGCCTAAACCATGAATGCATGAATTCTTATGGACCTATAACCATGTGTGTACTTATGTCATCATGTAAATCTTTAGCTTGGCACGTGTGCTAATGCTATGTTTTGCCATGTATGCCATACTATGCATTCTAAAATGTCATTAATGCCTGTTATGAGCGGCATACATATGAAATATTATGCATCCCATACTAAATAATATCACATGCAACGAAAAATCTAAATCTAATGTGCATTAATGTGATGATTGTTATGGATCTTATACTACATAACAGTCACATGTTGCCTCCTATGAGGATCCATATACAAACACATATTATGCATCCATACTACATAATATCCACCGTATAATTCTTATCATGCTTATGAGTTTAGTGTTCATGCTTCGGCCAAGACATACTGATGACACATCAGTGTGTGTATGAAATGAAACTAGATAACTAACACAAACCTGAGATAGTTGTTCGACCAATTATCAAACAACCCATCCCTCTGATACAAATTATCACAAACTGTATTTTCTCCGTATTTATTAATATATCAGTGTAAATAAAAATGTGTGTCATGATGCCACGTCAACAGGGAATAATTGTAGACACTTAGGAAAAATTCTAACTTAACACTTTTATGAAAGATCCGTAAGTTATTAAGTGGAAAATCTAGTTAAAGTTTAAGCAGTTAGTTGTATCCCTCGGCTCAGTGGCTCATCTATTCCACAGGAAAAAAGATAATTATACGCTGCAGAAAAAACTTTATTTATAATATTAGACATCCTACATGAGTATAAGCATCCCTAGAGGACAACTCATGGTATGCAAGACTCTCGATTTATAATTAATTATGAAAGTAGCTTTTACGACCGTTAAATATAGTGATTTAGATTTCAAATATGGCATGTATGAAGTAATAGTATGAATAATTTTTATATTTTAAAATATCTAACATGCAACCTAGCATAAAACCTTCCAAAGAGCAAGTACAACCAACCAAAAAGGTAAACTAGCAGCTAGCAATGTATTCAACATTCCAAAAGAAAACAACCAGTGGGCGTCAACAATCTGACACGAACCTACTGAAAGTATGCATGTCTGAACTATAAATGAAAATAACAAACTACTTCACAACGGTGAGAAAAAACCACTGCAACAACTGTAGTCCACAAGCTACCACCCTACACAGCCGCTCCACTAGCTACAACCCTGAACCTGAGGCATTCAAAGAAAGAACACCTCAGCAAAAAATTTGCATGTGGCAATGGAAATAAGCAGATAATAAATAGAAAAAGGCAATAAAGGGTTTACCAAACCCGACTATAAGAAAAGATGAAAGCACAGCCGATTAGCCAAATAGAATAAGGTAAAGTAAAAAGTTTGCAATAATGAAGTAAAAGAAATTTGCAGCAAGTGCGGAACGAAGCCATGCTTCGACAAAATTTATAAGGATAAGAATGAAATAGAATAACTGATCTATAAGAGGCAAATGAGCACAAAGCAGCTCAAAAACGTGAATCATTAACACTGGTGAAAACAATCGGGTCGGAGTCGGTGACCAAAATGTCCAAAACCGAACTACCAGACCCAAACATATCACAAAAATACATAGCGGTGGTGGCCACATGCCCCAACAAAACCCAACAGTCCACAAAACAGAGACCAAAAAAATTACCAAGTGTAATGATTCACAAATTGGCATCCAGTTGTTGGTCCTTTATCAACTGCTAACCTTCCTAGGAGAAGAAAACATCATACCCAAATATCCCGAACCAAACCCAAGTATTAACCCAAAGAAATACCTTGACAAGCCCTAAATTTACTCTAAGGACAATAAATAACAAATCAGACACAAATCGGCAAAAAACACTAAGTCCAGCTACAATTCGGCTAGTATACCCGATGAACACTGCCGATACTCGACAAAACGGACATAAAGCGGCATGTATACGCGACGAAAAAGACTTGGTCGCCAGACCACTCGAAGCTTTCTAAGCCTAAGAATAACACGACAAATTCGTCGAATGCACTCAATGCTTCCTACTCCAGGCCATACTCAAAGAATCGTTGAGTGATCTCAATGCCTTTTACCTTCACTCAATTCCACGCCCGCCAATACTCAATGAACTCGATGCCTAGATACTCGACGAATATACTTTACCCAACGCCACGCCAGCTGATACTCGACGAAATTGGACTTAAACAAATAAACCTATACTCGACAAAATTGGAATTGAGCTAATAAACCTATACTCGATGAATAGGATGTTACTCGACGAAATTTCACTCTGTCTAAATCCTTAAGTTCGATGAATTCCTGATGGTCTACTACCCCTATATTCGACGAAGCTTCCTTAGGCTGTACACCGTACTCGACAGATTCTTGGCCGAAAACTTATACTACTCTAAGGGTTCCTTCAAGACTAAGTCCTATTATATTATAACCTTCTTAAGAGAAAAAATGAACAAAAAGAAAAGCAAGAAATGGTTGTTAGAAGAAGATCGCCACTTGCCTCAAGTCTTGGAAGAATTCACCTCCTCCAACGCTCTAAGGCAAGGATCGGCTGCAAGAAGACCCAGACAACGTTTCCTGAAACTTTTGGGAGAAGAAGGAGGTCAAAATCAAAAACCCTAACACACAAAAATCGGAGAAACGGGGAAAGCTTACAACGAATGCATAGATCTTGGCGAGAGCTTTCCAAATCTCTAATCTATTGGCAAAATCGACCACCGAATCGCTAGAAATCGTCGCCCGAAAGCACGCGGGACGCCGAACTCCTCTCTCATGAAACATACGATGGTTGGGTAGGGATGAGGACGAATAGGGTTTTGACATGACCCTTATAATCGGTTATATATATATATAATTTTAATATTATATTACAATTAATAATAAATAACCCCAAAACGACACGAAATCCAAACCAATTCGGAATTCTTTGAAAATCGCACCATAGTTAAATACCGACGCTACGAATCAAACGACGAAGTTGAAATAAAAATCTGACAAACCGAACTCGGGTAAAACACCACCCTAAGATAAAACACCGCCACATCCCTATAAAAAGCTCCACCGAGCCACCAAAATAGACCCGGCTCACAAGGGAAGCTGCACAACCAAGCCAAACCAATCGTACAGGAAAACCCACTGAGCAAACCCATGCTCTAACAAATGAAACCTGTTAACTTTGCGTCAACGTAATGCACTGACATAAAAAATAAGTCACTACAGGAAATAAAATAAACACCAAAAAATTTAGGGCGTTATAGCAGGAGAGTTTTACCCTCTGAGTTATAGGGCTAACCTCCATAGCCTGAGCTGTAGGATTATTGATTTAGTCTGAGGTAGGTGATCTGCTAACCACTAAGCTTTAGGAGCAGTTTGCTCTGAGGTAGGGTCTTGTTCTTGAGTTATAAGTCTTAGAGGAGACTGAGAGATCCTGCAGGATCTATGTTGTAAGCTCTTAGGATTCGAGTGTTAGAGAAGTCCCTTGTCTAACACACTGTTAAAAAGGTGTGAGGGAAAGTGGACATACCCATAATCTGAGGAACCACTATAAACCTTGTGTGCGCTTTGTGTGATTGTCTTTGAAGAAATACATAACTCACCCACAACATTCTAAGTAGATGGAAAATTTTAAATGACCAAAAACCTATTCACCCCCCCCCCCCTCTAGGTGATTAACTACATTGGAATTAAAGATTTTCAATGGAGAACACAAAATTTGAATCGTGGTCAGACGACTCTTCAACTCCTCAAAAGCTTTTGTGCACTCTGGCGTCCAAATAAACTTTTGATTCTTTCTTGTTAATGACGTGAGAGGTAAAGTAATACTCAAAAAGATCTCTAGGAAGTACCTATAATAGTTGGCAAGTCCTAAAAAACTTCTGACTTCCGCTACTGAAGTAAGTACAGGCCACTCTCGTATCACAAATATCTTTGTCGGATCCACAGCAATACACTATCCACTAACAACATGACCAAGAAAATCCACTGAAGGTAGCAAAAGCTCACACTTAGATAACTTAGCATATAGGCGATTCCTCCTCAAAGTATGTAAAACCAATCTCAAATGATTTGTATGATCCTTTTTTGACTGAGAGTATACCAATATATCGTCAATAAAGACAATCACAAATTGGTCAAAATACTTTCGAAAGATCATGTGCATCAAATCCATAAACACTGATGGAGCATTTGTGAGCCCAAAAAGGCCTCACAGTAAATTCATATTGCCCATAGCATGTACCAAGCGTTGTCTTAGGAATATTACTTTCCAGAATCTTAACCTGCTACTAGTCGGACTACAAATCCAACTTTGAATAGGCAGATAATCCAACCAGTTGATTAAACAAATCATCGATTCGTGGAATCAGATACTTGTTCTTCTATATTACCTTGTTCAACTCACGATAATTAATGCATAGAAGCAAGCATCTGTCCTTGTTCTTGGAAACGAGAACCGATGCACTCCAACGTGACATACTTGGATGTATATAGGCTTGTTCTAACAACTCATGTAAAATAACTTTAAGTTCTGCCATCTTCTTTAGCGCCACTCGGTATAGTGAGCATGACACAAGTTTTGCACCTTGCACCATCTCAAAGTGAAGTCGAACTCTCGCTAAGGTGGAATCCAGGGATATAATTAGGAAACACATACGCAAACTTTGATACAATAAGAATGTCACTCAAACTGGGCTTCGGCTCTACAGCCTCCAGTAGTGTGAAAAATAATTCCACGCCCTTCCGAACAGCCTTCACTACTTGGAGAGTTGACATCAATATTTTGGTCGATCCTTTCATACCCACAAACTTAGTCTTGTGTTCGGTGTTTTTCCCTAGTATGACTTCCATAGAGTTGTAATCAATACAGACATGCTGCTCAAAGAGCAAGTCCATACCAAGGATCACATCAAACTCAGATATCGGCAACACAGATGCTTCCAAGTTAAAATCAAGACTTCCTATTTGCACCATAACACAACAGGCTCTTGTTGCATGCATCAAGCACCCATCAGGCACCAACACATTCACTCGATCTGTCAATACAAAAGAAGTCACTCAGATATGCACTATGAAGTCTTTATACAGAATGGAATGAGAAGCTCCTGTATCAAACAATGCTCTCACCGAATAATTCGATATTAGGATAAAGCCTAACACAAACAAATTATACACCAGAAATGCACAAGGTACCAAACATAGGAAGTAGTAAAATAAATGTATCTTAACTCATACCTATTATGACGTCACTTTGTTTTATGGCCTCAAGTTGGCCAAGATTATATACTCGTGGAGGCACTTGGGATGCAGTCGACTCCACCAATATCTATCACTTTTTAGCATACATCACACCCATATTTCTCCTTATCTTTGGAGGGCCACTTCGAGAATCACGGGCTATATGTCCTGGCTATGTAACTTGGATTACCACATGTGTAACAAGTAAACGGACCTCCCCCTGTCCTTGAGTTAGACATAGTAAAATAAGGTAGTCCCAAAGACTTAGCCTTCTTCCTCCACATTCCTTGTCCTGACCTTGCTGAACTCGGCACTTTAAACTCTGGCTTCCTCACCTCAAGGTAATTCTTATTTTGCACGCGCTTCATATCTTGTTCTAAAGAATGGGTCGTATTAACCAAAGTCAGAAATACTTGTGTCATTGGACCTGAGAGAAGTAACCGTAAGTCATCTCGTAGTCCTTCATAGAACTGATTTGTTATTTGTTCCTTGTCTGCAAATGTAAAGCCTGCATAACGTACCAACCTTATAAACACGTGCAAGTAGTCATCCACAAAACTCTTGCCTTGAGTTAACCTTTGGAACTGATTTTCCATTGCAATCCAATGTGTAGATGGAAGATATCTTGCCAGAAATAGTCTCGAGAATTCCTCCATCGATATCTCAATAATGGCCTACTAGCAAAATAGTGCAGATCCAACACATCACCACATAGCTTCACCTCTCCCTCTAACAATAATGTAGCTACAGTAACTTTCTGTCACTCCTCCATTTCCCTTACCGTCATGGTTCTCTTTATTCTTCAGAGCTAGACTTTAGTTTGTGTTGGGGTTCCAATACCCGCATACATAGGAGGGTTGAAACTCATCACGTGTTTCAATTGCTTTTTTGTCACTCGCATTACATCCACTAGCTCAATGGTCACTTGTCTTACTGCCACATGCTCAACAATACCAACCAGTTCCTGGACCACCACAGGGGTAGCAGGTTATACTCGCCCTTCCGGTTGCGCATTGATTAATGTGAACATTGCTTCAACAACCAATCGTATCAATTTCACAGAAGGAGGAGGTGTTGGTACCTCAACTAGAGAACTACACTCCGTCAACCGCTGGGGTTCATTCTACCCCGCACAATTTCTAGTCGCTTATAATCGTTAGACACACAATTAAGCAATGAATAATATTTCAAAAAGCAATCATTGGAACACTCATGTTCCACAAACGTGTATTTTCACTCCAAAGTGGACATTCATCTGATCTTTCATGTTATAGCGTGAGCACACATACACGTGCTCACCACCCTGTAAAAGAATTCGACCATAAATTTTAAGAAGAAAGACCAACACCATAAGATGATAACAAATTATAACACCTTCATCCGTCACGTAGAATATAATAGAAGGTCTGGTCAGCGTGCCTCATAATATTCCATGGACAGACAGCAGAGTTACTCATTGAAACCATTTAATTCATGCATCCTAACTCAGAGTGTATTCTAGCAAAAGCAATTAACTTAGATATAGAACCCAAAAGCTAGGAAAGTCCACTATAACTTATAGGAATGATATTTAATACACAACATGTTCTACCCTTAAGTCCTTACAACTATTTTCTTTACAAAATGTATCTTCCAAACATTGACTCACAGGCTAGCCACACATGAAAACAGTAAACATTCACCTGTGGCCTTTCAAGGGCTAGCCAATCGCAGCATAAGGGACTTCATCTCGCCACTTTCCCCATTGCTCTCTAGCACCTGCATTGCACGGCCCACAAAAACGTGGCAAAACAACGCAACAATAAGCATTAACTTACCAAATTATAATGAACCCACCCCTTACTCGGGGCACCTGTTCTTCTTCCCTATAAACAGTAGTATATATATCTTTTGGTAACAAAAAGGTGCATTTCAGCACTATTTTCCACAGATGTAGGCTCGATCGGCAACATGCCCCGTGCACTCGGAGCACATTCTCACACTATCGGACTTCTCTAGATCCCACCACCATCCATAGTCCCAGACTTGATGGTAAACACTTGAGCATTCAAGGCTTTCTGGTCGGATCCTAAGACTCTTATTATATCAACGACGAAAGACAGTTACTTTAGGCGATCTAGTCCGAATGACATAATACATGTATAGTTCAGCTATTGCCCGTTGCTCAAATCATTTGGCGCAACAAACCACATTGCGGGTCAGCCTACCCTTGCCCATTCAGCTCTCTGGATTTTTAGTTGGCCACTTCAGGTGCTCAGCTTCAATTGATGCTCATATTGTCCCCAGGACCTTTGCGCGCAATGATCAAATCAATGGCTCACATGGCCACAATAGCTAGGCTCGTAAGGCTCTCAACTTTTCAAGCTATCCACCTTATCTCGCAGACACCCGCTTCATAATCACAAATAGGTTGGCTCTCACGGCGACCGTAGCTAGGCTTGTAAGGCTCTCAACTTCAAATCAATGGCCTCTAAGTCTCCAAGAGACAGGAATATTATAGCTCACAGGGATCTATCACTTGGGGTAGTACTACCACTGCGTGGTAGGGGAAAGATTCTCATTTCTTTCCCAATCTTTTGTGTTTTTCCTAGAGAGTATCTCCAGTACTTTCACTGCAGCATCCTGAACACCCCTGACCCTGAAAACTACATGTTTATCCATGGAGTCTTCTCCGGCATGCAAATCAATCATCACAAAGACAGACGAACTTGTCTAGATAGGCTTCAAGCACCATGCCTATTTCGTACTTCGATTCTAGATTCTATATGAAATTTATACCAGGTATCACAACGAACTACCCGCTAGAAACCACCCTTTCCTTCACCTTTTGGAGAGGTATTCCATGCACTTATGCAAATTGAGTACTTCACTTGTCCAAGGAGAAAGGTTGTTACCCTTGTTGATTGCTTAGGAGCCTTGAGCTTGCACTTGATCTAGATGGAACTAATCACCATAATTTTTTCTCCACAGATCTGTCTTCGACCCACAAATTTGACCATACGAATGCCTTCACAATAGGGTTGGATCACCCTTGTCCTTGTTCTCCTGGCCTTTCTCTTCTTCTTCCTCAAAATCCAAGAGAGAGAGAGAGAATGAGGTAAAATAAGAAAATGATCTTATTTCAAGGCTTTATTAGAGAGCTACCGCTGCGCGGTTTCTTTGCTACTAAGTGATAAAATTTGATGGTGGCTATGGTCTCATCCAGCATTGCCCTGTAACTCCCACTACCGTTGTGCGATATTGTACTACCGGTTGGAGGTATGATCTAGAGCCAAATGATTATTTTAATCATCATCTACTGATGCATAGTATCACACTACCATCACGTCGTACTATTTAGAGACATCGGCCCATCAAATTCATCTAGCTACCATCATCTCTAGGTCTACCGCCAAGCGGTAACCTCCAGTGACAAACTTCTTGTTCTTTCAGGAGATTTTTGAAATTGCAGTTGGGCTCTATGAAGCTTCCAATCTGTAGGAAAAAACTTTGGAATATGGAAGGAAAGTGTGAGGCTGTTCATGAAAGCCTCACACTCTAGGATTTTTATTACTGTGGAAGAGGGACCCTTCATTCCTCTGAAGGTCTCAACAATAGATGCTAACATCAAGACCCAAAACAAATATTTTGAGATGACTTAGGATGAGGTGGTTCTGGATACCATGCACAAGAAGTCTAAGAACATAATATTCAGTGTTATAGATGACTCAACTTTTCAGGACCTTGTGCACTGCCAGACAACTAAGGAAATGTGGGACTCTCTAATTGTCTACATGGAAGGGACTGAGGAAATAAGGGATGACAAAAAATCCCTCTTAAATCCAAAATATGAGGCCATCGCACAAGACAAGAAGGATTCCATAGCTTTATACTATGAGAAATTCTTTAGAATAGTAAATGATCTTAAGACTTATGGCAGAAAGTTCTCAAACTATGAACTAAATGACCAATTTTTGAGGTTGCTCAATAAAGAGTGGGATATCAAGATTTGTGATATAAGGGAGGTAGGCAACTTAAGAAAATCACCATTATCCAAGTGAGCACCATGAGCCAAAAGTGCAAGATCATAAAGGATCATAAAAAGAAGCTCCTCAAAGAGAGGATGTTTGTGGAAAAATTCTCCAAGCTAAAGACAAGGTTGCCACTCATTGATACTGTTGGAACACCCTATTACTAATTTGGGCAAGGATCACTATGTTATTTGGAAAATTGTTTGACCTAGTTGTAAGTTTAAAAGGTAAAATTAGAATGAGTCTAGGGCTTAGAACTTAGGTTTGGAGCTGCCCCCAAGACCATTCAGAGATCAGGACTAAGTACTGAGACAAGGCAATTTTCGTTGAGCTCAGGTCGACGAAACGTCGAACTCCGTTCGACGTTCTCTGAGCTCAACTCTACAAGTCGTCGAACTCCGGTCGACGATCTTCGAGCTCAGATCGACGTTTTGTCTTTAGTTATTTTCCAAGTCGCTGAGCTCAGGTCGATGATCATAGAGCTCAGGTCGACGTTTTTTGTCTGCTATGAATATCCAATCTCTGAGCTCAGTTCAACGATCGTAGAGCTCAAATCGACGATTTTTGTGAGAGATCGACGCTTTAAGAATTCAAAGTCAAGAATAGTTATGGAATTAATTCAAATTCTTTCAGAGTTATTTTCTGCATTTATTACAAAGGATTTTCTATCCATTTCAAGCAATCTGATGCAAGTTTCAAGGAAGGACTAAATGGAATGTTGCTTAGGACTTTCCCCAGGGCAGTTGTCATTTATGGAAGTCATTTATGACTGAGTAACGACTATCTAAGTAAGATTTTTGATATACTCCTGAAGAAGAGAATAGAAACAACAACAATATACAGAGAATAAAAAGAGACACAGAAGAATTAGATTACAACACAGAAGATTGAACAATACAACTTCTCTGATCCACAGTTCATCTTCTGTGATTTTCAAATCTACTGAATCTTCAAGAACACAAAAAAAATTCTGCTGTAGAGGAGATCTTCTGCTACTCAACTCCTCCAAATCTTCAAGTGTTCAAAAGCTTCAACATGAAGGACTCCAGACACCAAACATTTCAGCATCTGCTAGAATCATTTTCTGCAAGAGATCTGAAGCATCTGAAGACCTATCACCCAAGCAAAGCTTTCACTCCTGAACCATTCTACATCTCAAGGGGAGCTTTGACAACATCAACAATCCACTAGTCTTCTCTCAGTGATTTGAGACAGAGAAGACATCATCACCTTTTTATTTTACCACCATCTATACAGGGTTATCTCTCCCTTCAAAAGTGAACTCTTGGTTTCTGAGACCTGATCAAAACTCAGTGGTGGCAAGAAACCTGATCAAAAAATCTGGTTTGGTTTTTGAGCACCTTATCAAAAGCTCATTGGTGCCCAGGACACCTAATCAACCCTTCCTGCAGTGGATTCCTACCTAGGGTGGTAGAAGAGTGGATGTACCCAGGTTGTTGGGGAACCACTATAGATCCTTGTGTCTTCTGGTTGTAGTGTATTTGTCTTTGTTGTGTGCTGTGTGATTCTTTATCTCTTGCTTTAGTTTTTACTTCACTGCAAGCACCTTACATATATACATAAATTTAAGTATTCCACTACTATACTATTTTAATTGTGAATTATTTTAAAATAGTCTATTCACCCCCCTCTAGAGTTAAGGTAGATCTTTTCCTCACTTTCAATTGGTATCAGAGGCAGGTTGGTTATTCAACATCTGAATTTTCAACAGATTGGTTGAACAGGCTAACACCTGAACCAAAAGATCCTTGATAAGATAAACCTTCTATAGAGGATAGTTATTACTTTTTATATTATATTTATTTTCATACAAAACCATGGCACAGAACAAAAATTATGCTAGCACCAGACCTCCAGTGTGCAACCTCTCTAAGTTTGCACTTTTGAAGGCAAGGATTAAGCTTTACATGAATTCTATTGATGAGGACATTTTTAACTCTGTTTTGACAGTTTGTCAAGACTTCAAGTGATCACAAGTACAAGTGATGTTCCACCTCCTTCAGGAACAGATACAGAAATAAAGAAATAGAAAGTTGCAGATGCAAAGGTATGAATATTCTTGCTTAAACCAAGTCTGATGAGATATTCCAAAAAGGGTCTGAATGAAGTTCAGCAAAAGAGATATGGGACAAGTTATCTGAAATTGTCTCAGGATCTGCTGATGAAAGAAAGGACAGGAGATCCCATCTCATAAGTCAATATGAAAATTTCAAGAAAGGAGAAGCTGAGTCAGTTGCAGATATGTACAACAGGATTAGTTTGATAGTTAGTGAGTTGAAGACATTGGATTAGGAGATCACACTCACTGAACTAAATGACAAAATCCTAATGTGCTTCCCCAGCACTTGGGATTCAAGAATATTACCAATTAAAGATGCCAGAAGTTTAACTGAAATAACTACAGAAGCTCTTTTGGGCAAGCTCAAATCTTATGAGCTACTCATTAAGAATAGGGTAGAAGAGCAAAAGACTACTTCTCCAGTCATAAGAAAAGAGAAGACCATAGCTTTCAAAGCCATAGAAGAGAAGCCTAAAGACAAGGTTACAGGCAATGAAGAAATGATGGGCTTGCTGGCCAAAAGATTCTATAAAATGGCAAGGAAAGATTTCAGAAAGAGGTCATCAAAAGGGCATGAGAAGCCAAGGTATGACAAATCGAATAATAAAGAAATAATCTGTTTTGGATGCAGGAAACCAGGCCATATTGTGCCTGACTGTCCAGAAAATCAGAACAAGGACAAGAAGGACAGGAAAGATAGGAGAAAAGACAAGGACTCCAGGGGAAACAACAGCAACAAATCCTCCTCCAGCAAAAATAAACATATAAGGAAGGGGTTTGTAGCTGAAAGCTGGAGTGATACAGAAGAAGAATAAGAAGCATCATCCAGCTCAAGTGATGATGAGGATGATGCTGACGAAAAAGAATTCTGCATGATGGCAATTAATGCCTCCCAGCAAAACTCTGATGCAGAATAAGAGTCTGATTCTGAAGCTGAAACTGGATCTAAAGAGGATGAGGTAATAAACTCTTTTTATTTACTTCTGAGGACTTTAAAATTGAATTTAATAAACTGTGTTTAGATTTGCTAATGTCTGAGAAAGAGATAATCTCTCTCAGAAATCAATTATCTGACTACAGTATCCTAAAGTCAAATAACCTCAAACTCTCCGAGGAGTTAGAATACTGTAGGGAGGAGATAGCTTCACTGAAAAGTGAGCTATCCCAAGCAAAGAAGTTTGAAGAATCTCTTAATGGGAGAAGCATCAGACTGATGGACATTACAAGCACAGTGAACTCAAGATTCAACAGTACACTGGGCTTGGTGCTTCATCCAGCCAACCTATAGTATTAACAACCCAAATTAAATTTATTTCTTATAAAGGAAAGGGTGTTGTAGAGGTAGCTTGGAAGAATCCAGATTTACCTAAGGAAAATCAAGTTCAACAGAAAATGTCGAACAGAGCTCGACGATCGTCGAGCAGAGCTCGGCGATCCAATGCTAGATCATCGAACTCAGATTGATGACTTCTGAACTCTGAACTCTGGTATATTTGACCTTCGAATGGAGCTCAACGATCTGACCCAAGATCGTCGAACTCAGGTCGACGATCGTCAAACGGAGCTCAGAGCTTTGAACCTTCTTTCAGAGGTAAATCACAAGTCAATCCTAGAAGTCCCTCATCACAAAGCTTCAGATAGTACCTCCTAGGAGATACCATCCTGAAGGATATAAGAGTCAGCCAGGGATGTCTTTCATTTCTGAATTTTAAGGCTATCAACCTAGACCCAAGGTAAACTGGGTCAAAAACATATAAATTGTTTATGTGCAGGTGAAGACCTATCCAGCAATGAACCAATAATGGTATCTGGATAGTGGGTGCTCAAAGCACATGACAGGGAGCAAGGACAATCTCACATCCTTCAAAGCCAAACTTGGACCCAAAGTGATCTTTGGAGATTCAAACTTTGGTCAAACAAGAGGATATGGTGCTGTTCAGATTGGCTCAATCGCATTCAAGAAGGTGGCTTATGTGGAAGGACTGAAGCACAACCTAATCAGCATCAGTCAACTCTGTGATGAAGGATATCAAGTGACATTCAACAAATCCTTATGTCAGATCAAGTCAGAGGATAACACAATAGTGTTAACAGGTAAAAGGAAAGATAACATTTATCTTGTAGATTTCCTTTCAACCAACATAGATATCTGCTTATTTAATTCAGTCTGCAAACCAAATGATTTATGGCATAAGAGACTAGGACACTTAAACCTTAGAACCATTGCTAGGCTATCCAAGGACAACCTTGTAGGAGGACTACCTTCTGGCCCCTACAAGAAGACATGACTCTGCATGGCCTGTCAATTAGGCAAGCAAACTAAAAACAGTTTTAAGTCACTTAATAAGAGTGATTCACCTAGGATTTTGTATCTGTTACACATGGATCTTTTTGGACCCATTACAGTGCAAAACTTAGGAGGGAAATCTTATACTTTGGTGATTGTAGATGACTTCTCTAGATTCACTTGGTTATTCTTTCTTAGGAAGAAGTCTGATAACTTTAAGTGTATGACAGAGTTTCTCAAATGTAAACAGATTGAGTTCAATGCTCACATTGCCCTGATCAGAAGTGATCATGGGACAGAGTTTGATTCTCTTCTTATGCAAGAGTTCTGTCAGAGTGAAGGGATCAGGCATATTTTCTAAGCTCCTAGAACTCCTCAACAAAATGGGGTAGCTGAAAGGAAAAAATAGAACCCTAATTGAATCTGCTACTACATTGTTGACAGATGCTCACCTACCTCTATCTTTTTGGGCTGAGGCAGTGAACACCTCTAACTATGTGTAGAACAGAAGTCTAATACATAAACTGAAGGGCAAGACTCCCTATGAATTGCTCAAATGGAAGAAACCTAAAGTAAAGTATTTTAAAAATTTTGGTTGTATTTGTTATATTCATAATAATGACAAGAAATACTTAGCAAAATTTCAAGCTAAGGCTGATGAAGGAGTGTTTCTGGGATACTCCATGATCAGCAAGACTTATAGGGTGTATAATAAATCTACTCTTAAAATAGAAGAATCTGTTCATGTTTCTTTTGATGAGACTAATATGTTTTATAAGGAAAAGTCTGCTTCTACCATAGAACCTATGCAGGTACACTCTCTTTCAGAAAGTATGGACAGATTACAGGTTAAAGAAAAGGATATAGCTCCTCCACCTATCCAGCAAAAGGATCAGAGCAGTGATGATGAAGAGGATGTGCAACATCTAAAAGAGCTAGTTGTTGTTCCACAAGAGGAAAAAAATAACAATGGTTGGTGAACAATCAACACCCCCTATTGATTTAGTAACAATAAGAGATCATCCAATCTCCCAAGTGATTGGAGACATCTCAGCTGGTGTGCAAACCAGAAATCAGGTCAACCAGAACCTGATGCTTACTTGCTTTCTATCTCAAGTTTAGCCTCAATCCATTCAAGATGCAGAACAAGATCCACACTGGATCATTGCTATGCAAAAGGAACTATATCAATTTGAGAGGAATCAGGTTTGGGAACTAGTGCCAAGGCCTAAGGATCACTCAATTGTTGGAATAAAGTGGGTGTTCAGAAACAAGTTGGATGATTAAGGAGTTATTGTAAGGAACAAGGCAAGGCTAGTTTCTCAAGGCTACTCTCAAGAAGAAGGAATTAACAATGACCAAACTTTTGCACCAGTGGCAAGGTTAGAGGCCATAAGAATATTCCTTGCTTATGCTGCTCACAAAGGATTCAAGGTCTACCAAATGGATGTGAAGAGTGCATTTCTCAATGAAGACATCAAAGAGGAAGTCTATGTTAGACAACCTCCAGGTTTTATCTCTTCAACTTATCCTGACCATATTTTCAAATTACATAAAGCATTATATGGTCTGAAGCAAGCTCCCAGAGCATGGTATGAGACCTTAGCATACTTTCTTCTGAAAAATGATTTTATAAGGGGTAGAGTAGACAAAACTCTTTTTATTAGAACCCATAAGTCCCATACCCTACTAGTACAAATATATGTAGATGATATTATCTTTGGTTCTACTAATTCAAATTTGTGCAAGAAGTTTTCAAACCTAATGCATTGTAAATTTGAAATGAGTAGCATGGGTGAGCTTTCCTTCTTTCTAGGATTGCAAGTCAAACAACATGCTGAAGGCATATTCATTTCTCAAACCAATGATGCAAAGGAACTGGTTAAGAAATTTGGTATGTCTGAAGCATCTTGTATGAAAACACCTATGCCTACTAATGCTGTATTAGATGCTGATGAACATGGAAAATATGTTGATCACACAACATATAGAGCAATGATTGGCTCTCTATTGTACCTTACAGCTAGTAGACCTGATATAATGTTTGCTGCATGCATATGTGCTAAGTTCCAAGTAAGCCCTAGAGAGTCACACTTAAATTTAGTAAAGAGGATTCTCAGGTATGTGAAAGTTGTCCAAATCTAGGACTCTGGTATCCAAAAGACTCAGGATTTTAATTAACTGGATTTTCAGATGCTGATTATACTGGATGTAGAGTAGACAGGAAAAGCACCAGTGGAACCTGCTAGTTCCTTGGTGACAGACTTGTCTCCTGGTTCTATAAGAAATAGACATCTGTGTCCACTTCAACTACTGAAGCTGAATACATGGCAGCAGACAGTTATTGCTAATAGATTCTGTGGATTCAAAACCAGCTCCTAGACTATGGCTACAACTTAAAAGGGTCAATAATATTTTGTGATAATACTAGTGCTATCTCCATAGCACAAAATTCAAGTCCTCCATAGTAGGACAAAACATATAGAGATTAGACATCACTTTCTAAGAGACAATGTAGAGAAAAATAAAATTGAAATTCAATATATCCCAACTGATTTGCAAAGGGGAGATATTTTCACCAAACCTTTGGATGAAAAGAAACACACCTTCTTCCTAAATAAGTTAGGAATGTTAGATGGAGGAAGTTTAAAATAAATCCCAAGATTTTTAAATCTAAAAACAGACCAAGACTAGGCTAAAAACTTATATTTTCTAGTGTCTGTAGGTTCTGTTTTGTCTCTGAACTGCGCTCGACGTTTTTCCAAAAATCGTCAAACGGAGATCGACACTTTCCAATAAGCATCGACCGGAGTTCAACGTTTTCCAGGCAATGCTGGGCTATCTTCCTCTGGTCAACGATCGTCGAACAGAGTTCGACGCTCTCCAGTATCGTCAAACGGAGATCGACGTTATTGAAGACTCTTCAGATTCCATTAGAAGCCAAGATCGTCGAACGGAGTTCAACGATCCTTCCTTTCCGCCATCGAACCCTAATATAAAAATCATTTTTCTTCGTCGTTCTTCGATTGCGCATTCATACTCTCTGCAATTTCTTTCTTTCCCTCCAAACTCTACTGCACTTGGTTGTATTTGGTAAATTTTTGCAGGTCTTCAATGGCGGTGAATGTTGCGGCTCTCGTGAAGATGAAGTTTGATACCACGTTTGATATTGATATGGATTCATTCGACGGCAGTGATCAAATCTTCAAGGATATCCTGGAACTATTCAAGGAACAACAACTAGTGGATATTATGTCGACCAGAATGAAGACTGCGGCTGACGAAATAAAGGAATGGGTATTTACTGCAAACATTCTGGATGAGAATAATATAGTCGGTACTATACGCGGGATTTAGGTACAATTGTCCCCTACCCTTCTGACTTAGGTATTCAATTTAAGCACTAGAGATGATTCTACTTATATGTCCTGAGAAGAATTTGATTCTATGTTCGATAAAATGGGTCACTCTGCTGGAAACCCTAATAAGTTATTGAAAAAGAATCTATCTATTGAATTTCATTTTTTGGTTGATATTGTGGTGAAAGTGCTGCTGGCTAAGCACTCAGCACATGATACCATATCAAGGTATCAGTTCTGTCTGATGGGAGACATAGTGGACAAGAAACATTTGAATTGGGGAACAATCTTCTTTGATTTGATCAAGAAGAAAATTAATAAAATTTTTGTCAATTTTGGGAGGATTTTAGGGGTTTTCCTGCACTCCAGGTGTAACGCCCCCGATTTTTCCTGCGATTTTTTTTATTCTCGTTGGCGTTACGATGACGCGTTTCCGTGGTTTGTGCCATGTGTGGAGTATGGTTTAGCTCCTTAGAACTCAGTGCCCCGTTTTGTAGCCTGTTGGCAAGATCTCCCTAGCAAGCCGAGTCGTTTTGGGTGACCCGGTATGGCCTCTCGGGGGGATATTTGTGTTTGGCTTTGTTTGGGTATAACTCGAGTTCTGTTCGTCGAAAGTTAATTTCGACTTCGCCGTTGTGTTCGTAGCGTGGGTATTTAGCTACGGTGTGAATTTCATCGAATTCCGAGGTGATTCGGTTTTCGTGTCGTTTGGTGTGTTAATATTATTTGTGATCAATTAATTAAATTGATTTGGCTTGTCCTGTAGCCCTTCGGTTTTGGCCGATTAATAAATTTTGCGGGAGAATTTATTTGGGCAGTTATTGCCTTGCCTTGGTGGCAGCCATATTTTGGCTATTCCTTTATGGAATTTTCTTAATTGTAATTAAGTGATTAGGCGTTAGGGTTCGGTTTTTAGGCTGAACCGGTGTTTAGCTTTTCATATAAAAGCTTTTCTTAAGAAGTGGAGGCCCACTTCTTCTTCTTTTTCCTGAGAGAGAAACCGTCGCTGCCTTGTTCGCAGATAACAGAGGAGAAAACCGCCCGTCCTGTACCTCCTTCGGTCGGCGATTCCGGGCTTGTTCGTGGACGGAATTCGATTCCGAAAATGACGTTGTCTTTATCTCTCCGAGATCTTCGTTTCGACGGTAAGATATTTGATTTTTTCCTGGAGTTTTGACGAGATTTGGGTTTTTGATTTTGGATTTTCCGCCATTGATGGCCGTGAGATGAATTCTAGGTGTTGCGGTTGTTTGTTCCATGTGAAGAGGAGGAGAGCCGTCCAAGCTTCGCTGAAATTTGAGGCAGGTGGTATTCTTGCCCTTGCCAAGTTTCTTTTTTTTTGAATTTTTTCTTGCTGAACTTGAAATCCCTGTAAGCCCTAGGTTAGAGGCTTTGTTGTTCTCTTTTTCTTGCTAGCTATAGGATTTAGTTCTTCCTATTGAACCCCCCTACTTATGCTGTTGGAACCCAACTTTGCCGGCGTGATGCCGTTTATCTTTGCTCAGATATTTGCTCTGGGTTGGGTGTAGCCGAAAGGGAGTGTTAGGAGAGGGGGGTGATTTTCCCGAATTTGTTTAGTGTATTACTCGAGTAGTCGTAATGGGTACTCGAGTAGAGGTTTTAGATACTCTAGTAGTGGCTTTGAGATACTCGAGTAGTGGTAATTGGTACTCGAGTAGAGGTTTTAGATACTCGAGTAGTGGCTTTGAGGTACTCGAGTAGAAGGCATTAACTCGAGTATTAGCTTTGGGTTACTCGAGTAGTAGGTAATTACTCGAGTAGTGGATTCGAGATACTCGAGTGCTGGAGTTGGCTTACTCGAGTAGTAGGTAACTACTCGAGTGCAGGGATTTAAGATACACGAGTAGGAAGCAACTACTCGAGTACTGAATTTTCTGCTGTCTGGAGTCATTCGACTATCGTTAATCTCTGGATGGAGATCGTCGATCGCTGCTTCTGCCTTACGTCGTTCGACTATCGTCAATCTCCGTTCGACGCCTTTCCAGGGGGAAAACGTCGAGCTCCGTTCGACGCTCGACGTTTTTTGGGAGGAGAATGTCGAGCTCAGCTCTTGTCTGATAGCCGATCAGCGCTCGACGATTTCCTGGAGGAAGATCGTCGAGCTTCGCTCGCCTTTTAGCCTTCGGCGATCGTCGACCTCCAGGAAGATGATCGCCGGGCTTCTTTCTGGCCTTTTGCCGATCGACGATCGTCGACCTCCGACTGACGATCGTCGAGCTCCGTGTCACCTTAATGGGTTTGTTGTTAGAGTTTGGTTTTGGCTTTAAGTGAGGCTAGCTCACTCAACGCCAAGGTTAAGGTAGGCATTGAGTGGGTCTCACTCAACGCCTTGTCATGTTGATTCTTTTCAACACTCTTCTTTACCTTGATTTTTGTTCCTGAGTGGTTTTTCTTGTTGTACTGCTGGGTTATCTTGTCGGCCATTTTCTTTACACTCTTGGAGGCCGAATCGTGGGTCGTGGTTAGTAGTGGTGGTTTGTAGCTCTTCAGGGGGGTGGAGTTGTGTGATATAGCCAATGCCACTCTTGTTTTCTTGCTCCAGGTATGGGCTGGGCATGTCGGGTGGAAGGTCCCTTGTGCTTTCACGTGTTGACCCTCGAGTTTTTTTTTGACTTGGACATGGTGGATTGGGGGACTGCGTTTGCCTCCGATCCGGTTCCTCATTGGTTGTTTTATTTTGCTACTACCACTTCCCACAGTTTAGGGTGTTAGAAGTTTCTTCCTTGGTGGTTTGCAGCACTTTTGGCTCTTGGTAGCCTAGTAGGCCCTGCAGGATGTTGTTCCTGGTTTGATTTATTGTTGTTTCCTTGCACGTAGTGCACTTTCTGTTGTCCTGTTTTGGACAGTTGTGACTCTTTCTACTGCATGTTTCTCTGTTACTTTGTCCCTTTGTTTGACTCTTTCATGCAGTTTTTACTTTGTTCAGCTTGCTGAGGTATTCTGTTTTCTTTTGGAATGCCTCAGGTTCTGAGCTATAGCTAGTTGGGTGGCTAGTTTGCAGTGGTGGTGTTGGTGGTCTCTTGGACTTTGGAGATCCGTTTGCCTTGTTGGTGAGGTAGTTTTCAGTACTTTCTTACAGACGTACATATGTGCCAGTGGGTTCGTGTCAGGTTGTTGGCGCCCACTGGTAGTTTTTACCTTGTACTGGATATTTTACTTATGCTGCTACCGTTTTCTGGAGATAGTCTACTTGCTTTGAGATGGATTTATGCTAGGTTGCTAGTTATTTTTAAACTATAACTATTATTATAAATAAAACTCATGATCGGCATGTTTTTATAAAACTTAATCACTATTTTCCAAACAACGTATAAAGACCGTTTTCTTATATATTATATAAATTAAATGTAGGGTCTTGCATAGCTGATAATACATTTTGTAGCCTAAACTATTATCGTATTTTCTATTTTATATTGTACAAATTATGTCTATTATTAGTTTATTTTTATCCTTTTTATGTAAATTTTATTGCCACTAACTTTTTCCTGTCTTTTTGCAGGTTTTCAGAAAAATTGCCAAAATGGCCTGTCACGCCCTCCTGTCACGCCCTCCCCGGGCGTGACCTAGGGCGTGTCACCCGATCCTCAGGACACTTGCTGGAGGGGACAGAAAACGGTCAAAAACCGCTGTCACGCCCCCCTGACACGCCCTCCCTGGGCGTGTCTCCGGGCGTGACAATGGGCGTGTCGCCCTCTGCCGCAAATAGTACTGTCACGCCCCCCTGTCACGCCCGTGACATGGGCGTGACACCCTCCTTTTTTGACGACTGACGGATTTCCGACCAATGATTTGGACATGACGTGCTTGTCACGCCCCCCTGTCACGGGCGTGACCTAGGGCGTGACCACCAACGTACCGAAGCAATCATCCCTCCCGCCAGAATCCAGAGCCCGAGGTCAACATAGTACTGTCACGCCCCCTGACACGCCCCCCCTAGGGCGTGTCGGAGGGCGTGACCAACCCGAGAAAATTTTCTATAAATTGAGCCCCCCTCTCCATTTTAGCAAGCTTTGGTTGAGTTGGGGAGGTGCTGCCCCTTTGTTTCTTGATTTTTTTTATGCTTTCTCTCTCTCTCTCTCTCTCTCTCTCTTTGTAATTTTTGCTTAATCATGGTTTAATATTTAGTTGCTTTAGCTTTCTTTGTAATCTTTGCTCTTTCTTAGTGCTAATTGTAGGGCTAGAATAGGATTTAATTTTCATGCACTTGTAATTTTATTTTCATTAGTGTAACTTGCCCTTTTTCATTAATAAATTGTTCTTCCCTTAGCTTGTGTTCTTCTTATGTTTTACTACTCATCTCCCTTCCTCCATTCCATAATGATTAACTAATCCTCCTTGTACTCGATCTTGATGATCCGAGGTTAGAGCGATTATGTTATGATTTTTTAATTAATCTTTTCTTTTTAGGTTAGGGCCTTGAATTACTCTTGATTAATCACGGGTTGGAGGTATATTTTCGATATATACTCTCCGCCTTTGCTTTCATTCTGGGCTAGCCGAGAGGCCGAAAGAATGGAGTGAGCATTCAAGAGTAAAGGGAGTTGTACGCACCCCTCGAGAGAGGCAGACGTCCAAATCTCCCGGATTGGAGTAAAATCCAATAGTGGGGTTCACCGCGTAAAGCGAGTTTTAGGCCTCCGATTTAGACGAGAGTCGGTCGGACCTTCCTAAACTCAGTTGGGCACGACTTCGAGAGAAGCGTGTTCAAGCTTTAGGAACCTCCACGGTCAAGGACCCTTATCCTATTAAGTTTAGATTTTTATCGCATTTTCTTAATCGTCTTTAGCCGAGGTGAATCTTGATCGGGTGCATTTCCATTTCATATTTTCTACCTTTAGTAGTAATCGCCTGTCTTGTGCTCTTTAATTAATTGTAGTAGTTTCCTTTCTAGCTTAGTTCTTTACTTAACAGCTTTACTTAATTTCAGTGTTTCTCTTGCTAGTATAGCTTTACTTTCTCCCCTACACTTAGATTTTCTAAAACCCTAGTTTTTCCGTCGATAAGATAATAGCGTTCGTGTGAGTAAGCATAGCCAACAGTTCCCGGATTTCAATACGACACTTGTGTCCCCTTGCTACAATTCGATTGGTATACTTGCCTCATTGGGTTGCTAGTTCGGTTGCGTTTATTCTCTTTGAACCCTAGCGTGCAACAAGTTTTTGGCGCCGTTGCCGGGGAACCAACTTCTGTTGATATTTTGAAAACACGAACCTATTAATTTTATCTTCTCTTTCTCATCCTCTTTCTTTAAAATTTTAAAAATCAAAAAAATTTTTTATCACAGCTCTCAATAGAAACCAACCTCACAATTTTTCTACGCCACCTAATTCTCTCGAAAAGGGCAAAGGACTTTAAGCGCCACTATCTTGTCTAGTACCTTGCGAACCCTTCACGGGGTAGTCCTTGGGAAGTTCGGGAGTTAATCTATAAAAAAAAATCTATTTCAAAAAGAAAAAGAAATTCTAATCTTTTTTCTTGTTTATCCTTTTTCTCTCCCTCCTCTTCTTTTCTGTTCTTTTAGTGCATGACCCGCGGGAGTCCGTCGGTTATTTTGGACTTGGACCACGAAATTGAGCGTACTCTTCGGAGAAGATCGTGATTTCAAGGTCCTACTATCCAAGTGCCGGTTGAGGACTCCGAGTCATTTGCTACTTTAAGAATGGAAGAACCCAACGTAGATGAGGCCGTGCAAAGGACTATGTCCTATTATGCATGACCGAACCTCGAGGGAACAGAATCAAGTATAGTCCGCCCTGCTATAGCAAATAATAACTTCGAATTAAAGCCTAGCATAATTCAAATGGTGCAGCAATATGTGCAATTTGACGGATTTCAAGATGAAGATCCGAACGCACATATAGCTAGCTTTCTTGAAATTTGTGACACCTTCAAGATAAATGGTGTCACAAATGATGCGATCAGGCTGAGACTCTTCCCCTTCTCTCTAAGAACTAAAGCTAAGCAGTGGCTTAACACACTTCCGAAAAACAGCATAACCACTTGGAATGAATTAACTGAAAAATTTTTGGCGAAGTATTTTCCGCTAGCTAAAACTGCAAAACTTAGGAACGACATCTCTGCCTTCGGACAAATAGACTCTGAAACCCTATATGAAACCTGGGAGAGATTTAAAGAATTATTAAGACGATGCCCACATCACGCACTGCCTGTATGGTTACAAGTGCAGACGTTTTATAACGGGCTAAATCAAAGCACGAAGCAAATGATAGACGCAGCTTCTGGCGGTACTTTAAATCATAAGACCTCGGAAGCTGCTCTTGAGCTTTTTGAGGACATGGCCATGAACACTTATCAGTGGAATGTGCCTAGGTCCCGCCCGAACAAGCCTGCAGGTATCTATGAAGTGGACAACGTCTCCCAGCTCGCTCTGCAAGTAGAAATCCTAAGCAAAAAGATAACGGAGATGACTGCTGCCTCCGCCCCTCAGGTATGGGAATCTGCAACCCCTACTCCAGAACATTTAGATTATATTAATAATATGCCTAGAAATGCTTTTAATAATTTTTCTGCTGCGAATTTTCCTCCGCCTGGTTTTAATTTTCCGAATAGCTATAACCCCGCTTTAAGAAATCACCCGAACTTTTCATGGAGTAATCCATCGAATGCGATGCGCCCACCCCTGCAAAATGATTTTTCTGCACCACCACCACCACCACCTCTTCAAAATTACCCAAAACCTCCAAGCTTGGAGGAATTACTTTCTAAATATATCACCACAAATGACGCCACTATAAGAACGTTAACCGGAAGCGTAAAAAGTCTAGAAAATCAAGTAGGACAGCTCGCGAAAATAATTTCTGAGCGACCCGCAGGGTCTCTTCCTTCCAATACCGAACCCAACCCTAGAGAGCAAGCGAAAGCTATAACTCTTCGGAGTGGGAAGCAAGTCTCCGGTATGGTAAGTAAAGAGCCCGAGGCAAGCTCCGCTCCTGCTTTTAAAAATCAAAGCTCCGCTCCCGCTTTTAAAAATCAAAGCTCCGCTCCGCTTACACCCTCTGCTGAAGAAGTAATCACCCCCGCTTTAGAAAATAATCTCACTCCACCACCCATCTTCAAAAATAATTCAACTCCTCCATACCCCTCTGAACTTAATAGACAACGTCAAGATGATCAGTACTCCCGCTTCTTAGAAATCTTCAAACAAATCCACATTAATCTTCCCTTCCACGAGGCTATTTCGCAGATGCCGAAATATGCCAAATATCTTAAAGACCTCCTCACAAACAAGAAGAAGTTAGAGAATCTTTCGCACGTCACGCTAAACGCCGAGTGCTCCGCCATTTTAACAAACGGTTTGCCGAAGAAAATCAGTGACCCGGGTAGTTTCTCTATCCCGTGTGTCTTCGGTGATCTCTTTGTTAAACACGTGTTAGCCAACTTAGGCGCAAGTATAAACCTGATGCCCTTTTCGTTGTTCAAAAAGTTAGGGATTGGTAGCCTTAACCCCACGCGTATGAGTATCCAGCTAGCCGATAGATCCGTCAAGTACCCGTTAGGAATAGTGGAGGACGTTCTAGTGAAAGTCGACAAGTTCATCTTCCCGGTGGACTTTGTCATTTTGGACATCGAAGAAGACGTCGAGGTTCCCCTGATCCTTGGCCGACCCTTCCTTGCCACCTCCCGAGCCATCATTGACGTAAGCAATGGTAAGCTCTTTCTTCGAGTAGGCGACGACGAAGTCACATTTTCTATCACCCCTTCGATGAAGAACACCTTAGCGAACGATGACTCATGTTTTTTCTTAGACGCCGTGAGTGATGATTCTTGCTACTGCCTCTCCGACTTTGAAAAATAATTT
The DNA here is from genome assembly GCA_039513925.1 of Platanthera zijinensis. Taxonomy (NCBI): domain Eukaryota; kingdom Viridiplantae; phylum Streptophyta; class Magnoliopsida; order Asparagales; family Orchidaceae; genus Platanthera; species Platanthera zijinensis. The sequence goes on along the minus strand of CM077091.1, from coordinate 41,614,928 downwards.
TCTACTTTTTGCTCCTCTTATCTTACAACGGAATCACTGCAAGGAAGTGATGAATCTTCTTATTGTCTTTCTGAGTTTGAAAAAGAATTTTCTGATTTTTGTTCTTCCTCTGTTCTTCCCACTGAATCGCTACAAGAAGCCGTCTTGGCTGCTAGCCCCACCCCTTATTACGTTCCTTATAAAAAAGTTTATGAAGATATTATTTTTGAAAAAGAAAGAATCTCAAAATCCTCTTATGAAGAACCCCCTACCCTAGAACTTAAAGAACTTCCCGAACACCTTAAGTATGATTTCTTAGAAAAAGATTCCAAGTTACCAGTTATCGTTTCGGCCTACCTCACAGATACGCAAAATGATAAACTTCTGCTAGTTCTACGTAAGCATCGCCGGGTTATTGCTTGGCAAATTTCTGATATCAAGGGCATAAGCCCATCTTTCTGTACCCACAAAATTTTAATGGAAGATAATTCGCGTAACTCTATCCAACCTCAGCGCCGTATAAACCCGAATATGAAAGAAGTAGTTAAGGGCGAGGTTAGAAACTATTAGACGCAGGAATTATCTACCCTATATCGGACAGTAAGTGGGTTAGCCCCGTTCAGGTAGTTCCAAAAAAGGGAGGGATAACCGTAGTTAGTAATGAGAATAATGAATTAATCCCGACACGGACGGTGACGGGTTGGCGTATGTGCATAGATTACCGTAAGCTAAATGACGCCACCCGCAAGGACCACTTTCCTTTACCATTTATCGACCAGATTTTAGAACGTCTCTCCGGCCATAGCTTTTATTGTTTTCTCGATGGCCTCTCGGGGTACTTTCAAATACCCATCTCCCCCGAGGACCAAGAGAAAACTACGTTTACTTGTCCCTTCGGCACCTTCGCGTACCGAAGAATGCCATTTGGATTATGCAATGCGCCGGTTACATTCCAACGATGTATGCTCGCAATATTTGACAAGTACGTAGAAAGCATTATGGAGGTATTCATGGACGATTTCTCCGTGTTCGGCGGATTCCTTCGATAGATGTTTAGAAAACCTCGAAAAAGTCTTAGAACGATGCGAAGAAACTAACCTTGCCCTAAATTGGGAAAAATGCCATTTTATGGTGAGGGAAGGGTTAATTTTGGGTCATAAAATTTCTGCTAAAGGTATTGAGGTAGACGTTGCCAAGATAGAAGTTATTGAGAAGTTGTCGCCGCCTACAAACATAAAAGCTATAAGAAGTTTCCTAGGCCACGCTGGTTTTTATCGTCGTTTTATAAAGGACTTCTCCAAGATCACAAAGACCCTCACCCATCTCTTAGAAAAAGACGCTCCATTCATTTTTGATGACTCTTGTATTTCTGCCTTTGAATCAATTAAAGAAAAGTTAATTAACGCACCAATTATGATAGCTCCGGTGTGGGACCTTCCCTTCGAGATTATGTGCGATGCGAGTAGTTTTGCAGTGGGGGCCGTATTAGGTCAACGCATATCTAAGAACTTCCACCCTATCTATTATGCTAGTAAAACCCTCACATCTGCACAAGAAAATTACACCATAACCGAGAAGGAGCTCTTAGCTGTAGTATTTGCGTTTGATAAATTTCGCCCTTACATTACACTTTCAAAAATCATTGTTTTTACGGACCACTCGGCCCTCAAGTACCTTCTTGCCAAAACGGATGCCAAGCCTCGCTTGATTCGCTGGGTCTTACTCCTCCAGGAGTTTGACTTAGAGATCCGTGATAAGCGAGGAGCCGAGAACTTGGCCGCCGACCATCTATCCAGATTAGATAACCCCTTTATAGAAAAATTAAATGAAAAATCTTTTAATGACTATTTTCCTGATGAGAAGCTGCTTTTAGTTAATACATCTACTTCTCCTTGGTTCGCGCACATCGCCAACTATCTAGTGGCCCGGGTGCTCCCAAGAGAGTTCTCCTCTCAGCAAAAGAAGAAATTCTTTTCTGAGCTGAAGAACTACTTTTGGGAAGACCCGCATCTTTTCAAAATTTGTGCGGATCAGGTGATAAGGAGATGTGTTTCTTTTGATGAAGGAATTGATATTCTTAAAACATTTGCATGAAGGTCCGACAGGTGGGCACTATCAAGCTGCTCGCACCGCTCATAAGGTGCTTTGCGCGGGTTTTTACTGGCCTAGCCTGTTTAAAGACGCGCAAGCCTTTGTGAGCAGGTGTGATAGTTGCCAACGGTCGGGCAATATTTCTAATAAAAATGAAATGCCGCAAAATTATTTCTTAGAGTGCGAAATTTTCGACCTCTGGGGAATTGATTTTGTTGGCCCCCTTCCTTCTAGCTTCGGAAACAAATATATTTTAGTTGTTGTTGATTATGTTTCACGATGGGCTGAGGCCCAAGATCTTCCTACGAACGACTCCCGAGTTGTAGTCACGTTTCTAAAAAGATTATTTTCTAGATTCGGTACGCCTCGCGCAATCGTTAGCGATAGGGGTTCCCATTTTTGTAACGCGCAATTTTCAAAAATTCTTACCAAATACGGCATTACGCATAAGCTTTCCACTGCCTACCACCCCCAAACTAACGGTCAAGTCGAAGTAGTTAATAGAGAAATAAAAAGAATATTAGAAAAGACTGTTTCAACTTCTAGAAAAGACTGGTCAGCCAAACTTGACGATGCCTTATGAGCCTACCGAACAGCGTACAAAACCGCCCTCGGATGTACGCCGTATCGGCTGGTCTATGGAAAATCGTGCCATCTGCCCGTAGAGTTAGAACACTGCGCCTTTTGGGCCTTAAAATTTTTAAACTTCGATCCCCACTCAGTCGGTGACCTTCGAAAATTTCAACTAAATGAACTCGATGAGTGGCGCTCTTATGCTTATGAAAATAATAAACTTTATAAAGAGCGGACGAAGCGTTTACACGATAAACACTTAAGGCACCCTAAAAACTTTAAGCCGGGCGACCAAGTCCTGTTATATAATTCTCGTTTACGTTTATTTCCGGGCAAATTAAAATCTCGCTGGTCTGGCCCGTTTTCTGTTTTAGAATTATTTCCTTATGGAACTGTTTTAATTTCTCACCCTGATAAGGGTAATTTCAAAGTGAATGGTCAGCGTCTTAAACTGTATTTCTCTGGTGATGATGATGTCAGTCCAAACACTATTAAGTTTCTGCTTCACGAAATCTAATCTTGAACTTTTAATTTTTTGCTAAAAACAATTTTATTTCGGGACAACAACATTGTTGGACAATATTATTTTTTTTGATGCGTCGAACTCAACGACGCTTTAACCAAAGGGCGCTCTTGGGAGGCAACCCAAGTTATCTTTTTCTGTTTTCTTTATTTTACAATTTTTGCCTCGGACGACTCCGACAAGCTGAAGCTTCTGCGATCGCCTGCTCCAACATTGCTGAATCCATCACGAAGTCCAAAGAAGACATTCGGAGGAGCGGCATCACTCAGCTTTCGCAGCAAATAAATCCGGGGAAGTACCTGTATTTCAATTCTGTCTTTCAATTCTGTACTTTATTTTTCTCTCCTTCTCCAATCCCCTTCTTTAGCCATTGAGGACAATGTCTGTTTTAAGCTTGGGGGAGGATTACCTCCTTCATTTTTGCTTAGTGTAAATAATTTCCTTTTTTGTATATATTGTAAATATTTCCAAAAAAAAAAAAAAATGAATATCTTAAAATTCCAAAAAAAAAGAGAAAAAATTATCCAAAATCCAAAAAAAAAAGAGAATATTTGCAAAAATAAAAAAAAAATATATGTGTTTTTGAATAGTTTAGACATTTTGGTATTTCAATAGTACCCCCAGTTTTTAGTTTTGTTTTACTCAAAATCTCCTATAAACAACTTAGTTAACTATAATATTTCTAATCGTTCTTTTTAATTATGTTTCACAAGTAAAATGTTGGCCATGCTGTGTTTCTAATTCGCGGTAGCATGTTAAGGTGAAATATTTTTCTAAAACTCGCATTTCTATTATGGTTTTTTTGTTTTTATTTCCTTTACTTTCTCAAAAATTCATCATCCACTATTTTCTTTCTCATTTTTGAATAATTTTTGTAAAGTCAACTTTTGAATAACGTAGTAGATGTGAACGATCCAAGTCACCTATTATTTTTATTTTCGAGTTAATTTCATCAATCTTCTTTTATTATCTAGGACTCGCTTTTTGAAAATTTTTCAAACCTTTGTTTTAAATAAATTCAAAAGCGTGAAAATGATTTAGGCCGTTTTTGTTTTCGTTTGAGCTTTCCTGCCAACCTAAAAACTTTTACCACTAGTTAAGCCGTTTTTGAGCCTTTTTCCGATTTCATTTGATAGCTCCTCTCTTCATTTCAGTTTCACCAAAACCAAAAATTTCCAACCTATCGAATCGCACTAGCCTTTTTGAGTTTCATAAATTATTTTGACAATTTTGATAGGGTATTTTGTGATTTTTGTGGAGAAAGGTTTTCGAAAAAAAAGGAAGTATGTTCAAAAGTGATGTTTATTTTTGTTTGGCCAACTCAAAAAGAAAAATAAAAATATTTATGGCCTTTGTTTTGAAAAAAAAGAGAAAAAAAAAGAAAAAATGGAAAAGAAAAGAAGAAAAGAAAGAAAAAAAAAAGTGTATATATTTTTATGAAAGTTTTTGAAACTCTTTGCTTTGGTTTAGTGTGATTTTAAACCTTCACGTTTATCTTTGAATTCCCATCCTAATCATTTTCCTAAACCAAACGTTTCTGTCCTATTTAAGTCCTTTTGATTCACGCTTTTTGATTTTTATTTAACAACTAAGAAAAGAAAAATAGTAAATCAGTTTTAGTTTTAGATTTAAACCTAGATTTTTGTTAATTAAATTGATATAATTATAATGCGTTGCTTGGATCTAGTAACAACTCAATGCGTGTTTTTCATTTTCGTTGCTTTGCTTAAGTCTATTTAAAAAAATCTCGTTAAAATTTTGGATGATTTGTTTTTATTAAGTAAAGTTTATAAAAGTTTTACCATACCTAAATAATTGTTTTAGACTTACATTTCACCTTTTCCCTACTAAGAATTTCGCATAGTACTTGTGTAGGCATAATTAGAACTTTTTGATTAGTCCTGTTATAAATATCTAGTTTTTATATTTTTGCTTGGGGACAAGCAAAGCTTAAGCTTGGGGGAATTTGATAATACGTTTTGTAGCCTAAACTATTATCGTATTTTCTATTTTATATTGTACAAATTATGTCTATTATTAGTTTATTTTTATCCTTTTATGTAAATTTTATTGCCACTAACTTTTTCCTGTCTTTTTGCAGGTTTTCAGAAAAATTGCCAAAATGGCCTGTCACGCCCCCCTGTCACGCCCTCCCTGGGCGTGACCTAGGGCGTGTCACCCGATCCTCAGGACACCTGCTGGAGGGGACAGAAAACGGTGAAAAACCGCTGTCACGCCCCCCTGACACGCCCTCCCTGGGCGTGTCTCCGGGCGTGACCATGGGCGTGTCGCCCTCTGCCGCAAAGCTGCCGCCGCATTAAATGCCGTTCCGCCTCAGCACGCAAATAGTACTGTCATGCCCCCCTGTCACGCCCGTGACATGGGCGTGACACCCTCCTTTTTCGACGACTGACGGATTTCCGACCAATGATTTGGACATGACGTGCCTGTCACGCCCCCCCTGTCACGGGCGTGACCTAGGGCGTGACCACCAACATACCGAAGCAATCATCCCTCCCGCTAGAATCCAGAGCCCGAGGTCAACATAGTACTGTCACGCCCCCTAACACGCCCCCCCTAGGGCGTGTCGGAGGGCGTGACCAACCCGAGAAAATATTCTATAAATTGAGCCCCCCCCCTCTCCATTTCAGCAAGCTTTGGTTGAGTGGGGGAGGTGCTGCCCCTTTGTTTCTTGATTTTTTTTTTTATGCTTTCTCTCTCTCTCTCTCTCTCTCTCTCTCTTTGTAATTTTTGCTTAATCATGTTTAATATTTAGTTGCTTTAGCTTTCTTTGTAATCTTTGCTCTTGCTTAGTGCTAATTGTAGGGCTAGAATAAGATTTAATTTTCATGCACTTGTAATTTTATTTTCATTAGTGTAACTTGCCCTTTTTCATTAATAAAATTGTTCTTCCCTTAGCTTGTGTTCTTCTTATGTTTTACTACTCATCTCCCTTCCTCCATTCCATAATGATTAACTAATCCTCCTTGTACTCGATCTTGATGATCCGAGGTTAGAGCGATTATGTTATGATGTTTTAATTAATCTTTTCTTTTTAGGTTAGGGCCTTGAATTACTCTTGATTAATCACGGGTTGGAGGTATATTTTCGATATATACTCTCCGCCTTTGCTTTCATTCTGGGCTAGCCGAGAGGCCGAAAGAATGGAGTGAGCATTCAAGAGTAAAGGGAGTTGTACGCACCCCTCGAGAGAGGCAGACGTCCAAATCTCCCGGATTGGAGTAAAATCCAATAGTGGGGTTCACCGCGTAAAGCGAGTTTTAGGCCTCCGATTTAGACGAGAGTCGGTCGGACCTTCCTAAACTCAGTTGGGCACGTCTTTGAGAGAAGCGTGTTCAAGCTTTAGGAACCTCCACGGTCAAGGACCCTTATCCTATTAAGTTTAGATTTTTATCGCATTTTCTTAATCGTCTTTAGCCGAGGTGAATCTTGATCGGGTGCATTTCCATTTCATATTTTCTACCTTTAGTAGTAATCGCCTGTCTTGTGCTCTTTAATTAATTGCAGTAGTTTCCTTTCTAGCTTAGTTCTTTACTTAACTGCTTTACTTAATTTCAGTGTTTCTCTTGCTAGTATAGCTTTACTTTCTCCCCTGCACTTAGATTTTCTAAAACCCTAGTTTTTCTGTCGATAAGATAATAGCGTTCGTGTGAGTAAGCATAGCCAACAGTTCCCGGATTTCAATACGACACTTGTGTCCCCTTGCTACAATTCGATAGGTATACTTGCCTCATTGGGTTGCTAGTTCGGTTGCGTTTATTCTCTTTGAACCCTAGCGCGCAACAATAGCCTGATTGGTTCTTGATAATACGTTTTGTAGCCTAAACTATTATCGTATTTTATATTTTATATTGTACAAATTATGTCTATTATTAGTTTATTTTTATCCTTTTTATGTAAATTTTATTGCCACTAACTTTTTCCTGTCTTTTTGCAGGTTTTCAGAAAAATCGCCAAAATGGCCTGTCACGCCCCCCTGTCACGCCCTCCTTGGGCGTGACCTTGGGCGTGTCACCCGATCCCGAGGACACCTGCTGGAAGGGACACATAACGGCCAAAACCGCTCTCACGCCCCCCTGTCACGCCCTCCCTGGGCGTGTCACCGGGCGTGACATGGGCGTGTCGCCCTCTGCCGCAAAGCCTGCCGCCGCATTAAATGTCGTTCCGTCTCAGCACGCAAATAGTACTGTCACGCCCCATGTCACGCCCGTGACATGGGCGTGACACCCTCCTTTTTCGGCGACTGACGGATTTCCGACCAATGATTTGGACATGACATGCCTGCCACGCCCCCCTGTCACGGGCGTGACCTAGGGCGTGACCACCGACGTACCGAAGCAATCATCCCTCCCGCCAGAATCCAGAGCCTGAGGTCAAATCCGTACCTGTCACGCCCCTGACACGCCCCCCCTAGGGCGTGTCTGAGGGCGTGACCAACCCGAGAAAAAATCTATAAATTGAGCCCCCCTCCCCCCCATTTAAGCAAGCTTTGGTTGAGTGGGGGAGGTGCTGCCCCTTTGTTTCTTGATCCTTTTTCATGCTTTCTCTCTCTCTCTCTCCCCCTCTCTTTGTACTTTTTGGTTAAACCCTAGTTTAATCATAGTTTGTGCTAGCTTTTAATGTAATTTTCTTCTTGCTTAGTGCTTAATGTAGGGCTAGAATAGGGTTTAATTTTCATGCACTTGTAACTTTAATTTTCAATAGTGTAACTTGCCCTTTTTATTAATAAAAGTGTTTTTTTTTAGTTTGTGTTCTTCTTATGCTTTTCTACTCATCTTCCCCCCTCCACTCCATTATGATTAACTAATCCTCCTTGTACTCGATCTTGATGATCCGAGGTTAGAGCGATTATGTTATGATGTTTTAATTAATCTTTTCTTTTTAGGTTAGGGCCTTGAATTACTCTTGATTTATCACGGGTCGGAGGTATATTTTCGATATATACTCTCCGCCTTTGCTTTCATTCTGGGCTAGCCAAGAGGCCGAAAGAATGAAGTGAGCATTCAAGAGTAAAGGGAGTTGTACGCACCCCTCGAGAGAGGCAGACGTCCAAATCTCCGGATTGGAGTAAAATCCAATAGTGGGGTTCACCGCGTAAAGCGAGTTTTAGGCCTCCGATTTAGACGAGAGTCGGTCGGACCTTCCTAAACTCAGTTGGGCACGACTTCGAGAGAAGCGTGTTCAAGCTTTAGGAACCTCCACGGTCAAGGACCCTTATCCTATTAAGTTTAGATTTTTATCGCATTTTCTTAATCGTCTTTAGCCGAGGTGAATCTTGATCGGGTGCATTTCCATTTCATATTGTTCTACCTTTTGTAGTAATCTCATATATTGTGCTCTTTTATTAACTGCAGTAGTTTCCGTTCTAGCTTAGTTGTTTACTTAATAGCCCTCTTAATTGCAGTGTTTCTTTTTCTAGAATAGCTTTACTTTCTCCCCTGCACTTAGATTTTCTAAAACCCTAGTTTTTCCGTCGATAAGATAATAGCGTTCGTGTGAGTAAGCTTAGCCAACAGTTCCCGGATCTTAATACGACACTTGTGTCCCCTTGCTACAATTCGATAGGTATACTTGCCTCATCGGGTTGCTAGTTCGGTTGCGTTTATTTCTTCGAACCCTAGCGCGCAACAAGTTTTTGGCGCCGTTGCCGGGGAGCCAACTTCCGTTGATATTTTGAAAACACGAACCTATTAATTTTATCTCTTCTCTTTCTCATCCCCTTTCTTTAAAGTTTTAAAAAAAATCAAAAAAATTTTATCACCGCTCTTAATAGAAACCAACCTCACAATTTTTTCTACGCCACCTAATTCTCTCGAAAAGGGCAAAGGGCTTTAAGCGCCACTGTCTTGTCTAGTACCTTGCGAACCCTTCACGGGGTAGTCCTTGGGAAGTTCGGGAGTTAATCTATAAAAAAAAATCTATTTCAAAAAAAAAAAAATTTAATTTAATTTTCTAAATCTAGTTTTTCTTTCTAGTTTATCCTTTTTCTCTTTCTCTTCTTCTTTTCTGTTCTTTTAGTGCATGACCCGCGGGAGTCCGTCGGTTATTTTGGACTTGGACCACGAAATTGAGCGTACTCTTCGGAGAAGATCGCGATTTCAAGGTCCTACCATCCAAGTGCCGGTTGAGGACTCCGAGTCATTTAATACTTTAAGAATGGAAGAACCCAACGTAGATGAGGCCGTGCAAAGGACTATGTCCTATTATGCACGACCCGAACCTCGAGGGAACAGAATCGAGATATAGTCCGCCCTACTATAGCAAATAATAACTTTGAACTAAAGCCTAGCATAATTCAAATGGTGCAGCAATATGTGCAATTTGACGGACTTCAAGATGAAGATCCGAACGCACATATAGCTAGCTTTCTTGAAATTTGCGACACCTTCAAGATAAATGGTGTCACAAATGATGCGATAAGGCTAAGACTCTTCCCCTTCTCTCTAAGAACTAAAGCTAAGCAGTGGCTTAACACACTCCGAAAAATAGCATAACCACTTGGAATGAATTAACTGAAAAATTTTTGGCGAAGTATTTTCGCCGCCAGCTAAAACTGCAAAACTTAGGAACGACATCTCTGCCTTTGGACAAATAGACTCTGAAACCCTTTACGAAACCTGGGAGAGATTTAAAGAATTATTAAGACGATGCCCACATCACGCGCTGCCTGTATGGTTACAAGTGCAGACGTTTTATAACGGGCTAAATCAAAGCACGAAGCAAATGATAGACGCAGCTTCTGGCGGTACTTTAAATCATAAGACCCCGGAAGCCGCTCTTGAGCTTTTTGAGGACATGGCCATGAACACTTATCAGTGGAATGTGCCTAGGTCCCGCCCGAACAAGCCTGCAGGTATCTATGAAGTGGACAACGTCTCCCAGCTCGCTCTGCAAGTAGAAATCCTAAGCAAAAAAATCACGGAGATGACTGCTGCCTCCGCCCCTCAGGTATGGGAATCTGCAACCCCTACTCCAGAACATTTAGATTATGTTAATAATTTGCCTAGAACTGCTTTTAATAATTTTTCTGCTGCGAATTTTCATCCGCCTGGTTTTAATTTCCGAATAGTTATAACCCCACTTTAAGAAATCACCCGAACTTTTCATGGAGTAATCCATCAAATGCGATGCGCCCACCTCCGCAAAATGATTTTTCTGCACAACCACCACCACCACCACTTCTTCAAAATTACCCAAAAACCTCCAAGCTTGGAGGAATTACTTTCTAAATATATCACCACAAATGACGCCACTATAAGAACGTTAACCGGAAGCGTAAAAAGTCTAGAAAATCAAGTAGGACAGCTCGCGAAAATAATTTCTGAGCGACCCGCAGGGTCTCTTCCTTCCAATACCGAACCCAACCCGAGAGAGCAAGCGAAAAGCTATAACTCTTCGGAGTGGGAAGCAAGTCTCCGGTATGGTAAGTGAAGAGCCCGAGGCAAGCTCCGCTTCTGCTTTTAAAAATCAAAGCTCCGCTCCGCTTCCACCCTCTGCTGAAGAAGTAATCACCCCCACTTTAGAAAATAATCTCACTCCACCACCCATCTTCAAAAATAATTTAACTCCTCCATACCCCTCTGAACTTAATAGACAACGTCAAGATGATCAGTACTCCCGCTTCTTAGAAATCTTCAAACAAATCCACATTAATCTTCCCTTCCACGAGGCTATTTCGCAAATGCCGAAAAACGCCAAATATCTTAAAGACCTCCTCACAAACAAGAAGAAGTTAGAGAATCTTTCGCACGTCACGCTTAACGCCGAGTGCTCCGCCGTTTTAACAAACGGTTTGCCGAAGAAAATCAGTGACCCGGGTAGTTTCTCTATCCCGTGTGTCTTCGGTGATCTCTTTGTTAAACACGCGTTAGCCGACTTAGGCGCAAGTATAAACCTGATGCCCTTTTCGTTGTTCAAAAAGTTAGGGATTGGTAGCCTTAACCCCACGCGTATGAGTATCCAGCTAGCCGATAGATCCGTCAAGTACCCGTTAGGAATAGTGGAGGACGTTCTAGTGAAAGTCGACAAGTTCATCTTCCCGGTGGACTTTGTCATTTTGGACATCGAAGAAGACGTCGAGGTTCCCCTGATCCTTGGCCGACCCTTCCTTGCCACCTCCCGAGCCATCATTGACGTAAGCAATGGTAAGCTCTTTCTTCGAGTAGGCGACGACGAAGTCACATTTCCGATCACCCCTTCGATGAAGAACACCTTAGCGAACGATGACTCATGTTTTTTCATAGACGCCGTGAGTGATGATTCTTCCTACTGCCTCGCCGACTTTGAAAAAGAATTTTCTACTTTTTGCTCCTCTTCTCTTACAACAGAATCACTGCAAGGAGTAGTGATGAATCTTCTTATTGTCTTTCTGAGTTTGAAAAAGAGTTTTCTGATTTTTGTTCTTCCTCTTTTCTTACCACTGAATCTGCACAAGAAGCCGTCTTGGCTGCTAGCCCCACCCTTATTACGTTCCTTATAAAAAAGTTTATGAAGATATTATTTTTGAAAAAGAAAGAATCTCAAAATCCTCTTATGAAGAACCCCCTACCTAGAACTTAAAGAACTTCCCGAACACCTTAAGTATGCTTTCTTAGAAAAAGACTCCAAGTTACCAGTTATCGTTTCGGCCTACCTCACGGATACGCAGAACGATAAACTTCTTCTAGTTCTACGTAAGCATCGCCGGGCTATTGCTTGGCAAATTTCTGATATCAAGGGCATAAGCCCATCTTTCTGTACACATAAAATTTTAATGGAAGATAATTCGCGTAACTCTATCCAACCTCAGCGCCGTATAAACCCGAATATGAAAGAAGTAGTAAAGGGCGAGGTTATGAAACTATTAGACGCAGGAATTATCTACCCTATATCAGACAGTAAGTGGGTTAGCCCCGTTCAGGTAGTTCCAAAAAAAGGAGGGATAACCGTAGTTAGTAATGAGAATAATGAATTAATCCCGACACGGACGGTGACGGGTTGGCGTATGTGCATAGATTACCGTAAGTTAAATGACGCCACCCGTAAGGACCACTTTCCTCTACCGTTTATCGATCAGATTTTAGAACGTCTCTCCGGCCATAGCTTTTATTGTTTTCTCGATGGCCTCTCGGGGTACTTTCAAATACCCATCTCCCCGAGGACCAAGAGAAAACTACGTTTACTTGTCCTTCGGCACCTTCGCGTACCGGAGAATGCCGTTTGGATTATGCAATGCGCCGGATACATTCCAACGATGTATGCTCGCAATATTTGACAAGTACGTAGAAAGCATTATGGAGGTATTCATGGACGATTTCTCCGTGTTCGGCGATACCTTCGATAGATGTTTAGAAAACCTCGAAAAAGTCTTAGAACGATGCGAAGAAACTAACCTTGCCCTAAATTGGGAAAAATGCCATTTTATGGTGAGGGAAGGGTTAGTTTTGGGTCATAAAATTTCTGCTAAAGGTATTGAGGTAGACGTTGCCAAGATAGAAGTTATTGAGAAGTTGCCGCCACCTACAAACATAAAAGCTATAAGAAGTTTCCTAGGCCACGCTGGTTTTTATCGTCGTTTTATAAAGGACTTCTCCAAGATCACTAAGCCCTCACCCATCTCTTAGAAAAAGACGCTCCATTCATTTTTGATGACTCTTGTAATTCTGCCTTTGAATCAATTAAAGAAAAGTTAATTAACGCGCCAATTATGATAGCTCCGGTGTGGGACCTTCCCTTCGAGATTATGTGCGATGCGAGTAGTTTTGCGGTGGGAGCCGTATTAGGTCAACGCATATCTAAGAACTTCCACCCATCTATTACGCTAGTAAAACCCTCACATCTGCACAAGAAAATTACACCACAACCGAGAAGGAGCTCTTAGCCGTAGTATTTGCGTTTGATAAATTTCGCCCTTACATTACACTTTCAAAAATCATTGTTTTTACGGACCACTCGGCCCTCAAGTACCTTCTTGCCAAAACGGATGCCAAGCCTCGCTTGATTCGCTGGGTCTTACTCCTCCAGGAGTTTGACTTAGAGATCCGTGATAAGCGAGGAGCCGAGAACTTGGCCGCCGACCATTTATCAAGATTAGATAACCCCTTTATAGAAAAATTAAATGAAAAATCTTTTAATGACTATTTTCCTGATGAGAAGCTGCTTTTAGTTAATACATCTACTTCTCCTTGGTTCGCGCACATCGCCAACTATCTAGTGGCCCGGGTGCTCCCAAAAGAGTTCTCCTCTCAGCAAAAGAAGAAATTCTTTTCTGAGCTGAAGAACTACTTTTGGGAAGACCCGCATCTTTTCAAAATTTGTGCGGATCAAGTGATAAGGAGATGTGTTTCTTTTGATGAAGGAATTGATATTCTAAAACATTTGCATGAAGGTCCGACAGGTGGGCACTATCAAGCTGCTCGCACCGCTCATAAGGTGCTTTGCGCGGGTTTTTACTGGCCTAGCCTGTTTAAAGACGCGCAAGCCTTTGTGAGCAGGTGTGATAGTTGCCAACGGTCGGGCAATATTTCTAATAAAAATGAAATGCCGCAAAATTATTTCTTAGAGTGCGAAATTTTCGACCTCTGGGGAATTGATTTTGTTGGCCCCCTTCCTTCTAGCTTCGGAAACAAATATATTTTAGTTGCTGTTAATTATGTTTCACGATGGGCTGAAGCCCAAGCTCTTCCTACGAACGACTCCCGAGTTGTAGTCACGTTTTTAAAAAATTATTTTCTAGATTCGGTACGCCACGCGCAATCGTTAGCGATAGGGGTTCCCATTTCTGTAACGCGCAATTTTCAAAAATCCTTACTAAATACGGCGTTACGCATAAACTGTCCACTGCCTACCACCCCCAAACTAACGGTCAAGTCGAAGTAGTAAATAGATAAATAAAAAGAATATTAGAAAAGACTGTTTCAACTTCTAGAAAAGACTGGTCAACCAAACTTGACGATGCTCTATGGGCCTACCGAACAGCGTACAAAACCGCCCTCGGATGTACGCCGTATCGGCTGGTCTATGTAAAATCGTGCCATCTGCCCGTGGAGTTAGAACACCGCGCCTTTTGGGCCTTAAAATTTTTAAACTTCGATCCCAACTCAGTCGGTGACCTTCGAAAATTTCAACTAAATGAACTCGATGAGTGGCGCTCTTATGCTTATGAAAATAATAAACTTTATAAAGAGCGGACGAAGCGTTTACACGATAAACACTTAAGGCACCCTAAAAACTTTAAGCCGGGCGACCAAGTCCTGTTATATAACAGTCGTTTACGTTTATTTCCGGGCAAATTAAAATCTCGCTGGTCTGGCCCATTTTCTGTTTTAGAAGTATTTCCTTATGGAACTGTTTTAATTTCTCACCCTGATAAGGGTAATTTCAAAGTGAATGGTCAGCGTCTTAAACTGTATTTCTCTGGTGATGATGATGTCAGTCCAGACACTATTAAGTTTCTGCTTCACGAACTTTAATCTTGAAATTTTTATTTTTTTTGCCAAAAACAATTTTATTTCGGGACAATAATGTTTTTGGACAATATTATTTTTGATGCGTCGAGCTCAACGACGCTTTAACCAAAGGGCGCTCTTGGGAGGCAACCCAAGTTATCTTTTTCTGTTTTCTTTATTTTACAATTTTTGCCTCGGACGGCTCCGACAAGCTGAAGCTTCTGCGATCGCCTGCTCCAACATTGCTGAATCCATCACAAAGTCCAAAGAAGACATTCGGGGAGCGACATTACTCAGCTTTCGCAGCAAATAAATCTGGGGAAGTACCTGTATTTCAATTATGTCTTTTCAATTCTGCACTTTATTTTTCTCTCCTTCTCCAATCCCCTTCTTTAGCCATTGAGGACAATGTCTGTTTTAAGCTTGGGGAGGATTTCCTCCTTCATTTTTGCTTAGTATAAATAATTTCCTTTTTTGTAAATAGTTCTATAAAAAAAAAAAATGAATATCTTAAAATTCCAAAAAAGAGAAAAATTTTCCAAAATCCAAAAAAAGAGAATATTTCTCAAAATAAAAAAATATATATGTATTTTTGAATAGTTTAGACATTTTGGTATTTCAATAGTACCCCTAGTTTTTAGTTTTGTTTTACTCAAAATCTCCTATAAACAACTTAGTTAATTATAATATTTCTAATCGTCCTTTTTAATTATGTTTCACAAGTAAAATGTTGGCCATGCTGTGTTTCTAATTCACGGTAGCACGTTAAGGTGAAATATTTTTCTAAAACTCGCATTTCTATTATGGTTTTTTGTTGTTTATTTCCTTTACTTTCTCAAAAAATTCATCATCCACTATTTTCTTTCTCGTTTTTGAATAACTTTTGTAAAGTCAACTTTTGAATAACGTAGTAGATGTGAACGATCCAAGTCACCTATTATTTCTATTTTCAAGTTAATTTCATCAATCTTCTTTTATTATCTAGGACTCGCTTTTTGAAAATTTTTCAAACCTTTGTTTTAAATAAATTCAAAAGCGTGAAAATGATTTAGGCCATTTTGTTTTCGTTTGAGCTTTCCTGCCAACCTAAAATATCTTTTACCACTAGTTAGCTGTTTTTGAGCCTTTTTCCGATTTCATTTGATAGCTCCTCTCTTCATTTCAGTTTCACCAAAGCCAAAATTTCCAACCTATCGAATCGCACTAGCCTTTTTGAGTTTCATAAATTATTTTGACGATTTTTGATAGGGTATTTTGTGATTTTTGTGGAGAAAGGTTTTCGAAAAAAAAAAGGAAGTATGTTCAAAAGTGATGTTTATTTTTGTTTGGCCAACTCAAAAAGGAAAATAAAAATATTTGTGGCCTTTGTTTTGAAAAAAGAAAAAAAATGAAAATGAAAAATGAAAAAGAAAAAGAAAAAGAAAAAAAATGTGTACATATTTTTATGAAAGTTTTTGAAACTCTTTGTTTTGGTTTAGTGTGATTTTAAACCTTCACGTTTATCTTTGAATTCCACTCCTAATCATTTTCCTAAACCAAACGTTTCTGTCCTATTTAAGTCCTTTTGATTCACGCTTTTTGTTTTTTATTTAACAACTAAGAAAAGAAAAACAGTAAATCAGTTTTGGTTTTAGATTTAAACCTAGATTTTTGATAATTAAATTGATATAATTATAATGCGTTGCTTGGATCTAGTAACAACTCAATGCGTGTTTTTCATTTTTGTTGCTTTACTTAAGTCCATTTAAAAAAATCTCGCTAAAATTTTGGATGATTTGTTTTTATTAAGTAAAGTTTATAAAAGTTTTACCATACCTAAATAATTGTTTTAGACTTACATTTCACCTTTTCCCTACTAAGAATTTCGCATAGTACTTGTGTAGGCATAATTAGAAGTTTTTGATTAGTCCTTTTTATAAATATCTAGTTTTTATATTTTTGCTTGGGGACAAGCAAAGCTTAAGCTTGGGGGAATTTGATAATACGTTTTGTAGCCTAAACTATTATCGTATTTTATATTTTATATTGTACAAATTATGTCTATTATTAGTTTATTTTTATCCTTTTTATGTAAATTTTATTGCCACTAACTTTTTCCTGTCTTTTTGCAGGTTTTCAGAAAAATCGCCAAAATGGCCTGTCACGCCCCCCTGTCACGCCCTCCTTGGGCGTGACCTTGGGCGTGTCACCCGATCCCGAGGACACCTGCTGGAAGGGACAGATAACGGCCAAAACCGCTGTCACGCCCCCCTGTCACGCCCTCCCTGGGCGTGTCACCGGGCGTGACATGGGCGTGTCGCCCTCTGCCGCAAAGCCTGCCGCCGCATTAAATGTCGTTCCGTCTCAGCACGCAAATAGTACTGTCACGCCCCATGTCACGCCCGTGACATGGGCGTGACACCCTCCTTTTTCGGCGACTGACGGATTTCCGACCAATGATTTGGACATGACATGCCTGTCACGCCCCCCTGTCACGGGCGTGACCTAGGGCGTGACCACCGACGTACCGAAGCAATCATCCCTCCCGCCAGAATCCAGAGCCCGAGGTCAAATCCGTACCTATCACGCCCCCTGACACGCCCCCCCTAGGGCGTGTCGGAGGGCGTGACCAACCCGAGAAAAAATCTATAAATTGAGCCCCCCTCCCCCCCATTTCAGCAAGCTTTGGTTGAGTGGGGGAGGTGCTGCCCCTTTGTTTCTTGATCCTTTTTCATGCTTTCTCTCTCTCTCTCTCCCCCTCTCTTTGTACTTTTTGGTTAACCCTAGTTTAATCATAGTTTGTGCTAGCTTTTAATGTAATTTTCTTCTTGCTTAGTGCTTAATGTAGGGCTAGAATAGGGTTTAATTTTCATGCACTTGTAACTTTAATTTTCAATAGTGTAACTTGCCCTTTTTATTAATAAAAGTGTTTTTTTTTTAGTTTGTGTTCTTCTTATGCTTTTCTACTCATCTTCCCCCCTCCACTCCATTATGATTAACTAATCCTCCTTGTACTCGATCTTGATGATCCGAGGTTAGAGCGATTATGTTATGATGTTTTAATTAATCTTTTCTTTTTAGGTTAGGGCCTTGAATTACTCTTGATTTATCACGGGTCGGAGGTATATTTTCGATATATACTCTCCGCCTTTGCTTTCATTCTGGGCTAGCCGAGAGGCCGAAAGAATGAAGTGAGCATTCAAGAGTAAAGGGAGTTGTACGCACCCCTCGAGAGAGGCAGACGTCCAAATCTCCCAGATTGGAGTAAAATCCAATAGTGGGGTTCACCGCGTAAAGCGAGTTTTAGGCCTCCGATTTAGACGAGAGTCGGTCGGACCTTCCTAAACTCAGTTGGGCACGACTTCGAGAGAAGCGTGTTCAAGCTTTAGGAACCTCCACGGTCAAGGACCCTTATCCTATTAAGTTTAGATTTTTATCGCATTTTCTTAATCGTCTTTAGCCGAGGTGAATCTCGATCGGGTGCATTTCCATTTCATATTGTTCTACCTTTTGTAGTAATCTCATATATTGTGCTCTTTTATTAACTGCAGTAGTTTCCGTTCTAGCTTAGTTGTTTACTTAATAGCCCTCTTAATTGCAGTGTTTCTTTTTCTAGAATAGCTTTACTTTCTCCCCTGCACTTAGATTTTCTAAAACCCTAGTTTTTCCGTCGATAAGATAATAGCGTTCGTGTGAGTAAGCTTAGCCAACAGTTCCCGGATCTTAATACGACACTTGTGTCCCCTTGCTACAATTCGATAGGTATACTTGCCTCATCTGGTTGCTAGTTCGGTTGCGTTTATTTCTTCGAACCCTAGCGCGCAACAGTTCTCTTGGAACTCTTATGCGCTCTTTAGGATGTCAAACCTAAATAAAGTATTTTTCTGCTGCGTATAAATATAGTTTTTCTTTTGTGGACTAGGTGGTCCACTGAGCCGAGGGATACGGCCTCTAAATATAACTGATTTTTTATTCATAAAACACAGGATTTTCTTGCATAAAGTTTGTGGTTGGTTTTGCCTGAGCGTCAGCAGTTATCCCCTGCTTGACGTGGCATC
The DNA here is from genome assembly GCA_039513925.1 of Platanthera zijinensis. NCBI lineage: Eukaryota > Viridiplantae > Streptophyta > Magnoliopsida > Asparagales > Orchidaceae > Platanthera > Platanthera zijinensis. The sequence continues at coordinate 41,596,278 of CM077091.1, read as the reverse complement.
ATGACGCGTGTTTTCTCTTACTCTGATAATTCTTATATTCAGAGATAATGCGGGTTGTGACAGTTGGTATCAGAGGGAGGTTTGCTTGGCAAGCCTTCCTTTGTTTGCTTTAGTAGTTTAGCATCATGTCATTCACACACTTATATGTCATCAGCACGTCTTGGCAGAAGCACGAACACTACACTCATGGCATAACATGAAGTATACGGGGCATATTATGTAGTATGGGATGCATAATATGTGTTCGTATATGGATCCACCATAGGGGCTACATGTGAGGGTTATGAAGTATGGGATGCATAACCTCACCACATGACTGCGACTAGCACGTTTCTTTTCGTTGCATGGGAATATTATGTAGTATGGGATGCATAACATTTTCATGCGTATGCCGCTCATAACATGCATTAGGGCCTTTTTTTAGAATGCATAGCATAAGCATGCATAGCATATCATTGCATAAGCACAATGTGCCAAGCTAAAGATTTGCAGGATGACATACGTACACACATAAGTTTTCAAAATAATATAAAGTCATGCATTCCCGATCTAGGCACAAGAGATAGTAAGGTGGTGGTTAACCATCCTAAGTTAGGGCATATCATCAAATTTTTGTTAAGAAGATAAACTCTCAGAGCAAATTTAGCAGCTTTAAGTCCATATTTATATATGTATTGTCTGTACTTGTATTTGGGGTCTAGTCGTTGTTTGAGGATCTAATTTGGGGTGGTTATGATTTTAGGATGGCTAGGCGACCTGCGACTCGATCGACTCCCTTGTCTGAAGGTGAGTCGTCCGGAGCTCAGAATGATGCGGTGATCGAGAGTCTGCGTCAGAGTAGCGAATCTATGGGCAGACAGTTGGAGGAGGTGCGAGCCCAGATTCAGTCTTTGGTGGCAGTTGTGGCAGGACAGGCTCAGGGTGCGCAAGTTCCTGCTGGGGGGTTAGCTGTTCCTCCTCCCCCTACACCCGTGAGACCTCCGGTAGTGGTGCCAGCGGAGATGGCCTTCATCTCGCAATTTCAGAGACAGAGCGCTCCCACTTATGACGGGAAGGCAGATTTCATGGTTATAGATGATTGGCTGGTCTCCATGGAGGAGATGTTTTCGTATTCAGGGATTGCTGAAGACCAGAGGGTGATGTTAGCCACCTATCAGCTCAAAGGGTTGGCTAAGAGTTGGTGGCTGAGAGAAAAGGAGAGCTTAGTGGCTGGGTGCTCGTTGGAGATGTTCAAAGAAATGCTGTTGAGGAAGTTCTTGCCTTCGGTCGAGCGTGACCGCCTCATGAATGACTTCCTCTATCTGAAGCAAAGGCAACTCACGGTGAGTGAGTATGAAATAGAATTTAGTAAGTTGAGCCATTTTGCCCCTGCTTTGGTCAGCGTTGAGGCCGATCGAGTCAAGAGATTTCTCGGTGGTTTGAGGAGTGAGGTGCAGCAGTTGACCAGTGTTTATGGGTTAGTGACTTATGCTGGAGTCGTAGAGGCTGCTCTTAAGGTTGAGGCTATTGAGACGGCAAGGAGCAGAGGCCAGCAGATGAGAAAGGACAAGAGGAAGTCTGTGGAGGGGAAGACGCCCCCGGTACCCGGTGCTGTTCCGGGAAAGAGGAGCAGAGTGGTGTGCAGTTTCTGTGGCCGGTCAGGCCACCCTGTCGAGAAATGTTTTAAGAGGTCAGCAGCTCAGAAGAAGGAGCAGGTTCATGCGATCCAGGGTGCTCCTAAGAGAGATGTCTCCTGTTCAGTTTGCAAGCGATCCGGGCATGATGCGGCCCAGTGTTGGTCCAAGGATAGGGCCTGCTATCAGTGTGGGCAGAAGGGTCATATCAAGTCGAGGTGTCCTCAGGTTCAGTCAGCTCTTCCTACAGTTCCATTACAGGCTTTACCTCCACCTTCGCATGTGGACAAGGGAAAAGGGAAGCTGAACGTGATTTCTTCCGAGGAAGCTCAGACTTCGACCCAGGTTATTTTAGGTTAGTTGTTTGTTGTTTTTCTAGCCTGGTAGTCCTTTTTGTTAGAGTGTTTGCGATATTGTGTGGTAGTTCCTTAGTTTATGTGTTCCTATAGGGAAGTTTAAGATGAAGAACCGCTGGGCGCGTGTTCTGTTTGACTCCGGCGCTACCCACTCGTTCGTGGCTAGAGCCTTTGTAGAGCGACATCGGTTGACTCTGGATCGTGTTCGGGATTCCTTCTGTGTCAAGTTTCCCTCTGGTGAATCTGTGTTGTCAGATTTGGGCATTTTGGATTGCCCGGTGTTGTTGGGGGACTTTCTTGCGAAGGCGGACCTGAAAATGATTGATCTAGAGGACTTCGATGTTATTTTGGGCATGGACTAGCTTTCTCGGTATGATACGGTCATTCAGTGCAAAGTAAAGCACTTGGACTTCATCAGAGAGGACGGTCAGCCCGGCAGCGTGTATGCTGATCTGTGTCAGGATTTTCCTGTCATCTCTGCGGTATGTGCTCAGAGATTGTTTCTTTCTGATTGTTGTGTTTGCTTAGTCTCGGCTGTTGGAGCCGCTGTTAGCGTGCCACGCTTGGAAGAGATTCCAATTGTTCGTGGTTTTGCCGATGTTTTTCCTGATGATCTTCCTGGTCTTCCCCCTGATCGGGATGTTGAGTTTGTTATTGATTTAGAGCCGGGTACGCGTCCTATTGCGAAGGCGCCGTACCGGATGGCCCCTCATGAGTTAGAGGAGTTACGAGTTCAGTTGGATGAGCTGTTAGCTAAAGGTTTTATTAGGCAGAGTTCGTCGCCTTGGGGTGCTCCTGTTTTGTTTGTAAAGAAGAAAGATGGGTCGATACAGCTTTGCATCGACTATAGAGAGTTGAACAAGGTCACTATCAAGAACAGGTACCCTCTGCCGAGGATCGATGATTTGTTTGACCAGTTGCGTGGTAGCACGGTGTTCTCCAAGATCGATCTTCGTTCTGGTTATCATCAGCTTAGGATCCATGAGGCGGATATTCCACGGACTACGTTTAGGTCGAGCCATGGACATTTTGAGTTTTTGGTGATGTCGTTTAGTCTGACCAACGCACCATCAGCCTTTATGGATATGATGAACCGAGTGTTCAAGGATTTCCTCGACAAGTTCGTTGTGGTCTTCATTGATGACGTGTTAGTTTATTCTCGCAGTGCTAAGGAGCATGAGCAGCATTTGCGTTTGGTCCTATCAGAGTTGAGGAACCACAAGTTGTTCGCCAAGTTGAGCAAGTGCGAATTTTGGTTACCTCAAGTTTCTTTTCTTGGCCACGTGGTGAATAAGGATGGGATCTCGGTCGATCCAGAAAATATTGCGGCAGTGATGGATTGGAGTAGACCGAGTACGCCTAAGGAAATTAGGAGTTTCTTAGGGTTGGCTGGTTATTACAGGAGATTTGTGGAGGGTTTCTCTTCCCTAGCCGCACCTTTGACCAAGCTGACTCAGAAGAATGTTGCTTTTGTTTGGAGTGAGAAGTGTGAAGAACCTTTTCTAGAGCTAAAGGAGAGATTGTGCATTGCTCCCGTTCTGACCCTGCCTACTGAGGGAGTAGATTATGATGTCTATGTAGATGTTTCGCATGTAGGTCTGGGGTGCGTATTGATGCAAGATGGAAAGGTAATTGCCTATGGGTCAAGGCAACTGAAGACTCATGAGAAGAATTATCCTACGCATGACCTTGAGTTTGCAGCGGTTATTTATGCGTTGAAGTTGTGGAGGCACCTACTTTATGGGGCTCAATGCAAGATCTTCACTGACCATAAGAGCCTGAAGTACGTGTTCACGCAGAAGGAGTTGAATCTGCGTCAGCGGCGGTGGTTGGAATATGTGGCTGATTATAATGTAGAGATCCAGTATCATCCGGGCAAGGCCAACGTGGTGGCCGACGCCTTGAGCCGAAAGACGGGAAAGATCTTTAACCTCTCCGCCGATCGTTTAGTGGATGAGTTCCTCCTTATGGATATATCAGCGGGATGCTGTAGTTTGTAGAGTAGTTTGTCAGTGGCAGAGCCGTCCTGGATTTCTTTGACTAGGCTGCACCAGAAGGACGATCCTGATCTTATGCACCTTTTCACCAGGACTGAGAAGGGAAAGTTGCCCGATTTTGCTATCGATGATGCGGGTACTTTGAAGTACCGCAGCAGGTTTTGCGTTCCCGCTGTTGGGGATATTAGGAGGATGATTTGTTGTGAGGCTCATGGTTTAAGTGTTGCATACCATCCAGGATCTACGAAGATGTATCAGGACTTAAGGCAAATTGCCTGGTGGTATGGTATGAAAGGAGATATAGCCCGATTTGTTGCTGAGTGTCACACTTGCAAGCGTGTGAAGGCCGATCATGGAAGGCCTGGTGGTAAGTTGACTTCGCTAGAGATCCCGACTTGGAAGTGGGAAAGTATATCTATGGATTTTATCACGGGATTACCGAAATCCCTGAGAGGATTTGATTCTGTTTGGGTTATAGTGGATAGATTGACGAAGTGTGCTCACTTCGTGCCTTATAAGATTGATTACCCGATGAAGAAGATAGCGGAGTTGTATTTAAATGAAGTCATCCGACTCCACGGTGTGCCGGTTAGCATCATTTCTGATCGAGACTCCCGGTTTACTTCTCGTTTTTGGCAGAGTCTGCAGGAGGGTTTGGGTACGGATCTGAGGTATTCTACTGCGTACCACCCGCAGACCAATGGGCAAACGAAGAGGGTGAACCAAATTGTTGAGGATATGATCCGGTGCTATATTTTAGACCATGGTGGAGCATGGGATGAGTGGCTGCGACTCATGGAATTTTCCTACAATAACAGTTATCAGGAGAGTTTGCAGATGGCTCCATTCAAAGCCTTGTATGGGAGGCGCTGTAGGACTCCGTTGTTTTGGGCTGAGGCTAGTGAAAGGCCGTTGTTGGGTCCTGATGCGCTTGAGGATATGGAAGTCGCTGTGAAGCTTATTCGGGAGAAGCTTCGTATAGCCCAGGAGAGATATGAAAAGAACGCCAATCGGCGTAGATCTGCTTCGGAGTTTTCCGTCGGGGACCTTGTATTCCTCAAAGTTTCCCCGATGGTGGGTGTTAAGAGATTTGGTAAGAATCGGACATTGGACCCAAGGTATGTGGGCCCATTTGAGATTTTGGAACGGATTGGTGTGTCAGCTTATAGATTGGATTTGCCAGCGAACTTCCCAGGTGTGCATAATGTTTTTCATGTTAGCCAATTGCGGAAGTGTGTTCGCAGCAGTGGGCAGCTCTTAGACGTTGTGCCCCAGTTGGAGCCCAACCTCTCTTTTGTTGAGGTACCGGTTCGTATTTTGGATACTCAGGAGCGTGTGCTGCGAAAGAAGTCCATACCGATGGTTAAGGTTCTATGGAAAAATCAGGATTTGGAAAGCGCGACTTGGGAGTTAGAGTCAGCTATGAGGAGGGGTTACCCTCACCTATTTCGTTGATTTGATTGGTATGTTTTTCCTTCTTGTAACTCCTATGTATTGCTTTTCCTTCTTTAGTAGGAGTGTCGTGCGCAAAGTTTCGAGACGAAACTTTCTTTTAGGGGGACTGACTGTAACGCCCCCGATTTTCCCCGCGATTATTTTTATTCTCGTTGGCGTTACGATGATGCGTTTCTGTGGTTTGTGCCATGTGTGGAGTATGGTTTAGCTCCTTAGAACTCAGTGCCCCGTTTTGTAGCCTGTTGGCAAGATCTCCCTAGCAAGCCGAGTCATTTTGGGTGACCCGGTGTGGCCTCTCGGGGGGATGTTTGTGTTTGGTTTTGTTTGGGTATAACTAGAGTTCTGTTCGTCGAAAGTTAATTTCGACTTCGCCGTTGTGTTCGTAGCGTGGGTATTTAGCTACGGTGTGAATTTCGTCGAATTCCGAGGTGATTCGGTTTTCGTGTCGTTTGGTGTGTTAATAGTATTTGTGATCAATTAATTAAATTGATTTGGCTTGTCCTGTAGCCCTTCGGTTTTGGCCGATTAATAAATTCCGTGGGAGAATTTATTTGGGCAGTTATTGCCTTGCCTTGGTGGCAGCCATATTTTGGCTATTCCTTTATGGAATTTTCTTAATTGTAATTAAGTGATTAGGCGTTAGGGTTCGGTTTTTAGGCTGAACCGGTGTTTAGCTTTTCATATAAAAGCTTTTCTTAAGAAGTGGAGGCCCACTTCTTCTTCTTTTTCCTGAGAGAGAAACCGTCGCTGCCTTGTTCGCGGATAACAGAGGAGAAAACCGCCCGTCCTATACCTCCTTCGGTCGGCGATTCCGGGCTTGTTCGTGGACAGAATTCGATTCCGAAAATGGCGTTGTCTTGCTCTCTCCGAGATCTTCGTTTTGACGGTAAGATATTCGATTTTTTCGTGGAGTTTTGACGAGATTTGGGTTTTCCGTTTTGGAGTTTCCGCCATTGATGGCCGTGAGATGAATTCTAGGTGCTACGGCTGTTTGTTCCGTATGAAGAGGAGGAGAGCCATCCAAGCTTCGCTGAAAGTTGAGCAAGTGGTATTCTTGCCCTTGCCAAGTTTCTTTTTTTTTTGAATTTTTTCTTGCTAAACTTGAAATCCCTGTTAGCCCTAGGTTAGAGGCCTTGTTGTTCTCTTTTTCTTGCTAGCTATAGGATTTAGTTCTTCCTATTGAACCCCCCTACTTATGCTGTTGGAACCCAACTTTGCCGGCGTGATGCCGTTTATCTTTGCTCAGATATTTGCTCTGGGTTGGGTGTAGCCGAGATGGAGTGTTAGGAGAGGGGGGTGATTTTCCCGAATTTGTTTAGTGTATTACTCGAGTAGTGGTAATGGGTACTCGAGTAAAGGTTTTAGATACTCGAGTAGTGGCTTTGAGATACTTGAGTAGTGGTAATGGGTACTCGAGTAGAGGTTTTAGATACTCAAGTAGTGGCTTTGAGGTACTCGAGTAGAAGGCATTAACTCGAGTATTAGCTTTGGGTTACTCGAGTAGTAGGTAATTACTCGAGTAGTGGATTCGAGATACTCGAGTGCTGGAGTTGGTTTACTCGAGTAGTAGGTAACTACTCGAGTGCAGGGATTTAAGATACACGAGTAGGAAGCAACTACTCGAGTACTGAATTTTTTGATGTCTGGAGTCGTTCGACTATCGTCGATCTCTGGATGGAGATCGTCGATCGCTGCTTCTGCCTTACGTCGTTCGACTATCGTCGATCTCCATTCGACGCCTTTCCAATGGAAAACGTCGAGCTCCATTCAACGCTCGACGTTGTCTGGGAGGAGAATGTCGAGCTCAGCTCTTGTCTGATAGCCGATCAGCGCTCGACGATTTGATGGAGGAAGATCGTCGAGCTTCGCTCGCCTTTTAGCCTTCGGCGATCGGCGACCTCCAGGTAGATGATCGCCGGGCTTCTTTCTGGCCTTTTGCCGATCGACGATCGTCGACCTCCGACTGACGATCGTCGAGCTCCGTGTCACCTTAGTGGGTTTGTGGTTAGAGTTTGGTTTTGGCTTTAAGTGAGGCTAGATCACTCAACGCCAAGGTTTAGGTAGGCACTGAGTGGGTCTCACTCAACGCCTTGTCGTGTTGATTCTTTTCAACACTCTTCTTTACCTTGATTTTTGTTTCCGAGTAGTTTTTCTTGTTGTACTGCCAGGTTATCTTGTCGGCCATTTTCTTTACACTCTTGGAGGCCGAATCGTGGGTCGTGGTTAGTAGTGGTGGTTTGTAGCTCTTCAGGGTGGTGGAGTTGTGTGATATAGCCAAGACCACTCTTGTTTTCTTACTCCAGGTACGGGCTGGGCATGTCGGGTGGAAGGTCCCTTGTGCTTTCACGTGTTGACCCTCGAGTTTTTTTTGACATGGACATGGTGGATTGGGGGACTGCGTTTGCCTCCGATCCGGTTCCTCGTTGGTTGTTTTTTTTGCTACTACCACTTCCCACATTTTAGGGTGTTAGAAGTTTCTTCCTTGGAGGTTTGTAGCACTTTTGGCTCTTGGTAGCCTAGTAGGCCCTACAGTATGTTATTCCTGGGTTGAGTTGTTGCTGTTTCCTTGCACGTAGTGCACTTTCTGTTTTCCTGTTTTGGACAGTTGTGACTCTTTCTACTGCATGTTTCTCTGTTACTTTGTCCCTTTGGTTGACTCTTTCATGCAGTTTTTACTTTGTTCAGCTTGCTGAGGTATTCTGTTTTCTTTTGGAATGCCTCAGGTTCTGAGCTGTAGCCAGTTGGGTGGCTAGTTTGCAGTGGTGGTGTTAGTGGTCTCTTGGACTTTGGAGATCCGTTTGCCTTGTTGGTGAGGTAGTTTTCAGTACTTTCTTACAGACGTACATATGTGCCAGTGGGTTTGTGTCAGGTTGTTGGCGCCCACTGGTAGTTTTTACCTTGTACTGGATATTTTACTTATGCTGCTACCATTTTCTGGAGATAGTCTACTTGCTCTGAGAAGGTTTTATGTTAGGTTTCTAGTTATTTTTAAACTATAACTATTATTATAAATAAAACTCATGATCGGCATGTTTTTATAAAACTTAATCACTATTTTCCAAACAACGTATAAAGACTGTTTTCTTATATATTATATAAATTAAATGTAGTGTCTTGCATAGCCTGAGTGGTTCTCTTGGAACTCTTATGCGCTCTTTAGGATGTCAAACCTAAATAAAGTATTTTCCGCAGCGTATAAATATAGTTTTTCTTTTGTGGACTAGGTGGTCCACTGAGCCGAGGAATACGGCCTCTAAATATAACTAATTTTCTATTCATAAAACACAGGATTTTCTTGCATAAATTTTGTGGTTGGTTTTGCCTGAGCGTCAGCAGTTATCCCCTACTTGACGTGGCATCATGACGCGTGTTTTCTCTTACTCTGATAATTCTTATATTCGGAGAAAATGTGGGTTGTGACACCAGGTGCACAGAGCTGCTGGTTTCCAATGTGATGCACATTAATGCATCTAAAAGATTAACATGTGCCCTATTTGGGAAATAGGACAGGCAGATCATCAAACCTGCCAGGACTACTATAGCTTCAGGCACAAGGACTCCTGTAGTACCTTCCCCTCAAGCTCCAGCACTCATGGAAGAACTGTCTGCCTCAACCTCTGCTCCTCCTTCTCCTCCTCTTGTTTCTACCTCCACCTCCACATCAACCATAATAATCTCCTCAACCATAACCATCTCTTCCCCCATTACCATCTCATCACCTCTTTCACCTCCAGCCACCTCAGAATCATTCCATCCACTCCACTACTATCCACCTCTTACCATTCCATCTTTCAACATATTGGAAGATTCCTTCATGGATGATTCCCCTTCCTCTCCTCCTGAGCTTCCTTCTACCTCCTCCCACCAACAACTTTTTCATGATATACTCTCCCAACCATCCTTCACTCCATCCATCTCCACACTCATACCATCCATCTCCACCATCCCTATATCTCAACCATCAATTCTCCCATCCACCACAACATCAACTGCAGCCCATTCACCATCAGTTCAAGCAATTCCATCCTCCACCTCTACTCAAGTCCCACTTGAGCAAGTGGATTTATCAGCTTTAGCAAATAGGCTATATGGGATACTAGCCCCCAAGCTAGTAAGCCTGCTGGAGACCACCATGGCTCCACTCCTGCAATCAATAAAGGAGCTATCTGACAGGCTAACCACTTTTCCTCTCCTCAGGAAATTCCTTCTATGGAGTGCCTTGATCCATTCATGACTGAATCAAGGCAGGGGGAGATGCCTTATGAAGCTGAGGTAATGCCTGCTGCTCTATAACCAGTACTCACAGTGGACCTCAGGTCACTGTTGTCTGCATTTGATCTTCTTCACAGAAGAAGCTTACCAACTCAGGGAGTTGAAGACCTCACTAAGGCCATTGTGCCTATTTCTGTATGTGATCCCAGCCTGATCATATCCTATGTCAAGTCTCTTAAGGCTGAGGAAGTTGTTACTACTGTTAGTGCTGCTGCTGCTGATATTTCTGTTGAATCTTCTGATATTGAGATGCTGTCTGCTGATAATGCTATTGCTGAAGAACTTGCAAGTTATTTGGAAGAACAAGTTTCTGAGAATCCTATTGATGCAACTGCTCCACAAGTGTCTATTATTCCAACTGCTCCTGCTGAGATTCCTGCTGCTGTTCCAACACCTCCTGCTCTTGCTGATTCTGAGAAATCCAAACTTCAAGAGGAATACATAAAAAGAATTGATGATCTTTATGACAGACCACAGAGCTCTGACAGTGATAAATTCAATACTGAATCTGATGACTCTGCTGGCACCATTGCCAAAAAGAGGAAAGATAGAAGCAAAGCTATGATGAGAGTTCCTCCTGCCAAGGCCAAAGATGCAAATGACATACCATATTATATTCTGCATGACTGCCAGATTACAGAGCCCTGGATGCAATATTCCAAAAATCAGTTAAAGGCTATGAAGAAGAAAAGGAAACTGGACCAGTATGAGAAAGGATCCTCTCAGTATCAACCTCCTCCTCCTCCTCCAGATTCAGGATCTGGCGGAGGCTCTGCATTTTAATCTTCAGATTCAAAGCAAAGTTTCTCTCAACCCTCTCGAAGATATCAGCCCAGAGGTATAGTATCAAAAAGGTTATCATTCAAGAAGAGGACAACACAGAGGAAGTCAGAGAGAATATAGAACCTATTCCAAACAACAAAGGGAAGGACAAGGGCATATGGATTCAACTTGTAAGACCCCCCTCCCGGAACACAAGACACGGCACTAGAGGGGTCTTAAGCCCAGAACAGCCGCCTTGCGGTGACACTAGCACTTAAGCTAGCCTGTACCACAAGACGCCTATTCTGCCGGCTACCAACAATATCAACAGATAAATGCCAACCCAACCATAGTAATATGAAAGTCAAATCCACACCAAGCACATGTCCATAATATCATAAATAAAGAAGCTACAACAAGCTTCTAATATCAGAGTACGTAAACAGAATTGCCCCGAAGGGGCTACAACAAAATCTCTCTCTCACTCACATCTATAACCGACGGTAGCGACGGTACCGTCCCTTCAGGCCCTGTCACCCTTGCCTGGCTGTCCGTCTGCATAGCTTGCTGCTCCACCTGCGGGGTTTCCTCCTAAAAAGGAAGACGTAGCAACCGTTAGTAAAAAGACTAAGTGGTTTCACATCCGCTCCCCCGGCGTCTCCTCGGCACCGGGCAGAGAAAGGAACAGGTACAAAATATAAATAACAGTAGTACAACAGGTGAAATGAGTATACATGATATAAGCAGCAACATCAGCAGTGTATAATAAACAAGCTCTTATTTCAAATCTACGAACTACAGCAGCAAGAGAGTATATAACTAGAACAGTAAGTAACTCAACTTATATGGATGCCCATACAAGCTTATACAATGAGGGTCTTGTGTATGTAATGAAGTGCAATGCTATGTATGCAATGCAATGACACACCCATGCTCAAGCACATGCAATCGCTATGTCGACACAGACTTATAGTTCCCACTATTCGAGCAGGTAGCTAACCTCTCAGGCATCAACCGTCGTGGCCAAACGGTGACAGTAGAGCGGGCATCTCCACTACTAGGCTAGTCTCCACACTACCTGGCCTAGGCCTCCGTACGCCTCAATGCTAAGAACACAGCAGCGGAGCTCACCTGCGTACTACAGCTCAGCGGGTTCTCTTCGGGTAAATATGCACCAAGATCCTAGCCCCTGATTGGCCTATGGTATGACACGGAAGGAGCCTCGGAAATAAGCACGAGGACCAAGCCCAACCGTTCACTTGGCACGGAAGGAGCCTCGGGACGTGAACACCGAGGACCAAGCCCAACCGCCCAAGGTCTAACTGTCAACTCCCATCGGTGTGACGATTGGCGAGCCCGAAGACCTGCCACACTATCCTTAACCCGGGATCACGACACCGCATGTCGACTCACACCACATGCAATTCCACAATTCATGGCATGGAAGGAGCCTCAGAGTAAGCACGAGGACCAAGCCCAACCATCCAACAAATACGGATGGAGCCTCGGGACGTGAACACCGAGGACCAAGCCCAACCGTTCACTTGGCATGGAAGGAGCCTCGGGACGTGAACACCGAGGACCAAGCCCAACCGTCCAATTTTTATCCAACTCAACCTCATTTCCATTAGTGACGGTCTACACCGCACTTGTTAACTTCCACAATGCTACCCGTGGGGAGACGACAGTCTAAGCATTGGACTATCCATTCCCTTCCATCAATCCATTGTACATCCTGGTCATGGTTTTAATCATTTACAAATTCTTCCAAATGAATTCAACATATTATAGATGATGCGCATAACGGTGATCTACCAAATATAACAAAGCCTTTCATTCACTTAGGCTTGATTAACATCTCGGCATAGGAATTCAAGTCCTCAAACATCAATCTTCACATTACCTCGGTGATTAACACACAAAAATTCACCCAACCTCGAGATGAATTGCAAGATCTATTCCATCGAATCCAAGTTCATATTATAATCACCTAGAATCGTATATAATCTGGTCAGCAACTTTGACTGAGGATTCAAGTGGCTACAGGTATTGCCTGAAAACGTGCCACCACCCGTTGGAAAGAAAATTTTAACGGCTACGACTTCTGTGTTTAGTCGAAGGCCCAGATCTGGTCACATCATACCAGAAATGCAACTCGAAGTCTGCTGCGTACAGGATACAGATAACTTCCAACCGCAGGGGATTCAAACGGACTTTCCTGTGGCTACAGGTATCGCATGGAAACGTGCAACCACTCGTTGGAAAGGTAATTTCAAAGGCTACAACTTTCATGTTTAGTCGAAAGCCCAGATCCGCCCCCGTGCTTGCTTAAAAATAGCCAAGAAAGTCGCTGTGTGCAGAATACAGATTCTGCACGCATCTTGAAGCGAAGTGAACGGCATCCGTTCATCTTCCTCCTCAAGCGATTTTCCCCAAATCGCAACCAGAAGTTCCTCCACCCTTATTCTCCCTCTGAGGCCATTTCCTCTTCACGAGACCACCCCCATCATCACTTTGAAGCGAGGAGAGGTTGAAGATGACTAAGCTTTAGAACACGAGTTCTAGCATGGCCTTCCTAGAAAGCTTCATCTCACACATCCGGACTCTTTTGAGTCGATGTCTTGCCTAAGAATAACTACAGATCTAACACCAGGGGAGAGGGGAGGAAACTCACCTCATTTCCGGCGTTTCCTCCGTTGCCGGCCATGGATCGCGTTATTCTCCGTGGCGGCATCCTTGGCTTCGTTAGCAGTGTTCTTCCACGGAAACGGCGGAGCTTTTCCTCCAGAATCCGGCTCCGGCGACCCGCGATATCTCCTCCTCCGCTCCCGTCGGTTTGCACGGTGACGGCTCGGCAAGAACGATCGGCTAGGGTTTGGTTTACTCCCTTTTTATATTACATATTAGGCTAACCCCCTTCCGCCACGTGTCACTCTCTAATTGGACCGCCCAAATTAGGTTTCATTTGAAGTGACCGGTCCAAGGATCATTCAGCACGAATCCCGAAGTCCGGTTTAGCCCGCCTGTACAAGCTAGCGAATCTGCCTAGGCGAAGAAAACGCCCAAGTAAAATTCGGCGGAAATCAGTCGCCATTCTCGCCGATCGGCGAGAATCGTCAGGTCATTCTCGACGATCGGTGAGAACCGTCAGGTCATTCTCGACGAATTTCGTCGGGAATCAACAATGATTCCCGACGATTTCCCCTTAGCCTTTTTACTGGACATCCTGCGTTGATTGCGTTCAGTATTCTCAGCGATACTCGACGATCGGTGGGAATTGCCGAGCATTCTCGCCGAATTTCCCTTAGTCTACTTGCAGCTCTGTGTCCGGCGGGTATCGACCACCGATACCCATCGAATCGGCGAGAATCAGTCCTCCATTCTCGACGATCGACGAGCATCAACCTCCATTCTCAACGACTTTTACTTAGCCGAGTTCCCTCATCTCGGCTACTGGTTGGGGTAACCTTGAACCCAACCCTACACTTATTCTATGCACCAGACACCTCGCGTCGGTGCACCCCGAGCCCGAGTTGAGTCTCTTGACTCAGAACACGTGCGAGGGGCCTAGCGCAAATTGGGACGTTACAAATCCTATAAACAAAATAAAAAGATTTCGTCCCCGAAATCAGGCTGAGGTCGTGGGGAGTAAAGCATACAGAAAACCAAATATGTTTTTAAATAAAGTTACCTGAAGCAAACAACTCCGGGTAGCGTCTTTGCATCAAATCCATTGGCTCCCATGTGAATTCCTCCTTCCCATGATTAGACCATAACACTTTTACCAAGGGGACACTTTTGCGGCGCAAGGTTCTTACCTCATTATCAACGATCCGCACCGGCTCCAGTCGCACAGATCTGTCAGACGCCACAGTACCATCAGTTGTGGGGATGTATTATTCGGGCCGCAACAGCGCCTTCCGAAGCGACGACACATGGAACACATCGTGGAGATTCTCTAGCTCGAGTGGTAGCTTCAGCCGGTAGGCCAAAGGGCCAACTCTTTCCAATATGACATAGGGCCCAACATACCGTGGACTGAGCTTCTTCACTCCTCGCACTCGTGACACTCCATGCATCGGCCGAATTTTTAGAAACACCTTATCACCCACTTGAAATTCCACCATACGGTGCCTTGCGTTGTAATACTTCGCCTGTCGACTTTGAGCCTCCAACATGTGATCCCTTATTAGCCTAACCACCGCATCAGTGTCATCCATGTACTCAATTCCCAAAGTCTTCGGGTCTTCATCTTGCACCCAAGACAAGGGGGTCCTACACCTCCTTTCCATATAGGGCTTCATGGGGCGCCATGCCAATACTAGCTTGATGGCTATTGTTATAGGAGAATTCCACCAAGGGCAAGAGTCTTTCCCACGGCTCTCCCCTATCTATCACACACAACCTCAACAGATCTTCCAATGTTCGGATGGTCCGCTCAGACTGTCCGTCCGTCTGAGGATGAAATGCGGTACTGAAGGTAAGACGCGAGCCCAAATACGTCTGTACCGCCTTCCATTCCTTGGAGGTGAAACGACCATCACGATCCGAAACTATCGTCTTAGGTACGCCGTGATACTGTACACATTGTTCCACATACAGGCGTACCAAGACATCCACGTGAGCCTCCTTCTTCATAGGAATGAACCGGGCAACCTTCGTCAGGCGATCAACGATCACCCATACTGAATCATTCCCTGAGCGGGAGCGAGGTAGCCCATGTACGAAGTCCATGGATATATCCTCTAACTTCCATTCGGGGATTGGCAATGACTGCAACAGGCCACCAGGGCTCCTACATTCCGCCTTCACTCTTTGGCAGGCTTCACAATGCGTGACAAAGTACCAGACATCTTTCTTCATCCCTGGCCAACACATCGTCTTTCGTAAGCCGGCGTACATCTTTGAAATTCCTGGGTGCACGGAATATTGAGAGCAATATGCTTCTCTCATAATATCCTCCCGGATTCTGCCACCTTTGGGAATGTAGAGTAGGCCGCGAAAGTAAACGAGGTCGTCCTTTTGTGTGTATTCGTCGGTAGTCCCATCTTCTATTAACTTTATTGTCGGGGCCAAAGCCGCATCTAATCCTTGCTCCACTCGGATCCGGTCCCGGATATCACAAACTATGCTCATGCTGGACAGGTACTCCGTATATTCCGAAGAAGCCTTAAATATTAAGGTGATGTCTATCTCCTCGATCATCCGTGCCAACTCCATGCTCATCAATCGAGATTCTGGGCTCGAGCCGGGTACTTTCCTACTCAACGCATCGGCTACCGAGTTTGCTTTTCCGGGGTGGTAGTTCAAGGTGAACTCATAGTAGCATAGAAACTCTAACCACTATCGTTGTCTTAAGTTCAATTCCTTCTGGGTATGGACGTACTTCAGATTTTTATGGTCCGAGAAGATTTCGCAGTGGACGCCGTATATATAATGCCTCCATACCTTCAAGGCGAACACCACTGCTCCTAGCTCCAAATCATGCACCGGGTAATTGATTTCATGCTTCTTCAATTGTCTTGAAGCATAAGCAATTACGTGCCCGTGCTGCATCAACACCGCTCCCAACCCCTGATAAGACGCATCCGTATAAACTTGAAATCCTTCCTTCCCAGACGAAAGGACAAGGATGGGGGCGGAGGTAAGTCTATCCTTCAATTCCTGGAATGCCGCTTCACACTGGGGTGTCCACTCAAATAGCACTCCTTTCTTTGTCAAGGAAGTAAGTGGGAGGGCAATCTTGGAGAATCCTTTTACGAACTTGCGGTAGTATCCTGCAAGTCCAAGAAAACTCCTCACATCGGCCGCCGACTTCAAAGGTGACCACTCCTTCACAGCGCGCACCTTGGCTGGATCCACAGCTAGTCCTGCCCCACTGATTACATGGCCCAAGAAAGCAACCTCCTTAAGCCAGAATTCACACTTGCTAAACTTGGCGAACAGGGCGTGCTCCTTTAGCTTCTCTAGAACTAAGGCCAAATGTCCGGCATGCTCTTCCTCCGTCTTCGAGTAGACTAGGATGTCGTCAATGAACACAATGACGAAGACATCTAGATAGGTCTCAAACACTTTATTCATCAAGCTCATGAAAGCCGATGGGGCATTTGTGAGTCCAAACGGCATCACTGTGAACTCATATAAGCCGTACCTTGAGCTGAAAGCCGTTTTCTGTATATCATCCTCCTGTATTCTCAATTGGTAGTACCCCGAGCGCAAGTCTAATTTAGAGAACCAATGCGCTCCCACCAGTTGGTCGAACAACTCATCGATCCGAGGTAACGGGTAGGTGTTCCGTACTGTCAGTCGGTTGAGTTCCCGATAGTCTATACATAAACACAGGGTTCCATCCTTCTTCTTGACGAATAGAACAGGAGCTCCCCAAGGCGACGAGCTGGGGCGAACAAACCCTGATTCTACCAACTCCTGCAATTGCACTCTAAACTCCGCAAGTTCTTTTGGGGTCATCCGATAAGGGGTCCTGGAGACAGGCTTAGCTCCTGGTACAAGCCTGATTTGAAAATCCACTTCTCTATGCGAGGGTAACCCTGGCAGTTTCTCGGGAAATACCTCAGGGAAGTCCCGTGCTACCCACACATCCTTCACATCTAACTTCATCTCCTTTAGTTCGAATCGTATCATGTAGACTTCATCCCCTCTCATATGAGCTTTCAAGGTCTGGATTGAGGATAACAAGATTCGTGGTGCGAAATTTATACCTTGGAAGACTACATCAGTATCCCCATGTCTCAAATAGATACGCTTCTCCGCACAGTCGATTCTCGCATGGTGCCAATCTAGCCACGCCATACCCAGGATGAGGTCGAACTCTGGTATTCTAAAAATTGTGGTAGGGGTATCAAAGGTCTTTCCCCCAATGGCTATCTCTAGCTCACACTTTACGGTTGCCGTCATCTCAGATCCGTCTGGGAGGCGTACTCTTCGATCAATACCAGTGAAATATTGCACTCCGTGTATATCTTTGATGAAGTCTTCAGACACGAATGAATGTGAGGAACCGGTATTAAATAACGTATGAGCCGGTTTCCCGCCGACCATCACGGTGCCTAAGTGTCATTAATAATACTCAAGCTATATGTCTAGTATATCTCAAGCAACTAGAGGATATTAATGAAAGCAAAATGACCAATTCGAATCGTACCTGCAATCATCTCTTGAGGGTTCCGTTCTTGAGTCATGTCCAGGGCATACATCTGATCTCGAGCGGGTCCGGGGTTTCTTCCTCGTGGTCCTCGTCCTCGACCACGCATATATCCCCGCCCCCGAGGGGCTGCTGGAGGGAAAGCAAGAGGCGCATCACCAAACAGTTGTGGGCAGTAGCGTCGAATGTGGCCCGGTTGGTTGCATTCGAAGCACACCCGTTCCTGCCTTCCGCCGTGTTGCTGTAACTGTGGAGGTGGAGGTAATGCTGGCGGTTGGGGGACCGGGCGCTCCTCTCCAAAGTTCTGGGGAAAACGCCCACCACCCCTCCGATATCCTCTTCCTCTTTTGTTGTCAAACCTCCTTCTATTGCTGGGGCCGGCTTCCATCACGCCCTCTACTGGCCTCTTACCACTTCCCAAGTGGTCCGCTTCCAATCTCTTCGCCATATCAATAATCTCTGCCAGACTAGAGTCCACTATAAACAAAAGGGCTTGCCTTAGGGCGTCTCGCAAGCCTTTGTAGAATCTTTTGGCGTACCCTCTATCATCCAGCTCATAGGAGTCAGCGAATCTAGCCAGGTGCTGAAACTCCCGTGGGTACTCCGTCACCGACATGGACCCTTGCTTAAGTTGAAAAAATCTCTCTTCCAGGCCATCCCGAGCAGCCGAGGGGATGAAATGCTCTAAGAAGGCTTCAGAGAATTCGCTCCAACTAATGTCCGTGTACACTCTTCCACAAAAAGTGGAGCCCATGAGGGACTTCCACCACCTTTTGGCGTGCAGCTCTAAGAGTGTCACCACAAGGGTCACCGCCATGTTGTTTGGGCATCTTATTCCTGCCAACAACTCTTGTATAGTGTCGAGCCACTCTTCCGTACGCACTGCCGACTCTGTCCCAACATAAGCGGGAGGGGAGAGAGCTCGGAAAACGCTTAACCAACTAGATCCCGGACCCTGTTGTTGTACAGGTGTCTGCTGAGATTGGGACCTAAAGGCGTCCAGAATATCTGTGAGCGTCTGCCCCAGCTCTTTTTGTTGGAATTGTGTAGGTACGGACGGGGCAGGGGTGCCCCTTACTGGCTCAACAAGTGCTGGGATCTACACATAAGGTACAAACTTAGGGTTAGGTTGGCTAATCTAAGGTTAAAGATGGACAACTTAGTGTGAATTACATATGGGCACACCATTGCTTCCGCTAAGTCAGCTTGTCCCCAAACTGACCAATCAAATGGGGGTGGTACCATTGTTAAGTGACTTTCGCCTTAGAGGATCGTAGCAAGCTGATACCATTTGTAAGACCCCCTCCCGGAACACAAGACACGGCACGAGAGGGGTCTTATGCCCAGAACAGCCGCCTTGCGGTGACACTAGCACTTAGGCTAGCCTGTACCACAAGACGCCTATTATGCCGGCTACCAACAATATCAACAGATAAATGCCAACCCAACCATAGTAATATGAAAGTCAAATCCACACCAAGCACATGTCCATAATATCATAAATAAAGAAGCTACAACAAGCTTCTAATATCAGAGTACGTAAACAGAATTGCCCCGAAGGGGCTACAACAAAATCTCTCTCTCACTCACATCTATAACCGACGGTAGCGACAGTTCCTTCCCTTCAGGCCCTGTCACCCTGGCCTGGTTGTCCGTCTGTATAGCCTGCTGCTCCACCTGCGGGGTTTCCTCCTAAAAAGGAAGACGTAGCAACCGTTAGTCAAAAGACTAAGTGGTTTCACATCCGCTCCCCCGGCGTCTCCTCGGCACCGGGCGGAGAAAGGAACAGGTACAAAATATAAATAACAGTAGTACAACAGGTGAAATGAGTATACATGATATAAGCAGCAACATCAGCAGTGTATAATAAACAAGCTCTTATTCAAATCTACAAACTACAGCAGCAAGAGAGTATATAACTAGAACAGTAAGTAACTCAACTTATATGGATGCCCATACAAGCATATAAGTTGAGGGTCGTTCAGCAGAAAGTAACTCATCGTATAGGAGTGCCCATACAAACTTATACGATGAGGGTCTTGTGTATGTAATGAAGTGCAATGCTATGTATGCAATGCAATGACACACCCATGCTCAAGCACATGCAATCGCTATGTCGACACAGACTTATAGTTCCCACTATTCGAGTAGGTAGCTAACCTCTCAGGCATCAACCGTCGTGGCCAAACGGTGACAATTGAGCGGGCATCTCCATTACTAGGCTGGTCTCCACACTACCTGGCCTAGGCCTCCGTACGCCTCAACGCTAAGAACACAGCAGCGGAGCTCACCTGCGTACTACGGCTCAGCGGGTTCTCTCGGGTAAATATGCACCAAGATCCTATCCCCTGACTGGCCTATGGTATGACACGGAAGGAGCCTCGGAAATAAGCATGAGGACCAAGCCCAACCGTTCACTTGGCACGGAAGGAGCCTCGGGACGTGAACACCGAGGACCAAGCCCAACCGCCCAAGGTCTAACTATCAACTCCCATCGGTGTGACGATTGGCGAGCCCGTAGACCTGCCATACTATCCTTAAACCGGGATCACGACACCGCGTGTCGACTCACACCACATGCAATTCCACAATTCATGGCATGGAAGGAGCCTCGGAGTAAGCACGAGGACCAAGCCCAACCATCCAAAAAATACGGATGGAGCCTCGGGACGTGAACACCGAGGACCAAGCCCAACCGTTCACTTGGCACAGAAGGAGCCTCGGGACTTGAACACCGAGGACCAAGCCCAACCGTCCAATTTTTATCCAACTCAACCTCATTTCCATTAGTGACGGTCTACACTGCACTTGTTAACTTCCACAATGCTACCCGTGGGGAGACGACACTCTAAGCATTGGACTATCCATTCCCTTCCATCAATCCATTGTACATCCTGGTCATGGTTTTAATCATTTACAAATTCTTCCAAATGAATTCAACATATTATAGATGATGCGCATAACGGTGATCTACCAAATATAACAAAGCCTTTCATTCACTTAGGCTTGATTAACATCTCGGCATAGGAATTCAAGTCCTCAAACATCAATCTTCACATTACCTCGGTGATTAACACAAAAGAATTCACCCAACCTCGAGATGAATTGCAACATCTATTCCATCGAATCCAAGTTCATATTATAATCACCTAGAATCGTATATAATCTGGTCAGCAACTTTGACTGAGGATTCCTGTGGCTACAGGTATCGCCTGAAAACGTGCCACCACCCGTTGGAAAGATAATTTTAACGGCTACGACTTTCGTGTTTAGTCGAAGGCCCAGATCTGGTCACATCATACCAGAAATGCAACTCGAAGTCTGGTTCGTATAGGATACAGATAACTTCCAACCGCAGCAGATTCAAACGGACTTTTCCGTGGCTAAAGGTATCGCATGGAAACGTGCAACCACTCGTTGGAAAGGTAATTTCAAAGGCTACAACTTTCATGTTTAGTTGAAAGCACAAATCAGCACCCTTCTTGCTTAAAAATAGCCAAGAAGGTCGCTGCGTGCAGAATACAGATTCTACACGCATCTTGAAGCGAAGTGAACGGCATCCGTTCATCTTCCTCCTCAAGCGATTTTCCCCAAATCGCAACCAGAAGTTCCTCCACCCTTATTCTCCCTCTGAGGCCATTTCCTCTTCACGAGACCACCCCCATCATCACTTTGAAGCGAGGAGAGGTTGAAGATTACTAAGCTTTAGAGCACGAGTTCTAGCATGGCCTTCCTAGAAAGCTTCATCTCACACATCCAGACTCTTTTGAGTCGATGTCTTGCCTAAGAATAACTACAGATCTAGCACCAAGGGAGAGGGGAGGAAACTCACCTCATTTTTGGCGTTTCCTCCGTTGCCGGCCATGGATCGCGTTATTCTCCGTGGCGGCATCCTTGGCTTCGTTAGCAGTGTTCTTCCACTGAAACGACGGAGCTTTTCCTCCAGAATCCGGCTCCGGCGACTCGCGATATCTCCTCCTCCACTCCCGTCGGTTTGCACGGTGACGGCTTGACAAGAACGATCGGCTAGGGTTTGGTTTACTCCCTTTTTATATTATATATTAGGCTAACCCCTTCCGCCACGTGTCACTCTCTAATTGGACCGCCCAAATTAGGTTTCATTTGAAGTGACCGGTCCAAGGATCATTCAGCACGAATCCCGAAGTCCGGTTCAGTCCGCCTGTACAAGCCGGCGAATCTGCCTGGGTGAAGAAAACGCCCAAGTAAAATTCGGCGGAAATCAGTCGCCATTCTCGCCGATCGGCGAGAATCGTCAGGTCATTCTCGACGATCAGTGAGAACCGTCAGGTCATTCTCGACGAATTCGTCGGGAATCAACAATGATTCCCGATGATTTTCCCTTAGCCTTTTTACTGGACATCCTGCGTTGATTGCGTTGAGTATTCTCAGCGATACTCGACGATCGGTGGGAATCGCCGAGCATTCTCGCCGAATTTCCCTTAGTCTACTTGCAGCTCTGTGTCCGGCGGGTATCGACCACCGATACCCGTCGAATCGGCGAGAATCAGTCCTCCATTCTCGACGATCGACGAGCATCAACCTCCATTCTCGACGACTTTTACTTAGCCGAGTTCCCTCATCTCGGCTACTGGTTGGGGTAACCTTGAACCCAACCCTACACTTATTTTATGCACCAGACACCTCGCGTCGGTGCACCCCGAGCCCGAGTTGAGTCTCTTGACTCAGAACACGTGCGAGGGGCCTAACGCGAAATGACATACCATATTATATTCTGCATGACTTCCAGATTACAGAGCCCTGGATGCAATATTCCAAAAATCAGTTAAAGGCTATGAAGAAGAAAAGGAAACTGGACCAGTATGAGAAAGGATCCTCTCAGTATCAACCTCCTCCTCCTCCTCCAGATTCAGGATCTGGCGGAGGCTCTGCATTTCAATCTTCAGATTCAAAGCAAAGTTTCTCTCAACCCTCTCGAAGATATCAGCCCATAGGACAGTATCAAAAAGGTTATCATTCAAGAAGAGGACAACACAGAGGAAGTCAGAGAGAATATAGAACCTATTCCAAACAACAAAGGGAAGGACAAGGGCATATGGATTCAACTCAAGGTCCTTTTCCTTACAAACTCAGAGATACTGTTGTTACAAGAACATCTACTGCTTCAGAAACCATAAATAGATATGAACCTTCAATCCCTTTTGAGGATCCAAAAAACAATCCTTTATCATGGACTGCCAGGATGAAAGAGCTTTGCGCTCTAGATAAGTTGAAAAAGGCCAGAGAATAAGGGAAAGATACTTATAACATCACTACACTTTCAGAACAAAGAAAGACAGAACTGGAGAGATATGCTTCAAGAAAGTTCTTTGATCTAGAAGATTACATGAAACTGCATCTTGAGGCTGTAGTTCCAAGGCCCAGATCCCAAACCTCCTTAGGTGCAGAAGATGACAGAAGATCAAAGAAAGATGCTCTCAATCCCAACATGGAGATTTTATTTAAGAAAGGCAGTGAAAGGAAATGAATTCTGTAAGCAGACAATACATCTATATCTGATCTTTTGCTGATTTCCTTTTGAGTTCTGCAATGCTGCTTTGATTATCTTTTCTACTTGTTAGTTTAGTTTTTTTGTTTCTGTATGTATGATTCTGTATTTCCTGATTTTGTCCTGTAAATAGTAATCCTAACCCAAATAGGGGGAGATTGTTGGAACACCCTATTACTAATTTGGGCAAGGATCACTGTGTTATTAGGAAAATTGTTTGATCTAGTTGTTTAGTTGAAAATGTCAAATTAGAATGAGTCTAGGGCTTAGAACTTAGGTTTGGAGCTGCCCCTAGGACCATTAAGAGATCAGGACTAAGTACCGAGACAAGGCAATTTTCGTCGAGCTCAAGGTCAACGAAACGTCGAACTTCGTTCGACGTTCTCTGAGCTCAACTCTGCAAGTCGTCGAACTCCGGTCGACGATCTTCAAGCTCAGATCGACGTTTTGTCTTCAGCTATTTTCCAAATTGTTGAGCTCAGGTCGACGATCGTAGAGCTCAGGTCGACATTTTCTGTCTGCTGTGAAAATCCAATCTCTGAGCTCAGTTCAACGATCGTAGAGCTCAGATCGATGATTTTTGTGAGAGATTGACGCTTTAAGAATTCAAAGTCAAGAACAGTTATGGAATTAATTCAAATTCTTTCAGAGTTATTTTCTACATTTATTACAAAGGATTTTCTAGCCGTTTCAAGCAATCTGATGCAAGTTTCAAGGAAGGACTAAATGGAATGTTGCTTAGGACTTTCCCCAGAGACAGTTGTCATTTATGAAAGTCATTTATGACTGAGTAACGACCATCTAAGTCAGATTTTTGATATATTCCTCCAAAAGAGAATAGAAACAACAACAATATACAGAGAATAAAAAGAGACACAAAAGAATTAGATTACAACACAGAAGATTGAATAATACAAGTTCTCTGATCAACAGTTCATCTTCTGTGATTTTCAAATCTACTGAATCTTCAAGAACACAAAAAAATTTCTGCTATAGAGGAGATCTTCTGCTACTCAACTCCTCCAAATCTTCAAGTGTTGAAAAGCTTCAACATCAAGGACTCCAGACACCAAACATTTCAGCATCTGCTGGAATCATCTTTTGCTGGAGATCTGAAGCATCTAAAGACCTATCACCCTAGAAGAGCTTTCACTTTTGAACCATTCTACATCTCAGGGGGAGCTTTGACAACATCAACAATACACTAGTCTTCTCTCAGTGATTTGAGACAGAGAATACATCATCACCTTTTTATTTTACCACCATCTGTACAAGGTTATCTCTCCCTTCAAAAGTGAACTCTTGGTTTCTGAGACCTGATCAAAACAAAGTGGTGGCAAGACACCTGATCAAAAAATTTGGTTTGGTTTTTGAGCACCTTATCAAAAGCTCATTGGTGCCCAGGACACCTAATCAACCCTTCCTACAGTGGATTCCTACCTAGGGTGATAGAAGAGTGGATGTACCCAGGTTGTTGGGGAACCACTATAGATCCATGTGTCTTCTGGTTGCTGTGTGTTTGTCTTTGCTGTGTGCTATGTGATTATTTATCTCTTGCTTTAGTTTTTACCTCACTGCAAGCACCTTACACATATATGAATGAAACGGGATAGATACTACTCTAGAGGGGGGTGAATAGAGTAATAAAAAATTGCACTGGCAAAGTTGACTGTCTACTCAACTCCCTTTGAGTTAATTGCGGAATGAAGGTTATAGATATTTGAGATGAAACCCTAAAGCCTAACACAAATGTTGTGCACAAAAGGCAGCCAACTGTAATTACAGTTAAGGCTTGGAATCCTAAACAGCAACTAGCAATCCTAGTTAAAATCTAATCACAGCCAATCAGCATAGAGAATTAATTAAATAATCCAGATGACACAAGAGATTTGTAGTGGTTCCCCAAACAACTTGGGTACGTCCACTCTTCTACCAACAAGGTAGGAATCCACTCAGGTTTTTGATCAGGTGCCCTGCCACCAACAAGATCTGCTTCAGGTAGATCCAGAAACCCTTTAGACTTTTGATCATGTGTCTAAAAACCAACACAAGTTTTTGATCAGGTGCCCTGCCACAAAGGTATACTTTTGAAGGGAGTAATAACCCTTTACAGGAGGGGGAAAGGAGGTTAAGATGTCTTCTCTATTTTACAATAGATTAGAGAAGCACAATAACTTGCACTGAGCTAGAAAGCTCTAAAGAGTCAAGGCTCCCCCTGCCTAAAAGAACGTCTAGGTGAAGTCTTGCTTCAGTGCAGAAACACTTCAGAAAATCTGAAGGAAAAAGCTATAAGAAGATAAAGAATATGAGATAAAAATTCTTCTTTAGGCAGCTATCTTCTTCTTCTTCAAAAAGCTCTGAGTGAAAATCTTCCTGTAAGCAGGAGAACTCAGGTTGAAGAAGAGTGAAGAGCTAAAACTTCTTCTCAGTTGGATGCGAACGAGCTGAGAGCAGTTGTAAACTGTAAGTTGTAAGCTTGAATGCTGCTGTTAGCTTTTGAACTCCTTTTTCCTGAATGAACTGGTTTTTGTCTATGTGAACTAGTTGATTTCTTTCTCCAAAGAATTCTTTATATAACAGAAGCAGCAACGGCTCTAATTTGAGTTTGAATCTTATCTTCTACTGAAATCTGCAAGCTGGGCTGCAAATAGCATAAAGCAAAAACACATACTGCAGACAGATATCCTATAAGAGGATAAAGCTTTTTAAGAAGCTACAAATAACTCTGATAAAATAATACTAGAGAAAGTCACATCAGAAGAGACTCTTTATAGCCAAGGAAGACTTTCTGAGTCTAATGGCTATAAGGGACAGCCTGACAGATAAAGCAGAAATCATATCTCAGCTAATAAGACAAACAACTTTGTCAGAAAAAGATTGGCTCATGCATAAGGAATGGATCAGATATTGCATGGAAATAATATCACAACTTTATTCAA
This sequence comes from Platanthera zijinensis, assembly GCA_039513925.1. Classification (NCBI taxonomy): domain Eukaryota; kingdom Viridiplantae; phylum Streptophyta; class Magnoliopsida; order Asparagales; family Orchidaceae; genus Platanthera; species Platanthera zijinensis. Next base: position 41,570,195 of record CM077091.1, on the reverse strand, counting down.
GTAATATTTTATAAAATATGCCAAAATAAATATGAAATAAATCACATCATAGAAGATGACAAAATTACTCAAGACATACAGCAAAACGTCGAACGACCCTCGGAGATCGTCGACCGAAGCACAGAGATCGTCGACCTATCAGACAGATAGTCGAACGATCTAGATAGTCGAACTATCAAAGAAGATAGTCGAACTACCACAACAGATAGTCGAACTATCAGGACAGATTATCGAGCTATCAGATAGTCGATCTATCAGGACAGATAGTCAAACTATCAATGCAGACAGAACGTCGACCAACTGAGAGACGATCGTCGAACAGTCGATAGACGATAGTCGAGCGGCGTTCGACCATAGTCGAACGAAAAACAACTTAACCAAATTTACAACTGGAAAAGTGACGCCTCTAAAACTAGAGCAACAAACTAAACAACTAACCTTTGACCATTAGTAAATCTTGGGTCAAGAGACAGAAAGAGAAGACTGAACTCAAATCAAAACTAGGGTACCAACAATCTCCCCCTATTTGAGTTAAGTCTCTCAACAATTAAATACAAAACTAAATACTGAAAATAAATAAAATGCATGAAGAGAATTAACTAAGCAGATAACATCAATCAATCAGATAAGCAAATAACTGTCAATCAATGAATTTTTAAGATGCTTCAGAATTAGGTTTAGGTTGAGAAGAACTAGGAATGAAAGTAATTTTTCTAGAAGGATCTAGAGTTTCTCTTCTTGACAACTTCAAGGTCTTGTTCTCCAATGATTTTCAATTCTGACGCTCTTGGGACAACTGCCTAAGGATGCTTTTCCATGTATTTTGAAGGACCAAATACCTCAGGTATAACCTGGAATTTATCGAGCTCCTTCATTCTGTATTTTGACATAGTGGTTAATCCTGCAGTATCTTTGCCTTCAGCTTTAGCTTTCTTAATTTGAGCTGAACCCACAAGTTCAAGAAAACGAGCCATCCTGTAATTAGGATCAAGCTCTGGGCTTTCATACACATTTTCAGAAGATGTATCAACTGGCTCTTTATCCTTAATAACTAGATAAGAAGGAGGAGCAGACTCAGCAAATATCTTGCTAGATTTTTCAGAGAAAATAATTCGCTTACCTTTTGAAACATCCTTCACAGCTTGGTCTGGCTTTGGAGAGGTTGAGCTCTTGAGTTCTTTGGAAGGAGGAGGAGAAAAAGTTGGTCTTTGATACACCACCTCCTTTACTTATTCCTTAACAACAGCATCAAGTCTTTGATAGCCAGATTGAGTTTTACCTTGATATCCTTGAGAACTTCTCCTTTGTGATGACTGAGTTGGGTTGAACCTGTCAGACTGAGCAGCAGGGTTTGCAGATTGGTTTCTATAGGCTCCTGCACTGGGAGGTGGAGGAGGAGGACCTCTAGGAGTCCATCTTGGGACATGACTGTCATACCTCTTTGACTTCTTCCTTTGCTTCTGCTGATTTTTAGAAAACGCCATCCAATGCTGGAAATCTTTTGATTTAGGATCAATTCCTTTCAGGATATAGTAGGGAGTATCATTATCTGGATTTGGAGGAGGAGGAGCCATAGCTTTCCTTTTCTTTTTAGCAGATCTTTTTCTTTTAGACTCATCAGATTCATTAGAATCAATCTCATCCTCGGAATTTGAAGAATTAGGAAGATCATATGGATCAATTGCTTCTTGCACAGCTCTTTCCTTTTCTTTTAGAGCAGCTTTTTCTAATTCTTCTTCCATGGCATCCTGTGCTAGGAGAGCATCTAAATCCAATCCAGGGGAATCATCCCATACAGTAGACTTTTCAATTTGAGCATCTGAAGCCTTTTCTTGTTGATCAGAAACTATCATGGTGACCAGTTCTACTTGCACTGCTAGCTGAGCTGGTTGAGCAGCCTCAGAAACTTGAGCAACTGGTTCTGGTTCAGTTTGAACTTCTGTAGCTGGTTGGTGATCAGGCTCTTGAATATCTAATACTTCTTCCATTTTATTTGTAATATTATGAATAAAATTTTGCTAAATGACATCGAATCATTCCTTCCAGGTATTCCCAAACTATCATATCAGTTATCATGTCTAAAAAGTGAGTAAAAGGGATACCTTCAGAATTGTCCTTTGAGTTTCCTAACTCCCATAATTCATCTAGAAAGGAAGTGATAACTCCTTCTAGGTATAGGGCGACCAGGGGAGTAGAACATTCTTCTAGGCAAACTTTGACAATAAATTTAGACTTCAATAAGGCATCAGAAATTTCTTTTTCAGACAAACTTTGAGGAGTTGATTCTTCTATTTCTTTCTCTGCAACTACAGGAGGATCTGCTGGAGGGGAGGCCAAGGCAGCTCAGAGACATCTTCATTAAGCATCTCCCCTTGCCTGATTTCAGTAGATACTGAAACCAGGCCCCTAGATGAAGAGGGCTCATCAGACATTGAGAGTGCTCGGATGGCAGCAGTCAAAGAAGAGATGAAGGATGCAAGGGGAGAAATTGCCTCTTCAATCATAATTTTGATCGAAGGAGTAATTAACTCCATGATGCTAAAAATGAATGCTGGAGTGATTTAGAATGATGAAGGGGGAATCTCAATGGATGGATGATCAGCAGGAATGGTGTATTCTTGATGAACTGGAGAATGAACTGGAGATGGAACTGGAGATGGAGAGTGATGGGTGGATGCACGATGATCAATGTGATCTGAAGAAGGAATTGGAGACTGATGAGGAGTAGAAATCTCAGAAACCAATAAATCAAAACTGGGATGTGAGATCCCAGCAAGATGAGAAGGGAAAGGAGATGCAGGAGGTGATGCATGGAGAATTGTAGATGAATCAGGAAGATGAGAAGCAGAAGGTCGTACTTCAATTGAGGTTGAGGGAACTTTAACTGAAGTAGACGGCAATGCAGATGAAGAAGATGGAAGGGAGAGATTTGCTGAGCCAGCTTCTTGTAGGAGAGGAGTGACTAAGGCAGTCCTGGTGTTCTCAGATGCAGCTGGAGCAACCCCTGCAGGAACGGGATTCAGAAAAGTCCTTTTCCACTTGCCGAACAAGGTTGGATCCATCTTCTTACTGGCATTGATGGAGGTAGCAGCTGAAACTAACAGATGGTGATATTTTTCCTTCAGAAAAATCCCAACCACCCTACCCAGGGTGACTTCTTTCTTACTGTTCTTTTTCCTTAATAAATCAAACAATACTCCTGCCCAGTTAATCTTCTTTTTATTCACAATTGCACACATTAGGGCAATCTGTTGCCTTGTAATGTTGTCATGGGCAGAGTGCTTTCCCAATAGCACTTTTCCGATGAGTTCAGCAAGGAACTTAATCTTAAATGGAAAATTCACCTTAAGCAGCTTAGAGGGAATGCCTTCGGCATGTCCCAGCTCTGTCAGCATTCTCCCAAACTCTGGGGTATCTTGCTCGTAATCTTCTTCCCCATTTATCAATCCAAAAATTTCAATTAAAAATGACGGGAGTCAATGTTAATTCTTCTCCGCCAATTGTTCCGGTCATAGAATCGTCATTTGAAGACGAAGTAAATGCCCATTCTTTGATCTCTTGAATGTTTATCTTTATCCTGGAGGACATGAGCTTTTCCAAACCTTGATCTTTGCATAGATTGAGAATTTCCACTATTCCAGATTCGCAGCAACTGAAAGAATCGAAATCCACATTGAAGCCTGCATCGAACTTCACCACTGTCAGGAGCGCTGGATTTATCGCCATTGAAGGGGCTGTAGAAGACGTGGGAGACGGCGAAGGCGGAACGACAGAAATCGCGAGATAAAGAGCAAGCGGGAAGTCGGAATGCAAGAAGACGCTCTCCGTCGACGATAAAAAGAAAGATCTCTTAACCTAGGTCGACCATCGACTTTATATTAAAACAACGATCGTCGATCTATTTAAAAGATACTGGAGACGATGGTCGAACGGTCGTTCGACGATCGTTCCTAAAGCAGAGTAGTCGATCCATCATTCGACTATTTCTGTCTTCACAAACAACAAGCTGTCGTCAACCATATATCGACGATAGGCTCAACCTGTTCGACGATCTTCGAACGCCGGTCGACGATCTTCAAGCAGATAAGCTATCATCAATCATAGGTCGACGATAGGCTTGATCCGATCGACTATCTTCGAGCGTCGTTCGACGATCTTCAAACAGGTTTCAACAAGGCAGACGTCACACTTAGTCTCTTCCATTAATCATGCCTAGTTGAACCAAAAAGAACAGATGCTTCTGTTCATCTAAGGGCTTGGTGAATATATCACCTCTCTGAAGGTCTGTGGATATGAACTCAAGGCTGATCTTGTTCTTTTCCACACAATCTCTCAAGAAATGGTGCCGGATCTCAATGTGTTTCGTTCTAGAGTGGTGCATAGGATTTTGTGCAATAGAGATAGCACTGGTACTGTCACACATGATTTTTGTGTTCTTGTGTGAGTACCCATAATCCAAAAGCTAGTTTTGTATCCACAGGATCTGTGATCAACAACTAGCAGCTGCTATATATTCAGCTTCTGCAGTTGAAGTTGAGATAGAAGCCTACTTCTTACAGAACCAAGAGACCAATCTCTCTCCCAGGAACTGACAAGTTCCTGAGGTACTTTTCCTATCAACTCGACAACAAGCATAATCAGAATCTGAGTATCCAATTAACTCAAACTCTGATTCAGCTGGGTACCAAAGTCCTAGATTTGGACATCCCTTCAGGTATCTAAAGATTCTCTTGAGAAGAATCAGATGAGATTCCTTGGGGTTGACCTGGAATCTAGCACAAAGGCATGTAGCAAACATTATATCTAGCCTACTTGCAGTTAAATACAATAGGGAACCAACAATGGCCCTATAATTCTTTTGATCAACAGGCTTTCCCTGATCATCAGAATCTATAACTATATTAGTAGCCATAGGTGTATGCATTGCTAAAGCATCAGTCATCCCAAACTTCTTTACCAATTCCTTGGCATATTTGGATTGGGAGATGAAGATGCCATCAGCATCTTGCTTTACTTGGAGACCAAGAAAGTAAGACAGCTCACCCATACTACTCATCTCAAACTTGGAATGCATCAAGTCAGAGAACTTTTTGCAAAGTTTGGGATCAGTGGAACCAAAAATAATGTCATCCACATACACTTGAACTAACAGGATTGTGTTCTTGTGGTGCTTGACGAAAAGGGTTCTATCAACTACTCCCCTAACAAAGTTGTGCTCTAACAGGAAACTAGCTAAAGTCTCATACCAGGCTCTGGGTGCTTGTTTGAGTCCATAAAGAGCTTTTTGCAACTTGAAAACATGTGAGGGCTGAGTTGAAGAAACAAACCCAGGTGGTTGTTCAACAAATACCTCTTCCTTTAGCTTTCAATTTAGAAAGGCACTTTTGACATCCATATGAAAAACTTTAAACTTCATATAGGCTGTATAGGCTAGAAAGATCCTTATTGCCTCTAGCCTTGCAACAGGAGCAAAGGTTTGGTCATAATCTATACCTTCCTCCTGTCTGTAGCCCTGAGCTACAAGCCTAGCTTTGTTCCTTACAATGATTCTATTTGCATCCAACTTGTTTCTATACACCCACCTGGTGCCTATGATCAGTTGGCCTTTAGGTCTTGGAACCAAAGTCCATACTTTACATCTTTCAAACTTATTAAGTTCCTCTTGCAGAGCAATGATCCAGTGGGGATCTAGCTCAGCATCTTTAATGGTGAGGGGCTCAATCTGTGAAAGGAAACAAGCATGCATCACATCCTATCTTAACTGATGTCTTGTTTGAAAACCAGCTGATATGTCTTCTATCACTTGAGATGTAGGATGATCTCTAAGTGAGACAACATCAGCAGGTGGGATGTGATCTTCAGCAATAGTTGGGATTAATTCCTCAGGAGGAATTTGACCTACTATTGGTGGTACAGCAACACCTTCTACACAGTCTTCATCACTGTCTGATTCAGTGATATGAAGAGTTGAAAGATGGAGAATCTCTTGAGTAACATCTTTGCTAGATTCCGATACCTGTAATGAACTTGAGGAAGGGGAAGTTTCCTTCTCCTTGTAAAACATTTGAAATTCATCAAAGGACACATGAACAAACTCTTCAATTTTAGAGGATGATTTATTAAATACCCTATAAGCTTTGCTTACTTGGGAATATCCAAGAAAAATTCCCATTGAAGCTTTTACTTCAAACTTTCTAAGGTATTCTTTATTATTATTATGAATATAAACTACATAACCAAATACTCTAAAATAATTTATTTTAGGTTTCTTTCCTTTAAGCAACTCATAAGGAGTTTTACACTTAAGCTTGTGTATCAGACTTCTATTCAAGACATAGTTGGCTGTACTAACAGCTTCTGCCTAATAGGAAAGAGGCATATTAGCATCTGCCAACAATGTGCCAGTAGCTTCAATCAGGGTTCTTTTCTTCCTTTCAACTACCCCATTTTGTTGGGGAGTTCTAGGAGCTGAGAAGCTATGTTTGATACCTTCTCTCTCACAGAATTCTTGCATGAGAAGAGAGTCAAACTCAGTATCATGATCACTTCTGATCAAGGCCACATGAGTAGAGTACTCAGTCTGCACACATAATAGAAAATCTGTAAGGGCTTTGAAGTTATCAGCCTTAGTTCTCAAAAAGAACACCCAAGTGAACCTAGAGAAGTCATCTACAATGACTAGGTGTAATACTTCCCTCCTAAACTCTGTACATTTATTGGGCCAAATAGGTCCAAATGTAATAAATACAGAATTCTAGGAGAATCACTTTTATTTACTGATTTAAATGAATTCTTGGTTTGCTTGCCTAATTGACAAGCCTTGCATAGGCTCTCCTTCTTGTAGGGGCAAGAAGGTAAACCTCTAACAAGGTTGTGTTTAGATAACCTAGATATATTCTTGAGGTTAACATGGCTAAGCCTTTTATGCCATAAAGTATTGTTATTTGTTACTTCATTAAATAAGCAGATTTCAGAGTGAGTTGAGTTAAAATCTACTAAGTAAATATTACCTTATCTAATACCTACTAACACAACATTATTATTTAAAGTAATATTACAAAGAGAGTTAGAAAATGATACCTGGTATCCAGCATCACATAACTGACTTACTGAAATGAGATTATGCTTCAGTCCAGTTACATAAGCAACTCTCTTGAATGTTACAGCTCCAATTGTCATCCTGCCATAGCCTTCAGTTTGACCACAGCTTGAATCTCCAAAGATCACCTTTGGGCCAAGCTTGGCCTTGAACCTTGACAGATGTTCTTTATTTCCTGTCATATGCTTGGAGCAACCACTATCCAAATACCACTTATTCTGAGTGATAGGATAGGTCTTTACCTGTAGAAAAATAAGTTAAACATTGTGGACCCAGGTAACCTTGGGTCCCTTGTTTTTCACATAAGAAAAACTGGAAATAAATGAATAAGCGGGTTGAGGGTGATAACCTAACGGGTAAGATCTCCTAGGTGGGATTCTCCATGCAGATGATGGGTCCATGAACCTAGGGTTTCTATTCATATTCGGGTTTCTAAAGTTCTGGTTGAAGTTTTGAAATTCATATTGAAAACGTCGATCAACGTTCGACGATTGGTGCTCAGATCGTCAATCTCCATTCGACCATTGGGCCTACGATAGTCGAGCAGCGTTCGACGCTCTTTGTATTTCCTTAAATTTTTGTTTTCTTTTCTCTCTCTTAGCTTTATTTAAAGCTTTATTAACCTGATTAAATTGCTCAGTGTTCTTTATCCCATCAGCTGAGATAAAGTTCACTGGAGTTGAAAGATGGTTTTTAAGAATGATTGGGGGTTCACTAGAAGATGCTCCTAAGACTAATTTATTATTGCCTGACCTAGTGTTAGACATTCTGGTTATTTCAAGCAACTTAAGGCTTCTACTATTCAGAGATTCTTCTAACCTTTTGGACTTAGCTAATTCATTCTTAAGGAATTTTATTTCTTCACTAGAATTAGTGAGTTCTGCTGTTAACCTAATGTTTTCATTAGAAATTAATTCAGATTTAGCTAGTTTATTTCTAAGCTCTTTTATTTCCTTTTCAGAACTAATTAAATCTAAACACAAAGATTTAAAATCTGATTTAAATTAATCAGATGTAAAATCGTAAGAAGACAATACCTCATCTTCTGTTGGCATTTCTTCATCAGAATCTGAACTATCTGCAGCTCAGTGATTGCTGCATGCATCAATTGCCATCAGGCAAACTTCCTTTGCCTTCTTTTCTTCTTCATCCTTACTGGAGCTTGAGGAGGAAGATTCCTCATCAGAATCGCTCCAGGTTTCAGCAACAAAACCTCTCTCCTTCTTTTTGTTCTTGTAGGAGGATGGCTTGGAATGCTTCCTGTGTTGATCCTTGTCTTTCCTTTTATCTTTATTCTTTTCCTCTGGACAGTCTGGAAGAATATGTCCAGGCTTCCTGCAACCATAGTAAATTATTTCTTTAGTAGAAGTACGATCATACCTTGGTTTTTCTTCATACTTTGAAGATTTCTTTCTGAATTCTTTTCTTCCTATCTTGAGAAACCTTTTGGCAAATAATGCCATCAGTTCCTCATTGGACTGGATTCCTTCAAAAGCATCAGCAGCTTTAAGAGCAAGGGTTTGCTCTTTTCTTGTGGGAGTTGGAGTCTTTGCTTCAGCCTCAGCTTCCCTGGACTTCATCACTTGCTCAAAGGACTTGAGCTTGCCAAGGAGGGCTTCTGTTGAGATTTCTGTTGTGCTTCTGGCCTCCTTGATAGGCCAGATCCTCAGATCCCATGTGCTAGGGAAGCACATAAGAATCTTATCATTGACCTCTATCAATGAAATATCCTTATCAAGAGTCCTAAGCTCATTGATGATTGAGCTGAGCCTTGTGTACATTGCTTCAACTGATTCAGCATCAGTTTTCTTGAAATTCTCATACTGGGAGATAAGGTTGGACCTTCTGTCCTTCCTTTCATCAACTGAACCAGCTACAATCTGGTTCAGTGTATCCCACATTGCTTTTGCTGAGTAGCAGTCAGCAACCTTCTGGAATACTTCATCAGACATTGTCTGAGCAAGAATATTCATTGCCTTAGCATCTGCTACCTTTGCCTTTTTGTATTCATCATTGTAATCTGGAGGAGGCACTGCACTCATATCAGTTGATGATAAAGTAGTAGCAGCAGCAGGTTCTCTTGGTGGTCCTGTCAAAATAAAAGCAAAAATACGCTCATCAATAGAGTTCATATATAACTTAATCCTTGCCTTCCAGATGCTAAACTTAGCTAAGTTGCATGCTTGAGGTCTGGTGCTAGAGTAATCCTTGGACTGGGCCATGATAGTGAAAGTGAATATCTATAATCCATGGTATCTATCAGGATCTTGTGACTTAGGTGTTAGCCTATAAAGTAAGACAACCTCCCTCTAATACCAATTGAAAGAAAAGGGATAGATACTACTCTAGAGGGGGGGTGAATAGAGTAATAAAAAATTGCACTAGCAAAGTTGACTGTCTACTCAACTCCCTTGGAGTTAATTGCGGAATGAAGGTTATAGATATTTGAGATGAAACCCTAAAGCCTAACACAAGTGTTGTGCACAAAAGGCAGCCAACTGTAATTACAGTTAAGGCTTGGAATCCTAAACAGCAACTAGCAATCCTAGTTAAAATCTAATCACAGCCAATCAGCACAAAGAATTAATTAAACAATCCAGACGACACAAGGGATTTATAGTGGTTCCCCAAACAACTTGGGTACGTCCACTCTTCTACCAACAAGGTAGGAATCCACTCAGGTTTTTGATCAGGTGCCTTGCCACCAACAAGATCTGCTTCAGGTAGATCCAGAAACCCTTTAGACATTTGATCAGGTGTCTAAAAACCAACACAGGTTTTTGATCAGGTGCCCTGCCACCAACGTATACTTTTGAAGGGAGTAATAACCCTTTATAGGAGGGGGAAAGGAGGTTAAGATGTCTTCTCTATTTTACAATAGATTAGAGAAGCACAAAAACTTGCACTGAGCTAGAAAGCTCTAAAGAGTCAAGGCTCCCCCTGGCTAAAAGAACGTCCAGGTGAAGTCTTGCTTCAGTGCAGAAACACTTCAGAAAATCTGAAGGAAAAAGCTACAAGAAGATAAAGAATCTGAGATAAAAATTCTTCTTTAGGCAGCTATCTTCTTCTTCTTCTTCAAAAAGCTCTGAGTGATAATCTTCTTGTAAGCAGGAGAACTCAGGTTGAAGAAGAGTGAAGAGCTAAAACTTCTTCTCAGTTGGATGTGAACGAGCTGAGAGCAGTTGTAAACTGTAAGTTGTAAGCTTGAATGCTGCTGTTAGCTTTTGAACTCCTTTTTCCTGAATGAACTAGTTTTTGTCTATGTGAACTAGTTGATTTCTTTCTCCAAAGAATTCTTTATATAACAGCAGCAGCAATGTCTCTAATTTGAGTTTGAATCTTGTCTTCTACTGAAATATGCAAGCTGGGCTGCAAATAGCATAAAGCAAAAAAACATACTGCAGACAGATATCCTATAAGAGGATAAAGCTTTCTAAGAAGCTGCAAAAAACTCTGATAAAATAATACTAGAGAAAGTCACATCAGAAGAGACTCTTTACAGCCAAGGAAGATGCTCTCAATCCCAACATGGAGATTTTATTTAAGAAAGGCAGTGAAAGGAAATGAATTCTGTAAGCAGACAGTACATCTATATCTGATCTTTTGCTGATTTCCTTTTGAGTTCTGCAATGCTGCTTTGATTATCTTTTCTACTTGTTAGTTTAGTTTTTTTGTTTCTATATGTATGATTCTGTATTTCCTGATTATGTCCTGTAAATAGTAATCCTAACCCAAATAGGGGGAGATTGCTGGAACACCCTATTACTAATTTGGGCAAGGATCACTATGTTATTAGGAAAATTGTTTGATCTAGTTGTTTAGTTGAAAATGTCAAATTAGAATGAGTCTAGGGCTTAGAACTTAGGTTTGGAGCTGCCCCTAGGACCATTAAGAGATCAGGACTAAGTACCGAGACAAGATAATTTTCGTCGAGCTCAGGTCAACGAAACGTCGAACTTCGTTCGACGTTCTCTGAGCTCAACTCTGCAAGTCATCGAACTCCGGTCGACGATCTTCAAGCTCAGATCGACGTTTTGTCTTCAGCTATTTTCCAAATCGCTGAGCTCAGGTTGACGATCGTAGAGCTCAGGTCGACGTTTTCTGTCTGCTGTGAAAATCCAATCTCTGAGCTCAGTTCAATGATCGTAGAGCTCAGATCGACGATTTTTGTGAGAGATCGGCGCTTTAAGAATTCAAAGTCAAGAACAGTTATGGAATTAATTCAAATTCTTTCAGAGTTATTTTCTGCATTTATTACAAAGGATTTTCTAGCCGTTTCAAGCAATCTGATGCAAGTTTCAAGGAAGGACTAAATGGAATGTTGCTTAGGACTTTCCCCAGAGACAGTTGTCATTTATGAAAGTCATTTATGACTGAGTAACGACCATCTAAGTCAGATTTTTGATATATTCCTCCAAAAGAGAATAGAAACAACAACAATATACAGAGAATAAAAAGAGACACAGAAGAATTAGATTACAACACAGAAGATTGAATAATACAAGTTCTCTGATCAACAGTTCATCTTCTGTGATTTTCAAATCTACTGAATCTTCAAGAACACAAAAAAATTTCTGCTATAGAGGAGATCTTCTGCTACTCAACTCCTCCAAATCTTCAAGTGTTCAAAAGCTTCAACATCAAGGACTCTAGACACCAAACATTTCAGCATCTACTGGAATCATCTTTTGCTGGAGATCTGAAGCATCTAAAGACCTATCACCCTAGAAAAGCTTTCACTTTTGAACCATTCTACATCTCAGGGGGAGCTTTGACAACATCAACAATCCACTAGTCTTCTCTCAGTGATTTGAGACAGAGAATACATCATCACCTTTTTATTTTACCACCATCTATATATGGTTATCTCTCCCTTCAAAAGTGAACTCTTGGTTTCTGAGACCTGATCAAAACTAAGTGGTGGCAAGACACCTGATCAAAAAATTTGGTTTGGTTTTTGAGCACCTTATCAAAAGCTCATTGGTGCCCAGGACACCTAATCAACCCTTCCTACAGTGGATTCCTACCAAGGGTGGTAGAAGAGTGCATGTACCCAGGTTGTTGGGGAACCACTATAGAACCTTGTGTCTTCTAGTTGCTGTGTGTTTGTCTTTGCTGTGTGCTATGTGATTATTTATCTCTTGCTTTAGTTTTTACTTCACTGCAAGCACCTTACACATATATGAAAGAAAAGGGATAGATACTACTCTAGAGGGGGGGGGGGTGAATAGAGTAATAAAAAATTGCACTAGCAAAGTTGACTGTCTACTCAACTCCCTTGGAGTTAATTGCGGAATGAAGATTATAGATATTTGAGATGAAACCCTAAAGCCTAACACAAGTGTTGTGCATAAAAGGAAGCCAACTGTAATTACAGTTAAGGCTTGGAATCCTAAACAGCAACTAGCAATCCTAGTTAAAATCTAATCACAACCAATCAGCACAGAGAATTAATTAAACAATCCAGAAGACACAAGGGATTTATAGTGTTTCCCCAAACAACTTGGGTACGTCCACTCTTCTACCAACAAGGTAGGAATCCACTCAGGTTTTTGATCAGGTGCCCTGCCACCAACAAGATCTGCTTCAGGTAGATCCAGAAACCCTTTAGACTTTTGATCAGGTGTCTAAAAACCAACACAGGTTTTTGATCAGGTGCCTTGCCACCAAGAAATACTTTTGAAGGGAGTAATAACCCTTTACAGGAGGGGGAAAGGAGGTTAAGATGTCTTCTCTATTTTACAATAGATTAGAGAAGCACAATAACTTGCACTGAGCTAGAAAGCTCTAAAGAGTCAAGGCTACCCATGGCTAAAAGAACGTCCAGGTGAAGTCTTGCTTCAGTGCAGAAACACTTTAGAAAATCTGAAGGAAAAAGCTACAAGAAGATAAAGAATATGAGATAAAAATTCTTCTTTAGGCAGCTATCTTCTTCTTCTTCTTCTTCAAAAAGCTCTGAGTGAAAATCTTCCTATAAGTAGGAGAACTCAGGTTGAAGAAGAGTGAAGAGCTAAAACTTCTTCTCAGTTGGATGTGAACGAGCTGAGAGCAGTTGTAAACTGTAAGTTGTAAGCTTGAATGCTGTTGTTAGCTTTTGAACTCATTTTTCCTGAATGAACTGGTTTTTGGCTATATGAACTAGTTGATTTCTTCTTCCAAAGAATTCTTTATATAACAGCAGCAGTAGCAACGGCTCTAATTTGAGTTTGAATCTTGTCTTCTACTGAAATCTGTAAGCTGGGCTGCAAATAGCATAAAGCAAAAACACATACTGCAGACAGATATCCTATAAGAGGATAAAGCTTTCTAAGAAGCTGCAAATAACTCTGATAAAATAATACTAGAGAAAGTCACATCAGAAGAGACTCTTTATAGCCAAGGAAGACTTTCTGAGTCTAATGGATATAAAGGACAGCCTGGCAGATAAAGCACAAATCATATCTCAGCTAATAAGACAAACAACTTTGTCAGAAAAAGATTGGCTCATGCATAAGGAATGGAGCAGAGATTGCATGGAAATAATATCACAACTTTATTCAAATAATCTTTTATAAAATATGCCAAAATAAATATGAAATAAATCACATCATAGAAGATGACAAAATTACTCAAGACATACAGCAAAACATCGAACGACCCTCGAAGATCGTCGACCGAAGCACAGAGATCGTCGACCTATCAGACAGATAGTCGAACGATCCAGATAGTCGAACTATCAAAGAAGATAGTCGAACTACCAGAACAGATAGTCGAACTTTCAGGACAGATAGTCGAGCTATCAGATAGTTGATCTATCAGGACAGATAGTTGAACTATCAACCCAGACAGAACGTCGACCAACTGATAGATGATCGTCGAACAGTAGATAGATGATAGTCGAGCGGCGTGTGACCATAGTCGAACGAAAAACAACTTAACCAAATTTATATCTGGAAAAGTGACGCCTCTATAACTAGAGCAACAAACTAAACAACTAACCTTTGACCATAGATAAATCTTGGGTCAAGAGACAGAAAGAGAAGATTGAACTCAGATAAAAACTAGGGTACCAATAATATACATAAATTTAAGTCTTCCACTGCTATACTATTTTAATTGTGAATTATTTTAAAATACTCTATTCACCCCCCCCCCTTAGAGTTAAGGTAGATCTTTTCCTCACTTTCAGATACCTTCTTATTCAAAATAATATAATGGGATTAGGATTCAAGTGGAATGGTGAAGCAAATCCAAGGGAAAAGGCAAGGCTCTGGTTGTGTCTCAAACCACCTTTCAGAAGGTAGTGTTCCCTTCTAAAATGTATGGTCACTGTAAGAATGGAAATTTCTCTTGTAAGGGAAATAGTGCACCTTACAATGAGATGAGAAAGGGCATGGTGTTGGAGCCTATAGTTCAAATCTCTAATGTTTGAAAATATCAAATCCCAGGTTGTATTTGATCTCACTTATATTCAGTATAGTGTGTTGTTTTATAGGTTAAAAAGATTCAAAGAACTCACCTCTGTGACCTACCACTGTGCACTAGAACAACCATCGAGTGCTAGCCTGAAGTTAAATTGAAAGAGTGCTCTGGGACCTACCGCGTGCCGTTAGCACTACCGCCCGCACTAGCTCGGGATTTATTTTGATCGAGCGATCTATGACCTACTGCATGGCACTAACAATACCACTAGGTGTTATCTCTCTCAACGCGCGTCGAGATGGATTCATCGAGAAGATTGAGCTACCATCTGGCGATAGCTGGGTACCTCGCCGAGGTAGCATAAAAAAAGAGGAAAAATATTTTCTGGGATATTTTACCAATTATGCGGTACAGTTGTCATCTTCGTGCACATCAACCTACCGATGAGCACTAGATTTACCGGTAGCGATAGCATATTTTTAAAAGCGTATATAATGTTGTGTGTCTCTTTTCCTAGCAAAAAAACAATAATGCGAATTTAGCACTCTAGGGTTCAGCCGTCATCAGGTGAGGACGAACTTATATCTCCATCAAAGGGAAAACATTATTTGTTCCTCTTGTTCTTGATCAAAGAACTTGAGGTGAACGAAATCTTACAACGACTATTCACAGCTGATCAATTGTAATGAGAATTACTTTGAAGAGCATCGATCACGCAACGATCTTTAGAGGAATTCTACATCTGAGGGAGAAATAGTTTTCAATCTCTTATTTTCTATTCTTCATTTTCTTTTGATTAATCTGTTTTGGGTGTGAGGAAAATCGATCGGAGGGTCGCCGAAATCCGGGAAGTATTTCGTGAGAAATCATCCCGGGGAAGGACATCTAAATCGGGGGATCTAGTGGGGCTCTAAGAAACTATTGGGAAGGAAGATGAAGAGCCGTCTCGAAGACCTTATTGGGGAGGGAAAGGGAGAGAGCCAACCGACCTAGTTGTGAGTCGGTATATGATGACTACTTTTTGTCATTGGTTTTTGGGTAGTTTAGTATTCATAATTCCTAGTTTATTTATTTGTTTTAAGTATTTTTATGCATGCTTTGTTTTATTTCTTGTTAATGTCTTTCATGTTTTATTTTTATTATTTCTAGTTTTATTATATGTGTTTTATATTTTTGTTCTTGTTTAATAAGTTATATTATGTTATGTTTTATTTTGTTTAGTTTTATTTTTAATAACTAATTAATAGTTTGTATGTTATGTTTGTAATGTTTAGCTTTATTTGACTAAAGTTTTGTTTTGGTTTGTTATATTTTGTAGGTTCATGCTATCAAGAGCAGCCCACTTCTTCACTATTATGCAGCCCACATCATGATGCAGCCCCCCTACAAGCTAACCGAGACTTTGGAGCAGCCAACCTAAACCAAGCAGCCCCTACCCGAGCCTCACTCAAACCCTTTACAAGCAGCCCACTTACAATTCTCTACCCGAGCCCACTACAAAGCCCAACATTAAAAGCACATAGCAGCCCATTTATTCAACATGGCCAGCCACCTCACAGCCTCCTCTTCTTCCTCATTAATTAGATACATGCAACATTCCAAAAGGAGTGGTCGTCCCCTCTCTTTTGCCCCTTCTTACACACTTCCATTAATTCCCCTTGATATTTTAATATTCCTATTTCCATTAAATTGCATACAATGAACCTTCCCTCTCTCTCTCCATCATTAAATGCAATTCATGCACCCTTTTCCCAATACATGGCCAGCCACCCTTTGTCTCCCCTTAATCTAGAAGCTTCTCCATCTCCTATAAAAGGAACCCCTCCACTCCTTGTTAGGAACCAACTTTTTTGTAAGAAATTTTATGTTAAGAAGTTTAGTGAAGTTGGATTTTGGAGAGAGCAAGTGGAAAAAACAAGTCAAGAGAGCTTTTGTAATTTTATTTCTTATTTTGAATTGTCGCAATCTCATTTTGTTTAACTGATATAATATCATTTTATTTTAAGCATTGTGTACTTTTTCTTTTAGTATCAATGCAAATGAAATTTTCTTCTCTTATCATTGTCATTCCTTTTTCCAATATGTGTAGCTAATTTTCTTTTAGCATTTGATCATGAGGATCCCTGAATTGAGAAGAGAATTTTCCTTATTTTGTTATTTTATTTTTGTTAAATTTTGCTCGATCCTTCTTTGATTTATTTTGAGTCGAATCTATATTTCCGGTATATGGTGGTAGGCCTTTGATCTCATTTCATAGTAGTCGAGAGACTCATTGATTTGAAAGATCGCTCAAAGAAGGAAGGAGTTGCACACAATCCTAGAGATAGGACGACATAAATCCTCCAGATTAGAGTCAAATCCAATAGTACGGATCACCTTGATAATATAACTTTAGGCCTCTTTTAATTGTAAAGAGATTTCGATCAAAGTGTCTATAAGTTAGGAGACTCAATGTTCTAGCAAGATTTTGTCTTATTTTCGGATCCATCATGGTCGAATTTCATTCGCAATTATAAAATTATATTTTTATTTCTCTTATCTCTTTTCATGGTTGAATCATAGATCAAGTGCTATCTTTTAATGCATAGTTACATTTTAATTTCATTTCAGTTAATTTTTAATTTTTTAAAACCTCCACCAGAAATCGTACGGTAGGATAATAGTTGAAGCAGGAGTAGCAGTACTTGACAGCCTTGAGTTTAAATACGACCTTAGTACTACAATTCGATAGGTACACTAGCCTCTTCGGGTTGATAGTCGGTTCAATCCCACCAAGTTCTTGGCACCGTTACCGGGGACCTTCTTCGTCAATATTTTGAAAACACTTTCGTTATTACTTCTGCAAAAAACAAAAAAAAATTATCTTTATCATTTTCTTCTTCAAGTTTCTCTTTCCTTTCCTCCATTCTCTTTCGTTTTTTAGTGCATGACCCGCACGAATCCGTCGCTACTTGTTGATTTAGACCCAGAAATCGAACGCTCCTTTCGGAGAAAACTACGATTCGGTTCATCCACTTCTCAAACAGTGGTTGAGGATTCTGACGGTGATTGTAATTTTAATTCTGAAATGGGAGATCCCAACCCAGGAATGGCTCAGCAAAGGACCATGTCCGATTATGCTCGACCCAACCTAGAGGGGACTGAAGCAAGTATTGTTTGACCTGTGATTGCGAACAATAATTTTGAGCTTAAGCCTAGCATCATACAAATGGTGCAGCAATATGTACAGTTTGATGGATTATAAGATGAAGATCCGAACTTACATATTGTTCGTTTTCTCGAGATCTGTGACACCTTTAAAATTAATTGTGTCTCAAACGATGCTATTAGGCTAAGACTCTTCCGTTTTCTCTTTAAGGACTAAAGCCAAACAGTGGTTGAGTTCTCTTCCAAGAAGATCAATCACTACTTGGAACATATTAACTGAAAAATTTCTTACAAGATATTCCCCCCCCGCCCCCCGGCAAAACTGCTAAGATAAGAAATGATATAACTTTGTACTCTCAAATTGCTTCTGAGTCCCTTTATGACATATGGGAGAGGTTCAAGGAACTTTTGAGACGCTGCCCCCATCATGCTCTACCTGTATGGTTACAGGTCAAGATATTTTACAATGGGCTATATCAAGAAACTAAGCAAATGATAGATGCCGCTTCCACTGGTTCTTTGGACTGCAAAACTCCCGAAGAAGCTCTTGAGCTTATCAAGGACATGGAAATGAACACTTATCAGTTGAATTCATCTAGGACTCTCCCATATAAACCTACAGGTATCTATGAAGTGGATTCGGTGTCGCAACTGGCGCTGCAAGTGGAGATGCTGAACAAGAAGATTTCGGAGATGACTACTGCCTCCGCTGCTAAGGTATTTGAAAATATGAATGCTACTGCTGCCGAGCAGATGGATTATCTGGGGAACATACTCAAGCATGCTCAAAATAATTCTGCCAATAATTTTTCTGCTTATTCTAATTTTTCTGCACCTCCTTATTTTAATTCTTCTTCGAACTCTTATAATCCATGATGGCGTAACCATCCTAATTTTTCTTGGAGTAACCCTGCTAATGCTGCGTGCCAAGCACACGATTTCCCTCCACCACCACCACCACAACATCAAAACCAAAATTTTCAAAAAACTCCCGCTTTGGAGGAGATCATTTCTAAATATATAAGCTTGAACGAAGCTAATATTTGAAGTCTAACTGGCTCCGTGAAAAGTTTAGAAAACCAGGTCGGACAACATGCCAAGGCTTTTTCCAAGAGACCACCTCGAACTCTTCCCTCAAACACTGAACCTAACCCAAGGGAGCACACAAATGTGATTTCCCTTCGGAGCGGAAGGTGTTTGCCTCTCCTACTGCTGAACGAATTAGTGACGAAGAAATAACTAATACAAATTTTGGAAAAGAAAACTATATTTTTGAAAATGAACAAGAAACTTCCATTTTGGAAAAATAAAAAGATGGTTTTAAATATAATGATCTCGAGATTTTAAAATAATTTCCGCCACCTCCCTACCCCGCTAAGCTTAGGAAAGATAAGCTGGATGATCAATACCAAAGCTTTCTTGAAATGTTTAAACAAATTCATATCAATTTGCCATTTCATGAAGCGATTAGCCAAATGCCAAAATACGCTAAATATCTTAAGGATTTATTAACGAAAAGACAAAATTGGAAAATTTATCACATGTAACCTTAAATGAAGAATGCTCGGCGGTCATTAAAAACTCTAATCTTTCTAAAAAGATAAATGATCCGGGTAGTTTTTCCATTCCATGCGTTTTTGGTGATCTGTTTGTGAAACATGCGCTAGCGGATCTTGGAGCGAGCATCAATTTGATGGATTTTTCTTTATTCACGAAACTAGGTTTGGGCACTCTCAGCCCTACGCGTATGAGTATTCAATTGGATGATCGATCGATTAAGTATCTATTAGGTATCATAGAGGATGTGCTAGTGAAGGTTGAAAAATTCATCTTCCCGATGGATTTTGTCATTCTCGATATTGAAGAGGACATCAAGGTCCCTCTTATCCTTGGTCGTCCCTTCCTAGCCACTACTAGCACAATCATAAATGTGAGTGACGGAAAACTTTTTATGGATGTGGTACATGAGGAAGTTACATTTGATATTAACACATCTATGAAAAACTCTTTACAAAATGATGATTCTAGCTTTTTCATTGATGAATTAAAAGAAGACTCCTATATTTCTCCAAAGGATTTTTCTTCTTATTTTTCTGAACTTTCATCAAATGTTTTTTAAAACACTATTATGTCCGTACAAGTAAAATTCAAAAATGACTCTGATTTTAGACAAAAGAATCTTGAGAATCTTATTTTTGAAAATGATAAAAATTTGAAAAATTATTTTGATAAACCACCCGATCCTGAAATGAAAATCATTCACGATAAGAACTTACGCCATCCTAAAACGTTTAAACCTGGCGATCAGGTTCTTCTTCCTAATTCACACTTACGTCTTTTCTTTGGAAAACAAAAATCTCGATGGTCTGGACTGTTTATGGTCAAACAAGTCTTTTCTTACGGAACTGTGTTACTCTCGCACCCGGATAAGGGTGATTTTAAAGTAAATGGTCATAGACTTAAATTATATTTTTCTAATGATTCTGTGTCCCGTGCAAAGGAGGATCTTCTTTATTACTCTTAAATTCTATCTTCATGTGGAACTTTTATTTTATTTTATTTTGGACTTCTTATTATTATAAAACGCTTCTATTATTATTCTGACAATCTATTGTTTAATAAAGAAAAATTTTGGGAACCTGCCCAAGGCTTGTCTTTTCTGCTTTTATTTTTGTACTTTGCTCCTCCTCCCGGTGGCCCAACAAATGCTAGTTCGTGATTGTCGCTCCAACGTTGCTGATTTCAAGATGGATCAAGTAAAACCTGATGATGATCAAGTTTGTTAAAAGACAAGCATGGGGGAGCGACATCCGCCTTCATCTCATAAACCCGGGGAAGTCTTGTTTTTTTTATTTACTTTATTTCATTTTATATTTTTCTCCTTCACAGTCTCCTTCTCTTTCTCATTTTTTTTGTTTCTTTCATTGAGGGCAATGAAGAACTTTAGCATGAGGGAGGGTTTAGTTGCCTTCTTTCTTCGTTTCTTTAAAAAAAAATTATTTAAAACAAAATCACAAAAAAAATAGTATAGTTATATTAAGTCTTTTAGGAGTATTATTATTATTTAACTATATCAAAAATCCAAAAAATAGAAAATACAAAACCCAAAAAATTTAAAATCAATATCAAAAAAATTGCTAAAATCTATTTGAAAAACAAAATCGAAATTTATTTTCCATCTTTATTTTTATGTTTCTTCTAGTGATGTGTAGGCCCATGCGGTTTTATAGTTCTAGATAGATTTCATTGAAAAGGTCTGCAAAACCTATCATTTTAACATAGATTAGTTTTACTAGTTTCTAGTTCTTAAATATAGGCATCTATTTTCTCATTTTAAGTTAGCAATTTGTAGTTGCTCTTCTTAATCGGTTAGTTACATACGAATGGTTGCTAGGTAATATTAGCTCTTTTTCATTTGAGGGGTTGTCTTTCTTGGTGTCTAGAACTTGTCCCTAGCTACTCTTGAAGCATGTGCATCATTTTTACGTACTTTAGAAATGATTTAGTCCACCCTTGGACTCGTTTGAGCTTTTCTTGCCCACCAAAAAAATTTACCATTGCAAAATAATTTTGGGCCTTTTCCATGTTTATTTGATTTAGCTCCACCTTTATTTCATTATTTTCACCAAAGCCAAAATGCCTTTCCTATTTTTCACACTAAAACTTTGAGCTTATAAATCATTTTTGTGAAGGGGTATTATCTTTGAAATGAAAAGGAAATTTTAAAGCCTATTTTTGGAGTTCTCTTTTATGAAAAAAAAGTGTTATTATCGAAATGTTATCAAATCAAAAAAAAAGAAAAATGAGGTTTATTTGTGGCCAATTTATTAAAGTAAAAAAATTTTATGGCCTTTTGGTTATTTGAAGTACTTATCATTTCTCTTCATGTTTTCATGTTTATCTTTGAGCTCAACATTGGTTTAGTGTGTGTTTTAGCCATCGTGTTTATCTTTGATTTTCAATTCCTTATCATTTACCTAAGCCAAGTTTTAACGCCTATTAGAAGTCCTATAAATCTTTAGAATGTAAATTCGCATAGTGGAGAGAGTGTGAATGGACAAGCCTATGGCCACCATCATTGATGGATTTCTTTGGCAGTTATCTTGAGGTGATTTAGGGTTAATCATTATTCTATCAACCTAGTAGTTCGTCAATGCGTCATTTATTAAGAACTTCTATTTTTTTATCTTATTTTCATTAATTTTGGATGCCTTGTTTTAGGAATTTTGAAATTTGTAATTCTTCTTTATGTTCTAATGAAAATTTTATGTTTCCACTTTCAAGTTTTCTATTTTGCACATCTCACCCCACTAGTTGATAACATAGGAATTAGGATGGTTTAATTTTTCGTGATTTGTTTTTCATATTCAAGTAACCTGAAAATGTTTTGTTTTATTTTTATTATTCCCAAGTTCTTAAATGATATTTGCTTGAGGGCAAGCAAAAACTCTAGCATAGGGGAATTTGATGACTACTTTTAGTCATTGGTTTTTGGGTAGTTTAGTATTCATAATTCCTAGTTTATTTATTTGTTTTATGTATTTTTATGCATGCTTTGTTTTATTTCTTGTTAATGTCTTTCATGTTTGGTTTTTATTATTTCTAGCTTTATTATATGTGTTTTGTATTTTATTTCTTGTTTAATAAGTTATATTATTTTATGTTTTATTTTGTTTAGTTTTATTTTTAATAACTAATTAATAGTATGTACGTTATGTTTGTAATGTTTAGCTTTATTTGACTAATGTTTTGTTTTGGTTTGTTATATTTTGTAGGTTCATGCTATCAAGAGTAGCCCACTTCTTCACTATGGTGCAGCCCATATAATGATGCAGCCCCCCTACATGCTACCCAAGACTTTGGAGAAGCCCACCTGAACCAAGAAGCCCCTACCCGAGCCTCACTCAAACCCTTTACAAGCAGCCCACCTACAAGCCTCTACCCGAGCCCACTATAAAGCCCAACAATAAAAGCACCTAGCAACCCATTTATTCCATATGGCCGGCCACCTCACATCCTCCTCTTCCCCCTCATTAATTAGATTCATGCACCATTCCAAAAGCAGTGGTTGTCCCCTCACTTTGCCCCTTCTACACACTTCCATTCATTCCCCTTTATATTTTAATATTCCTATTTCCATTAAATTACATACAATGAACCTTCCCTCTCTCTCTCTATCATTAAATGCAATTCATGCACCCTTTTCCCAATACATGGCCGACCACCCCATGTCTCCCCTTATTTTAGAAGCTTCTTTATCTCCTATAAAAGGAATCCCTCCCCTCCCTGTTAGGAACCCACTTTTTTGTAAGGAATTTTATGTTAAGAAGTTTAGTGAAGTTGGATTTTGGAGAGAGCAAGTGGAGAGTACAAGTTAAGAGAGCTTTTGTAATTTAATTTCTTACTTTGCATTGTCGCAATCTCATTTTGTTTAAGTGATATAATATCGTTCTTTTTAAGGCATTGTGTACTTTTTCTTTTAGTATCAATGCAAATTAAATTTTCTTCTCTTATCATTGTAGTTCCCTTTTCCAATATGCGTAGCTAATTTTCTTTTAGCATTTGATCATGAGGATCCATGAATTGAGATGAGAATTTCCCTTATTTTGTAATTTTATTTTTGTTAAATTTTGCTCGATCCTTCTTTGATTTATTTTGAGTCGAATCTGTATTTTTGATATACGGTGGTAGGCCTTTGATCTCATTTCATAGTAGTCGAGAGACTCGTTGATTTGAAAGATCGCTCAAAGAAGGAATGAGTTGCACGCAATCCTAGAGATAGGACGACGTAAATCCTCCGAATTAGAGTCAAATCCAATAGTGCAGATCACCTCGATATTGCAACTTTAGGCCTCTTTGATTTGCTAGAGATTTCGATCAAAGCGTCTATAAGTAAGGAAACACAATGCTCTAGCGAGATTTTGTCTTATTTTCGAATCCGTCACAGTCGAGTTTAATTCACAATTATAAAATTATATTTTTATTTCTCTTATCTATTTTCATGGTGAATCATAGATCAAGTGCTATCTTTTAATCCATAGTTTCGTTTTAATTTCGTTTCAATTAATTTTTTATTTTTCAAAAACCCCACCAGAAATCTTACGGTAGGATAATAGTTGAAGCGTGAGTAGCAGTACTTGACAGCCCCGAGTTTAAATACGACCTTGGTACTATAATTCGATAGGTACACTTGCCTTTTAGGGTTGATAGTCGATTCAATCCCACCAAGTTTTTGGCACCATTGCTGGGGATCTTCTTCGTCAATATTTTGAAAACGCTTTCGCTATTACTTCTGCCAAAAAGCAAAAAAAAAATTATCTTTATCATATTCTTCTTCAAGTTTCTATTTCCTTTCCTCCATTCTCTTTCGTTTCTTTAGTGCATGACCCGCACGAATCCGTCGCTACTTGTTGACTTGGACCCAGAAATCGAACGCTCCTTTCGGAGACAATTATGTTTCGGGGCATCCACTTCTCAAACAACGGTTGAGGATTCCGGGGGTGATTATAATTTTTATTCTGAAATGGGAGATCCCAACCCAGGGATGGCTCAGCAAAGGACCATGTCCGATTATGCTCGACCCAACCTGGAGGGGACTGAAATAAGTATTGTTCGACCTGCGATTGCGAACAATAATTTTGAGCTTAAGCCTAGCATCATACAAATGGTCCAGCAATATGTACAGTTCGACGGATTACAAGATGAAGATCTGAACTTACATATTGCTAGTTTTCTCCAGATCTGTGACAACTTTAAAATTAATGGTGTCTCAGACGATGCTATTATGCTAAGACTCTTCCTTTTCTCCTTAAGGACAAAAGCCAAATAGTGGTTGAGTTCTCTTCTAAGAGGATCAATTACTACTTTGAACATATTAACTGAAAAATTTCTGGCAAGATATTTCCCCCCCCCCCCCGCCAAAACTGCTAAGCTAAGAAATAATATAACTTCGTACTCTCAAATTTCTTCTGAGACCCTCTATGACACATGGGAGAGGTTCAAGGAACTTTTGAGATGCTGCCCCCATCATGCTCTGCCTGTATGGTTATAGGTCCTAGACATTTTACAATGGGCTAAATCAAGAAACTAAGCAAATGATAGATGCCGCTTCTGCTGGTTCTTCGGACCGCAAAACTCCGAAGCCGCTCTTGAGTTTATCGAGGACATGGCAATGAACACTTATCTGTGGAATTCATCTAGGACTCGCCCATCTAAACTTGCAGGTATCTATGAAGTGGATTCGATGTCACAACTGTCGCTGTAAGTGGAGATGCTAAACAAGAAGATTTAAGAGATGACTGCAACCTCTGCCGCTAAGGTATTTGAAAATTGTGAATGCTGCTGCTGCTGCCGAGCAGGTGGATTATCTGGGGAACATACCCAGGCCTGCTCAAAATAATTCTGTCAATAATTTTTCTTCTTATTCTAATTTTTCTGCACCTCCTAATTTTAATTCTCCTTCAAACTCTTATAATCCTGGAAGGCGTAACAATCCTAATTTTTCTTATAGTAACCCTGCTAATGTTGCGTGCCCACCACACGATTTCACTCTACCACCACCACCACAACATCAAAATAAAAATTTTCAAAAACCTCCCCCTTTGGAGGAGATCCTTTCTAAATATATAAGCTCGAACGAAGCTAATATTAGAAGTCTAACTGGCTCTGTGAATAGTTTAGAAAACCAGGTCGGGCAACTTGCCAAGGCTTTTTCCGAGAGACCACCTGGAACTCTTCCCTCGAACACTGAACCTAACCCAAAGGAGCACGCAAATGCCATTTCCCTTCGGAGCTGTAAGGTTATTAACGATCCCACCACAAGGGAAGAGACAAAGGTGATTGCCTCTCTTACTGCTGAACAAATTAGTGACGAAGAAATAACTAATACAAATTTTGGAAAAGAAAACTCTATTTTTGAAAATGAACAAGAAACTTCCATTTTGGAAAAAGAAAGAGATTATTTTAAAAATAATGATCTCGAGATTTTAAAAGAATTTCCGCCACCTCCCTACCCCGCTATGCTTAGGAAAGATAAGCTGGATGATCAATACCAACGCTTTCTTGAAATGTTTAAACAAATTCATATCAATTTGTCATTTCATGAAGTGATTAGCCAAATGCCAAAATACGCTAAATATCTTAAGGATTTATTAACAAACAAGACGAAATTGGAAAATTAATCGCATGTAACATTAAATGAAGAATGCTCGGCGGTCGTTAAAAACTCTAATCTTCTTAAAAAGATAAACGATCGGGTTAGTTTTTCCATTCCTTGCATTTTTGGGGATCTGTTTGTGAAACATGCGCTAGTAGATCTTGGAGCGAGCATCAATTTGATGCCTTTTTCTTTATTCACGAAGCTAGGTTTGGGCACCCTCAGCTATACGCATATGAGTATTTAATTGGCTGATCGATCGATTAAGTATCTGTTAGGTATCATAGAGGATGTGCTAGTGAAGGTCGACAAATTCATCTTCCCTGTGGATTTTGTCATTCTCGATATTGAAGAGGACATCGAGGTCCCACTTATCCTTGGTTGTCCCTTCCTAGCCACTGCTCGTGCAATCATAAATGTGAGTGACGGAAAACTTTTTTTACATGTGGGACATGAGGAAGTTACATTTGATATTAACAATCTATGAAATACTCTTTACAAAATGATGATTCTTGCTTTTTCATTGATGAATTAAAAGAAGACTCCTATATTTCTCCAAAGGATTTTTCTTCTTATTTTTCTGAACTTTCATCAAATGTTTTTGAAAACACTGTTATGTCCGTACAAGTAAAATTCGAAAATGACTCTGATTTTAGACAAAAGAATCTTGAGAATCTTATTTTTGAAAATTTATAAAA
This sequence comes from Platanthera zijinensis, assembly GCA_039513925.1. Taxonomy (NCBI): domain Eukaryota; kingdom Viridiplantae; phylum Streptophyta; class Magnoliopsida; order Asparagales; family Orchidaceae; genus Platanthera; species Platanthera zijinensis. Next base: position 41,543,695 of record CM077091.1, on the reverse strand, counting down.
ATTTGAAAAATTATTTTGATAAACCACCCGATCCTGAAACGAAAATCTATCACGACAATAACTTGCGCCATCCTAAAATGTTTAAACCTGGCGATCAGGTTCTTCTTCTTAATTCACGCTTACGTCTTTTCTTTGGAAAACATAAATCTCGATGGTCTGGACCGTTTACGGTCAAACAAGTCTTTTCTTACAAACTGTGTTACTCTCGCACCCGGATAAGGGTGATTTTAAAGTAAATGGTCATATAATTAAATTATATTTTTCTAATGATTCTGTGTGCCCTGCAACGGAGGATCTTCTTTATTACTCTTAATGCTATCTTCATGTGGAACTTTTATTTTGTTTTATTTTGGACTTCTTATTATTATAAAACTCTTTTATTATTATTCGGACAATCTATTGTTTAATAAAGAACACTTTTGGGAACCTGCCCAAGGCTTGTCTTTTCTGCTTTTATTTTTGTTCTATGCTCCTCCTCCCTAGTGGACCAATAAATGCAAGTTCGTGATGGTCGCTCCAACGATGCTGATTTAAAGATGGATCAAGTCAAACCTGCTGATGATCAAGTTCGTTAAAAGGCAAGCATGGGGGAGCGACATCCGCCTTCATCTCATAAACCCGGGGAAGTCCTATTTTTTTTATTTACTTTACTACATTTTATTTTTCTCTCCTTTTCAGTCTCCTTCTCTTTCTCATTTTTTTATTTCTTTCATTGATGGAAATGAAGAACTTTAGCATAGGGGAGGCTTTAGTTGTCTTCTTTCTTCGTTTCTTTCAAAAAAAAATGTTTTAAAACAAAATCACAAAAAAATTTAGTATAGTTATATTAAGTCTTTTAGGAGTCTTGTTTTTATCTAACTATATCTAAAATCCAAAAAAATAGAAAATATAAAACCCAAAAAATTATAAAATCAAAATCAAAAAAATTTCTAAAATCTATTTGAAAAATAAAATTGAAAATTATTTTTCATCTTTATTTTTATGTTGCTTCTAGTGAAGTGTAGGCTCGTGCAGTTTTGTAGTTCTAGATAGATTTCTTTGAAAAGGTCTGCTAAACCTATCATTTTAACATATCTTAGTTTTACTAGTTTCTAGTTCTTAAATATAGGCATCTATTTTCTCATTTTAAGTTACCAATTTGTAGTTGCTCTTCTTTTAAAGTTAGTTACGTACGAATGGTTGCTAGGTAATATTAACTCTTTTTCATTTGTCGTGTAGTCTTTCTTGGTGTCTAGAACTTGTCCCTAGCTACTCTTGAAGCATGTGCGTCGTTTTATGTACTTTAGAAATGATTTAGGCCACCCTTTGACTCGTTTGAGCTTTTCTAGCCCACCAAAAAATTTACCATTGCAAAACAATTTTGGGCCTTTTCAATGTTTATTTGATTTAGCTGCACCTTTATTTCATTATTTTCACCAAAGCCAAAATGCCTTTCCTATTTTTCACACTAAAACTTTGAGCTTATAAATCATTTTTGTGAAGGGGTATTCTCTTTGAAATGAAAAGGAAATTTTAAGCCTATTTTTGGAGCTCTCTTTTATGAAAAAAAATGTGTTATTATCAAAATGTTATCAAATCAAAAAAAATGAAGTTTATTTGTGGCCAATTTATTAAAGTAAAAAATTTTATGGCCTTTTGTTTGTTTGAAGTACTTATCATTTCTCTTCATGTTTTCATGTTTATCTTTGAGCTCAACCTTGGTTTAGTGTGTGTTTTAGCCATCACGTTTATCTTTGATTTTCAATTCCTTATCATTTACCTAAGCCAAGTTTTAACACCTATTAGAAGTCCTATTAATCTTTAGAATGTAAATTCGCATAGTGGAGAGAGTGTGAACGGACAAGCCTATGGCCACCATCATTGATGGATTTGTTTGGAGGTTATCTTGAGGTGATTTAGGATTATTCGTTATTCTAGCAACCTAGTAGTTCGTCAATGCGTCGTTTATTTAGAACTTCTATTTTTGTTTATCTTATTTTCATTAATTTTGGATACCTTGTTTTAGGAATTTTGAAATTTGTAATTCTTCTTTATGTTCTAATGATAATTTTTGGTTTCCACTTTCAAGTTTTCTATTTTGCACTTCTCACCCCACTAGTTGATAACATAGGAAGTAGGATGGTTTAATTTTTCGTGATTTGTTTTTCATATTCATGCAACCTAAAAATGTTTTGTTTTCTTTTTATTATTCCCAAGTTCTTAAATGATATTTGCTTGAGGGCAAGCAAAAACTCTAGCATGGGGGAATTTGATGACTACTTTTAGTCATTGGTTTTTGGGTAGTTTAGTATTCATAATTCCTAGTTTATTTATTTGTTTTAAGTATTTTTATGCATGCTTTGTTTTATTTCTTGTTAATGTCTTTCATGTTTTGTTTTTATTATTTCTAGTTTTAATATATGTGTTTTGTATTTTTGTTCTTGTTTAATAAGTTATATTATGTTATGTTTTATTTTGTTTAGTTTTATTTTTAATAAAAAATTAATAATATGTATGTTATGTTTGTAATGTTTATCTTTATTTGACTAATGTTTTGTTTTGGTTTGTTATATTTTGTAGGTTCATGCTATCAAGAGTAGCCAACTTCTTCACTATGGTGCAGCCCACATCATGATGCAACCCCCCTATATGCTACCCGAGACTTTAGAGCAGCCCACCTAAACCAAGCAGCCACTACCCGAGCCTCACTCGAACTGGTTACAAGCAGCCCACCTACAAGCCTCTAACCGAGCCCACTACAAAGCCCTACAATAAAAGCACCTAGCAGCCCATTTATTCCAAATGGCCGGCCACCTCACATCCTCCTCTTCCCCCTCATTAATTAGATACATGCACCATTCCAAAAGGAGTGGTGATCCCCTCTCTTTGCCCCTTCTACACACTTCCATTTATTCCCCTTGATATTTTAATATTCCTATTTCACTTAAATTGCATACAATGAACCTTCCCTCTCTCTCTCCATCATTAAATGCAATTCATGCACCCTTTTCCCAATACATGGCCAACCACCCCTTGCCTCCCCTTAATCTAGAAGCTTCTCTATCTCCTATAAAAGGAACCCCTCTCCTCCTTGTTAGGAACCCACTTTTTTGTAAGCAATTTTATGTTAATAAGTTTAGTGAAGTTGGATTTTGGAGAGAGCAAGTGGAGAGTACAAGTCAAGAGAGCTTTTGTAATTTTATTTCTTATTTTGCATTGTTGCAATCTCATTTTGTTTAAGTGATATAATATCGTTTTGTTTTAATCATTGTGTACTTTTTCTTTTAGTATCAATGCAAATGAAATTTTCTTCTCTTATCATTGTTGTTCCCTTTTCCAATATGCGTAGCAAATTTTCTTTTAGCATTTGATCGTTAAGATCCATGAATTGAGATGAGAATTTTCCTTATTTTGTAATTTTATTTTTGTTAAATTTTGCTCGATCCTTCTTTGATTTATTTTGAGTCGACTCCGTATTTTCCGTATATGGTGGTAGGCCTTTGATCTCATTTTATAGTAGTCGAGAGACTACTATATTTGAAAGATCGCTCAAAGAAGGAAGGAGTTGCACGCAATCCTAGAGATAGGATGACGTAAATCCTCCGGATTGGAGTCAAATCTAATAGTGCGGATCACCTCGATAATGCAACTTTAGGCCTCTTTGATTTGTAAAGAGATTTCGATCAAAGCGTCTATAAGTTAGGAGACTCAATGCTCTAGCGAGATTTTGTCTTATTTTCGGATCCGTCACGGTCTAGTTTAATTCGCAATTATAAAATTATATTTTTATTTCTCTTATCTCTTTTCATGGTGAATCATAGATCAAGTGCTATCTTTTAATCCATAGTTTCGTTTTTATTTCGTTTCAGTTAATTTTTTTTTCAAAACCCCCACCAGAAATCGTACGGTAGGATAATAGTTGAAGCATGAGCAGCAGTACTTGACAACCCTGAGTTTAAATACGACCTTGGTACTATAATTCGATAGGTACACTTTCCTCTTCGGGTTGATAGTCGGTTCAATCCCACTTGTATAGAAAATAAAAAGGAGTTTGATTTTCACCGCCTCTGATCTCTTGTGTCATTGAGATCTAGTTGTTTGTAATTGTAAACCACTTTCATTTTGTTTGAATAAAATTATTATTCATTATTCACTCTTATTATAAATTTGTGGTTGTTTGTTGGTAGATCTCTGAAGGGTGTGTGCGTCTCCAAGGCGAAGTTTTTCCCAAAAAATGAGGTATGTGACCTACTGCCACGCGGTAGCAAGCTAATACCCTGTGATAGCATCTAGAACCAATTTTCCTAGAAAATACTCATTTTAATTTTTAAATTAATCTGTAAACCTTATTCACCCCACCTCTAAGGTTGGCTATCTGATCCAATAAGTAGTATCAGAGCGAGGTTACTTCAGAAAGGATTAAAATACTGAAGAAAGATGAACAACGTAAATCACACTTTCTCTGAAGGACAAGATGTGAGTAGAACTCCAATATTTATGGGGAGTGACTACAGCCACTGGAGAACGCGCTTGAAAATTTTCTTAATGCCACAAAACATGGACATATAGTCCATGGTAGAAACAAAATACATCGCACCCACAATCATTGTAGGTGATACAGTTTTAATCAAACCACAAGATAAATGGGAAGATACTGACAAACTAAAATTTACTAACAATGCAAAAGCCATTAACTCTTTATTCTGTGCATTGGATAAAACTGAATTCAATAGCATTTGCAATTGTGAAACTGCTAATGATATTTGGCATTTACTTGAACTGACTCATGAAGGTACCTTGTAGGTGAAGGAGTCAAAACTGTTTTGACTGGAATCTAAATACAAACATTTTTGATAGAGATCGACGAGGTGGTGGATATCATGTACACTCGTTTCACCAAGATGTTCAATGCCACTAGATCTCTCGGGAGGACATACTCAAATAGAGACCAAGTTAGGAAGATCTTGTGATCTTTGCCTTAATGATTCAACCCGGAGGTAACAACGATTGCTACATCACACGATATCTACACCCTAGAGATAGAGAGCCACATTGGAAACCCGAAGACCCATGAACTCGAACTAAAGATACAAGTTGAGGAGTATCCCAGTGAAATGAAAAGAAGGGGCTGGCACAAAAGGCAATAAAAGAGAGTATGTTGGGTATTGTATCCACAATAACCTAGATTTGTATGAAGTCACCCTTAAACTAAGATGAATTAAGTTGTATTTGATGTCTTGGTTGAGTTGTGTGTTTGCAGGACTTAATTGTCAAGTGTAGATCAATGTCATTCTACAGTGGGTCACCAAACACAGGACCATACAATGTAATCCCTCATTAGGTGATCCATGGTGTTGACTCATGTATAGCCTCTCTATTGGGATACACTTTGTTTTCAAGCACTATACTTGCTAGAGAAAGACATGTTGCTTATTCCAATGACGAAATTAAAATTTTCAGGAAACAAAATTTTTCTAAGTATTTCACTCGAGTAGAACTTTAGTACTCGAGTAGATTTCTTGATAGTACTCGAGTAAGTTAAGTCTGACTTTCGAGTAAGGGAAATGGTTCTTGAGAAGGCTGAACATAACTCTCGAGAGGCCAATTCCATGTAAGACCCCCCCCCCACCCGGAACACAACACACGGCATGAGGGGATTCTTATGCCCAAAACAGCCGCCTTGCGGTAGCGCTAGCACTCAGGCAAGCCTGTACCACAAGACGCCTATTCTGCCGGCCTTCACCAATATCTAACATGCCAACCCAACTAGAATAAGAACATCAGAAATCAAATCCACACTTAAGTATATCAGTCCAAAAGTATAAAATATAAAGAAGCTACATCAAGCTTCTAAACTATCAGAGTAAGAGTAGTCTTGCCTAAAAGGGCTACAACTAGAGTCTCTCTATGCCTCACATCTGTCACTGATGGTAGCAACGGCACCGTTCCTTCACGCCCTGTCGTCTTGAAATGGTTGTCCTGCTGCATTACCTACTGTTGCTCTGCCTGCGAGGTTTCCTCCTTAAAAGGAAGACGTAGCAACCGTTAGTCATAAAGATTAAGTGGCTTAACATCCGCTCCCCCGTTGACTCCTCGGCATCGGGCGGAGAAAGGAGCATGGTACAATATATCAAATACACAGTAGTACAAGCAGGTGGAGTAATATATATGACTTGAGTAGCAATAAAGTATGGTATAACAGTATTATCAGCATTCTAAGCTTGCAGTTCTACACAGCTATAACAATTGGTCAAGCATATTGATCTTACAACAGGAAAGTAACTTAACTTATATGAATGTACATGCAAAATATAAGTTAAGGATCGGTTTAACAGCAAAGTAACTCATTATATTAGAGTGCCCATAAAAACTTATACGATGCGGATCTTGATTATGCAATGTAATGGGATGCAATGAATGCTATGATATGACTCACCATGCACACGCACAAGCAATTACTGTGTCGATACAGACTCTGAAGTTCCCACTTTTAGAGCAAGTAGCTAACCTCTCAGGCACCAACCGTCGTGGCCAGACGGTGATAGTAGAGCGGGCATCTCCACTACTAGGCCGGCATTCACACTACCTAGCCTAGGCCTCCGTATGCCTCAACGCTAAGAACACAATAGAGGAGCTCACATGCATACTACGAAATAGCGGGAGTCTCAGGTAGATGTGCATCGAGAACCAAGCCCCGATATGGCCTAATTTGTGACCCAGAAAGAGCCTCGAAAAAAGCATGAGGACCAAGCCCAACCGTTCACTTGGCACGGAAGGAGCCCCGGGAATGAGCACCGAGGACCAAGCCCAACCGCCCAAGGTCTAACTGTCACCTCCCGTCGGTATGACGACTGGCGAGCCCGAAGACCTGCCACACTATCCTTAACCAAGGATTTCAACACCACGTGTCGACTCACACTGCATGCAATCTCACATTTCGAGCTCGACAACTCACAAGGGCTCCTATCCGAGTCCCTTAGCAACACCATCGATTCAGTGCGGCAAACACTTACGCACCATCAACACTCCATAATATTCATGCACTAACCTTATTCAATTCTCTTCGTCAAATTATTCATTGCATTATTATTTAATATCTCACCTTACCGGTTTGCACAACTAATTAGTTTGTTTATTCAATCCAACTCGTCTACCCACTTGTTCACCTAGGGATCTATCAACCAACCATTTTATCAATTAGGTTTTACTTCATCATTTAATTATAAAGGATCAACCAATACCTCACAACCATCCTTCAAGATAACTACCCATAATCTCTATACTAATTCTAGTAGGGTTTATATAAACAAAAGAACCAAGCATTCAGGAATTGTATATAGTGTAGATCTTCAAATGGGGATTCCTGATACTACAGGAATCCGGTGTAAACGTTCAACCCCTCGTTGGAAAGGTATTTCTAAGGGATATGACTTTCGTGTTTAGTCGGGAGCCCAGATCTGGCTGTATCACACTTGTTATCGGATTCTAAGACCGTTACGTGTAGAATACAATTTTCTGCACGTTTATTTTATTAGCCATTAATTTCGATCAGATTTTCCTGTGGCATCAGGCATCGCCTGAAGATGTGTACCCACTCGTTGTAAAGATCTCTCTAAGGCCTACGAATTTCCTGTTTATTCGAAAGCCCGGATCTTGTCATGTCTTACATAAAAATGGCCTCGAAGATCGCTGCATGCAGAACACAGATTTTTGCACGCTTCTTAAGATGGAAGGAACGACATCAGTGCATCTTCCTCCTCTAGCCGATCATCCCAAATCACACCTAGAAATTCCTCCTCTCTTATTCACCCTTATCAGGCCAAGTCCTAGCATGGCCCCTTCCTAGAAGTCTTCATCTCAGACATCAAAACTCTTTTGAGTCAATATCTCTCCTAGGATTAACTACAGATCTAGCACCAAGGGAGAGGGGAGGAAGCTCACCTCGTTTCTGGCATTTCTGCTATTTCTGGCCATGGATCTTGTCACTCTTCGTGGTGGCATCTTATTCTCCTTGGCGGCGTCGGCTCTCCACAGAATGAAGTTTGGCACTACACCCTCTTCTTCCTCTCCAGAAATTTCTCACAGAATGGATTAAGAAGAGAATGGAAAAACGGCCAACTTTCAGAAACCTATATAAATAGGACCAGCACGGGTAGGAACACGCCTGTATTCCTACCTGTGTCTCGCTTGGGTGAAGCATCATCGACGATTAGAGTGTCGTATGGACAAAAACATGGGTAGGGGCACGCCTATGTCCACTACCCGTGTCCATGAGACACGACCGTGCTCAAGCACGTGTTCTTCCGTGTCCTGCTCAAGAGACAAGGCCGGTTTCCTGGACACATTCACCCGGGTAGGGACACACCCGTGTCCCTACCCGTGTCCTGCTCGGGACACAGGATCGATAATGCCAGTTACACATACGAGTAGTGGACATGCCCGTGCCCCTACCCGTGTCTTCTTCACAATGGTAGGGACACCCCCGTGCAACTACCCGTGACCTTCTCTGAAAAATCAACGATTCACCACACAGGTAGGGACACTCCTGTGTCTCTACCCGTGTCCTTTTCTTGACTGACTTATCTTCCCTGAACCCAAATCGTCTCTCCTGACTCAAAAGCATGCACGAGGGGCCTAGCACGAAATGGTACGTTATAAATCCTATAAACAAAATAAAAGATTTCCTCCCTGAAATCCGGCTAACGCTATTGGGAGAGGAAAGCATGAAAAATAAATTAAAACATGCTTTTAAATTTTACCTGGAGGAAACAACTCCGGGTAGCGCTTTTGCATCAAGTCCACTGGCTCCCATGTATACTCCTCCTTCCCATGATTAGACCACACCAACTTTACCAAAGGAACACTTTTGTGGCCAAAATCCTTGTCTCGTTGTCTACTATCCGCATAGGCTCTAGTCGCACCGACTTATCAGTCGCAACTGCTCCGTCAGTGGTGGGAACGTATTGATGGGGTCGTAACAATGCCTTTCGATGTGATGACACATGGAATACGTCATGAGGATTCTCTAGCTTTGGCGGTAACTCAAATCGATAGGCCGACGGGCCAATCCTTTCCAATATAATATATGGCCCAACGTACCTTGGGCTGATCTTCTTCACACCACATACTCGTGATACTCTATATGTCGGCCTGATCTTCAGAAACACTTGGTCGCCCACTTGAAATTCCACCATCTGGTGCTTTGCATTATAATATTTTGCCTGCTTACTCAAGCATGCGGTCTCGTATTAGTCTCACAACCGCATCAGTATCATCAATGTATTCATTTCCCAAAGTCTTCGGGTCCTCATCCTGCACCCAAGACAAGGGTGTTCTATGTTGGGTTTCTCTATGAGTATGGCACAACACTTGTGCACGCAGCGGAAGGAATAAAACATCAAGAACAACCCAAAAGAGATGGGATCGGGCCATGAAAGTTGAATCAAGAAGTTAACAAACAACTAGGCAAAAATTACCTTAGCGGCGTTGAGTCACAACTCAACGGAGATGCTCCAAGCTTTGAGTCCTTGTCGGTGGCGAGTTCTACGTGGAATAATGTCCACGTCTCTGCAGAAATCCTACACGAGCGGGAGAACACCGAGCTTCGTCGCACGAAGGGTCGGGAAGGAGATCAACCACACCTTGCACTTCCACGGACTCCTAGGTTTGTTCCAGGAGGAGCAACACTGGCGACAGTCGTCGGAGAGGAGGAGGTCGGCGGAGCGAAAAGGCGGCGGAACACTTCCGTCGGTCGGGGTTCGGGAATCGGTGGAGCGAACGAGCGGCGGAACGTTTCCGTCGGATTCGATTCGGCTACAGGAGAAATCCCGATCTTATGTTATTCCCAAAACCCTAAGTCCCCTATTTATACATAAGGCATAAACAGTCCAAAGGTATCGCTATCCGCAGACCACACAGGATAGGGCTTCTGGACCGTTCGGCGAGAATCACCTCCAGGTTCGGCAAGAATCAATCGCAGAATCGGCGAGAATCAGTCGCAGAATCGGCGAGAATCAATCGCAGAATCGACGAGAATAAATCGCAGAATAGGCGAGAATCAGTCGCAAAATCGGCGAGAATCAGTCGCAGAATCGGTGAGAATAAGTCGCAGAATCGGCGAGAATCAATCGCAGAATCGGCGAGAATCAGTCGCAAAATCGGCGAGAATCGAACAGTTCGATTCTCGACATTTATGCCTTAGTCGGCGAGTCATACTCGACGACTCTCGACGATTTTGCCTTAGTCGCCGAGTCATACTCGACGACTCTCGTCGACTCTCGACGACTCTCGACGAATTGGCCTTAGTCGCCGAGTCATACTCGACGAATCTCGTCGAACCATTCTCGACGAATCTCTCTGGCAACATTTGCCTGACCCCATTCTGTATGGATGATTGGTAACCTTTACCAACACAATCAATATTCTAATTTCTCCACATAATCTTATGTGCAACCCTGCAGGCTCATATCGCGTTGGCAGTGAGATTACATGTTTGACCACTTCTAGATCACCATGGTAACTCCAACAGTCTCCCACTTGATCTTGAAAGTATCAAACCAAAAACCTCACAAACAATGAGCGGCATCTAGCAATGCATCATTGCTCTCCAAGCAATAAGAGTTCATAACTCATAAGCCTTTATGAACAATGTCCCAGCGTTATCTTTATCCCTTTGTCCCTTACATCCGGAAAGAACTAGAGGCATGGACCGTGTCACCCTCATAATAGCTCAATCCTAGTTTCTTGATCTAGAACGGACTTCTAGAGAATGGTGAGTCCAATATCACATATTGACAATACCAAGCATGGCCATGCATTTCTCAGTCCAGTTCCATCAAGGGGCCCATGGATGAAACTCCTGTCATATAGGAGGACAAATCCCATATCTGCTCACACACAAACACCCAAATGATTCGTAACGTGCCCAACAACCACCCTTATCATCAACCTTTCTCAAGGAAGACTTTAGATGGCATCAAAGCACGCTCTTTCTCACTTGATGAATATTGTGAATTCAGGTCAAAGGACCACAACACCATTATCAATTGAGACCTACTCATTACACGATTAGATAACAATCAACAAAGTAGTCTCAGGTTGGGTCTGTCCAGTAAAACTTGTTCATTAACAAGTACCCACGTGATGACTTGATATCACAATATCATAACCTATGAGAACTGGTCATCAGTCAACACACGTGCTAGTCTTAATGTATAATCATCACCCTTAGTTTCTATGATGACACAACGACCAAGGACCTTTTAAGAATGAAGCTTCAAATAAATCATAGGCTCTCACATTCAAGTCTCGTACTTGATGTCCTATGGAAACAAACATTCTAAGGGTATTTAGTATGTTAACATTTAACTATCGCATAGAGAAACCATAATGAAAGAACTTGCAATTAATTGTAAAAGAAAAACATTTGTACACAATTCATCATATGAATAAACAATAAACAGCCAACAAAATATATGTTTACATGCAACCCACAAGGCTCTCACTAGAGTTGATCATTTAGGTATCGTATACCCATTGATCTAGTATGACCATCATGCTTTCTCTGCGCGAGAGGCTTTGTCAGTGGATCTGCAATATTCTCCTCAGTCGGCACTCTGCAAATGTTAACATCTCCTCGTTCAACAATCTCACGAATAAGATGGAACTGCCGAAGTATGTTCTTGGAGCAGTGATGCGATCTAGGTTTCTTAGATTATGCAATCGCACCATTGTTATCATAGTAGAGAACTACGGGACCAACAATGCTAGGAACTACATCAAGCTCGCTGATGAATTTCCTAATCCATACAGCCTCCTTCGCTGTGTTAGCTGCAGCGATATACTCGGCCTCTGTTGTAGAATCAGCAACTGTCTCTTGATTGGAACTCTTCCAGCTCACAGCTCCTCCATTAAGGCAAAACACAAAACCTGACTGAGACTTTGAGTCGTCCCTATCAGTTTGGAAGATAGCATCCGTGTAACCATTTATAACAAGCTCTTACTCTCCACCATACACCATGAACACATCATTTGTCCTTCTCAAGTACTTCAAGATATTCTTGACTGCAATCCAGTGACACTTACCGGGGTCTGACTGATACCTGCTGGTCATGCTCAAAGCAAAGGAGACATCGGGTCGAGTACATAACATTGCATACATGATTGATCTAATTGCTGAAGCATATGGAATCAACTTCATGCGGTCCTTATCTTCATAAGATTTTGGACACTGGCCCTTAGAGAGATTCACACCATGAGACATGGGTAAAAATCCTTTCTTGGACTCAAGCATGTTGAACCGCTTTAACACCGTCTCGATGTATGTACTCTGGGTCAAACCCAGTAACTTTTTCGATCTATCTCTATAGATCTTAATACCGAGTATGTAAGTCGCTTCACCCAAGTCCTTCATAGAAAAGCAGTTCCCTAGGTTGTTCTTAACAACTTTCAGGGTAGGAATGTCATTCCCAGTCAACAGTATGTCATCTACATACAATATTAGGAAGACTACAATACTCCCACTGATTCGCTTGTAAACACAAGGCTCATCTTCATTCTTGATGAAACTAAACTCTTTGATTTTCTCATCAAAACGAAGATTCCAACTTCGAGAGGCCTGCTTCAGTTCATAGATGGACCTATTCAGCTTGCATACTTTAATGGCTTCATTTGGGGATACAAAACCCTCGTGTTGTGTCATGTACACTTCCTCAAGGAGGTTTCCATTAAGGAAAGCCGTTTTGACATCCATCTGCCAGATCTCGTTATCATAATACGCAGCAATAGCAAGCAGTATCCTCATGGAATTTACCATGAAAACAGGGGAAAAGGTCTCATCATAGTCAATACCATGAATTTGCTTGAAACCCTTAGCCACTAGTCTCCCTTTAAATGTCTGTACATTCCCATCCATGTCGGTCTTATTCTTGAAGACCCACTTGCACCCTATGGGTCGTACCCCTTCAAGTGGTTCCACCAAGTTCCAAACTTGGTTTGCAAACATGGAGTCCATTTCGGATTTCATAGCCTCAAGCCATTTGTCGTAGTTCGGTCCATTCATAGCCTCTTGGTAGGTTGCTGGTTCATCATCATGATCCATAAGCAACACATTACCTATTTGAGACATGAGAAATCCATATCTCTCAGGCTCAAATCTAGGTCTACCAGATCTATGTAGGACCTGTGTTTCTTGAGCAAGTTCTCTAGCTACAACATCTTGTAGTCTTGTCTCAGAATCCAATTCCGGTTCATTCACTACTTGTGGTTCTTGAACTTCTTCAAGTTCTACCTTTTTAGTCTTTCTTGATAAGAACTCTTTCTCCAAGAAGACGCCAGTCTTTGTGACAAACACTTTGCCCTCGACGGTAGGTAAAAGTAATACCCTTTCGTTTCCTTAGGATATCCCACCAGATAACATTTATCTGATTTAGGTTCCAGCTTGTCAGGAATTTGACGTCGCACGTATGCCTCACAACCCCAAATTTTAATGAATGACATACTAGGACGTTTCCCAGTCCATATCTCATATGGTGTCTTCAGAACCGTTTTCACTGGAACGCGATTCTGTGTCATTGCAGCAGTCTCTAAAGCAAAACCCCAAAAGGAAACAGGCAAGTCTACATGACTCATCATCGAACGTATCATGTCTAACAAAGTACGATTTCTCCTCTCAGACACACCATTATGCTGTGGTGTTCTAGGTGGAGTGAGCTTTGATACAATACCACACTCCTTCAGATGATCACGGAACTCGTGACTTAGTATTCGCCACCTCAATCAGATTGGAGTGCTTTAACCCTTTTACCCAACTGGTTTTCTACTTCATTCTTGAACTCTTTGAACTTTTCAAAGGTCTCGGATTTGCACTTCATAAGATACACATATTCGTATCTACTGAAATCATCAGTAAATATAACGAATTAGAAATACCCACCTCTAGCCATGGAGCTCATGGGTCCACATACATCACTATGTACAACGCCCAAGAGATCCTCAGCCCTCTCAGTATAAGAAGTGAAAGGGGCTTTAGTCATCTTGCCTAACAAACAAGATTCGCATCGCTCAAATTATTCATAATCAAATGAGTCCAAAAGTCCATCTTTATGGAGCTTGGATATGCGCTTCTCGTTTATATGGCCCAAACGACAATGCCAGAGATATGTAGGGTTTGAGTCATTTGTTCTTAGTCTTTTATTATTTTCTATATTATAGATCAGATGGTCCAAATTCAAAACATAAAGACCATTAAACAATTGGGCTACAGCATAACAAACATCATTCTTAAATATAGAACAACAATTGTTCATAATTATAAAAGAAAATCCAATCATGTCCAAGCATGAAATGGTTATAATGTTTCTAGTTATGGCCGGAACGAAATAATAATTATCTAATTCTATTACAAGCCCACTAGGAAAAGAAAGATGGTAAACCCCTATGGCTACTGCAGCAACTCTTGCTCAATTGTCGACGCGTAGGTCCACCTCCCATTTACTCAGCAATCTTCTCCTTTCCAGTTCCTGCACATTTATACAAATGTGAGAACCACATCCGGTATCCAATACCCAGGATGAAGGAGCAGAAAGGTTTATCTCTATAACAAAAATATTTTAAGCGGAAGTCATACCTCCCTTTATTTTTTGCAGACCCTCAATGTAAGAAAGACAGTTCCTCCTCCAATGACCAGCCTTGCTACAGTGGTGGCATTTCCCCTCCTTCACCGTGTTCTTCTTTTTCATCAGTGTAGAAGACTTGGGCTCTAGAAGTGACTTAGGTCCCACCTTCGTCTTCTTAAAGCCCTTGGCCTTTCCTTTGCCCTTATGCACCATCAATATGTGGCTGGCAGGCTTGGTCTTCTTTATATTGATCTCGGCAAATCTCAACATGCCTAGGAGCTCGGGCAGTGTCTTGTCTATTTCATTCATGTTGTAGTTCAAGACAAACTGCTCATAAATGTCCATCAACGATTGCAGGATCAGATCTGTGGCCAACTCTTGACCTAGAGGAAAACCCAGCCTTTCAAGGTTCTGTATATACCCAATCATCTTGAGTACATGAGTCCCTACTGAGTCTCGAACTCCCATCTTGCACTGAAATAACACTTTTGTGACATCGAACCTCTCTTGACGAGCCTGACCTTGAAACATTTTCTTGAGATGCTCGTCAATCTCCTTTCACCCCATATTCTCATGTTGCTTCTGAAGCTCAGAGTTCATGGTGTCAACCATAAGGCATTCGACGTCTAAGGCGTCATCTGTGTACTTCTTATAAGTATCTTTATAAGTATGGGAAGAATTCCCGGTCGGCACCTCGGGGGCTTCTTCTTCCAAGACATAGAGCTTTCTCTCTTGCCTGAGAACAATTCTCAGGTTCCTGTACCAGTCAATGTAGTTAGTCCCACTGAGCTTATCCTTCTCAAGGATGGCTCTCAGAGACAGAGTGGAGTGCGAACCACTTGCCATGGAATTCTACAAGAATTCATGAAGAATAATATCAGTACCAAAATGTCAAAATACAGTTTATTTTTAATTTGGACTTCAATTAAAACTCCCACTATTTTATTCGAAATAATAGCCCTCACTATCAATTCGGAGAGTTCATGCGAGCTACTCTCTTAGTGGACAAGATCCGCATTTCACCAACACAATGAGACAGCTTTGGCTTTTCTCTCACGATGCGGTTATTTAGGTAGGCAACGCTTACCAATTGCATCCTCATGCAATTCTTGTATGGTTGGTGAATAACTCCTTATTTGCATCCATCATATGGTGCATGCCAACCCTATGCCTCTAGGCACTCAACCTTTGAGGTCACCTAGTTAAGTTATACGCGATGTCGAAAGTGGGATATCACAATTATCCGCTCGCACCCTTACCAAGATCGATTAATGCACCTTGCTTTGGCAAGCCTACACTTCATCGATCGAGACAGGAAGAGTGTCATCCATCGGAAGGCATCCGAACACTTAATATTAAATTAAGGGATTTTAATTATAGGTAAACAATTAACCATGATCAACATTTGATCATTGTGCACATCCAAGAGAAAAATACTTTTCAAAATCCACATCCATCCCTTATGTGCACAACATGGTATTATCAACCTTTGATAGAAGAAAGGGCTAAATCTAAACATCCGGACTCTTCCAAATCTTCAGATTTACATGCATTGGACAAAGGCAAAGCTAACTCGACTTAAAGCAGTAGACAAGCTCGTCTATCATTGTTTGATTCAAAATCCAAAACAATACACGGGTTCATTAACCACTCGAGGGACGGTTACTGGTAAGGAGACAACAATTTCTAACAATTAGAAATTACCACGAAATCCCAGACGTTCCTGCGGGGTTCAAAGGGGCAGAGCCACTAACCTGTGGGTTATGTGCCCACCGATTTCCCTTGGAAAAACCATAAACAATTGATGTTCCAGGAATAAATCTAGACATTTAGAACACATCTAAATCCCTAGGTTTACACGTACTGGAATAACCTAACTTCCAATACAACAATCATGGCCGAAACCTCCCTCTGAAACCACTGTTGGGTTTCTCTTTTAGTATGGCACAACGCTTGTGCACGCAGCGGAAGGAATAAAACATCAAGAACAACCCAAAAGAGATGGGATCAGGCCATGAAAGTTGAATCAAGAAGTTAACAAACAACTAGGCAAAAATTGCCTTAGCGGCGTTGAGTCACAACTCAACGGAGATGCTCTAAGCTTTGAGTCCTTGTCGGTGGCGAGTTCTACGTGGAATAATATCCACGTCTCTGCAGAAATCCACATGAGCGGGAGAACAAAGAGCTTCGTCGAACGAAGGGTCAGGAAGGAGATCAACCGCACCTTGCACTTCCACGGACTACTAGGTCCGTTCCAGGAGGAGCAACACCGGCGATAGTCGCCGGAGAGGAGGAGGTCGGCAGAGTGAAGAGGCGGCGGAAACACTTCCGTCTATCGGGGTTCGGGAATCGGCGGAGCGAACGAGTGGCGGAACGTTTCCGTCGGATTCGATTCGGCTATAGGAGAATTCCCGATCTATATGTTATTCTCAAAACCCTAAGTCCCCTATTTATACCAAAGGCATAAACAGTCCAAAGGTATCGCTATACACAGACCACACAGGATAGGGCTTCTGGACCGTTCGGCGAGAATCACCTCAAGGTTCGGCGAGAATCAATCGCAGAATCGGCGAGAATCAGTCGCAGAATCGGCGAGAATCAATCGCAGAATCGGCGAGAATCAATCGTAGAATTGGCGAGAATCAATCGCAGAATTGGCGAGAATCAGTCACAAAATCGGCGAGAATCAATCGCAGAATCGGCTAGAATCAGTCGCAGAATCGGCGAGAATCAGTCGCAGAATCGGCGAGAATCAAACAGTTCGATTCTCGACGATTATGCCTTAGTCGGCGAGTCATACTCGACGACTCTCGACAATTTTGCCTTAGTCGCCGAGTCATACTCGACGACTCTCGTCGACTCTCGACGAATTGGCCTTAGTCGCCGAGTCATACTCGACGACTCTCGTCGAACCATTCTCGACGAATCTCTCTGGCAACATTTGCCTGACCCCATTCTGTATGGTGATTGGTAACCTTTAGCAACATAATCAATATTCCAATTTCTCCACATGCTCTTATGTGCGACCCTGCAGGTTCATATCGCGTTGGCAGTGAGATTACATGTTTGACCACTTCTAGATCACCATGGTAACTCCAACATTCTATACCTTCCGTAAAGGGATTCATGGGGAGCCATCCCGATACTGGCCTGGTGACTGTTGTTATTTGAAAATTCCACCAGGGGTAAGAGTCTTTCCCATTGCTCTCCTCTATCAAATATGCACAGCCTCAATAGATCCTCCAACATTCTGATGGTCCTTTCAGATTTCCCGTCCGTCTGAGGATGAAATGTTGTGCTAAAGGTAAGACGTAAGCCCAAATATGCATGTACCGCCTTCCATTCTTTAGAGGTAAATTGACCATCCCGGTCAGAAATAATCATCTTTGGCACACCATAATACCTTACAAACTGCTCCACAAAGAGGCGTACCAAAACATCCACATGAGCTTCTTTTCTCATAGGAATAAACCGGGCAACTTTTATCAGGAGGTCAACGATCACCCATACTGAATCATTCCCTGAGCGTGAGCGAGGCAAACCATGGACGAAGTCCATGGATACATCCTCGAATTTCCACTCGGGGATGGGCAATGACTGCAATAATCCACCAGGGCTCCTGTATTCTGACTTTACCCTTTGACAGGCCTCGCAGTGCGTAACAAAATATCGGACGTCCCTCTTCATTCCCTGACCAACACGTGGTCTTCCGTAAGTCAGAGTACATTTTGGCAATCCCAGGATTCACGGAGTACTATGTGCAATGTGCCTCTCCCAGAATGTCTTCCCGAATTTTACCGCCCTTGGGAATATAAAGCTGGTCGCGGAGATGGAAGAGGTCGTCTTTCAGGGAGTACTTATCAGTGTCCCATCTTCAATTTACTTTATTGTCGGGGCCAAAGCCGCATCCTTTCCTTGCTCCACCCGGATTCGGTCTCGAATGTTACACACTATGCTCATCGCGGTTAGGTACTCCATATACCCTTCCGATATGTATTTGTACACCAGGGTGATCTCCATTTATTCGAGAATCCAGGCTAACTCCATTCTCATCAATCGGGACTTCGAGTTCGATTCAGGTAATTTTCTGCTCAAAGCATCTGCTATGGAGTTTGCTTTTCCAGGGTGGTAGTTCAAGGTGAACTCTTAATCGTATAAAAACTCTAACCACCGCCGCTGCCTCAAATTCAATTCCTTTTGTGTATGCACGTACTTTAGATTCTTATGGTCTGGAAAGATCTCATAGTGGATGCCATATAGATAGTGTCTCCAAATCTTCAAGGCGAACACCACTGCTCCCAATTCTATATCATGTACCAGGTAGTTGATCTTATGCTTCTTCAACAGTCTTGAACCATATGGCAATCACATGCCCGTACTGCATCAGTACCGCTCCCATTCCTTGATACGACACATCAGTGTAAACTTGAAATCCTTACTTCCCGGATGGAAGGGCTAGGATGGGTGTGGATGTAAGTCGGTCCTTCAGTTCCTGAAACGCAGCTTCACACTGGGGTGTCCACTCATACGACAACACCTTTCTTTGTAAGCGTAGTAAGAGGAAGGGTGATCTTTGAGAAGCCTTTTACAAACTTGCACGATAGTACCCAGCTAGTCCAAGGAAGCTCCGCACATCGGTCGTAGACTATAAGGGCGGCCACTCCTTCACGGCACGCACTTTGGCTGGATCCACAGCTAACCCAGCCCCACTAATCACATGTCCAAAGAAAGTAACCACTTTGAGCCAAAATTCGCACTTGTTGAACTTGGCAAATAAGGCGTGCTCTTTTAGCTTCTTCAGTACCAAGGTCAGATGATCGACATGCTCTTTCTCCGTCTTAGAGTAGACCAAAATGTCATCGATGAAAACGATGATGAAGATATCTAGATAAGGCTCGAACACTTTGTTCATCAGACTCATGAAAGCTCAAGTGGCATTTGTGAGCCCAAACGGCATCATAGTAAACTCGTATAAGCCATACCTTTAGTTAAAGGCCATTTTCTAAATGTCCTGCTCCTGTATTCTCAATTGATAATACCCTGAACACAAATCTAACTTGGAAAACCAATGCGCTCCTACTAATTGGTCGAACAACTCATCGATCCGAGGTAGTGGATAGGTGTTCCGTATCGTCAGTCGGTTATGCTCCTGATAGTCTATATATAATCGCAAGGTTCCATCCTTCTTCTTAACGAACAGAATAGGGTCTCCCCAAGGTGTCAAGCTGGGGAGAGCAAACCCTGATTCTACCAACTCTTGCAACTGAACTTTAAACTCTACGAGTTACTTCGGGGCCATCGGTAAGGGGCCGTGGAGATGAGATTGGCTCCTTGTACTAGCTTAATTTGAAAATCCACCTCTCTACGCAGGGGTAAATTTGGTAATTTCTTATGAAATACCTCGGGAAAATCTCGCACCACCCGCTCGTCCTTCATATCTATTTTCATCTCCTCCAGTTTGAAACATATCTTGTAAACTTCATCCCCTCTCATATGAGCTTTCAAGGTCTGAATCGAAGATAATATTAAACGTGGTGCGAATTTTATACCTGGGAAGATTACATCGGTATCCCCATATCTCAAGTAGATTTGCTTCTCCGTGCAGTCAATTCTTGCATAGTGCCAATCCAGCCATGCCATGCCTAGAATGAGGTCGAACTTCGGCATTCTCAAAACTGTGGCACAGGTATCAAAGATCTTTCCCCCAATGAGTATCTCCAATTCTCACTTGACGGTTACAGTGATCTCAGAGCCGTCTGGGAGAAGTACTCTTCGAGCAATACTAGTGAAGGATTGCACTCCTTCCAAATCTTTAATGAAGTTCGCAGACACAAATGAGTGTGAGGCACCGGTATTGAATAACGTATAGGCTGGTTTCCCGCCGACCACCACGGTGCCTAACTACCAATTGGAACCCTCAAAGCTAGATATCTAGTATGTCTTAAGTAACTTAAGAGTAATAATGAAAATGTGATAACTAACTGTAACATACCTGTAATCACCTCCCGAGTGTTCCGCTCCTGTGTAATGTCCAGCGTGAACACCTGATTCCGAGCAGGTCCAGGGTTTCCTTCTCGTTGTCCTCGTCCTTGACTGCGCATGTGCCCCCGACCTCGAGGAGTTCCGGAGGGAGAGCAAGAGGTGTATTTCCAAACAGTTATGGGCAATAACGTCGGATGTGGCCAGGTTGGTTGTATTCGAAGCACACCCGCTCCTGCCGCCAACCGGGTTTCTGAAGTTGTTGAGGCTGTGGTGGTGGAGGTAATGCTGGAGGCTGTCGAACCGGGTGCTCCACTCTATAATTAAAGTGGAAATGCCTGCCACCTCTCTAATGTCCTCTTACTCCTCCGAAGTCATGTCTCCTTCTATTTCTAGGGCTAGCTTCCATCACCCCTTCAGCAGGTCTCTTAGCATTCCCCAAGTGGTCTTCTTCTAGCCTCTTTGCCATGTCAATTATTTCCGCCAGGCTAGAGTCCTCTATAAACAAAAGGGCTTGCCTCAGGTGGTCTCGCAAGCCTTTGTAGAATCTTTTAACATATCTTCTATCGTCCAACTCATAGGAGCCAGCAAATCTAGACAAATGCTGAAACTCCTGCTGGTACTCCGTCACTGACTTGGATCCCTACTTCAGCTACAGGAACCTTTCCTCAAGTTAATCTCGAGATGAAGAATGGATAAAAGGCTCTAGGAAGGCTCCCGAGAACATGTTCCAGCTGATCTCCGTATACACTTTCCCTTGAAAGGCGGAGCCCATGAGGGACTTCCACGAACTCTTGGCATGTTGTTCTAGGAGTGTCACTACCAGGGTCACAGCCATGTTGCTTGGGCATCTAATTCCAGCTAGCAGTTCTTGCACGGTGTCGAGCCATTCCTCTGTATGAACTGCCGACTCTATCCCAAGGCTACGCAGGAGGGGAGAGAACTCAGAATGTGCTCACCCAATTAGAGCCCGAACCTTGTTATTGTATGGGGGCTTGTTGGGATCTGAAGGCATCTAAGATAGCTGTGAGCGTCTGCCCTAGCTTTGATTGTTGAAATTGTGTGGGTACGGATGGGTTTGGGGTGCACCCCACTAGCTTAACGTGCACTGGGATCTACATATAAAATACAAGCCTAAGGTCAAGTTGGCTAATCTTAGGGTCAAAGTTGGTCATACTTAGTGTTAATTACATAAGGGCACACCAGTGCTTCCGTTAAGTAAGTTTATCCCAAAACTAACTAATCAAACGGGCGTGGCACCATTATTGAATGAATTCTTCAGTTAAGGATCATATCAAGATGATACCTGTTGTAAGACCCCCCCCCCTCCTGGAACACAACACACAACACAAGGGGAGTCCCCAGCCGCCTTGCTCACTAGCACTCAGGGTAACACAACTACACGACAACTAACAAGAATAAGAATATCAAAAATCAAATCCACACTTAAATATATGAGTCCAAAAGTATAACATATAAAGGAGTCTTAGTCTTGCCCAAAAGGGCTACAACAAGAGTCTCTCTAAGACTCACATATATCACTGACGGTAGATACCATACCTTCAGGCCCTGTCACATGTCTTGCTGCATTACCTGCTGCTGCTCCGCCTACGGGGTCTCCTCCTAAAAAGGAAGACGTAACAACCGTTAGTCATAAAGACTAAGTGGCTTCACATCCGCTCCCCTGGCGACTCCTCGGCACAGGGCGGAGAAAGGAGCATAGTACAATATATCAAATACATAGTAGTACAAGAAGGTGGAGTAACGTCCCAATTCACGCTAGGCCCCTGATTGCGCTTTTGAGCAAGGGGGCTGTGGTGAGCCCAATGGGGGTGTGGGTGAACAGGTGCGAACGTATGGGAAATGAGGAAAACAAGACAAAACGGTTATTTTGGCTGACACGGGTATGGACACGGCCGTGTCCATACCCGTGTGCCTCATGCCAATATTAAGTTTCCAGTCAGAGAGGTACACGGGTATTGGGACACGGCGTGCGTGTGCTGAGGACACGGGTCGAGACACGGCCGTGTCTCTACCCGTGTGCCGCAACCCCAACACAGCAGAAAAATGTTCTGGGATGAACACGGCCCTAAACACGGCAGGCGACACGGCTGTGTCAGACGGGTAGGAACACGGCCGCCATGTCTGCGGTGTATAAAAAGGAAAAAGTTATGAAACCCTAGCATTTCATCCCCTTTCTTCAGCCCCGAAATTTCTGAGGGAGTTCTCTTGGCTGGAGGAGGAAGAGGCTTGCCGGAGCCACTTGGAGAAATCGAAACGCCGCCGCCGTCGAAAAACAATGCGGCCGCGAAGGAGTGCGTGGCTCATGGCCGGCCTACCGCTGGACTTGAGGTGAGCTTTCTCCCCTCTCCCTTGGTGCTATCTATAGTTATTTTAGGAGAGACCGAATATCTTGATGGTGAGGAGGAGAGTTCAAATGCCTAGGTTTTCATGCCAACAGAGGGGTTTTCTGAGGGTTTGGCTTTGAAAGGAGAAATAAGGTTGGGTGTGACAAGAATAAGAATATCAGAAATCAAATCCACACTTAAATATATGAGTCCAAAAGTATAACATATAAAGAAGCTACGAGTTGAATTTCTGGTATGTTCAAGCTTCTAAACTATAAGAGTACGAATCCCAGTTTTAGTAGTAGTAATTCACTTGCCCAATGGTTGTGAAGGGCTACTATAATTTAGCATGGTTACAACAGGCTAGAAATTAAGGGTTGAGATTGCTGTAGAGTCTCTCGTGAATATGATGCTATGTGAAGAGTATTTTGTAAAGATGCTTAGAGTTGAAGCCTCCCTACGGGTAGCATCATAGTTGTTTTGGGGCATGTGATGTGCGACGATCATCGTGTCGCGATATTGAGATAATGACTGAGGTCTACGGGTTCGCCAGTCGTCACACCGATGGGAGCCAATGGGTAGCGCGGTAGGGTTAGATACTTGGTGTCCACGAGATCTCCTCCGCGCCATGAGAACCACCTCGTGCGTTTCCGAGATTCCATCCGGTTCGAAATCAGGATGGGCTGTGTTCTTGGTGCACATCTACCCAAGACCACTTCTGAGCCGTAGTCAGGAGCTCCGCTGTTATGTTTTTAGCATTGTACGGGGGCCTAGGATAGGTAGTGTGATGCCACCTAGTAGTGGAGACGCCCGCTCACTGTCGCCGTCTCCTGAGAGGTTGGCCGAAAAGTGAACTTCAAGTCTGTGTCGACATGCAACTTCATGTGCGTGCGCATGATTGTCATAACATAACATTCATATCATTATTCATTGCTACACAAGATCCTCATCTTATAAGTTTGTATGCACTCTTATACTGTTACTTTACTGTTAAGCCGATCCTACTTATAAGTTTGTATGGGCACTCTTATAAGTTAAGTTACCATTCTGATTCTTATCCTCTGTCATATATATAGATATTTGTAGAACTGCTAGTTGTGTAGCGTAGGTACTCCACCATATTTACAGTCACCTGCTTGTTTACTTGCTTATATATATACATATTGTACCTTTGTTCCTTTCTTCGCCCGGTGCCGAGGAG
The DNA here is from genome assembly GCA_039513925.1 of Platanthera zijinensis. NCBI lineage: Eukaryota > Viridiplantae > Streptophyta > Magnoliopsida > Asparagales > Orchidaceae > Platanthera > Platanthera zijinensis. The sequence continues at coordinate 41,519,573 of CM077091.1, read as the reverse complement.
TCGCCGGGGAGCATGAAGCCACTTAGCCTTAGACTAAGTGCTACGCTTCTTTTTAGGAGGAAACCCCGCATAGAGCAGCGAAGGACTATGCGCAGGTTAGCCAGGCCCGGACTGGACCGAGGTGGTGGTGCCTCCTCGGCAGTCGTGAGTGTTTTCATGTAGCGTTTGGCAAAACATTTCTAGACTCTTGTTCTTTTGTACAAGCCTGTTGTGCTTGTTATCTTCCGCTCTTTTGGACTTAAACTTAGCTGTGAATTGAACTGCTTTACTTTTCTGTATGGTTGGGTTGGCATTGTTTATGTGATATGGATTGTAGCCGGCGGAAAGGCGTCTTGTGGTAAAGGCTAACCCGTGTGTTAGTGCTACCGCAAGGTGGTATTTCGGGCATAAACTCCCCTCGTTCGTGTGTTGTGTTCCGGGAGGGGGGTCTTACATGGAGTAATATATATGATATGAGTAGAATTAAAGTAAGGTATAACAGTATTATCAGCATTCTAAGCTAGCAGTTCTACACAGTTATAACAATTGGTCAAGCATATAGATCTTACAACAAGAAAGTAACTTAACTTATATGAATGCTCATACGAACTATAAGTTAAGGATCAGTTTAACAACAAACTAACTCATCGTATAAGAGTGCCCGTACAAACTTATACGATGAGGATCTTGTTTATGCAATGTAATGCGATGCAATGAATGCTATACTATGACTCACCATGCACACGCACAAGTAATTACTGTGTCGACACAGACTCTGAATTTCCCACTTTTTGAGCAGGTAGCTAACCTCTCAGATGCCAACCGTTGTGGCCAAGACAGTAACAGTAGAGCGGGCATCTCCACTACTAGGCCTGACATCCACACTACCTAGCCTAGGCCTTCGTACGCCTCAACGCTAAGAACACAACAGCGGAGCTCACATGCGTACTACGGCACAGCGGGAGTCTCGGGTAGATGTGCACCGAGAACCAAGCCTCGATCTGGCCTAAGTTTTGACCTAGAAAGAGCCTCAGAAAAAGCACGAGGACCAAGCCCCACCATTCACTTGGCATGGAAGGAGCCCCGGGAATGAGCACCGAGGACCAAACCCAACCACCCATGGTCTAACTATCAGCTCCCGTCGATGTGACAACTGACTTTCCCGTATACATGCCACACTATCCTTAACCTACGATTACAACACTACGTGTCGACTCACAACGCATGTAATCTGACATTTCGAGCTCGATAGTTCACAAGGGCTCCTATCCGAGTCCCTTAACAACACAATCGACCAAGTGCGGCAAAAACTCACGCACCATCAACACTTCATAATATTCATGCACTAACCTTAATCAATCCTCTTCATCACATTATTCATTGCATTGCTAGTAACAAGCTCATCTTACTAGTTTGCACAACAAGTTAGTTTGTTTATTCAATCCAACTCGTCTACCCACTTGTTCACCTAGGGATCAATCAACCAACCATTTCGTTCAGGTATGTTTTACTTCATCATTTGATTATAAAGGATCAACCAACAACTCATAACCATCATTCAAGCTAAATACCCACAATCTCTCTACTAATTCTAGTAGGGTTTACATAAACAAAAGAACCAAGCATGTAAGAATTGTATAGAGTGTAGAGATTCAAATGGGGATTCCTGATGCTACAGGAATCCGGTGGAAACGTTCAACCCCTAATTGGAAAGGTATTTCCAAGGGCTATGACTTTTTTGTTTAGTTAGGATCCCAAATCTGGCCGTATCACACTTTTTATTGGCTTCTAAGAACGATACGTGCAGAATTCAATTTACTGGACGTTTATTTTATTAGCCATTAATTTTGATCTGATTTTCTCGTGGCATCATGCATCGCTTGAAGACATGTAACCAATCGTTCGAAAGATCTCTCCAAGGCCTATGACTTTTGTGTTTAGCCAAAAGCCCAGATCTGGCCATGTCTTACCAGAAAATGATCACGAAGATCGCTGCGTGCAGAACACAGATTTCTACACGCTTCTTAAGGTGGAAGGAACAACATGAGTTCATCTTCCTCCTCTAGCCAATCTTCCCAAATCACACCCAGAATTTACTCCTCCCTTATTCACCCTCATCAGGCCATTTCTCTTCACGAGATCATCCCCATCATCACTTTGAAGGAAGGAGAGGTTGAAGATGTATAAAACCTAGAACACAAGTTCTAGCATGGCCCCTTCCTAGAAGTCTTCATCTCACACATTGATAATACGTTTTGTAGCCTAAACTATTATTCATATTTTCTGTTTTATAATGTACAAATCTAGTTTCTTAAGATTTATTTTTATCTTTATTATGTAAATTTTATTTCCCTTAAGTGTTTCCTCTCTTTCTGCAGGTTTTGTTAAAATTGGTCAAAATTGGCCTGACACGCCCCCCTGTTGCGCCCCCCCCCCCCCCCGGGCGTGACCTAGGGCGTGTCATCTTTTCCAGAGGATCCCTAGAAGATAGAGGAAAATAACAGGAAAAACAGTTGTCACGCCCCCTGACACGCCCTCCCCGGGAGTGTCCCAGGGCGTGACCTAGGGCATGTCGCCCTCTGCCCGAAGCCTGCCGCCGCATTAAATGCCATTTCGTCTCAGCACGCCAACAGTACTGTCACGCCCCCCGTCACGGGCGTGATAGAGTGCGTGAACCCCTCCTTTTCCGATGACTGACGGATTTCCGACAAATGATTTCGACGCGACGTGTGTGTCACGCCCCCCTACACGGGCGTGACGAAGGGCGTGTCCACCGACGTATAGAAGAAATCATTCTTGCTGCAAGAATCCAGAGACCGAGGTTAAACCCATACCTATCACGCCCCCTAACACGCCCCTAGGTCGTGTCGAAGGGCGTGACCAACCCTGTGAGCTTTTCTAAAAAATTTCAGACCCCCCCTCCCATTTCAGAAAGCTTTGGGTTGTGAGGGGTAGGTGCAGCCCCTTGGTTTCTGAATTCCTTTTCTTATTTTTTTTATGATTTTATCTCCCTCTCTCTCTCTTTCTCAATTTAGTTTTTCTTAAATCTAGTTTAGTTTTAGATTTCGTAATAGCTTTTGTTGTAATCTTTGCTCTTGCTTAGTGCTAATGGTAGGGCTAGAATAGGATTTTCATTTCATGCAAATGTAATTTTCATTTCCTAAGTGTAGCTCTCTTGATTATTAATAAAAGTGTTGTTTTTTTCTCCTTGTTTACTTTGTGTTATCATTCTCTTCTACTCATCTCTCCCTACCACTTCACAATGAGTAACTAATCCTTCTTGTACTCGATCTCGATGATCCGAGGTTTGAGCGATTAAGTTATGATGCTTTGAATGTAGCCTAAACTATTATCGTATTTTCTGTTTTATAATGTACAAATCTTGTTTCTTAAGCTTTATTTTTATCTTTATTATGTTAATTTTATTTCCCTTGAAGTGTTTCCTCTCTTTCTGCAGGTTTTGTTAAAATAGGTCAAAATTAGCCTAATACGCCCCCTTGACACGCCCTCCCTGGGCGTGACATAGGGCGTGCCACCTTTTCCAGAGGATCCCAGAAGACAGAGGAAAATAACAGGAAAAACGGCTTTCATGCCCCCCTGACACGTCCTCCCCGGGCGTGTCCTAGGGCGTGACACGGGGGGTGTCTCCCTCTACCCGAAGCCTGCCGCCGCATTAAATGCCATTTCATCTTAGCACGCCAATAGTACTGTCACGCCCCCCCCCCCCCCCCTCACAGGCGTGACCCCCTCCTTTTCCGATGACTGGCGGATTTCTGACCAATGATTTCGACGCGACGTGTGTGTCATGCCCCCTACACGGGCATGACGAAGGGCGTGTCCACCGACTTACAGAAAGCAATCATCCTTCCCTGCCAGAATCCATAGCCTGAGTTCAAACCCATACCTGTCACGCCCCCTGACATGCCCCCCTAGGGCGTGGCGAAGGGCGTGACCAACCCATGAGCTTTAGGAACCTCAACGGTCAAGGACCTTTACCCTATTAAGTTTAGTTTTTTTATCGCATTTTCATAGTCGACTATAGCCGAGGTGATTTTTGATCGAGTGCATTTCCATTTCATAGTTTCAGCCCTTCATTATAATCGCTTATAATAGCTTTTTAATTAATTGAAGTTGTTCTCTTTCTAGCATAGCTTTATTTCTTTAATTGCACTTAATTTCTCAAACCCTAGTTTTTACGTCGATAAAATAATAGCCTTCGTGTGAGTAAGTTTATTGAACAGTTCCCGGATTTCAATACGACACTTGTGTCCCCTAGCTACAGTTTGATAGCTATACTTGCCTCATTGGATTGCTAGTTCGGTTGCTTTTATTTTCTTCGAGCCTTAGCAACCACCAAGTTTTTGGCGACCGTTGCTGGGGATCAACTTTTGTCAATAATATTGAAAACACGAACCTACTAATTTTATCTCTTCTCTTTCTACCCTCCTAAATAAATTTTAAAAATCAAAACTTTTTTTATTACCGCTCTTAATAGTAACCAACTTCACAATTTTTCTACGCCACCTAATTCTCTCGAAAAGGGCAAAGCGGCTTTAAGTGCCGCTATCTTGTCTAGTACCTTGCGAACCCTTCACCGGGTATTCCTTGGGAAGTTTGGGAGTTAATCTATTAAAAAAAACCTATTTCAAAAAAAAAATCTAGCTTTTCTTTCTAGTTTACTTTATTTCTCTTTCTTCTCTTTTCTTCTTTTTGAGCATGACCCGCGGGAGTCCGTCGGTTATTTTGGACTTATACCACGAAATTGAGCGTACTCTTCGGATAAGATCGCGATTTCAAGTCCCTACCTCCCAAATATCAGTTGAGGACTCCGAGTCATTCTCTAATCTAAGAATGGAAGAACCCAACGTAGAGGAAGTCGTGCAAAGACCTATGTCTAAATCAAAGCACAAAGAAAATGATAGATGCAGCATATGGCGGTACTTTAAATCATAAGACCCCGGATGCATCTCTTGAGCTTTTTGAGGACATGGCCATGAACACTTATTAGGGGAATGTGCCTTGGTCCCGCCCGAACAAGCCTGCAGGTATCTTTGAAGTGGACAACGTCTCCCAGCTCGCTCTACAAGTTGAAATATTAAGCAAAAAGATAATGGAGATAACTGCTGCCTCCGCCCCTCAGGTATGGTAATCTGCAACTCTTGCCCATGAATAATAAGATTTTGTTAACAATATGCCTAGAAATGCTTTTAATAATGTTTCTGCTGCAAATTTTCATCCTCCTGGTTTTATTTTTCTGAATAGTTATAATCCTGCCTTAAGAAATCATCCGAATTTTTCATGGAGTAATCCATCAAATGCTATACGCCCGCAACCACAAAATGATTTTTCTACACCACCACCACCACCTCTTAAAAATTATCCAAAACCTCCAAGCTTGGAGGAGTTACTTTCCAAATATATCGCCACAAATGACGCTACGATAAGAACCTTAACTGGAAGCATAAAAAGTCTAGAAAATCAAGTAGGACAACTTGCTAAAATTATTTCTGAGCGACCCGCAGGGTCTCTTCCTTCCAATACCGAGCCCAACCAGAGAGAGCAAGCGAAAGTTATAACTCTTCGGAGTGGGAAGCAAGTTCCCGGTATGGTTAGTGAAGAGCTCGAGGCAAGCTATGCCCGCTTTAAATAATCAAAGTTGTTTTAGAAAACGATCTCACTCCACCACCCATCTATAAAAATAAAACAAATCTGCCTTACCCTTCCGATCTTAATAAACAACGTCAGGACAATCAGTACTCTCGTTTCTTAGAAATGTTCAAGCAAATCCACATAAATCTGCCTTTCCATGAAGCGATTTCACAGATGGCGAAGTACGCCAAGTACCTTAAGGACCTCCTAACCAACAAAAAGAAGTTAGAGAACCTTTCGCACGTTACATTAAACGCCGACTGCTCCGCGGTTTTGACAAGTGGCTTACCTAAAGAAAATCAGTATCCTAGGTAGTTTTTCTATTCTATGTGACTTTGGTAATCTTTTTGTCAAGAATGCATTAGTCGACTTAGGTGAGAGTATTAACCTGATGCCCCTCTCATTGTTTAAAAAAGTTAGGAAATGGTAGTCTCAACCCTACATGCATGAGCATCCAGCTCGCCGACAGATCCGTTAAGTACCCGTTAGGAATAGTGGAGGATGTCTTAGTAAAAGTCAACAAGTTCATCTTCCCGGTGGACTTTGTCATTTTGGACATCGAAGAAGACGTCGAGGTTCCCCTGATCCTTGGCTGACCCTTCCTTGCCACCTACCAAGCTATCATTGATGTTTGCAATGGTAAGCTCTTTCTTTGAGTAGGAGACGATGAAGTCACTTTCTATATCACACCTTCAATGAAAAAGACCTTAGCAAATGATGACTCCTGCTTTTTCGTAGATGTCGTGAGTGATGAATCCTCCTATTGCCTATCTGATTTTGAAAAATAATTCTATGCTTTTTGTTCCTCCTCTTCTCTTCCAACTGAATCGCTACACCTAAGTGAAGAAAGTGTAGAATCCTCTTGTCTTTTATCAGATTTTGAAAAAGAATTTTTTAATTTTTGTTTCTCTTCTACTCTTCCAACTGATTCGTTGCAAGAAGTCATCTTGGCCACAAGCTCCACCCCTTTTAATTTTTCGTCTAAAAAAATCTACGAAGCTATAGTATTTTAAAAAGAAATAATTTCTCAAACCTCTTATGAAGAACCCCCTACCCTAGAACTTAAATAACTTCTTGAACATCTAAAGTACGCCTTCTTAGAAAAGAACTCCAAGCTGCCAGTTATAGTTTCGGCCTACCTTACGGTTGTCCAATATGAAAAACTTCTTTTAGTTTTACGTAAACATTGCCAAGCTATTTCTTGGCAGATATCTGATATCAAGGGCATAAGCCCATCCTTCTGCACTCATAAAATTTTAATGGAAGATAATTTGCGTAACTCCATTCAACCTAAGCTCCGTATAAACCCGAACATGAAAGAAGTAATTAAGGTCGAGGTTATGAAATTATTAGATGCAGGAATTATCAACCCTATATTAGATAGTAAGTGGGTTATCCCTATTCAGGTAGTACCAAAGAAGGGATGTATAATGGTAGTTAGTAATGAAAATAAAGAATAAATCCCGACATGGACGGTGACGGGTTGGCGTATGTGTATAGATTGTAGGAAGCTGAATGATGCACCCACAAGGAACACTTTCCTTTTCCGTTTATCGGCCAGATTTTAGAATGATTATCCAGCCATAGTTTTTTTTTTCTCGATTGCCTCTCGGGGTACTTTCAAATCCCCATCTCTCCAGAGGACCAAGAGAAAACGACGTTTACTTGTCCCTTTGGCACCTTCGCCTACCATAGAATGTCGTTCTAATTGTGCAATGCACCAGCTACATTCCAGCAATATATGCTCGCTATCTTTGACAAGTACGTAGAAAGCATTACGGAGGTATTTATGGATGATTTCTCCGTGTTCGGCGATTCCTTTGATAGATTTTTAGAAAACCTCGATAAAATCTTAGAACGATGCAAAGAGACTAACCTTGCCCTAAATTGGGAAAAATTTCAATTTATGGTGAGGGAAGGGTTAGTTTTGGGTCATAAAATTTATGCAAGAGGTATTGAGGTAGATATTGCGAAGATAGAAGTTATCGAGAAGCTTCCGGCGCCTACTAATATAAAAGCTATAAGAAGTTTCTCAGGTCACGCTGGTTTCTACTGCCGCTTCATAAAGGACTTCTCCAAGATCACCAATCCCCTTACCCATCTTCTAGAAAAAGGCGCCCCATTCATTTTTGATGACTCTTGTCTTTCTACATTCGAATTGAATAAAGAAAAGTTAATTAACGCACCGATTATGATAGCTCCGGTGTGGGACCTTCCTTTTGAGATAATGTGCGATGCGAGTAGTTTCGCGGTGGGAGCCGTATTAGGTCAATGCATATCTAAATACTTCCACCCTATCTATTACGCTAGTAAAACTCTCACATCTGCACAGGAAAATTACACCACGACCGAGAAGGAGCTCCTCGCTGTAGTATTCGCTTTCGATAAATTCCGTCCTTATATTACACTTTCAAAAATCATCGTTTTTACGGACCACTCGGCCCTCAAATATCTTCTTGCCAAAACGGATGCCAAGCCGCGCTTGATTTGCTGGGTCTTACTCCTCAATGGAGTTTGACTTAGAGATCCGTGATAAGCGAGAGGCCGAGAACTTGGCCACCGACCATCTCTCCAGATTAGACAATCCCTTTATAGAAAAATTAAATGAAAAATCTTTTAATGATTATTTTCCTGATGAAAAATTGCTCATAATTAACACATCTACTTCTCCTTGGTTCGCACAAATCACCAACTATTTAGTGGCTTGGGTGCTCCCAAAAGAGTTCTTCTCTCAGCAGAAGAAGAAATTATTTTCTGAGCTGAAGAACTATTTTTGGGAAGACCCGCATCTTTTAAAAATCTGTGCGGACCAAGTGATAAGGAGATGTGTTTCTTATGAAGAAGGATTTTATATTTTAAAACACTTACATGAAGGTCCGACAGGTGGGCACTATCAAGCTGCTCGCACCGCTCACGAGGTGTTTGCGCAGGTTTTTATTGGCCTAGCCTATTTAAAGATGAGCAAGCCTTTGTGAATAGGTGTGATAGTTGCCAACGGTCGGGAAACATTTCAAATAAAAATGAAATGCCGAAAAATTATTTCCTTGAGTGCGAAATTTTCAACCTCTGGGGAATCGATTTTTTTGGCCCCCTTCCTTCTAGCTTCGGAAACAAGTATATTTTAGTTGTCGTTGATTATTTTTCACGATGGGCTGAAGCCCAAGCTCTTCCTACGAACGACTCCCGAGTTCTAGTTACCTTTTTGAAAAAATTATTTTCTAGATTAGGTATGCCGCGCGCCATCGTTAGCGATAGGGGTTCCCATTTCTGTAATGCACAATTTTCAAAAATCCTTACTAAATATGGCATTACACATAATCTTTCAACTTCCTACCACCCCCAAACTAACGGACAAGTCAAAGTAGTAAATAGAAGAATAAAAATAATTCTACAAAAGACTTTTTCAACTTCTAGGAAAGACTGGTCAGCCAAATTAGACAATGCTATATAGGCCTACCGAACTGCGTACAAAACCGCCCTCGGATAAACGCCGTATCGGCTGGTCTATGGAAAATCATGTCATTTACCCGTAGAACTCGAACACCGCTCTTTTTGGGCCTTAAGATTTTTAAACTTCGATCCCCACTCTATCAGTGACCTTAGAAAATTTCAACTTAATTAACTCGATGAGTGGTGCTCTTACGCGTACGAAAATAACAAACTTAATAAAGAACAGACGAAGCGTTTACACGATAAGCACTTAAGGCATCCGAAAACCTTAAAGTCGGGCGAACAGGTTCTTCTTAATAATTCTCGATTACGTTTATTTCGGGGCAAATTAAAATCTCATTGGTCAGGGCCCTTTTCTGTTATGCAAGTCTTTTCTTATGGAACTGTTTTAATTTCGCACCCTGATAAGGGTAATTTTAAAGTGAATGGTCAGTGCCTTAAACTTTATTTCTCTGGTGATTATGATGTCAGTCCAAACAGTATTAAGTATCTTCTGCACGAACTCTAAACTTTTAACTTTTATTTTTTATTAAAAACAATTTTATTTCTGGACAACAATATTTTTGGAGGCAACCCAAGTTATCTTTTTTCTGTTTTCTTTATTTTATAATTTTTGCCCCGGATGGCTCCGACAAGCTGAACCTTCTACGATCTTCTACCCCAACGTTGTTGAATCAATCACGAAGTTCAAAGAAGACATTCGGGGGAGTGACATCACTAAGTTTTCACAACAAATAAATCCGGGGAAGTACCTGTTTTTTAATTCTGTCTTTCAATTCTGTACTTTAATTTTCTCTCCTTCTCTAATCACCTTCTTTTGCCATTGTGGATAATGTCCATTTTAGCTTGGGGGAGGACTTCCTCCTTCTTTTTGCTTAGTGTAAATATTCTTATTTTCTGTGTATATTTCTTTTTTAAAAAAATTAATATCTTAAAATTCCAAAAAAAAAGAAGAAAATATTTCCAAAATCCAAAAAAAGAGAATATTTCATAAATTAAATATATATATATATATATATGCTTTTGGTTTTTTCCTTAATAGTTTAGACATTTTGGTATTTCAATATTACCCCTAGTTTTTGTTTTACTCAAAATTTTCTATATACAACGTAGTTAATTATAATATTTCTAATCGTCTGTTTTAATTATGTTTCACAAGTAAAATATTGGCAATGCTATGTTTCTAATTCACGGTAGCATGTTAAGGTGAAATATTTTTCTAAAACTCGCATTTCTATTATGGTTTTTCGTTCTTAATTTCCTTTACTTTCTCAAAAATTCATCATCCACTATTTTCCTTTTCATTTTTGGATAATTTCTTGTATGGTCAACCTTTGAATAACGATCCAAGTCACCTATTATTTTTATTTTTAAGATAATTTCATCAATCTTCTTTTATTATCTAGGAATCGCTTTTTGAAATTTTTCAAACCTTTGTTTTAAATAAATTTGAAAGCGTGAAAATGATTTAGGACGTTTTTGTTTTCGTTTGAGCTTTCCTGCCAACCTAAAAACTTTTACCACTAGTTAGCCACTTTTGAGCCTTTTTCCAAATTCATTTAATATCTCTTCTTTTCATATCATTTTCACCAAGGCCAAAATTTCCAACCTATCTAATCACACTAGCTTTTTGAGTTTCATAAAATTTTTCCATGATTATGATAGGTTATTTTGTGATATTTTTGGGAGAAAGGTTTTTTTAAAAAAGTATGTTCAAAAGACATGTTTGTTTTTATTTGGCCAATTCAAAATGAAAATAAAAGTATTTATGGCCTTTGTTTTGAAAAAGAAAAAGAAAAAAATGGAAAAGAAAGAAAAAGAAAGAAAAAAATATATTTTTATTTTAAATGAATTTTTTTAAAAAACTCTTTGTTTTGGGTTTAGTGTGATTTTAAGCCTTCACGTTTATGTTTGAATTCCACTTCTAATCATATTCCTAAACAAAACGTTTCTATCCTATTTAAGTCATTTTGATTCACGCCTTTTGAATTTTATTTAATAACTAAAAAAAGAAGAAAAGTAAATCAGTTTTAGTTTTGGATTTAAACTTATATTTTTGTTATTTAATTGATATAATTATAAAGCGTTGCTTGGATCTAGTAACAACTCAATGTGTTTTTTCATTTTTGTTGCTTTGCTTAAATGTATTTAAAGAATTTTTTTAAAATTTTGGATGATTTTTTTTGCTAGTAAGGTTTATAAAAGTTAAACCGTACCTAAATAATTATTTTATATTTACGGTTCACCTTTTCCCTATTTAGAATTTCGCATGGTACTTGTGTTAGCATAATTAGAACTTTCTGATTAGTTCTTTTTTATGATTATCTAGTTTTTATATTTTTGCTTTGGGACAAGCAAAGCTTTAGCTTGGGGGAATTTGATAATAAGTTTTGTAGCCTAAACTATTATCGTATTTTCTGTTTTATAATGATACAAATCTTGTTTCTTAAGCTTTATTTTTATCTTTATTATGTTAATTTTATTTCCCTTAAGTGTTTCCTCTCTTTCTGCATGTTTTGTGAAAATAGGTAAAAATTGGCCTGACACGTCCCCCTGTCATGCCCTCCCCGGGAGTGACCTAGGGTGTGTCATCTTTTCCAGAGGATCCAAGAAGACAGAGGAAAATAACAAGAAAAATGGTTGTCACGCCCCCCTGACATGCCCTCCCTAGGCGTGTCCCAGGGCATGACCCGGGGCGTGTCGCCATCTGCCCGAAGCCTGCCGCAGCATCAAATGCCATTTTGTCTCAGCACGCCAACAGTACTGTCATGCCCCCCATCACGGGCGTGACATAGGTAGTGACCCCCTCCATTTCCATTGACTGACAGATTTCCGATCAATGATTTCGACACGACATACATGTCACGCCCCTCCCCCCCTATACGGGCGTGTCCACCGGCGTACAGAAGCAATCATCCTTCCTGCTAAAATCCAGAGCCCGAGGTCTAACCCGTACCTGTCACGCCCCCTGACAGGCCCCCTAGGGCGTGTCGAAGGGCGTGACCAACCCGTGAGATTTTCCTATAAATTCAGACCCCCCCTTCCAATTTCAGAAAGCTTTGGGTTATGAGGGGGAGGTACTGCCCCTTGGTTTCTTGCTTCTTTTTCTTGTTTTTTATGCTTTTCTCTCCCTCCCTCTCGCTCTTTCTCATTTTAGTTTTTCTTAATCCTAGTTTAGTTTTATATTTTGTAATAGCTTTTGTTGTAATCTTTGATCTTGCTTAGTGCTAATGGTAGGGCTAGAATATGATTTTCATTTCATGCAAATATAATTTTCATTTCCTAAGTGTAGCTCTCTTGATTATTAATAAAAGTGCTATTTTTTTCTCCCTGTTTACTTTGTGTTATCATGCTATTCTACTCATCTCTCCCTCTCCACTTCACCATGAGTAACTAATCCTTCTTGTACTCGATCATGATGATCCGAGGTTCGAGCGATTAAGTTATGACGCTTTGAATTTACCTTTTATTTTTAGGGTTTAGGCCTTGGATTATTCTTGATTTTTCATGGGTTGGAGGTATATTGTCGATATATACTCTCCACCTTTGCTTTCATTCTGGGCTAGCCGAGAGGCCGATAGAATGAAGTGAGCATTCAAGATTAAAGGGAGTTGTACGCACCCCTTAAGAGAGGCGAACGTTCCAAATCTCCCGGATTGGAGTAAAATCCAATGGTGGGGTTCATCGCATAAAGCGAGCTTTAGGCCTCCGATTTAGAAGAGAGTTGGTCAGAACTTCCTAAACTCAGTCTGGCATGACTTCGAGAGAAGCGCTTTCAAGCTTTAGGAACCTCCACGGTCAAGGACCTTTACCCTATTAAGTTTAGGTTTTTATCGCATTTTCTTAGTCGTCTTTAGCAGAGGTGATTCTTGATCGAGTGCATTTCCATTTCATAGTTTCAGCCCTTCGTTATAATCGCTTCTAATAGCTCTTTAATTAATTGCAGTTGTTCTCTTTCTAGCATAGCTTTATTTCTTTAATTGCACTTAGTTTCTCAAACCCTAGTTTTTCCGTCGATAAAATAATAGCCTTCGTGCATGTGAGTAAGTTTATTCAGTAGTTCCCGGATTTCAATACGATACTTGTGTCCCCTAGCTATAGTTCGATAGGTATACTTGACTCATTAGATTGCTAGTTTGGTTGATTTTATTTTCTTCAAGCCTTAGCAACCACCACACATCAAGACTCTTTTGAGTCGATATCTCTCCTAGGATTAACTATAGATCTAGTACCAAGGAAGAGGGGAGGAAGCTCACCTCGTTTCTGGCGTTTCCGTTATTTCTAGCCAAGGATATTGTCACTCTTCACGGCGGCATCGTCTTCTCCTCTGCGGCGTCGGCTCTCCACAGAATGAAGGTTGGATCCACACCCCCTTCTTTCTCTCCAGAAATTTCTCACAGAATGGCTTAGGAAGAGAATGGAAAAATGTCCAACTTTCAGAAACCTATATAAATAGGACCAGCACGGGTAGGAACACGCCTGTGTTCCTACCCGTATCCCGCTCAGGTGAAGCATCGACGACTGTTAGAGTGTCGTATGGACAAAAACACGGGTAGGGACACGCCCGTGCCCACGAGACACATCCGTGCTTTAGCACGCGTTCTACTCGTGTCCTACTCGAGAGACACTACTAGTTTCCTGGATACATTCACACGGGTAGGGACATGCCCGTCTCCCTACCCGTGTCCTGCTCAGGACACAGGATCGATAATGCCAGTTACACACACGGGTAGTGGACACGCCTGTGCCCCTACCCATGTCCTCTTCACACGGTAAGGACACGCCTGTGTCACTACCCGTGTCCTTCTCTGGAAATTCCACGATTTCACACACGGGTAGGGACATGCCCGTGTGACTACTCATGTCCTTTTCTTGACTGACTTCTCTTCCTTGAGACCAAATCGTCTCTCCTAACTCAAAACCGCGCATGAGGGGCCTAGCACGAATTGGGATGTTACATTCCGTTACTCGAGTAGACCTCTTCTTATTCTCGAGTTAAAAGATTTTCTATCTCAGAATTTTTCTAAGTCTTATACTCGAGTAGTTAAGTACATTACTCGAGTAGATGAGTACTTTGACTCAAGTGTCAGAAGGCTAGTTCTCAAGAAGTATCTATCTTACTCGAGTAGTGAAGTTCCTGTACTTAAGAAGTCTATCTACCTCTCGATAAGTCAAGCTCCAGTACTTGAGTAACAAGATTTCTTCTCAGAATTCTCTCTAAGTCTTTTTCTCGAGAAGTTCACATCCATTTCTCGAGTAACATATTAAGTACTCGAGTAATCATCGCTTTACTCGAGTAATGATGATTTCTTTCCTGAAATTTTCTTAAGTACTTCTTCTCGAGAAGCTTGAATTTACCCTCTCGATAACCTGCAGTAGTACTCGAGTATCTCTTTCTTCACTTGAGTAATGCAGACTGATTTTCTCAAAAATTTCGCTAAGTCCCTACAAACGTGGTTTTCAAATGAATTGACGTGATTGGTCCACGTGACCATCATTAATGATAATTATGATTGTTAGGGACATCTAATAAAAGGTCTTGTCATTCAGACTAACCCTAAGTGCGTAAAATAAGCAATTCTAAGAATTCTGGATGGGATATTCTCTTTCCTAAATCGGAAGCCGCCGCTAATCTTCCTCATCGCGAAGGGCTTTCGATCAAGAAGATTCAGACCAATCGACTTGCATATCAAGATCATCTTCAATCTATACATCCCATCTTTGATCTTATGAGTCCAGAAATCTCAGATCGAGTATCTAGCCGAGTCTTCTTTAATATTCTCTGATAAAGCCACAAAGTTCAAGAAAGAAGAACTAGGAAGAAATTTTCAAGATCTGAGGAAAGTTACTGTTTGTATTCCTTATTTCATTCTATTCTTGTAGGAGATTATTCTCTGAGTGTAGGAGCTTTGTTCTCTGAGTGGTTATAGGAAGTTTTCATCTTCCGAGTGTAGATCCATTTTTCTGGATCGAGTTGTAGGAACTTTAATCTGAATAGGATTGTTTTCAATCCGAGATTATTGGAGCAGCCGAGTCTAGTGCATTGTTAGATCGGTGAGTGGAAAGTGGACGTACCCAAGGTTTGGGAACCTCTATAATTCTTGGTGTCATCTGTGATTGCTTGGTTATTTTTCTGTGATTAGATCGCTAAATTTCTCTTCCGCAAAAGACGCATAACTCACCTATTCACCCCCTCTAGGTGATTTAGGTAGACAACTTAAACTCTTTTCAATTGGTATTAGAAGGTCGTTGATCGTTTAGTGTTTAACACATTGATCAATCTCCTCCTAGATGTCTATTGAGTTATTCAAGCATGGACAGAGCCATGGATTTTGCCAAGCTTCCTCTGTACACAAAGACCAACTTTCCTATGTGGAAAGAAAGGATTAAATTTTTCATGGAAGTTGTGGATCCAAGGATCTTCATGATTGTTGAAGAAGGTCCTCATGTTCCCATGACCGTCTCCACTATTGATCCTACCAAGAAAGTTCCTAAGAAGTTGATGGATCTTTACAAAGATGAGATTGCACTTATCTCTTTAGATAAGAAGGTCAAAAATATCATCACAAGTGTAGTCGATGATTCTATGCTGCAGAACTTGATTCACTGCTAGTCTGCTAAAGAAATGTATCAGTCTCTTATCATTTTGATGGAAGGCACTGAAGAAGTTAGGGATGACAGAAGATCACTTCTAAATCAAAAATATGAAGCATTCCGACAAAGTCCCAAGGACTCCAAGATACTTTTGAGAATTTTTCAAGATTGTCAATGACCTAAGAGTCTAGGGTCGAGTATTCACCAACAGAAAGCTGAATGATAAGTTTTTGATATCCCTGACTAAGGAATGGGATTACAAGGTTTGTGATATTCGGGAATTTGGAAAGCTAGCTGAGACATACCCGCAAAATCTCTTCAAAAATCTTATGTCATATAAGCTGAAAATAAATTCAAGAAAAGCTGATGAAGAGAAGAATAGGTCTTCATCCAAGGAGAAGACTGTCGCCTTGAAGGCAGACACCTCAAGGAAGTCTAAGGCTACCTCTCCTTCCCCAGCATAAGAAGAAAGTGAAGAAGAATCCTCGGAGGCAAGTACCTTAGGCTCAGAATTATCTAAAGGAGAATTTTCTCTCCTTTCTAGGCAGTTCAAGAAATTCTTGAACAAAAAGAATCAATGGAAAGGAAAAGATGCCTCATTCAGAAGATCGCGTCACGATGGTGATCGCTACAAGAAAGGCTCAAGTAGCCAAGACAGATATCATATTAAACAGAACAAACATATTTCTTCTGATTTCGTTTGCTATTGTTGCAATAAGCTAAGTCACGTTATTGCTGATTTCCCTCACAAGAAGAAGGAGGGTGGAAAAAGAGAGGAGAAGAAATCTTCTTATAATAAGAAGAGAACTGAAAGGAGCCTAGTATCCAAGAAGGGAAAGACTCTCAGTGACTCTGACTCATCTGAGTCAAGTGAAAAAGAGGAAGCCTACTTTTGGCTAATAGCACAAACTGAGGAAGAAGAAGAATCTCAGTTCACTGGGAAGGTAAACTCTCATACTCCTCTTTCTGAATCTGATGATTCTGACCATAAAAATGAGGAATGTTCTTCTGAGGAAGAATCTAAACTCATGTCTCAATATAAAGAGTTGATTAAAGCCTACGACAAATGTCATAGAGTCGCAAGAGCTCGGGCTAAGGATATCAAATATCTTAAGGCAGAAGAGAGCACTCTGAGAGAGGAAGTCGTCAAGATGGAGTCACTCAAAGTAGACTTAAATAATCTTGTTGAAGAGTATAATAAGGCTCTCGAGCACCTAGATCTGAAGGAGAAAATCATCAAGAGATTGTAATAGAAACTTGAATCCGAAAAGAAACTTGTTGAAGGTTTCTCTAAGCCCAAGACAGTTATTCCACTAGTTATTGAGTTCTCTGCTCAGGCCAAAGGTGTTGGCTTAGTCCATGTGGCTGCTCCTAGTAAATATTCTAGGAGGAATAAAGCCCAAAGGAGAAATAAGTCATCTAAGAAAGCACTAGCCAAAGAAAAAGGGAAAGCTCCTCTAGAACAAACATCATTTAGGAAGGTTATCTTTCCGACAAATAAGTTTGATCTGGATTCATCCTATGGTAACTTTGCTAGGCCTACTTATATAGAGCCTAAGTATCGGTACCAAGGGGTGACTCATCCCCGAAACTTTGGTGAGAGTGTCTTCAAGGCACCTTATGAGGAGATCACTCTTCAGAGCTACGGACCTAATAATCATGGTCATAACATGGAGAAAGCTCCAAGAGTTAAACCCGTTGTAAAAAAGTATACTAAGGAGAATAAGTCATGTCAATGTCATTATCATGAAGCTTCTACATCCAATTCTACTTCCCCTGCTAGACCACAATCTCAAATGGTTGAGCAGGAGATCGTTAGGAAAAGATACAATAGATTTGATTATTGGTGTTCTGGCAAGATTGGTCACTTTGCCATAGATTGCTGGTTTAATCCCATACATTATGAAACTCCTCGAGTTAATAATGTGAGAAAGACCGCTCACAATGTTAACACTCGTAGGGGGAGTGTGCTAACTCAAGACCAAGGGCCCAAGCAAGTTTGGGTTCCTAAGGCAAACTGACTTTTGATTGAAGGTATGTCCAAAGACCACCAAAACTCCAATCTGGTACTTGGATAGTGGATGCTCTCGACATATGACCGGGACTAGAAGCATTCTCCACGATTACTCACCAGTCATGAAAGGACCAAAGGTTATCTTTGGAGGTTCTGATAGAGGAATTACTAAAGGCTACGGTATGATTACAAATGGTAGTGTATCCTTTTCCGATGTAGCTTATGTTGAAGGATTGGAACACATTCTCATAAGCATAACCAACTCTTGGATAAAGGATACATCGTAGAATTTCATGCAGACAAGTGCTTGATAAAATTGGTATATAATCCGGAAACAATTCTATCACACACTCGTAGTAGGAATATATTTTGTTTGAATTTTATTTGCATAGACTCTTCTATGCCAGTGTGCATTTTAGCAAAAGATTGTGCATTTCTTGCTGACCAATAACACAAGAGATTAAAACATATTAATTTAAAAACTATTAATAAATTATTTTCTCTTAATTTAGTACGTGATGCCCCAAATGTCAAGTTCGTTAAAGATAGACCTTGTCACGCATGTATAAAAGGAAAGCAAACAAGGGCTATTTTTAAAAAGCATTATTGGCAAAGACATTAATAGGTGTTTACATATACTTCATATGGACTTGTTCACCCCACTACAAGTTAGAAGTTTGGGAGGTAAGGATTATACATTGGTTAATGTTGATGATTACTCGCACTTTGCGTGGGTGTTCTTTCTAAAACACAAGTCAGATACATTTAACATATTTACAAATTTTGTCAGGCAGATCCAAAATGAATACAATAGTTCTATAGTTAAAATCAGAAGTGACAATGGAACTGAGTTCATGTCTGGGGTCATGACAGATTTTTGTGAAAGCCTAGGTATCTTTCATGAGTTTTCCTCTCCTCGTACTCCTCAGCAAAACGGAGTAGCTGAGATAAGGTATAGAACACTCATAGTAGCATGCAGGACCATGTTAAGTGATGCCTCACTACCGGAATATTTCTGGGCTAAAGCCGTCAACACTGCATGCCATGTGCAAAATTGAGCACTCATAAAAAAGAATTATAATAAGATACCTTACGAACTACTAAAGGGAAGAAAGCCGACTGTCTCATATTTTAGAATCTTTGTCTATAAATGCTTCATCCTTAACAATGGCAAGTATCACACTACTAAATTTAGTGAAAAGGGCTTTGAAGGCATTTTTATAGGGTATAGTAGACATAGTAAGGCATATAGGTTTTTTAATAAGAAAACACTGGTCATAGAAGAATCTATTCGTGTTGTATTTTATGAGACAAGCTTGCTGCAAAGAAGTTCTTCTAGTGTGTTTGTTGAAGATGCAGGTTAAAAGATGAAAGAACTTAACTTGGATGAGGCGACTGAAGAAAAAGTTGAAAAGTTCATAAAGATCACCACTCCAACCCCAATTAGAGAGGTTGATGATCAAGATGAAGAAATCATTCAAGTTGATTAAGTCACTCTTGTGATAGAAGAAGCTCTAGATGCAAGGAACCTAGAGCTCCGAAATCTTAAGGATCAACTAATTGATCAAATCAACGGAGATCACCGGGATGGTGTCAGAACTCGTAGAGATACAACTAATGAAAATTTATATTTTTTTTCCTCTCGCAGGTTGAACCAAAGAAGTTTGAGGAAGCAAACTCAGACGCATCTTTGATAATAGCAATGGAAGAAGAGTTGAATCCGTTCAAGCGTTGCCAAGTCTAGAAGCTTGTTCCAAAACCCAAAGGCAAGAATGTTATCGAAACAAAGTGGTTCTATAGGAACAAGATGGACGAGAATAGAACAATCATAAAGAATAAGGCCAGACTCGTCGCCAAAGGATACAGACAAGAAGAAGGAATCGACTTCGACAAGACGTATTCTCTAGTGGAAAGGCTGGAGGCAATCAGGTTGTTCCTAGTATATGATGCACTTAAGGGCTTCATTGCTTATCAGATGGATGTGAAGTCGGCCTTCCTTAACGGTGACATAAAGGAAGAAGTGTATGTTGAACAACCTGAAAGGGAGGGTTAGACCTGATTTACTCTAAAAAATAATTAGAGTAGAAAGATTAGTGAATACCAAGATTATCAGTAAGCAAGAAAACAACCTAAGTAAATCTAATCTAACACAGAACAAAGATCAAAGCTATCACAGACACCGCAAGAACAAATAGAAAAGGGCAACCAAACAACACAAGAACTTTTATAGTTGTTCCCCAACCTGGGTACATCCACTATTCTACTACCCTAGTAGGAATCCACTAACAGGTTTTGATCAGGTGACTGCCACCTTTGAGCTTTTGATCAGGTGCTCAAAAACCAATCTCAATTCTTTTGATCAGGAGACTTGCAACAAAACTAACTTTTGAAGGGAGTTAAAACCCTGTACAATGGGGTGGGAAAGAAGATGATGTTAGTCTACTCTTTTCTCCAAAACAACTTGAGAAGACTTTGTGGATCCTTGATGGTTTCAAAGCTCTCCCTGAGATGTTGAAGGTTCAAGAAGACTGGAGTTTTGCTTCAGGGCGTAGGTCTTCAGTCTTCAGCCTTGACTTCAGAGATAGATCCAGGAACTTCTGACTAATAGAAGTTTGTTGTTGTTGAATAATCCTGGAGTGAAGTTTGAAGAAGACTCTTGATTTGGAATGATTGTTCTTCTTCTTCTTCAGCAATTTCAAGGAGAAAATAGTTTTCTTTTTAATACAGAGAAGGTTTAGAGTATTGTTAATGTTTTTCTCTTCTCTATTCGCTCTGTATTCACTATCTGTTTCTTTTCTTCTATGTATGCTCTATTTTTTTCTTTTATGTCTTCATTAAAATTCTTTTTTTGAATTTCGAATTCCATTGCATTAATTGCTAGTGGCCTAGAGAATGGAAAATTTCTTTGAGAGAATATAACCATTAATGGATTACCCCAACTATCCCATTAAAGACGGCAAGTAATATTCTGGATGAAGACCATAATCAATGTTGTTTCTAACGACTATATTCAGAGAAAATAATCGTTGATTATTCAGGAATTACTACAAGAGAATAAGGACAAGATGAGGGAAAATTCCAAGTCTGGGACTACACAGAATTCGTTGAGCAGGTAGCAGATTTCGTTGACCCGAGTCCAAAGTTCGTCGAATAGAGAAACCGTGTTCGTCGACCTGAGTTCAAAGAAAGGATTCTAGACTGTTGAAGATGAAATTCCAGAATTCGTCAACCTGAGCTCGAATATCGTCGAGCTCAACTCAGAGAATTTTCTGAGTTCGGTGAGCGGAGCACGACGTTTGTCGAGCTGAGTTCGATGAACATCGAACTCACTTTCCTGAACTTGATTTCCGTCTAAGTCTTGAATCTTCTTCTATCTTATGTTGACTGGTTGATGTGTAGTTGTTTCTAAGGACTTAGCCTAAAATCTAGGACACGGACGTCACCCTGGCTATACATTTTAGGTCAATTATCCTAGTCAGTGAACCTAGCCCAAATCAAACTAGGGATCCAACAATCTCCCCCTATTTGGTTGATGCCACTAAGTACAAAACAAAAGAAACAACCACAAAGCAAGAAGATATATATCTGACAGAATTAACATATTCAACAGATATTTACAACACATGCTTCATGATATAAGCAGAAATAGATTTCAAAATTAATTAAGAACAACACAATAATAGACATATTTTTTCTGTTTAGTATCTCCTTTGTCAGTCTTTTCAGCAGGCTGTCTGAACACGATTTCTCTATTAGGATTTGTTGCTTCTTTCTTTGACATATACATGTAAGATGCACCAATAATAGTGTTAGAAGATGTTTTGGGAACTACACCCACTGGATGAAGTTTCATGTAGTCATCAACATTGAAGAACTTGTTAGCTTTATCATACCTGGTAAGTTCTTCTTTCCTGTAAGATGACATAGTTGAAAACTGAAAGGGGTCCTTGCCTTTAGCTTTAGCTTTCCTAATCTGAGAGAGTCCTTCTAACTCCTAAACTCTAGCCATTCTGGCAGAAGTCTCCTGTTCTGGATCAACAAATGGAATAGGAGGAGACTCTAGCCTGATTGTACTAGAGTCCTGTTGAGATTTATCAGTAGTATCTGAATAAGCTCTCTTGGAAGAAGCTGGAAGAGGATGGCTTGAATAAGATTGATGACTGCCATGCCTTGATTGTCTTTGATATGTCTTAGTTACTTGAGCAGGTTTTTGAGTGACATTACCTTAAGTACCTAAAGAGGGAGGAGGAGGAGGAGGGTCTTTCCTGAATTTTCTAGGAGGTGACATGTACCTTCTCTTCTTCTTCCTTTCTTTCTGTTCATTTTTTGGACAAACGCATCAACTAGGGCATTCATGGATAAGGGGTTATGTTATGTAGAATATAATAAGGAGTATCATTGTTTGGATTTGGCTTAAGAGCAGCCTTTCTCTTCTTGATAGATTTCTTCTTGGATTTGGAATTATCAGAATCTTATGAATCATTTTATGAGTCATCTTCAGAGGAACCCTGAGGAATGTCATAAAGATCATCTATTGCTTTTAATGTTTCCTTTGAGATCTGTTTGTCTACTTGAGGAGGAACAACTGGAGGAGGAACCACTGCATCTGAAACCATTTCAGCTTCCTGAGCCATGTCTACAGCAAAAATCTCATACATATCTATTAATGGAGAGGTAGAAAAGACAAAGGTGGGAGGAAAAAAGCATTGGGCTCAGAGAATTTATCCTCAGCAACCTTAACAAACTCAGCCTCTGGAACTAGAGCAAGTTCAGGCTCTGGAGCTACAAAAATATTCTGAATCAGCTATAAAACCTCTGAGCTAACATGAGCTTAATAACAAACAATATCTATACAGGACTGATTGGAAGAAAATAAGATAATGTTTATATACAAGAGGTCAAAAGAACCTAGAACAGAAAACAGGTCAACTACTGGAGAGATGAAGCAGTCTCTAGAATAAATATCCAAAGAATAAGTTGAATTAATTGTCTCAATATCAGTATCCAAAAATTCAGTAAGTTCTACATCTGGTATATCTGTATCAACAATATCTTTCCTTGCTTCGGGTATATATATTGTTGTTGTTACTGCTGGAGCTACTTGAGCTACTTCTTCATGGAGTATCTCCCCCTGCCTGGTTTCAGTAACTACTGGAGCCAGGCCCCTTACTGAAGAAGGAGGGACATGGAGGACAGATAGCTGGGCAGCAAGAGTAGAGATGGAAGAAGCAAGAGGTGAAATGGCCTTTGCTATGAATTATTTAAGAAGTGGTGTGATGGATTGTAGAATGGATGATATGGAGGGTGAAGTTATGTCCATGAATTCTGGTGGGGTTTGAGTAGAGACAGATGGATTGAAATTGAAAGAGAAGGGCTGAGAATCAAGCATTTGTTCATCTTGAGTGGATAGAGAATGTCTTGGAGAAGAAATAAGATTGAATGAAGGTAGGGATGATAGATTTTGAAGAGGAGTAATATCAGTGAGATAAGAAGGAAGAGGGGACTGAGGAGGAGTAATAGGTGCTGGTGAATGATCATGCTCTGGAGATTGTTAAACTGGAGAAGAGATTGGGTAATTTTGAGGTAGTGGTGATTGAGCTGGTGAAGAAGGATGGATGGGGGAAGAAGGAGGTGTAGGTTGATGTGCTGGAGTTATGGGAGTTCATTGGAGGGATGTTGAAGGAGTTTGAACAAGGGGTGGAGGAGGAGAAATGGAAATGTCCTCAACAAGGTGGGAAGTGGCTGGAATGGCCCTTGTACTCTCAAAAGTTTTTGAGGAGGAAGCCCTGGATGGCTTGGGGATGTTCCTCTCCCACCTGCCAAATAAGGAGCAGGTTAGCCTCTTGGAGGCATTAATGAATATGGTCGGGGTGACAAGTGATTCAGTGGCATTGGCCTGGAGGAAGATTCCAAGTATTCTTCCAAAACACACTTCTTTCTTTGTGTTTTTCTTCCTTATCAAATCAAACAAAATTCTAGCCCAGTTGACGGCCTTTTTGTTAACCACAACACACATTACTTGGAACTGATGCCTATTAATATGATCGTGGGAAGTGTGCTTGCCCAACAAAACTTTTCCTTCTATATCTGCGAAAAACTTGTACTCGGCAGATAGATATTTCTTCAGAAGCTTATTAGGGTTGTCTCTAGAATTACCCATTATACTCAACATTTAATCAAATTCAGAAGAATCAATCTCTAATTCTTCTTCTCCATTCACTAAGCCAAAAATTTCAGAAAGAATTACAGGAGAGAGAGGGATGGTGTTACCCGCTATGGTGCCGACCAAAGTATCAGCATCTGGAGATGATAATGAGTAAACCCACTCTTTAATCTCGGTCGCTGCTATCTTCATCCTGGTTGTCATTATGTTCTTCAAGTGCAAATCTTCAAACAATTCCAGAATATCAAGAAAAATTTGATCTGAATGCTGAAATGATTCGAAGTCAATATCAAAACCCATATCAAATTTCATTCCTGCGAGAGCACTTGCCAAAATCGCCATAATCACCTGCAACAAAGAAAATAGAGAGATCAAGTGTGAGGGAACTGAAAGCGCGGGATGGAGGTCAAAAAAATCCAAATTATAAGGTTTTGCAGAATATGAAACAAGAAAGTGCATCCTGCGAAACAAAAAAATTCTTCGATCAGGGGTCGACGAAATATTTTATTAACAAAAGAGTTTGTCGATCTCACCCGAAAGAAGGGAAAACTTTTCGTCATACTCTGGTCGATGAAATTTTTCTGAAGCCATATCGTCGATTTCTGGTTGACGAAAAAATGACTTACACAGAGAGTTCGTCGATCTCAGGTCGACAAAAAAATATCAAGAACTTTCCTCAGTTCGTCGAACTCCATTTTACGAATTTTGGCAAATTCTTCGACCATAGATAGAAATTAAATTAAGGCTTTTCCATTTATCATACCAAGCTGATTTATGAAGAACAGATGGTTCCTCTAATCCAAAGGTTTGGTGAAGATATCTGCTCTTTACAAATCAGTGTATATATAGACAAGGTTAATTTTATTTTTGTCTTCACCCTTTCTAATGAAATGATGCCTAATATCTATATGCTTAGACCTACTGTGATGGACTTGATTTTGTGCAATGGAAATTGCACTTATGTTATCACATAATAGAGTTGAATTATTTAAGTTGAAGCCATAGTACAGAAGTTGGTTCTGAATCCACCGCATCTAGCAATAGCAATTGCCAGCTACTATATATTCTGCTTCAGCAGTTGATGTACACACAGATGACTGTTTCTTGCAAAACTAGGAGACTAATCTAGTACCAAGTAATTGGCATGTTCCAGAGGTACATTTTCTGTCTACTCTGCATCCAACAAAGTCAGCATCTGAGTATCCAGTTAACTCAAACTCTGACTCAGTAGGATACCATAGTCCTAGACTAGGACAACTCTTTATATATCTTAAAATCCTTTTTAAGAATGTAAGGTGAGATTCTTTGGGGTTCACTTGAAACCTAGCAAAAAAACATGTAGAGAACATTATGTCAGGTCTGCTTACTGTAAGTTATAGTAGTGATCCAAAAATGACCCTATATAATTTCTTATCAACAGGTTTCCCATGTTCATCAAAGTCAATTACAATATTTGTAGCCATAGGTGTTTTCTTGGCTGAGGCATCTGACATCCCAAACTTTTTTGACCAGCTCTTTAGAATATTTAGATTGGTATATAAAGATGCATCAGGTAGCTGCTTTACTTGGAGACCAAGGAAGTAGAAGAGCTCAGCCATGCTACTCATCTCAAACTTTGAATGCATGAGGTCAGAGAACTCCTTGCATAGTTTGGAATCTATAGACCCAAATATAATTTCATCTACATAAATTTGTACTAATAAAATTTGACCCTTATGGTGCCTAGTGAATAATGTCCTATCTACAATGCCTCTAGAAAATTTATGTTATAAAAGGAAGCTAGCTAAGGTCTCATACCAAGCTCTTAGAGCTTGCTTTAAACCATAGAGAGCTTTATGCAATCTAAAGACATAAGTGGGATGAGTTGGAGAGATGAAACCTGGAGTTGGTTCAACATAAACTTCTTCTTTTAGTTCTCCATTCAAAAAGGCACTCATGACATCCATTTGAAAAACATTGAATTTCTGGTAGGCAATATATGCAAGAAAGATCCTGATTACTTCCAGTCTTGCAACAGGTTCAAAAGTCTAATCATCGTCAATCCCTTCCTCTTGCCTATACCTTGAGCAACAAGTCTTGCTTTATTCCTTATGATGACACCTTGGGCATCCAGCTTGTTTTTATATACCCACTTAGTTCCAATGACTGGGTAGTCTTTGGGTCTTGGAACTAAGTCCCAAACTCTGCATCTCTCAAATTGATTGAGCTCCTCTTGCATTACAATGATCCAGTGTGGATCTTTCTCTGCATCTTTAATGGATTGGGGCTCAATTTGAGATATGAAGCAGGCATGCATCAAATCTTTGTTGAGTTGATGCCTTATCTGCATCCCAGCTGACATGTCTCTAATTACTTGAGATATGGGGTGATCTCTAAGTGTGACAAAGTCAGTGGATGGAGTTAGATGTTCAAAAGCCTGGGGAATAAATTTCTCTTATGGAATTAAGTTAGTTGTTGTTTGTTTATCGCTGATTACAGTGTCTTCTTCTTCACTTTCTTCAACACATTATGGAGAAGAATGGCTACCTGCCTCATTGGTGAGGGTCAGGTCATTAAGCTTCTCACACAACTTATGTTCCTACAAAGATTAATTGGTAGAAGAAGTATTCTCCTTGAAAAACATGTTAGTCTCATCAAAAGAAAAATGAATAGACTCTAAAATTTTTAAGGTAGATTTGTTATATACCCTATAAGCCTTGCTTACTTGAGAATATCCAAGAAAAATTCCCATATGAGACTTGACTTCAAACTTTTTAGTGTGTTTCTTATTGTTGTTGTGTATATAACATAAACATCCAAATATTTTAAAGTAGTCTTCTTTAGTTTTCTTCCCTTTCAGTAGCTCATAAGGAGTCTTATTCTTATGTTTGTGTATAAGAATTCTATTCAGCACATAATTTGCTATGCTTACAGCCTCTGCACAAAATGATAGAGGCAAATAAGCATCTGCAAGTAATGTGCCTGTAGATTTAATTAGTGTTCTATTCTTCCTTTAAGCAACCCCATTCTGTTTAGGTGTTCTAGGAGCTGAAAAGCAATGTCTGATACATTCCTTCCTACAGAACTCTTGCATAAGAAGAGACTCAAACTCAGTACCATGATCACTTCTGATCAATGCAACTTGAGTAGAGTACTCAATCTGTATGTTCTTGAGAAAATCTGTAAGAATCTTAAAGTTAGCAGACTTAGATCTCCGAAATAAAAACCCAAGTGAATCTAGAGAAGTCATCTACAATCACTAAAGTATAAGATTTCTCTCCTATACTTTGTACTTCTGTAGGGCAAAAAAGATCCATATGTAGTAAGTACAATATCCTAGGTGAGTCACTTTTGTTTAATAATTTAAAACTATTTTTAGTTTGCTTGCCTAATTGACAAACCCTACAAAGGCTTTCCTTCTTATAGGGGTAAGAAGGCAAACCTCTGATAAGGTTGTCCCTAGATAATTTGGCAATGTTTTTCAAGTTAACATGACCTAATCTCCTATGCCAAAGGTCATAGTTATTGCTAGTTGAATTAAATTGGCAAATTTCAGATTTGGTTGACTGGAAGTTTACTAAGTAAATGTTTCATACTCTAGTTCCAGTCAATACTACATTATTTTCCAAAGAAGTGATAATACAGGAGGTTTTAGTAAATGATACCTGAAACCTTTCCTCATATAATTGACTTATGGAGATAAGGTTGTGCTTCAGTCCACTGTCATATGCTATATTTCTGAAGGTGGCAGCTCCAACATTAACTTTTCCATAGCATTAAGTCTGGCCACAGTTGGAGTCACAAAATATTACTTTTGGTCCTAGCTTTGCCTTGTAATGTGTTAGGTTGGCCTAATTTCCAGTCATATGCTTAGAACAACAACTGTCCAAATACCACTATTGCTCTGTGGTAGAATAGTCTTTCACCTGCAATGAAACAGATTAGTCATTTCTGACCCAGGTTACCTTGGGTCTTTCTTTCTTCACATAACTAAAACTGGAAATAAATGAATACTCAGGTTGGCTATTATATCCTAAAGGGTGATATTTCCTAGGTGGGATGATCCAATGATTAAATTCATTATTAAATGTTCTTGATTGATTATAGGTTTCAAAACGATTAAGATATCTGTTATACTGATTTGTGATCGACGAACTCTTGTAAGTTCGTCGAGCATATGGATAAGATCTTCGATCTCTGCTCGAAGAATGAAGGTATTCATTCTCAGGGCACAAATATCGTTGATCTCTAGTCGATGAACCATACTGGTTTCGTCGATCGTAGTTTGATGAATAATTGTTATTATGGTTTGCGTTCAGAGTTCGTCGTTTTGAGGTCGACGAACTTATTCACAATACGTCGATCTGAGTTCAATGAAAACTGTTGAACATTGTTGTAGTTGTTTTTCTTCTTATTCTTGGATTTTTGTTTTAGTTCCATTTGCTTTAATACTTCATTTACTTTATATACTTGTTCAGTATTCTTCTTACCCTTATCTAAAATGAAATTTACTGGTTTAGATAACTGATTCTTCTGGATTATAGGTAGTTCACTAGATGATGTACCTAGTCCTAGTTTATTGTTATTAGTCCTAGCATTTGTAGTACTAGTTTTGTCTAACAGTTGTAAGCTTCTACTATTCAGAGATTCTTCTAATTTCTTGGCCTTAATTAGTTCAGATTGTAGGAAAACAATTTGTTCATTTGCTGAGTTAAGTTCAATTGTTAGTTTAGTATTTTCAGCAATGTTCTTGTCTTGATCATTTAATCTTTCTCTAAGAAGTTTGATTTCCTTCTCAAAGCCTATTAGATCTAAGCATAGATTTTTTAACTCAGTTCTAAATTCTTCTTAATTAAAATCATAAGATGCAATTACCTGGTCTTCTGCAGACTGTGATTCTTCATCTTCTGTGGCTTCAGCATCTGACAGACTACTAGTAGTATCAAATTCTATTAGGCAAACAACTTTTGCCTTCTCTTATTTTTCATCATCACTAGAGCTTGAAGAGGATGACTCTTCCTCTGTGTCACTCAAGGTTTCTGCAACAAATCTTTTCTCCTTCCTCTTGTGTTTGCTTGAGGAGGGCTTGTTGTAGTGCTTCTCCTAGAGTCTCTTTCTCTTCTCCTCTCCTTCTTCTGATTCTCAGGGCATTCAGAAATGAAGTGTTCGGGTTTCCTGCATCCAAAACACATTATTTCTTTAGTAGGAGTTTTATCATACCTGGGCTTGTCATCATTCTTGGATGACTTTCTCATGAAGTCCTTTCTTGCCATTTTTAGAATCTCTTAGCAAAGAGACTCATCAATTCTTCATTGACTGCTGAAGCTGCAGTCTCTTCAGCAGCTTTGAATGCTTTATTTTTCTCCTTTCTTGCTGGTGGAGGAGTCCTTTGTTCTACAGCTTCCCTGGATTTGATCAACTGCTCTTAAGATTTGAGCTTTCCCAGGAGAGATTCTGTGGAAATCTCATTCAAGCTTCTGGCCTCTTTAATTGGCTAGATCCTGGAGTCCCATGGGCTTGGGAAGTACATTTAGATCTTGTCATTCACCTCTGTGAGAGAGATGTATTTATCCAAGGTCATAAACTCACTGATGATGGAGCTTAATCTATTGTACATGTCATTGATAGATTCAGCTTCATCATTCTTAAAATTATCATACTGTGAGATGAGAGTTGATCTTCTATCCTTTCTCTCATCTACTGAGCTAGCAACCATCTGGTTGAGAGAATCCCAGATTGCTTTTGCAGAGGTGCATTCAGCCACCTTTTGGAAGATATCATCTGACATGGTTTGAGCCAATATGTTCATGGCTTTGGCATCTGCAATTTTTGCTTTCTTCTATGCATCTATCCAATCTGAAGGTGGGACTGCACTCAGATTTGTTGAAGTTGAAGGAGTGGAGGCCACTGGAGTTGGTGGTTCTGTCAAAATTGAATTAAAAAAATTTTCATCAATAGAGTTCATGTATAACTTTATTCTTGCCTTCCAGATGGCAACCTTAGATAAGTTACAAACTGGAGGTCTAGTGCTCTCATAATATTTGTTCTGTGTCATGCTGTGAAAATGTTCCTAAGAGAAATAAAAGATCAGATCAAACAAAGGATCTTTTGGTTCAAGGGTTAGCTTGTATAACCAAACAAAACTTCCTCTAATACCAATTGAAAGAGAGGGTTATTCCTGATTTACTCTAGAGGGGTGGTTGAATAGAGTTGTTAAAAATCTTTTGCTATTTAAAAATAATTAGAGTAGAAAGATTAGTGAATACCAAGATAATAAGTAAGCAAGAAAATAACCTAAGTAAAACTAATCTAATATAGAACACAGATCAAAGCTATCACAGCCACAACAAGAACAAATAGAAAAGGGCAACCAGACAACACAAGAACTTTTATAAGGGTTCCCCAACCTGGGTACATCCACTCTTGTATCACCCTTGTAGGAATCCACTAACAGTTTTTGATCAGGTGACTGCCACCTTTGAGCTTTTGATCATGTGCTCAAAAACCAATCTCAAGTCTTTTCATCTGGAGACTTGCAACCAAGCTAACTTTTGAATGGTGTTAAAACCCTATACAATGGGGTAGGAAAGAAGATGATGTTAGTCTTCTATTTTCTCAAAAAAAACTTGAGAAGACTTTGGGCATCATTGATGGTCTCAAAGCTACCCCTGAGATGTTGAAGGTTCAGGAAGACTTGAGCTTTGCTTCAGGGTGTAGGTCTTCAGTCTTCAGCCTTGACTTTAGAGATAGATCCAGGAACTATTGACTAATAGAAGTTTGTTGTTGTTGAAGAATCTTGGAGTGAAGGTTGAAGAAGACTCTTGATTGGGAATGATTGTTCTTCTTCTTCTTTAGCAATATCAAGGAGAAAACAGTTTTCTTTTCAGTACAGAGAAGGTTCAGAGTATTGTTGATGTTTTTCTCTTCTCTATGCGCTCCGTATTCACTATCTGTTTCTTTTCTTCTATGTATGTTGTATTTTTTCTTTTATGTCTTCATTCAAATTCTGATTTTGAATTTCGAATTCCATTGCATTAATTCCTGGTGGCCTGGAGAACGGAAAATAGCTTTGAGAGAATATCAGCATTAATGGTTTTCCCCAACTATCCCATTAAAGACAGCAAGTAATTGTTGGGTACATTGGAAAATGTGTACCTGATTTGAAGAAGCCCAACCTAGCTCAATGATATACATCAAGGTGTATTTGATGTTGTTTTTGAGTTGACATGTGCAGGTGAAGAATTGATAAAGTATGCAGAAAAAATTCTAAGTCCAAGTGTCGACACAGAGAAGGATGTGTCGACACATATAAGAAATTAGTCGACATCAACACTGGGAAGCAGTGTCGACACATAGCAGTTAGTCTACAACTACACTGGGAAAAAGTGTCGACACAGAGGAAGTATGTCGACACATAGCAGTTAGTCTACAATGATACTGGGAAAGTGTGTCGACACAGAAGAAGTAAGTCGACACAACACTGGGAATTTGTGTCGACACAGAAGAAAAGCGTCGACCTCAACATTGGGAAAATGTGTCGACACAAAAGGATATAGTCGACCTCAAGTTTGTCGACACCAGCAGTATGTGTCGACACAGAAGAATATAGTCGACCTCAAGTTTGTCTACACCAGCAGAATGTGTCGACACATTGTGATTAAGTCGACACATTACAGCAGAGTTAAAAGAAGATTGTGTCGACACACTGAAGGGTCAAGAACAAGTTATTTTCAGAAGAAGCTGTGTCGACTCAAAGGCAACTTAGTCGACATCACTGAAGACTGTGTCGACACCAAAGTCAATTGTGTCGACACAGATAGACAGATGGTCTCGACACTTTCTGACAGACTGTCTCGACAACTTGTGGTTCAAGACTAAGGCACAGGACTTGTTTGAAGACTTGACAGCTGTGGGTTGCCACCGGTTAACTGAAGCTGTCAGACTTGTCAGAAAACGGTTAGAAACCGGATCAGCCGGTTAACATGAAGAAAGTCTATAAATAGACAGATTCAGAAGGAGAAAGAAACCTTTTGAAAACATTGTTGAGAATCAAAAAGTTGAGAAGGATTACAATCCAATTCATTTCAAGAAAGTGCTAGGCACTTAAGAAGATCTTCTCCGGAAGATCTAAGAAGACTATCTAAGGATAGATCAAAGAAGAGTTCTAATCAGAATTCAGAAGAATCATTCAAAGTGCTGGATAGAGAGAGATCAAGCCAGAATTTGAAGAAGAAGAAAGAAACCACCAGTGGATTCTCAAGAAGCTGTTTGGAAATCAACTCAGCTAAGTTCATATTCAAGAAGCTTTGAAGAAAGCTCAGATACAGTTGATTTCATCATCTGATCAAGAATTGTCTTGGCCTTTTCTCTCTCAATTTAGGCAAGACAGTTAAATAATCTTTTCTATATTTCTGTAGGATCTGTTTACACAGATCTGAGTTGTAATCCTGTGTTATAAAGGCTGAGTGTAGGAGTGTTAAACTCTGAGTGGTAGGGATGTTTGCCTGAGTGTAGGAGAAGGGTCTTCTCTGAGTTGTAGGCCTTGGGGCAAGGCTGAGGTAGGGCTGTTGTGCCTGAGTTGTAGGAACCAGTTGGGTTCTGAGTTGTAGGATCTGTTGATCTGAGATTAGTGGAAGTTTGGCCGAATCTAGCATACTGCTAGATAGGTGAAGGGGGAAAGTGGATGTACCCAGACCTTGGGGAACCACTATAAAACATTGTGCAATCTGTGATGTTTTATTTTCTGTGATTGCTGTGATTATTGTGTTAGCCATTAAATTGAATTCTGCCTAGAAGTTTTTATAAATAAGCAGAACCTATTCACCCCCCCCCCCCTCTAGGTGTTTAGGCTGTCTTGAAAGATAAACTATCAAGTGGTATTAGAGGGAGGTTCCTCAAAAAGGACTTAACAGTCTGAGGTAGATCTGAAAGGCAGATTCAAGATTCAAGAAGATGGGTTCTGGAGAGAATCATAAGGAGCTAGGGTTATGAAATTACCCATATGCAGGAAGGAAATCTTTGGTATCTGGAAAGAAAGAGTCAGACTGTTTATGGAAGCATCTGACCCAAGAATTTACATCACAGTACAGGAAGGCCCCTTCATTCCAATGAAGGTATCAGTTCTTGATGCAAATATCCAAACTCCAAAGACTTATTCAGAAATGACCAAGGATGAAATCATCTTGGCAACCATGGACAAAAGGGCACAGAACATCATTGTTAGTGCCATAGATGATTCAACATTTCAGAATCTGATTCACTGCAAGACCTCCAAGGAGATGTGGGACACATTGATTGTCTACATGGAGGGATCTGAAGAAGTAAGGCTGGACAGGAAGTCTATGCTAAATCAGGAGTATGAAAGCTTTAGACAAGGAAAATCTGATAGCATAACTGAGTGCTATAAGAAATTCTATAGAATTGTGAATGAGCTAATATCCTATGGAAGAGTCTTCAGTACCTATGAACTGAATGACAAATTCTTAAGATCCTTATCAAAGGATTGGGATACAAAGATCTGTGCCATAAGAGAAGTGGCTAAATTGGCAGAGATATCTCCTCCAACCCTGTTTGGAAAGTTGCTATCCTATGAAATGCAACTTATGGTGAGGAAGGAGGAGGAAAGAAACTCAAGAGGAGAGCATAGAGAAAAGACTGTGGCATTCAATGTTGAAGACACTAGAAAGAATAGGAGGAAATCACCATCTCCTCATAAGGAAGTTACAGAAGATAGTTCTGAAAGTTCAAACAAGGATTCTGAAAGCTGTGATTCAGATGCAGATTTTGCTGCATTCACAAGACAATTCCAGAGGTTCTTGAAGAAGAAGCAGTGGAAGTCTAGGCCTTCCCCATCACAGCAAGTTGATGACTATTATAAGAAGATAAGGTCATCAAGGAAAGAGAAGAGCAGATCAAAACCCAGCAAAGCCACTACTTCAAAGATTGTCTGTTATTGTTGCAATAGGCCTGGACATGTAGTGGCTGATTGTCCTGACAAGAGAAAGGAATCTTCAGAAAAGAAGAAGACTTATCAGAAAGGCAAGAAGGAGAAATCCTTTGTAGCAAAGAAAGATAAGAGTCTATCAGACCAGTCAACTTCAGAATCAGAATCTGAAGCTGAAGCATATATTGGACTATATGCTGCATCTGAGGAAGAGGAGTTTCTGCAGTTGCTAGACTCCATCAATGAACAAAGGATCAGCAGTATATGGGGTTGATGACAAGAT
Organism: Platanthera zijinensis; assembly: GCA_039513925.1. Taxonomy (NCBI): domain Eukaryota; kingdom Viridiplantae; phylum Streptophyta; class Magnoliopsida; order Asparagales; family Orchidaceae; genus Platanthera; species Platanthera zijinensis. The sequence continues at coordinate 41,485,519 of CM077091.1, read as the reverse complement.
CAGAAGAGGACATATGCCAGAATCAGTCTGGTCATAATGAGGTACAATGTCCTTCTAATACATCTGTTTGTAGTACAAGTGAAGAATCAGCTACATCTGCATCAAGTGATGTAGATGCATCTGAATCTGAAGGAGATGTCTATCAATTGATAGACAAGTATGGGGACTGTTGCAGGCCCTTAAGAAAAGCAAGAACCTGGTTAAATCTCAGGCTCAGGAAATTGCTGAACTAAGGTTGCTACAACTGAGTTAGAAAAAGTCATTGATCAAAAATTAAATGAAATTGCCAAACTGAAGAATATAACTATTATTCAGATGGGCACAATTAATTATACTAATGATCAAGTGAAGAGTCTGGAGGCCAGACTTAGAATTGAAAGGGATTTAGTGGCTAGTTACTCTAAGCCAAAATCTGTCTTACCCTTGATAGATGAATTTGTCACTCAAAAGGGTAAGGCTGGATTAGGATTTAAAGGTAACTCCAGGGCTGGCAGATTCAAGAGGAAAGGCAAAGCTCCTTTTCAGCCACTAAACCTTTCAGTCCCATAAAGTTTAGTAAGGTGAAAGTGCCTTCTAACAAATATGATCATGAAGACATTCAAGGTCATATTAAGACTAATGTTCTGAAGAACAAGGGTGTAAATGCAAGCAGGCCTACCTATGGTCATAAACCCAATGGTTTTAAGAAATCAGTAGGTGAAGTTGCAAAAGCACCAGCAATGAACAGAAATTCTTTGACAAGATGTATCTAGATCTAGATACAATAAGTTTGAATGTTGGTGTTGTGGCAAGAGAGGCCATTTTGCATTAGACTGCTGGTATAACACAAGTGTTATAAAGAATAAGAGTCTACCTGTTAGAAGAGGTTATGATAGCTTTATTAATGCTAACCTGAACCAAGGACCCAAGACTTACTTGGGTTCTAAGGGTAAGTAATTCTGTATTGCAGGTGAATCCAAGTAACCATGCCCCTATATGGTACTTGGATAGTGGTTGTTCCAGGCACATGACTGGAACAAAGGGGCTGCTGAAGGAGTATTCATCTGTCAAAGATGGACCTAAAGTGATCTTTGGTGGATCTGAAAGAGGAGTCATCAAAGGGTTTGGTAACATTTCTTCTAACCTAATTACTATCACTCAAGTGGCTTATGTAAAGGGTTTGAAACATAATCTAATAAGCATAAGCCAGCTAAGTGATTTAGGATATGACATTTCATTTGTTAAAGATGGATGTCATATCAAGAGGTCAAGTGATCAAAAGATCATATTGACTGGGTATAGGAAGAGAAATGTATATTGTCTTAATTTTGAATGTGAGAATAAGGCTTCTCCCATCTGTCTTGTAGCTGATGACAATGCTTCTCATTGTGTTAAGTGGCACAAGAGATTGGCTCATCTAAACTACAAGACAATTGGCCAACTCTTTAGCAAAGAGCTAGTGAGGAATGGACCTCAAATTAAGTGTATAAAGGAAGGGATATGCTCAGCTTGTCAAAAGGGAAAGCAGACAAAATCCTCCTTTCAAAGCCTTGAAAACAAGGATTCTGTGAGGTGCTTATACCTCTTGCATATGGATCTTTTTGGTCCTATGCCAGTTCATAGTCTAGGTAGGAAGGTCTACACTTTTGTGGTTGTAGATGACTATTCTAGATTTACATGGGTGTTCTTTCTGAGACAAAAATCTGAAACCCCAAGTGTATTACTTAATTTTGTAAAGCAAATTCAGAATGAACTGAATAGTACAGTGGTCAAAATCAGAAGTGACCATGGTACTGAGTTTCAATCTGAAAGCATAACAAACTTGTGTAAAGACTTTGGGATTTTCAAGAGTTCTCCTCACCAAGAACACCTCAGCAAAATGGATTGCTGAAAGAAAGAATAGAACATTAATTGAAGCTGGTAGAACTCTATTGAGTGACACCTCTCTCCCAGAATATTTTTGGGCTGAGGCAGTTAACACTGCTTGTCATGTCATCAATAGGGCTTCTATCACCAAAAGCCACAGAAAGACTCCCTATGAGATTGTGAAAGGCAGAAAACCAAATCTATCCTATTTTAGGATCTTTGGTTGCAAGTGTTATATACTTAACAATGGCAAGTCATATTTGACTAAGTTTGCTGCCAAATCCCAGGATGGGATATTTGTTGGGTACAGCACAAATAGTAAGGCCTATAGAGTCTTCAACTTAACTACTCAAGTTGTTGAAGAATCTGTGCATGTTGTATTTGATGAAACAAGATTAATCAATTGTGAGTTGTCTTGTAGATCAAATGACTCAACAGGTATAAGCAAGAGGATGGACAAGCTCTCCATTGCTGAAGCTTCAAAGGAAGATGGAGCATTGGAAAATGAAGGCTGCTGTCCAGGGGGAGTACAAGAGATAATGGAAGCTGATGAAAACCAAGAGGTTCAGCAGAATGAAGAAGCTGGAGATGCTCAACCTGAAGGGAATCTTCCTCCAGCTATAAGATATCTAAGAGATCATCCTGCTGATCAGATAATTGGTGATCCAAGACAAGGAGTGCAAACTAGAAGCAGAAATCAAAGCACAGTTTTGCATTCAAGTTTCTTGTCTCAAATGGAACCTAAGAAGTTTGAAGAAGCTATCCAAGACCAGCACTGGATTGATGCTATGCAAGAGGAGCTGAATCAATTCAGAAGGTGCAAAGTCTGGGAGCTTGTTCCTAAACCAAGAGGCCACAACATAATTGGCACCAAGTGGATCTATAGGAACAAGCTAGATGAAAGTGGGATAATAGTGAAGAATAAAGCAAGGTTAGTTGCAAAAGGATACAGGCAGGAAGAAGGGATTGACTTTGATCAAACCTTTGCTCCAGTAGCAAGGCTGGAGGCTATCAGAATGTTCCTTGCCTATGCAGCCTACCAAGACTTCAAAGTATACCAGATGGATGTGAAGTCAGCATTTCTGAATGGTGACCTTAAAGAAGAAGTATATGTAGAGCAGCCATCAGGTTTTGTAGATCCTCTTAAACCTGATTCTGTGTATAAGCTTAGGAAAGCTTTGTATGGGTTAAAACAAGCTCCAAGGGCTTGGTATGAAACCCTGTCTACCTTCCTCATTGAGAATAAATTCTCAAGAGGAAAGATAGACAAAACTCTATTCCTTAGGGAATCCAAAGGTAAGATCATCTTAGTTCAGATTTATGTTGATGACATAATCTTTGGATCTACTGAAAACAACCTTTGTAAAAAGTTTGCCAAACTTATGCAAGGGAAGTTTGAGATGAGCAGTATGGGAGAACTTAAGTTCTTCTTGGGACTCCAAGTAAGACAGACTGATGATGGATTGTCCATATCCCAGTCTAAGTTCACCAAAGAATTAATTAAGAAATATGGTATGGAGTCATCCTCCACCATGAGAACTCCTATGGGAACAAGTATGCCTATATGCAAAGATGAGACAGGTAAACCTGTTGATGAATCATTGTATAGAGGAATAGTTGGGTCTCTACTATATCTCACTGCTAGTAGACCAGACATTATGTATGCAACATGTGTCTGTGCTAGGTACCAAGCCTGCCCTAAAGAATCTCATTATACTGCAGTCAAAAGGATTCTGAGATATCTAAAGGGCACTCCTAATCTAGGTCTTTGGTACCCTAGGAATAGAGATTTTCTACTAACAGGCTATTCAGATGCAGATTTTGCAGGATGTAGAGAGGACAGGAAAAGTACTACAGGTACTTGTCAATTCCTGGGAGGAAGACTAATATCATGGAGTAGTAAGAAGCAGACCAGTGTGGCAATTTCCACAGCTGAGTCAGAGTATGTTGCTGCTGGAAGCTGCTGTGCACAGCTATTATGGATGCAGCATCAGCTTAAGGATTATGGTATTCAGGTAAGTAGAACACCTCTTTTATGTGATTCTAAGAGTGCTATTTCTATTGCTAATAATCCAGTTTCTCATAGTAGAACTAAGCATATAGAAATCAAATACCATTTTCTTAGAGAACATGTAGAAAAAGGAGACATCTCATTGGAATTTGTAAAAACAGATTATCAAATAGCAGATGTATTTACTAAGCCTTTAGATGAAACCAAATTCAATAAATTCAAAATTGAATTAGGTATGTTAACCATTGATTAATGTATTAACAAAATCATTAACAATGCAATTGAAGTGGTATGTAAGTAAGTAAAAGTAATAACAACATAATCAAGTGTTAAAAAGGACACATTGAAGTAACACTTACAAGTGATGTTGAACCAACAGAAATTGGCTAAGTAAGAATGTGTCGACACATTCAGTAATTATGTGTCGACTCAGAAAAATAATGTCGACAAGTCAGAAATATTGTGTCGACACAGAGAATGTGTGTCGACACTTAAGAGTTATATTGTCGACTTAACCAGAAATGTAATGTCGACTCAACCAGGATAATGGTGTCGACACTTACAGAATATGTGTCGACACTTATCCTTAGAGTCGACACAGAATTTCTGTCTATTTATTATGTATCCAAGGTGTCGACATAACCACAAATTGGTGTCGACACATAGTAGGCTGAAGTAATGTCGAGACAATAGAAGTTTGTGTCGACACATTCCGTCTGTGTCGACACATTTAGTCTGTGTTTGGCGCCTTTTGAACTTCTTTAAACAGAAGGTATAAATAGGTGAAAAACGCTTTCTGTCGACACGCTTCCAAGGTTTTCGAGACTAAAACCCTGTGTCGACAGTCTATCTTTCTCTCTTCTCTCAAGCTTTCTCGACGAATCGATGGCGCCAAGGATGGAAGACAACGTCAATGAGGGGTATGAGTTGGTGCGCCAGGCCTTTGCAGATGCGCCGCCAGATGTTCAAGGGTTATCACCCTCCTCTCCGAGTCAGGGTTAGAATTTCTAATCTCAGAGCCAACTAAAATCTGGAAGAAGGAGGTGCACGAGTTCTTTATCTCTGCATCAATCCACTCAACAGGCCTCAAGATTAAGTCCAATGTTCAAGGGACTAAGGTGAAGATTACTCCAAGAACTTTGAGAAAGATCTTTCAATTACAAGTAGTTGAGAATGAAGAGGAAGTTCCTAGTTCTAAGACAAGGGAAGCCCTTCAATGGTGTGGACTGGACTCGAGCATGAAGATTGGAGCTGCATTCAACAGGAAGGGTATGAATCAGCAAGGAAAGTTCTTATCTAAAATTGTTGGGAAAGTGATCCTCTGCAAGACAGGTGGACATGATAGGATTTCTGCCTATATGTTCAGCCTTATGACCAGGATTGTTTTTACAATTCCTACTGATTGGTCAGGAGTACTCTTTGACAAGATCAAAGAAGGAATCAAGAAGCCAAACATGGCTAGAATCATGAGCTTATATCTCAATGGAGTGATTCCTGAAGTGATGCAGCAACTGCCAGGGACTAAGATTAATCATATGAGAAGGATGGATATGAGACTATTCTCTAGGTGGGATAGGGTACTGTCCAAGGATGTGCCTGAAGAGAGCAGGCCAGATACCCCTGTGAAATCCCCTTCTCAAACTCAAGAAACTGAACAACAACAAGAAGACCCACTCAGGACACAGGTTGAAGAACAGCCTGACTCAACTATAGTCCAGCAAGTGTCAACACCTGCACAGATGCAGGGGGAGCCAGCTCACTCTCCTGCTCAAAATGTATCTACTCCTTATAAGGTACTAGTGTAGGGGGAGCTAATGTATTTTACTATAAAAGACATTGCTCATATTCTTATTTCTGCACAGGTTCAGGGGGAGCTAGTGTCCACTCCTACTCTAGATACTACAATTACTGAACGAGTACAGGAAAAGCTGTTGTCAGTACAAGTGCAAGAGGAAGCACAGTTAGACTTATCTCAAGATTTAACTGTTGCAGAAGTTACAGCTCAACTGGAATTTACTCTGGAGGAGTTATTCCCTGATGCTGATACTACTATAGATAAAGTAGGAGGAGAACCAGAAATTGAGAAGTCCATAGGTATGGACATTGATCAGGAAGCTGAAGTTGAGCCACAGGTTGAGGGGGAGCCAGTGGATGTTGAGACTGAGCAACAGGTCACTGGGACAGATACACTTCATCCTCCTCAAGAAAGAATTCACCTAGATACTTCGTCTGATACTGAAACTGAAGAAGCCAGGATGGCCAAGAAAAGAAAATTTGTTGTCTTTAAGAGAAGAAGCAAGAATTATAAGCAGGTTTTACAGACAACACCTCCACAAGTATCTCCTGCCTTTGATCAAAACAAGTTTATGGTAGATCTACAGGTGAAATTGGATGAACAAAGAATGGCTCTGGAAAAGTATGTTGATGAAAATAGCAAGTCACTTCAGTTTGACTTAGCTCAGGATATAAAGTCCATCCAGTTTCAAGTCAACATGCATAAGAAAGAAATGACAGATTGCTTCCATAAGGGTGGTAATGCTGTGGTTTATCTGGCAAACAACAACAGACTATCATCCCTAAAGGTGGATGACATTGCTTTAAAGCAAAGCTATGTCTTGGAAAATCAGTTAAGAATGAATGATAATTTAACTGAATCTCATCATAAGATAATAGAGGAATTGCAAAAGATTGTTCCAAGCCTGCCTGCAGATAAAACAAAAGAAAGGGAAGAATTTGATAAGAATTTTCAAGCTGCCATTGCTTCTGTTAAGACTGCAATCACTACCTCTCAAAAAGAAATATCTGAAAAGCTTCAAAGATTAAAACCATTTTTTAAAGAGGGTGTGCATTATCTGGATGGCCAAATCAGATTTCAAAAGGAAGATCTAAGAGATCACGTATCTAGAGAAGCCATAAAGGGGGAGAGGATGCTAATTCATGCAGGCTCAGAGCACTCCAAATGGGTGACCAATAGTATCCGAGGCACATTGGGATATCCCCCATTGTGTGATGATGCTATGGTGGCTGAGTCAGGAATACAAACAAATCTACTTAAAGGCAATCAACCTGAGATTGCCCAAGTCATTTACCCCCTCCAGATTTTGACATGATTGATCAGCAGGTTCAAGGCATGTATAGTCCTCCAAAGGAGGTTACTAATATTATCATTGGGAAGGTTGATAAGCCAGAGGCTACTCTGAAAGAACAGCAAGATGCTCTATTAGCAAAGAAGAGATTGAGAGAGCAGGCTGCACTCAAGCAGATTATGAGCAGTGGAGTCCTACTTCAAGGAACATAATACTCACTGCATGGAAAGCTGTACAAGACAAAGTTCATGAGAGAGGGAAGTGGTACAATGAGATAGAATGGCAGAAGTATGAGGCAAGACAGGAAGCAATAGTACAATTCAGAAGGAAAGCTAAGCTGGGAAGGCTGCCACCAGATGCTAAGGAGCCAAGCAAGTACTTCCCAAAGCCTTTTCACTATTTTGAAAGGCAAAGGATCAAGGAAGAAGCTCAGAAGAAAGCTGATCAAAAAGGAAAGAAGATAGCTGAAGAATCAGAAGCTCCTGTGACAGCTACAATTCAATCTGGCAAAGGGATTATCATAAGAGAGCCTGATCAATCCTGATTATGTTTTTAGTTCCTTTATAGTGTTTTTGTAATGTTGTGATGTGATCATTAAATGTAAAACAATGTAATCAAACATTACCCAGTTATAAACAAAATGTTGATTGGCATATTATAATGTTCATTCTGTGATGGATTGTTTTTTATGTTTTGTATTCCTGTTATGTCACATATCATCAATTTAGTACTGTTTATAAATGGTGTATATCATTGGCTATAAGGGTTATGACTTCTCCAAATAGGGGGAGATTGTTGGGTACATTGGAAAATGTGTACCTGATTTGAAGAAGCCCAACCTAGCTCAATGATATACATCAAGGTGTATTTGATGTTGTTTTTGAGTTGACATGTGCAGGTGAAGAATTGATAAAGTATGCAGAAAAAATTCTAAGTCCAAGTGTCGACACAGAGAAGGATGTGTCGACACATAGAAGAAATTAGTCGACATCAACACTGGGAAGCAGTGTCGACACATAGCAGTTAGTCTACAACTACACTGGGAAAAAGTGTCGACACAGAGGAAGTATGTCGACACATAGCAGTTAGTCTACAATGATACTGGGAAAGTGTGTCGACACAGAAGAAGTAAGTCGACCCAACACTGGGAATTTGTGTCGACATAGATGAAAAGCGTCGACCTCAACATTGGGAAAATGTGTCGACACAAAAGGATATAGTCGACCTCAAGTTTGTCGACACCAGCATTATGTGTCGACACAGAAGAATATAGTCGACCTCAAGTTTGTCTACACCAGAAGAATGTGTCGACACATTGTGATTAAGTCGACACATTACAGCAGAGTTAAAAGAAGATTGTGTTGACACACTGAAGGGTCAAGAACAAGTTATTTTCAGAAGAAGCTGTGTCGACTCAAAGGCAACTTAGTCGACATCACTGAAGACTGTGTCGACACCAAAGTCAATTGTGTCGACACAGATAGACAGATGGTCTCGACACTTTCTGACAGACTGTCTCGACAACTTGTGGTTCAAGACTAAGGCACAGGACTTGTTTGAAGACTTGGCAGCTGTGGGTTGCCACCGGTTAACTGAAGCTGTCAGACTTGTCAGAAAACGGTTAGAAACCGGATCAGCCGGTTACCATGAAGAAAGTCTATAAATAGACAGATTCAGAAGGAGAAAGAAACCTTTTGAAAACATTGTTGAGAATCAAAAAGTTGAGAAGGATTACAATCCAATTCATTTCAAGAAAGTGTTAGGCACTTAAGAAGATCTTCTCCGGAAGATCTAAGAAGACTATCTAAAGATAGATCAAAGAAGAGTTCTAATCAGAATTCAGAAGAATCATTCAAAGTGCTGGATAGAGAGAGATCAAGCCAGAATTTGAAGAAGAAGAAAGAAACCACCAGTGGATTCTCAAGAAGCTGTTTGGAAATCAACTCAGCTAAGTTCATATTCAAGAAGCTTTGAAGAAAGCTCAGATACAGTTGATTTCATCAGCTGATCAAGAATTGTCTTGGCCTTTTCTCTCTCAATTTAGGCAAGACAGTTAAATAATCTTTTCTATATTTCTGTAGGATCTGTTTACACAGATCTGAGTTGTAAGCCTGTGTTATAAAGGCTGAGTGTAGGAGTGTTGAACTCTGAGTGGTAGGGCTGTTTGCCTGAGTGTAGGAGAAGGGTCTTCTCTGAGTTGTAGGCCTTGGGGCAAGGCTGAGGTAGGGCTGTTGTGCCTGAGTTGTAGGAACCAGTTGGGTTCTGAGTTGTAGGATCTGTTGATCTGAGATTAGTGGAAGTTTGGCCGAATCTAGCATACTGCTAGATAGGTGAAGGGGGAAAGTGGATGTACCCAGACCTTGGGGAACCACTATAAAACATTGTGCAATCTGTGATGTTTTATTTTCTGTGATTGCTGTGATTATTGTGTTAGCCATTAAATTGAATTCTGCCTAGAAGTTTTTATAAATAAGCAGAACCTATTCACCCCCCCCCCCCCCTCTAGGTGTTTAGGCTGTCTTGAAAGATAAACTATCAGTAATATTCCTAATGAAGACCATAATCAATATTGTTTCTAATGACTATATTCAGAGAATATAATCATTGATTATTCAGGAATTACTGCAAGAGAATAAGGACAAGATGAGGGAAAATTCCAGGTCTGGGACTGCACAAAATTCGTTGAGCAGGGAGCAGATTTCGTCGACCCAAGTCCAAAGTTCGTCGACCAGAGAAACTGTGTTCATCGACCTGAGTTCAGAGAAAGGATTCTGGACTGTTGAAGATGAACTTCCAGAATTTGTCAACCTGAGCTCGAATATCGTCGAGCTTAACTCAGAGTATTTTCTGAGTTCGGCGAGCGGAGCACGAATTTCGTTGAGCTTAGTTCGACGAACGTCGAACTCACTTTCCTAAACTTGATTTCCTTCTAAGTCTTAAATCTTCTTCTGTATTCTGTTTACCTGTTCATGTGTAGTTGTTTCTTAGTACTTATCCTAAACTCTAGGACACAGACGTGACCCTGGTTATACATGTTGGGTCAATTATCCTAGTAAGTGAACCTAGCCCAAATAAAAATAGGGATTCAACACAACCCCCAGGTTTTGTTGATTCTAACTTTCCTAATCATGTTTATCTTTTATTTAAAGCCTTATATGGTTTGAAACAAGGTCCTTGAGCTTGGTATGAGACGCTGTCTAGTTTTCTTCTTGAGAACAAGTTCACAAGAGGAAAAATAGATAAAACATTATTTCTTAGGGAAATAAAAGGCAAGATTCTGTTAGTGCAAATTTATGTCGATGATATTATTTTTGGCTCTACTGAAGAAAAGCTCTGCAAGAAGTTTTCAAAACATATGCAAGGGAAGTTTGAAATGAGCAGTATGGGAGAGCTGAAGTATTTCTTAGGAATTCGGGTGAAACAATCTGAAGATGGAATTTTCATCTCTTAGACGAAGTTCACCAAAGAGTTAATTAAGAAATTCGGAATGGATAACACAACCTCTATGAGGACTCCAATGGGTTCAGCTATGTCTCTAGACAAGGATGAGAAAGGGAAACCTTTTAATGAAACCAAGTACAGAAGCATAATTGGATACTTGCTCTATCTTACTGCAAGTAAACCGGACATAATGTTTTCAACATGTGTTTGTGCTAGATTTCAAGTGAACTCCATGGAATCTCACTACGCTGCTGCAAATTTGATTTTGAGATACCTTAAAAGTACACCAAATCTTGGCTTATGGTACCTAAGAAGTAATGATAGCGAACTAATTGGTTTTTCAGATGTAGATTTTGTAGGTAGCAAAGATGACCGGAAGAGCACCTACGGGACTTTCTAGTTCCAAGGAAGAAGGTTCATTTCCTGGAGTAGTAAGAGCAGAACTATGTCGCAATCTCAACATTCGAGTCAGAGTATATCTCTGCAGGCAGTTGTTGTGCACAGATGCTATGGATTAAGAACCTGTTTGAAGACTGCAACATGAAGTTTAAAAACATTCCAATGTTTTGTGACTCCTCTAGTGCGATTGTAATAGCCAACAACCCAATCTCTAACAGCTGAACAAAGCACATAGAGCCGTGATATCACTTCATCCGGGAGCATGTGGAGTATGGGGATATAAATCTACAATATGTCCCAACTGACAGGCAGATTGCAGATATATTTATGAAGCCGCTGGATGAGACCAAGTTCTCGTTCTTCAAAAAAGAACTTAGAATGCTCAACAAAGATGAATAGAGAAGGAGGACACACAACATAGCTCAGAGATCAAGGAACACATCAATAAGTCAAAATTTCTCAAGTTCAGACCTCACTTCTCGAGTAAGAATGTGACTATTCAAATACTTCCTTGGACCACTCGAGAACTCAGTAAGTCACTCGAGTAATACCACTCGAGTAATGAGACTCTTCTCGAGAAGTGCCAAGATGTCACTCGAGTACTATCATTCTCTCAGATGCTGGTCCACTCAAGAAATAGGAAGACATTTTATCGACTTCAGTTCAAATTTCTATATTCTCAACCCGAAGTCTATACCGTCATATTCTAAGGTATGTTATGTTATTTACTTCCTTAATAATAAAAAATTAGGTTTATATAAATATAAAATCCAGGATTTCATTTCTACACGATTTCAAAATCCCTTTCTCGACAAGAGAGGAGCGTATGTTCGTCTTCTGCCGCCATTTCAGAGCACGCCGCCGTCATCACTCCCTCAGTCGATTTCTCGAATCTCTCTAGCTAAATGGCACTGACTTCAAAAATTGGGATTGGGAGTGAGTTTGTTTTCACTGGAATTGCAGAAATTTCCGACGATTTCCGAAAATTTATTCTTCTCCTAGACACCGCTGGTTTAACCTTCGTTCTACAACATCCCTGTAAAATTCTTTTTCCTGAAGTTGAAGAGTTCTTTCAAAATATCAAAGTGAGAAGAAATGACAAGGTTCTTAAGTCAAAGGTCAAGGGAATTAAGATCAAGCTTACCAAGTCCATTTTCTCTACACTTCTTCGACTACCCGTAGTAGATGAAGAAGATGAGCTAACTTATTAAGATTCTAAAAGTTCATGCAGATTTTGTGGAATTTTGACAGAAGTTCATTCCATTTGACGACCTGATCTCAATCCAGAAAGAAAATTACTTGTTGATATAATTGGCAAGGTTCTACTATGTAAGACAAGTTCTATAAGTTTCATCACAAATGATTTATTTGACATGATGATATCCATAATTTGTAGAAAAAGGTTTCAATTTGGAATGATGATTCTTGACAAGATAATAGGAAGCCTCAAGACTCCCAACTATGCCAGGATTATCTCTCTTATCCTGTATGAGTTGAATCCACAAGTTTTTGATTTCTCTAGAGGGACAACACTTAATCATAGGAAGAAAGTCTCCATTTCTTCCATTCAAAGATAGGAACTCAAACTACTGAATCCAGCCCAGGCTTCCAAGGCTCATGATCATCAAGCCTATAAGAATAGGACTCCATATCCCTCTCTACCTCATATTGCTAGCACATCTGGTGTTGCTGCTGAGGGGGATCCTACTTCTTCAGTTCAAGAGATCGAATAACAACCCCTCCTATTGCTGCTTCTCCCCACCCAGTCACTCTTGAAGAAACATTATCAGATACTCAAGTACAAGAGACCATTCTCTGTATTGAAGCGGACATCAATAAAATGAAAGAAGAAATAAGTTCTAAAGAGCCTCTTCCTTCCTTCTAGAAAGATAAATCTCCAAAACCATCCAAAGAACAAACTCCGATACCATCACCTTCTCCTATCCCATCTGAAATAGAATCCCCTATTAACCATTCACCTGCTACTGACATAGAGTAAGAAGAGACTATTTTGATTCCGTATGAGAAAGAACAAACCATAGAACCAACTGAAGCTCCCCTCAAGAGCTTGGACTTTACTCTTCCCACCATTCTTGGTGAGGAAGGAGACATTATGATTCAAACAACAAGGGCTCAGAGTTCAGTGGTTATTGAAGAAATTGTTCCTTGGACTGCTCCTCCTCCTCCAGTTCCTCAAGCTATAGCTCCATCTCCTTCTCCTTCTACAAATAACATTCAGGGTAAGATAGAACGTATGTTATTAGAATATAGAAAGTACTTTGTTGATTCTTTAAAAGCTGTCACAAAAAAGTATCTGCTCTTGAAAAGAGATGAGTAGAGGTTTTGCTGAAATCCAACATAATACTGATGAACTCAAAAGGCTCTTCCAAATTGGAGGGAAAGCCTTAGATCATACCATAACAAGCATTGGTACTGTGATGGAACAATTAGTAACTCTTGCTAACAATCAGATCCGGTTAGAAAAGAAGGCCCAAGAGCACAACCTTAAGATCTGTGAAGAAGTTGGCACTTTAAAATAATTTTCTATAGACATCCTAACGGTAGAAGTCAAAAAGGGGGAGAATTTAGTAAAAGAGTACTTAGAAAAATCAGATGCTAACAGGAAAACTCTGTGGGAAGAAAAGTTGAAGGCAATTCATGTTGATGTCCAGAATCAGATTGATGGTGTAAACTTTAAGACTTATGATACAGTTGTTTGGATGCACTTCAAATTTTTCCTGATTTTCAAGTTGATCCAAATGTGATTCTCCATCATCTGACTCCCCATGCTCAACATCCTCCAGTTCAATAACCAACCTTTTCTCCAAGACCTGAAGTCTCAGAAGCACCTCCTCTAGATACTTATGCTCTGGTCTAGGAAACTGATCCAGAAGATATACTTCATGAAGCACCTCCTGAAATTCATATTCCTAAGAAAAGAAAGTATGGTGATGGAGCTTATACATGCAAGTCCATCCCTAATTCAGAAGCTGAAAAGAGGACACAAGAATTTGTAGAGATCTGGAGCCCTACTTCTAAGTCATTAATCCTTGATACTCTTAAATTGGTAATGGATTACAATGAAACAGGACCAATCATTATATCTCCTCTGAATGGGAACTATATGAGAAGTCCATGACCAAAAGAAGAATCTATGATCGATAGTTTGGAAGGAATAATCCTAATGCACCTCCAAGACCTCCAAAGTACTACCCGAATCCTTTCAGCTATCAAAGGAGGCAACAAGATAAAAAAGATAGACAGCAACATAAACACCAAGCCAAGGAATGAACAAAGATCTAGATTGTGGATTGGAACTGTGTTGAAATGAATGTTTTTGGACAATTCTATATATATAAATCTTTAATTTTGATGATCTAGTCTTTGTCTTAATTCTTAGCATGTTACTCTGATTTTCTCTTTGAATCTAGTCCTTTTATTTGTTTATGTTGATATAATTATCCTTCGTGTAGAGGGTTCTGACTTCTACAAATAGAGGGAGATTGTTGGGTATTATATCCACAATAACCTTGATTTGTATGAAGTCACCCTTAAACTAAGAAGAATTAAGTTGTATTTGATGTCTTGGTTGAGTTGTGTGTTTCCAGGACTTTTGAGTAAGGGAAATGGTTCTCGAGAAGTCTGAACATAGATCTCGAGAGGCCAGTTCCATTACTTGGGTAGACCCCTTCTTATTCTCGAGTTACCAGATTTTCTATCTCAAAATTGTTCTAAGTCTTATACTCGAGTAGTTAAGTACATTACTCGAGTAGATGAGTAACTTGACTCGAGTGTCAGAAGGCTAGTTCTCGAGAAGTGTCTTTCTTACTCGAGTAGTGAAGTTCCTATACTCGAGAAGTCTATCTACCTCTCGAGAAGTCAAGCTCCAGTACATGAGTAACATCCCATCTTTGATCTTGTGAGTCCAGAAATTTCAGATCGAGGATTTAGCTGAGTCTTCTTCAACATTCTCTGATAAAGCCGCAAAGTTCAAGAAGGAAGACCTAGGCAGAAATTTTCCAGATCTGAGAAAAGTTACTGTTTGTATTTCTTATTTCATTCTATTATTGTAGGAGATTATTCTCCGAGTGTAAGAGCTTTGTTGTCATAGTTGTTGTAGGAAGTTTCATCTTCCGAGTATAGATCCTTTTTTGTGGATCAAGTTGTAGGAACGTTGTTCTGAGTAGTAGGATTATTTTCAATCCGAGATTAGTGGAGTAGCCGAGTCTAGTGCATTGCTAGATCGGTGAGTGGAAAGTGGACGTACCCAAGGTTGGGGAACCACTATAATTCTTGATGTCATCTATGATTTCTTGGTTATTTTTTTGTGCTTAGATCGCTAAATTTCTCTTCCGCAAAAAGACGCACAACTCACCTATTCACCCCCTCTAGGTGATTTAGGTAGACAACTTAGACTCTTTTCAGAGGAAGGCTGCTGAAGATTCTGAGGACAAAGATGAAGAAAGCCTCTATGTTTGAGAATTCAAAAGATTCATGAAGAATCCTAAGAGACAAGGAAAGTTCAAGAAGTTTTCGAAGAGAAGTGTTTAAGAGAAGAAGGGGTAGAGCGAACCAACAAAGGAGATATAGAGTGATGATGAGAAATCTCTACCAGAGTACTACCACTACCATAAGCTTTGGCACATCAAGAGGGAGTGTCCAAGGTTGTAGAAGGAAGAAAAGGAGAAATAGAGCCGGGACAAGGGAAGGAAGAAAGTGGTTAAGGTGTCAACATAGGACGAAGATGGATCTGATGAGTCAAGCACTTTCGGCTTAAGTAGTGAAGATGAGGCAAATCTGTGCCTCATGGGGAAGAATTAGGATGAGTCTGATAATAAATGCAGTGTCCAGACCATCACTGAGGTAACCCGCCTTCTTATAATAAATCTTTGAAATCTATGAACATTTTTGTGATAAGCTAGATAGTGTAATTCTTGAGAAAAAGTCCTTCAAAATTGAAAACAAGAAATTAAAAAAGAACTTAGAAAAACTAAAGTATGAATTAATTAAATGCAGCAAAAAGAAGATCGAGTACTGATGGGTTAAAACGAGGTTCTTATTTATTTAAAGATGAAGGTGGAGGTGATTTTATTTTATAAAAAAGAAGAGCGTTTTATTTTATTAGAAACCGAGTTTTAACGAGAGGCAGGAAAGTGCACCTATCGCGTGTAGTACAGAATATTCTGGTGTGGAATATCGAGGTCGTATTGTTCTCGGGGCTGGCTTAGCTATTTCTACTCTTTCCCTGAAATACCTATTATTCTACTGATAATATTTTAGTTTGTTTTAAAAAGAAAATTTGACCTAAAAATATAAAAATTGCATAATAATAATAAAGCATAATAATAAAACAGGATAATAAATGCATAAAAATTAAAGTGCAGGAAATGAGGTGCAGAAAGCCGATGAAAAAATCAGCCCGACGATATAAAAAGAGAACTGAACTAAAATAACTTTTAATAAAAAGATATTCTAAATTTTAAATTAATTAAGGCGGAGACTTTGCCATGGAGGTTCCATAAAAATGAGCTCACTTATCTCTAGGACTATCGCTCACCTGAATGCTAAGACTATTCGACCGATCGTTAGACCGACGAAGGATTCCTCTTAACGCCCGCATTACGCTAAGATGGGTGGGGAACCCAATCCAGTAGAGTCACGAGCCTCCTCTCTCGAGGGTTAGCGCGGAGCTCTCTTTACCCAAGGGTGATCTGTCCATACGCACGGCCTCTCGGCGTTGCGTATGGATAATGGAAATAGACCCCGCATATCGATTATGCGGTCCTATGCGTCGTTAACCCGGGGCAAACCTTAAGAAATTTAATTAAACTGAAAATCAGGACCTTTAATTTTTTAAAGCTACTTTATCTGTCCCAATGCTCTTCGATATTGAGGGCTAAGGGCGGTTAGCAACTCATCAGAAATGGGACACTTATGCTAGAAAGAAATAAAAGAAAGCAGTAAAGAAAGCAGGAAATAAAGCAGTAAAGGAAAGCAGAAAATTGTGAGTCCTACTCAAACAAGTAGGGTTGAAGAAAGCAGTAAATGCAAATCCCAGCTCAAATGAGTGGGCGGGGGTAAATTTATCTCATACACGCACGCACTCTACAAAAATGAAAACACACACACACACACTCTACATAAATTGAAACACACACACACACAAAGTTTCCAACTCAAGTGAGAAGGAAGAAAATGAAAGCAATAAAAAGACAAGTCTCACTCAAACGAGTGGGCGGGAAATGAAAGCAGAGCGCCATTTAACTCTTAATGAGTAGGCGGAAATAGATGCGCACACGCACACACTCTATATATATTGAAAGAAAGCTATAAATTCTAACTCATACCCGCACGCACACTTGCAAAAATAAGAAAAACAAAGTGAGCAGAAAATTAAAACAACTGCATTTCTACCGCTAGAATGCGGTAGAAATGCATAAAAAGACAAAATAAAAATTAACCGGAGTAAAAAGTTTTGCAAATAAACGCAAAACTGAAGTTGGCAAAAAATTAAAACGTCTATATTTTCATTCTTAAATTTTTATAAAAACTCCTAAAAAGTGAAAATAAAGCTAAAAAATGACGAAAAGTTTTACGATCCTAAAAAGTCCTAAGTTAAAGAAAATGAAAAATAACACTTTTAAAGGTATTTTTATAAAGCTATAAGAATTAAAATATAGCTAAAAATAGAAACCTAAACCTAAACAAGTGCGGAATATGAAAATAAAATGGACATTACAACGGCTAAAAATGCCGTAAAATTCCTAAACTAAACTATGTTATAAAGCTAAAAAGATGAAAACATAAAAAGAACGAAAAAGGGAACGAAAAATTACTTAAGATGGGCGCTTCCAAATGAACATTTCATACTATGCAAGAGAGAAAAATCTAACATTTTATTAATAAAAAGGCTATTACAAAGTAAACAAAAGCAAACATCCTATTACAAAGTAAGAGAGAGGGGGGGGGGATAAAATTCCCTTACATAGCATTAGAATCCATTTGGGAAGCACCTCCCCTAATCAAAGTGGTCAAAAAATGGACAAGAAAAGCTTACACAAAGCATTTATTTATAGACAAAAATTCGGGCTTGACACACCCTAGGTCATGGGCGTGACAGGGGGCGTGTCGGTCAGTTGCATGTTTGACTTGGCTTCTGTGGCTGGCTTGCTTCATTCTGGAAGGGTCGAGAAGTGACATGTGTCGGTCACGGGCGTGACAAGCTTGGTCACGGGCGTGTCTGGGGGCGTGACTTGGACAACTGGCAGTCCTAATGTCGGCATCGTTTAGTGTTGAAAAGCATTGAGTGTCGGCATCGACACTGGCGTGATGATCCTGTACACGGGCGTGACTGGGGCGTGTATGGACAGCGTTGAGTGTTGAACAGTGAAATCGTTGAGTGTCGACTGGCGGAAGGCATTGAGTGCCTGTCACGGGCGTGACAGGCGTGACATGGGCATGACAGGTCAAATTTTGACTTTTTCTGAAATTTTTCAGAAAAAATAAAAATAAGATAAGTTAGAATAAAATTTACAAAAAGAAGTAATTTATTAAAAAAAACTAAAATAAGGCAAAAAAAAAGTAAAATGACATAAATAAAATACAAAAATATAGGTATATTTACAACTCATCAAATACTCCCATACTTAAGTTTTTGCTATTCCAGAGCAAAAGTTGGAGATGAACCTATAAGAAATAAAAAAGAATCCTAAATTTAGCTAACGCTTAAGTTAATTGTAAGAAAGATCGAAATAAATTTCCGGGGTTTCGGAATTAAATCTTAACTTATGAAAATGTTATAAATAGAGGAACTGCTTCAAAAAATACTTCTAAATGAAAAAAAAGGAAAGCGAAAATTATTTTTGTTAGTTTAACAAAAATGGATTGAAATTATAGAAAAAACTTTAGTTAAAAAGAAATTGATAGGAAATAATTCAATTTAAAAATTATGCTCTCAAAAAGATTTAGATTAATTCTAGAATCATGAAAATAGGCTAAGTGGATTGACGATTATGAAGAGGGCTTAGATTTTTGAGGCGAGGTAATTATTTTTCGAACCTCCATAATTTTTTTGAATAATTAGGAAAATGAAATCTTATTTTCCTAACATTTAAATTTTTTTCTTTTCTTTCTCCATAAATAATAATAAATAAACCCAATGAATATGTTTGGGAGTAATGAATTTTATCCTCTTACTCCGTAACATATAATCTTTTTAATTATTGGGTGCCTATGTTTACGGGACGAAATCTTATCCCCATTGACATAAGATCTTTTAAGGGTGAGTGGGGAATCATACCAAGTAAGGCATGAAAAAAAGGTGGAAGGGATTTTTTCTAAAAGAAAACTAGAGTTTAATAAAAAAATTTGAGAGCAACCTCTTTAATTTGAACGTTCCTACATTTCTAAAAACATAAGTAGAAATAATATGAAATCCATAAATGTTATTTTCTAACTTAAAAACATGTTTTTATTCAAAAAAATCAGAAGTGAAAATAAGAAACATAAGTTCCCTATAATAAGAAAAAGACATAAAAAAATCTTTAAAATCTTAACCCCAGAAATCTAAGTCTATCGAGTTACAATTAATAAACGAATAGTAAATAATGAATTAATTAAAATTCGCTTATAAATAAACACGAAACCATTATTTTGGATAGCAAAGAGATAAAGAAATGAGGTATTTGAATTTTTTAACTCAAAATAAATTTTTTTTTTATTTTTTTATTTTTATGAGTTTTTCTATTTTTTTTATATTTTAGGGTTATTTTCATTTTTTTGAATTTTTTAAAGGTTTATACTAATTTTTTGGCTTATACTAATTTTTTTTATTTTTGGAAATATTTATAAGAAGAGAGAGAGAATTTTTATAAGATAGGAAAGAGAAGGGGAAAGAGACGAGAATTTTTACAAAATATTTACAAAGTAAAAAAAAAGGGATCGCCCATGAACAGACTCTTATTTGTGGTTGGTTCGATGAGTCGAACGTCGCGAAGCGATGATTCATTTTTTTGAAAATTTTATTATTATTATTATTATTATTAAAGCATGAAAATATTTTTTGAAGTTTCTAATTTTTGCAAAAAAATTTTGGAATTCTTTTTATTTAGTGCGGGAAATAAATGGGAAGAAAATAGGCAAAAAATAGGAAAAAAAGAACAGAAAATAGGAAACACCCTCATACTTAAGTCCAACATTGTCCCCAATGTTGCACTAAGTATGAGGAACGATATATGTATGCAAAAATTTAAGAAGGTATGTACAAAATAAAATAAAAATAGGAGTTTAGAAATCTTCCCTAAACCGCGTTCGGGGAAGCCCGTTAAGTATAGCCCTGCAAAAGTTAAGTAAAAGCAGAAAAAGAAGAAAACAGAAAAAATGAAAAAATGAAAAATATAAATTCGGCAAAAATATGTGGGTGATAGGGGGCAAGTGAGTGTGACAGATGTGCGATCCCCTAGAGCTCACAATAGTGAAGCGCGCCGAAACGACAAAAAAAATATATAATTAAAAAAAAAATTTAGATATTTAAGTTTATGTTTTTTTTTTTGAAAATAAAAAATAAAATGAAAATAAGTTAAAGGCAAATAAAATAAAAGAAAAATTAAAGATAAATAATTTTTTTATTTTTTTTTTAATTTTTTAAATTTTTGATGAAAATCAAATGTTTCATCACTTTTTTTTAGATTTTAAAGTTTTTTAAATTTTTTTAATTTTATTGGTTTTTTTTTAAGTATTTTTAGTTTTTAAATTTTTTATGTGTTTTTTTTTGTTTTTAAGTTTCTGATTTTTTTAGATTTTTATTTTTAAAGTTTTAAAGTTTTTAAAGTTTTTTAATTTTTATATTTTTTAAGTATTTATTATTATTAATAATATTATTATTATGATTTTTTTGTTGTTTTTGTTGGCCAAAATTTTTTGTATAGAAATAAAAGGTAAAATTAATAGTTTTCAGGAATTCAAAATAGTAAATCGAAATGTTCCCCCGCAACGGCGCCAAAAACTTTATGGGTTAAAACGAGGTTCTTATTTATTTAAATAAGAAGGTGGAGGTGATTTTATTTTATAAAAAAGAAGAGCGTTTTATTTTATTAAAAACCGAGTTTTAACGAGAGGGAGGCAAGTGCACCTATCGCGTATAGTACAGGATATTTCGGTGTGGAATATCGGGGTCGTATTATTTTCGGGGTCGGCTTTGCTATTTCTACTCTTTCCCTAAAATACCTATTATTCTACCGATAATATTTTAGTTTGTTTTAAAAAGAAAATATGACCTAAAACTATAAAAAGTGCATAATAATAATAAAGCATAATAATAAAACGGGATAATAAATGCATAAAAATAAAAGTGCAGGAAATGACGTGCAAAAAGACGATGAAAAACTCAGCGCGACGATATAAAAAGAGAACTGAACTAAAATAACTTTTAATAAAAAGAGATCCTAAATTTCAAATTAATTAAGGCGGAGACTTGGCCATGGAGGTTCCATAAGAATGAGCTCAATTATCTCTAGGACTATCGCTCACCTGAACGCTAAGACTATTTGCCCGATCGTTAGACCGACGAAGGATTCCTCTTAATGCTCGCATTACGCTAAGAACCCCGCTATTGGGTGGGGAACCCAATCCGATAGAGTCACGCGCCTCCTCTCTCGAGGGTTAGCGCGGAGCTCTCTTTACCCAAGGGTTATCCGTCCATACGCACGGCCTCTCGGCGTTGCGTATTGATAACAGAAATAGACCCCGAACATCGATTATGATGTCCTACACGTCGTTAACCCGAGGCAAACCTTAAGAAATTTAATTAAACTGAAAAATAGGACCTTTAATTATTTAAATCTACTTTATCTGTCCCAATGCTCTTTGATATTGAGGGCTAAGGTCGGATAGCCACTCATCGGAATAAGGACACTTATGCTAGAAAGCGATAAAAGAAAGCAGTAAAGAAAGCAGGAAATAAAGCAGTAAAGGATAGCAGAAAATTGCGAGTCCTACTCAAACGAGTATGGCTGAAGAAAGCAGTAAATGCGAATCTCGGCTCAAATGAGTGGGCGGGTGTAAGTTTATCTCATACACGTATGCACGCACTCTACAGAAATGAAAACACACACACGCACTTTACATAAATTGAAACACACACACGCACACAAAGTTTTCCTACTCAAGTGAGTAGGAGGAAAATGAAAGCAATAAAAAGACAAGTCTCACTCAAACGAGTGGGCGGTAAATGAAAGTGGAGCGCCATTTAACTCTTAACGAGTAGGCAGAAATAGATGCGAACATGCACACACTCTACATATATTGAAAGAAAGCTGTAAATTCTAACTAATACATGCACGCACACTTGCATTAATAAAAAAAACAAAGTGAGCAGAAAATTAAAACAACTGAATTTCTACCGCTAGAATGCGGTAGAAATGCATAAAAAGACAAAATAAAAATTAACCGGAGCGAAAAGTTTTGCAAATAAACGCAAAAATGAAGTTGGCGAAAAATTAAAACGACTATATTTTCATTCTTATATTTTTGTAAAAACTCCTAAAAAGTGAAAATAAAGCAAAAAAATGACGAAAAGTGTTACGATCCTAAAAAGTCCTAAGTTAAAGATAATGATAAATCACACTTTTAAAGATGTTTTTATAAAGCTATAAGAATGAAAATAAAGCTAAAAATATAAACCTTAACCTAAACAAGTGTGGAATATGGAAATAAAACGGACATTACAACGGCTAGAAATGCCGTAAATTTCCTAAACTAAACTAAGTTATAAAGCTAAAAAGATGAAAATATAAAAAGCACGAAAAAGGGAACGAAAAATCACTACATAAAATGGCTTTTAGCCACGATTTTTTTTGCCACGGGGAAAAAACCGTGGCTAATACTGAAGTATTAGCCACGGTTCCTATTTCGTGGCTAATAAGCTAGTATTAGCCACGGATGACTAATCCGTGGCAAATAACCCGACTTTTTGCCACGGTTTGCCTGTTTCGTGGCTAATAATCTAGTATTAGCCACGGAAGCCTAATCCATGACAAAAAGTCGGGTTTTTTTTAGTCCCACACTGCGAATAAAAAGCTCGATTTGGGGTTTATATAGGCCATTCAAAATTATTGTTTTAAATGAAATTGGCGCGGCGGCGGCGGCCGGGCGGCGGCGGCGGCGGGCGGCCGCGGCGGCCGGGCGGCTGCGGCGGCGGGCGGCCGGGCGGCGGCGGCGGCGGCCGCCGGGCGGCCGGGCGGCGGCGGGCGGCCGAATATTTTTTATGTTATATTAATTACAGGCTCTTTAGCCGCATCAATTGAACCGTGGCAAATGAGGAACTTTTAGCCACGGCAATTGAACCGTGGCTAATAACTTATTAGCAGTGGATTCAGCGTGGCTAATACTATTAGCAACGCTCGCATTGCCCACGCCCATTTACCGTGGGTAGGCCGTGACTAATAGTTATTAGCCACGGTTTTGGACTTTTAGCCACGGAAATCTGCCGTGGCTAAAAGTCTGTTTTTTAGTAGTGAATTACTTAAGAAGGGCGCTTCCAAATGAACATTTCATACTATGCAAGAGAGAAAAATCTAAAATTTTATTAATAAAAAGGCTATTACAAAGTAAACTAACGCAAACATCCTAATACAAACTAAGAGAGAGAGAGAGGGGGGAGTTAAAATTCCATTACATAATATTAGAATCCATTTGGGCAGCACCTCCCCTAAGCAAAGTGGTCAAAAAAATGGACAAGAAAAGCTTACAGAAAGCTTTTATTTATAGGCAAAAATTCAGGCTTGACACGCCCTAGGTCACAGGCGTGACAGGGGCGTGTCAGTCAGTTGCGTGTTTGACTTGGCTTCTGCGGCTAGCTGGCTTCATTTTGGAAGGGTCGGGAAGTGACACTTGTCGGTCACGGGCGTGACAAGCTTGGTCACGGGCGTGACTGAGGGCGTGACTTGGACAGCTGGCAGTTCTGATGTCGGCAGCATTGAGTGTTGAAAAGCGTTGAGTGTCGGCATCGACATGGGCGTGACGATCCTGGACACGGGCGTGACTGGGGCGTGTCTGGACGGTGTTGAGTGTTGAACAGTTAAATCATTGAGTGTCGACTGGCAGAAGGCATTGAGTGCCTGTCACGGGCGTGACACTGGCGTGACAGGTCAAATTTTGACTTTTTCTGAAATTTTTCAGAAAAATAAAAATAAGCTAAGTTAGAATAAAATTTACAAAAAGAAGTAATTTATTAAATAAAACAAACTAAAAAAAGACAAAAATAAAGTAAAATTACATAAATAAAATACAAAATATAGGTATATTTACAACTCATCAAGTACCAAGAGTATTCTCACTCGGTGGCAATGATCGTCGAGCTAAAAGAAAGTCCCTCTAAGACATCCTTGAAAATGAATAATCTAACTAATGAAAAGAATGTCATGGAGAAAAAGCTTCAAATATCTCTTGCAAGAATGGAAGAAGGTAAAAAATCAATTCACAAATCGGTGCATAATGGTAGTCACTGAAAACACCATCCTAAAGGCGAGGATCCATGATCTAAAGTGTGTTGTCCAGAAATTTGGAAAAGGGAAAAAATCTCTGAATATGATGCTAGGAGCACAATGTCATGGATCTAGAAAGATTAGACTTGGGTACGTAATGCTCTAAATAAAAAAATCACAAAATGAAAACAATAACTCTAGAAGGCTATCCCCATCCTCCAGAATGAGCAATAGAAACACAAAAAAGGTGGCATCCACTGTTTATACCTTATGTGCAAACTATCAAATGTTTGGTCACACATCTAGGTTGTGTTTGAGGAAAGGCAGGCAAATCTGGCTACTAAAGTCTTCTACCTATCGTATGGGTGGGACAACTTGGGTAACCAGATCTTTACCCTCATCTTCCTGTTAGGTATGTTGGCAGCCTAAGGACATCGAGAACTTATGGTACTTGGACTCTAGATGTTCCAAGCCTATGACAGGAAATAAAGACAAGTTCCTTAGCCTAGAAAAGAAGAAAGGTGGTATGGTGATATTCGGGGATAACAACAATGGACGTATTCTTGGAATCGTCACTATAAGTAACAAAGCATTTTCAATTTCAAATGTATTTTTTGTAGATGGACTTAAGCATTATTTAATTTCAATTAGTCAACTCTATGATAAAGGCTTGAACATATTATTTGAATCCTCTACAAACACCTACAATATTATAGATGTTAAAATGAATAGTATTTTGTTTACTGCTTATAGGACTCATAATATTTGCACTTTTAGTTTTAAATGTATTTCTACTTCTAATTTGAAATGCTTAGTTACCAAAAATGAGGAATTAGATATTTGTTATAGGAGACTAGGACATTCAGGAAGTAAACTAATATTCAAACTATCAAAATATAAATTTGTTCGTGGACTTCCAAAATTAAGCGGTTGTTTGACCAATTAATGCTTTCCTTGTCAAAAACGAAAATTTATCAAAACCTCATTCAAAAGCAAAAATTATATCTCCATGACTAGACCACTAGAACTAATACACATGATCTATTAAGTCCTCTTAGTGTATGTAGTCTAGGTGGAAAATGATACACATTTGTTATTATAGATGACTACTCCCATTTCTGCTGGACAATCTTTCTTGCTAATAAATCTGACACATTCGTTGAATTCACAAATCTATGCACAAGAATACAGAATGAAAAGGAACAAGTGATAAAATTCATAAGATCAGATCATGAGGGAGGGTGTGAGAATGAAAATATCACAAACTTTTGTAACAATCTAAGAATTAAGCATAAATTCTCTGCCTGATAGGTAAAATTAGTGATTAATAATATCGCCAAATCTACAAACTACATGCAAGAGCACCTATCATTCATAGTATAGGATATTGTAAAAATAAAATATCAAGTGTCATATTCTTTCGGGCCTATTGACTACTTCTACTCATGCTAATTAATTTTATTTTATCGGAATATAAAAAAGGTTAATTAAACTATAAAAAGAAAATGAAATAAAAATATAACACTTGATCTAGAATCCATTTGGATTAAAATAAACTTTTATGAAATAATAAAATAAAAGCTTTTAATTACATACTTCGACCATGGAGGTTCCCAAAATACAAAAGCGCCTTTCTCAAGATTACGCTCCCGACTAAACATAGGTTGACTGATTAAGACCCCTTGGCCAGTCGAAACCCCAAAGCTTACTTTAAGTGGTGAACCTCCACTATTGGATTTTACTCCAATCCGGAAGATTTATGTCGTCCTCTCTCGAGGAGTGAATGCAACTCCTTCTACATTTGAGTCATTTACTCATATCCACAACCTCACGATAAATCTAGGATACGGATCTAGGGTCAAGAACATATTCATAAAATATAAATTCGGTGCAACTAAAATCAAAGATAAATTCAAGTGAATAATAGTAGAGAGCAGGACAATTTGTGAAATATAAATAAGTTTATTTCAACTAAAGTTGATCATGATTAAGTGCTAAATGAGGATTAGCTACTCAACATGGTAAAGGAAAAACATAAAAAGATAAAGAGAGACATGATTAAGAGTAATTAAATTAAAATAACAAAACTAAAAGTTATAATATGAATTGGACAAATATAGGAAAGAAATGTAAGAAAACTAAAAACAAACTATAAAGTCTAATTTTAATCCCCCTAAAATCTACTCCCTAGCTTCTAGAAATATCTGGAATTTGTAGTAAAGTTTGTTGTTGAGTCACACCCTTAGGTCACGCTCTTGACTAGGGGGCTTGTAAGGTGCAGAACCGTCATCTTGAAAGCCCAGAATGTTGGAGAAAAACCACCAAAATTTGATTTTTTTTTTTTGGGGGGGGGGGGGGGGGGGGTCACGCCTTTAGCGCCTGTGACCTAGGGCGTTTCTTAACTGTTACTGAAAATAGCGGGAACAAGAAATGGCGAGAGTTAATCTAGCAGTTGTAAGAGAGGTCACACCCCTAGGTCACGCCCATGACCTAGGGTGTATATGTTTGGAACTGCTCAGATCGGAAACTAGCTTCTTAATGTTGTGTCACGCCCTGAGCTGGCTGTCATGCCTATGGGTCACGCCCATGACCAGATGGACATGCCCGTGACCAGGGTATGTAACATTAATCTTATGTGTCAATGGAATATGGATCTCCTTTGGCGGGTCACTCCCGTATCTGGTATCACGCCTCAAGTCACGCCCATGACTTGGGGGGATGTAATTTGTAACGACCCCATCCGTTAAATGACGTATAGTAGAAGGTCCGGCCGGGGCCCCACACTATATGCCATAAACAGACGGTGAGGTCACAGGATAATACCAAACCAACCACGAATCCTAACTCAGAGCATTCTAGCGGAAGCTTTAAGTAGTAATTTGAACTCTAACCAGGAATGTCCAATATATAAACCACTTTTATATATATCACGGAATGTACATAAATACATAGAGTTTGTCCTTAAGGCCTTACAGTTCCTCTTTTTACAACGTATGGTTTACAAACCTCGGCGCGCAGGCCGGTCATACATGAGTAAAAGCAAATAAGCCAAAACATTAGCTTAGCCTTCAAGGGCTAGCCGCAGCAGCAGCAGCAACAACAGTAGGGCTTCAGCCCTTCACCTACCACTTGGCTCTCCAGCACCTGTACGGGAACAATCCACCCAACCGGTGGCAAACAATACAACGGTCAGCATTCAGCTGACCCAATTATAACAATCTTACCCCTTTCTCGGGGCATTAGCATTCTTTCCCTGCAAAGCATGGCACCATATAGCAACTATGTGCGCGCAGGCACATTCAAGCCATCACAACTATCGGCCACACGGCCCGACAGTCCGTGCACTTAGGGCACATTTTCGGTGTACCGGAATACCAGGGTCAACACCACCGTCTACACGGTATTTGAGCATTCTAGTCTTTCCGGCGCGCGGGCCTAAGACTCTCATTAGGCGCTCCAACAAAACCTATAACCAGGCTTCCAAGTCGGACGGACCTAACGCAGGTACGAATCAGCCACCCCCCGTTGCTCAAGTCGCCGTGCCACCTCGAATACGGAAGTATCCATGGCTATTTATAGGCGCGGGTCGGTTTCACCTTTCCTGTTCGGCAATCTGCCTTTTCATCGAGTTGCAGCCCAACGGCTCAACCGCTCATAAAGTGGCAACGCACGGCCACAAGAGTTGCATCCAACCCTCTTCATTTCCTGGACATCGTCCAGTACTTCCTGCCGCACTAAGCAACAGGTAGGAACAAGGCAACACAAGCCATAATCACGGAGCCTTCTCCGATATGCAAACAAGCATCACCAATCCAGACCATATCCAGATGGGCTTCACACAGCATGCCTAGAGCCGTACTCCAATTCCGGCCTCTAACAAGGGGGACTTCACATATCTACCCCAAGGGATACCACAACCCACCGCACACTCGCGGGGAAGGGTTTTCCCTATGCAATGCAGAAAAGAAGGACTTCACATGTCTAAGAAGGGAGATCGTTACCCTTGTCGATCTCTTGGGAGCCATCGAAAACTAGCCGGTGGGAAAGAACCGCAACAGCCTTGCCTTCACAACGCCGGCTTCGGATCACAAATCGGACCACGGGAACTCCGCCGGTGGCTTGATCTCCTCCTCCTTCTTCTTCCTCCTCTCTCTTTCTCTCTTCCTTAAGCAAATGAAGAATGAATCTTCATCAGCCCTTCACGGATTAAATCCAGCCAGGAAATCACCTGAGCCCTTGGATCAAAAGAGAGAAATCTGAACGGCCACGATTTGCCCAAAAACCCAAATTTTTGGCTGACACGGCCTGTGACATGCCCGTGTCACAGGCCGTGTACCCTTAAACGGTTCATACCGACTGAGGTTTACCTGAACACGGTCATCGACACGCCCGTGTCGAGCCTGACACGCCCGTGTCATTTCTGAGACACGCCCGTGTCACCCTTGCCTCATCGAGCTGCAAGCAGTACACGGGTCGGAACACGGCATTGGACACGCCCGTGTCCAACCTGACACGCCCGTGTTCAAGTCTTGGTTCAAGGCCGTGTAATCTTCTGACTCGGGCCACAATTTTATTTGCGTGACACGCCCTGGGACACGCCCGTGTCCCAGGCCGTGTACCCCCGACACGCCCTGGGACACGCCCGTGTCCCAGGCCGTGTAACCTGACCTGCACCTCAAAATTATATTGAGTCTTTTGGGGTCTTTTTGGGGTGTTACAACCCTCCCCCCCTTAACAAAATTTTGTCCCGAAATTTGCACGGTAAGGAAACAAGAACCAGCAATGCTATAACTATGTTATAACAAAAAGTATACGGTCTACAGTTTATACAAATAACTCGGGAAACTCAGCTCGCATGGTCTGCTCTCGCTCCCATGTTAGCTCTTCACGGCCACAATTGTCCCATCTAGGGGTGTAAACGAGTCGAGCTCGAGTCGAGCTTGGAAAAATTCCCAAGCTCGAGCTCGAGCTCGAGCTAAATATTTCGAGCTCGAGCTCGAGCTCGAGCTCGACGAGCTCATTTTGCATGGCTCGAGCTCGAGCTCGAGACCAATATATTGAGCTCGAGCTCGAGCTTTCGAGCTCACGAGCTCGAGTCGAGCTCGAGCTCGAGCTTTCGAGCTCACGAGCTCGAGTCGAGCTCGAGCTGCTCACGAGCTTTTCAGCTCATTAACTATTTTTTATTTATAATTATTTATATTTTTTTAAAAAAATGAAAAAAAAAAAAGCTCGCGAGCCGGCTCGCGAGCTCATGAACAAGAGCAGGTGAGCTCGAGCTCGAGCTCGCAATCGAGCTCGAGCTCGTCGAGCTCGAGCTCGAGCTCAACTGGCTCGAGCTCGAGTCGAGCTTTTTTCGAGCCGGCTCATCGAGCTCACGAGCCGGCTCAGCTCAACTTGCACCCCTAGTCCCATCGGACCTTGACCATCCCGATCACTTTGTTCCGCAACTGTTTCTCGGCTCGATCCTCGATCCGAATGGGTCTAACCCTCGCCGTTAGCCCATACTCGACCGGTACCCGATCATTCGCCACTACCTGAGCTGGATCCTTCACCGCCTTACGAAGGACTGAGATGTGAAATACATCATGTAATCCACCCAAGTCTGCTGAAAGTGTCAGTCGATAAGCAGCTTCCCCAACTCGCTCCACCACCTCAAACGGACCAAGATACCTCGGACTTAGCTTTTTCAAACGCCGAATACTGGACACGCCTTTGAAGGGTTTGATCTTCAAATACACCCAATCACCCACCGCGAACTCCACGTTCCGGTGTTTGGCATTGTAGTACTTTGCTTGACGATCTTGGGCTATCAATAGCCTCTCCCGAATAGAGCGTATGAGCGAGGTAGCTTCTTCGACTTCCTTTTTCCCACTCAGCTTAGATTCGCCTGCTTCTGCCCAAGCTAACGGTGTACGACATTTCCGACCATATAAAGCTTCAAATGGCGCCATACCAATACTCGCTTGGTAGCTATTATTATAGGCAAATTCGACAAGAAATATATAATCTTCCCATCTCTTACCAAAGTCTAGGGCGCACATGCGGAGCATATCCTCCATCGTCCTGTTGGTTCGTTCAGTCTGGCCATCCGTTTGGGGATGAAAGGCCATACTAAACGCTAACTTTGTACCCAACATTTGATGAGCGAGCCGCCAATCATTCGATGTGAACCGCCCATCACGGTCACTAATGATGCTCCGAGGAACACCGTGCAGTCGAACAACCTGCTCCACATAAAGCTTGGCCAAGGTTTCCACTGAATCGTCTCTTCTGTTTGGAAGGAAGTGCGCCACTTTTGTCAACCGGTCCACAATCACCCAGATTGAATCATGACCGCGTTGAGATCTCGGCAACCCATGCACGAAATCCATCGAAATATCATCGAACTTCCACTCCGGAATAGGTAACGACTTCAGGAAACCGCCAGGCTTCTGGCATTCTGCTTTCACCAACGCACAGGTATTACATTCAGCCACATAACGTGCGACATCTTTCTTTAATCCGGGCCACCAGAACAGCTTTTTCATATCTCTGTACATCTTTGTGCTCCCTGGGTGAACTGAGTACTTTGCAAAGTGAGCTTCGTACATCAACTCTTCCCTCAATTTACCCACACTCGGGACGCACACTCGATCATTTCTTCTTAACAAACCGTTATCCCAAGAGAATTGGTCATCCGGCCCATCTTTTGCATAGCGCTGGATGCTTTCATCAAGCTCCGTTGCTCGCCGAACTCTGTCCGTAAGGTCATATTGCACCTCCGTCTAGTTCAAACATGCATCGGTTGACGAACCCTTGTCAACACAAGATATCTCCAATGCTTCCAATTCCTGGATTAAACGCTGATCATGCTTCTGCAACCAGCTTGCCCGTACCGGAGTCTTTCGACTCAAAGCATCAGTGACCACATTTCCCTTCCCGGGAGTATAGTGAATCTCGAAGGTGTAGTCCCCAAGGAACTCCATCCATCTTCGTTGTCGCATAATCAGATCCTTCTGATCCAACAAATACTTTAGGCTTTTATGATCTGTATAGATATCCACCTTCACGCCATATAGATAGTGCCGCCACAACTTGAGCGCAAAGATTACCGCCGCCAACTCCAAATCATGGACGGGGTAATTCCTCTCATGCACTTTCAACTGGCGCGAGCCATAAGCAA
This sequence comes from Platanthera zijinensis, assembly GCA_039513925.1. NCBI lineage: Eukaryota > Viridiplantae > Streptophyta > Magnoliopsida > Asparagales > Orchidaceae > Platanthera > Platanthera zijinensis. Next base: position 41,454,094 of record CM077091.1, on the reverse strand, counting down.
TTACTTTACCAAACTGTAGAAGAACGCAGCCTAAGCCGCTCCCGGAAGCATCACTATAGATCTCATACCCATCGGTACCACATGGCGATGTCAACACAGGCGCCGTGGTCAAACGACTCTTCAATTCTTCAACAGCTCGTGCGCACTCCGGCGTCCAAATGAACTTTTGATCTTTTCTCGTCAGCGTGGTCAGAGGTAAAGCAATCCGTGAGAAGTTTTCCACAAACCGTCTATAGTAGCCCACAAGTCCAAGGAAGCTCCTGACCTCGGCCACTGAAGACATCACTGGCCAATCTCGGATGGCACTTAATTTCAACGGATCCACCGCGATACCTTCTCCACTTACCACATGGCCTAAAAAGGCTACTGAAGAGAGCCAGAACTCACACTTTGAGAACTTGGCAAAAATCTTATTCCTCCGCAGGGTATGCAAGACCAACCGCAAATGGTTTGCGTGATCCTCTTCCGACTGAGAGTATACTAAGATGTCATCGATAAACACAATAACAAACAAATCCAAGTACTCTCGGAACGTTCGATGCATTAGGTCCATAAATACCGAAGGCGCATTACATAGGCCAAACGGCATTACCGTGAACTCATAATGACCGTAGCGTGTTCCAAACGCCGTCTTGGGAATGTCACCTTCCCTAATCCGCAGCTGATAATATCCCGATTTCAAATCCAATTTGGAATAGACCGTTGATCCTGCCAGCTGATCAAAGAGGTCATCAATCCGCGGGATCGGATATTTGTTTTTCTCCGTCAGCTTATTCAATTCGCGGTAGTCAATACACAATCGTAAGCTACCGTCTTTCTTTTTCACAAACAGAACAGGCGCGCTCCAAGGTGACATACTTGGGCGTATATATCCCTGCTCCAACAACTCTTGCAATTGGACTTTCAACTCAGCCATCTCTTTTGGCGCAATGCGATATGGAGAGCGGGCCACAGGTTTCGCACCTGGCACCAACTCAATAGAGAAGTAAATCTCCCGCTGGGGTGGTAACCCAGGAAGACCTTCAGGAAACACATCGGCAAACTCTGACACAACTAGTACTTCACCGACACTGGCCTTTGGCTCAACAGCCTGAATTAGCGTGAAGAATAACTCCACGCCCTTCCGAACAGCATTGACGACTTGGAGTGCAGACAATAGAGTCCCGCCAACTCCTCGCATACCAGCGAACTTCGTCACAAGTCCGGTATTCTGGCCCAGTGTAATCTCCTTGGAGTTGCAATCAATAAAGGCACGCTGCTCCGAGAGCCAGCCCATACCAAAGATCACATCAAACTCCGACAACGGTAGCATAGCTGCACTCAAACCGAAATCCCGACTTCCTATTTGCACAACCACATCACAAGCCCTATCCGCAAGCATCATACAGCCATTCGGCAATAGCACCCTTGTACTATCCACCGTCACATGACTTGGTGCCCCAATGCGAGATACGAAATCCTCAGACAGGAAAGAATGCGAAGCACCCTATTGGAACACCCTATTACTATTTGGACCAGGATGACTATACTTCTATAGGGATTTTGTGTTGTGACCTCCTTGTTGCTATAAAGGTCACATAGGCTAGTTAGAGTAATCTTCAGCTCGATGCATAGTCGACTTCAGCTCGACGCAGAATCGATCTCAGCTCGACGCTGAGTCGACCTCAGCTCGACGCTGAGTCGACCTCAGCTCGACGCTGAGTCGACCTCAGCTCGACGCTGAGTCGACCTCAGCTCGACGCGGAGTCGACCTCAGCTCGACGTTCCGTCGATCCCAGTTCTGCTTACAGAAAACACTCTCTGGCCAACGTGTGTCGTACTCAGATCGACGTTTTATTGTGAGCTCGACGCTTTCCAGACTCCCGTCAGTTTTGAATAGGAATTCAAATTCCTTCTGTCAGACAATTAATGCTGAAGATTTATTGGCCGTTACAGCATATCTGGTGCATGGCTCAAGGAATTTTCTAAGGAATGTCTGCCTGTCATTTCCTTTGAGGCATGGACATTTAAGGAAAGCAATTAATGTTGACTTCCAACGGCTATCAAAGAAAAGGAAGAAGAAGACTCAGATATATTATTCTTTCATATTTTCATTTATAGAGAATATACAGAATACAGAGAATAACATATACAAGACTTCAGCTGCTCTCTCTGTGATATTGTTTTGAAAGCTCACTCTCTGGAATTCTGATTGCTTCAGACACAACCATCCAACCTTCTTGGATTATCTCTTGCTGGAGCAAATCAGATCTTTGAAGACCTGTCACCCTTGTGCAGAGCTCTCCTTCCTGAACCTCTTTTTGATCTCAGGGGGAGCTTTGACAACAACTACAGATCCACTTTTGCTTCTCTCTGCTTGTTGATAGAGAAGACAACAACATTATTTTTCTTTTTCTTTCTGTACAGGGTTTTAACTCCCTTCAAAAGTTACCTTTGGTTTTGCTGAACCCTGGTCAAAATCAGCTCCTTTGGTTTGTGAGAACCTGGTCAAAAACTCTCTGGTGCTCAAGACACCTGATCAACTCATCTTGAAGTGGATTCCTATCAAGGGTGATAGAAGAGTGGATGTACCCAGATTTGGGGAACCACTATAGCTCCTTGTGTCGTCTGGATTGCTTGTTTCTTTGTGTTTTGCTTTGTGCTGTGAATTTCTTTTTACTCTGATTATTTGCTATAGCACCTTACACTAAGTAAAGTCAAACTTTCTCTGCACACAAGTTTTATTTGCAAAATCATTTTAAATAACTCTATTCACCCCCTCTAGAGTTAGGATTGATCTTACCCTGCACTTTCAATTGGTATCAGAGGCAGGTTGATCATTCATACAGGCTAACACCTAGATCAAAAGATCCCTGATAAGATCATTTCTCTCAAAGGGTTATTTTCCTTAGTTTTACTTATCTTTAAAACTCATGGAACAAAACAAGGACTTTGCTAGCACCAGACCTCCTATGTGGAATCTCTCTAAGTTTGCACTATGGAAGGCAAGGATTAGACTGTACATGAACACTTTTGATGAAGACATTTTTAATTCTATGTTGACAGATTGTCCAAGACCTCCCACAGGAACAAGTACATCAGCTGTTCCTCCCACTTCAGGAACTGATGCTGACATAAAGAAGTGGAAGGCAGCAGATGCTAAGGCCATGAACATCTTGGCTCAAACCATGTCAGATGACATTTTCCAGAAAGTAGCTGATTGCAATACTGCTAAAGTGATCTGGGAAAAACTTTCAGAAATTGTATCAGGTTCTGCAGATGAAAGAAAGGATAGGAGATCCTACCTCATCACCCAGTATGAGAACTTCAAAAAGGCAGAGTCTGAGTCAGTTGCTGACATGTACAACAGACTGAGTCTGATCATAAGTGAGCTTAGATCACTAGAGAAGGACATATCTCTCACTGAGATAAATGACAAGATACTAACTTATTTCCCTAGCTCTTGGGACTCAAGAATCTGGTCAATTAAAGATGGAAGAAATGTCTGTGAGTTATCCACAGAAGCTCTTCTAGGAAAGCTCAAGAGTTATGAGCAATTCATTAAGAAGAGAGAAGAAGAGCAGAAGACATCCACACCAACAGAAAAGGTTGAGAAAACCATTGCCTTCAAAGCACAGGAAGAAGAACCTAAAGAAAAGGTGTTGGGAAATGAAGAGCTTATGAGCCTACTGGTCAAAAGGTTCAATAAGCTGAATAAAAGGAACTTCAGAAGATGGTCATCCAAAGACAAAGACAATCCAAGGTATGACAGATCTACTAATAAAGATATTATCTGCTTTGGCTGCAGGAAACCAGGACACATTTTCCCCAACTGTCCAAAAAATCAAGATAAAGACAGAAGGGACAAGAAGGAAAGAAAAGATAAAAGGAAGGATAAGGAGTCAAGGAAATACCATGACAAGCCTTCCTCCAGCAATAGCAAGCACACCAGAAAAGGATTTGTGGCTGAATCCTGGAGTGACTCTGATGAGTCTGATTCATCATCCAGCTCTAGTGATGATGAGGATGATGCAGAAGAAAAAGGATTCTGCATGATGGCCATCAGTGCATCTCAAAAGAACACTGATTCAGAGCCTGATGCTGACTACCTATCTGATCAGGAACTTACTGAGGATCAGGTAATAGATTCATTTGATTTTACTTCTGATGAATTTAAATCTGAGTTCAAATCTATGTGCATTGACTTGATTGAATCTCAAAAGTTGATTAAAACTCTCAGAGAACAATTAATTGAATGCAAATCCATTAACTCAGATAATCTTAGACTCTTAGAAGAGTTGAAGCAGTGTGGGGAGGAGATAGCTTCACTGAAAGGTGAGCTATCTAAGGCCAAACAATTTGAAGAAACCCTTAATGGGAGAAGTATCAAATTGATGGACATCACAAGTACAGTGAACTCAAGATTGAATGGTTCACTGGGCTTGGGTGCTTCATCCAGCCAACCCATAGTGCTGACAACTCCAATCAAATTTACCAGTGAGAAAGGTAAAGGAGTCTTGATAGTGGCTAGGAAGAATGCTGACTTGACCCAGGAAACTGGACAAAAAGCGTCGAACGAAGCTCGACGGACGTCGACCAGAGCTCGACGTAATCGCAAGAGAACGTCGAACTCAGGTCGACGCCCTCTACCTTCTGAACAAAGCAAGCCTTCGGCGTCAATTGGAGCTCGACGCACTCACCAGAGTCCGTCGACCGAAGCTCGACGTACGTCGAGCCAAGCTCAGAGCAAAAGTCAGTTCTCAGGGGTTAATTCAAAATTTGATTCCAGCTCCACATCTCATCACTTTAACCCTTATGCTGAATGGATAATACCTCCTAGGAGATATCATCCTGTAGGCTATAAGAGCCAACCTGAGGTGTCTTTTATTTCAGAATTTAAAGGATATCAAGAAAGGCCCAAGGTAAACTGGGTCAAAAACAATTGATTTGTTGTATGTGCAGATAAAGACCTATCCAATTGAGAACCAGCAGTGGTACTTGGATAGTGGGTGCTCAAGGCACATGACTGGCAACAAGGAGAACCTTGTGTCCTTCAAAGCCAAACATGGACCCAAAGTAATCTTTGGAGATTCAAATTTTGGACAAACAAAAGGCTATGGCCAAGTCAAAATAGGGTCAATTACATTCAAGAAAGTGGCCTATGTGGAAGGACTAAAGCACAACTTAATCAGCATCAGCCAGCTATGTGATGCTGGTTATCAGGTTTGGTTTACAAACTCAGCATGTAATATTGCATTAAATAACAACATTGTTTTAATTGGTAATAGACAAGATAACATATATCTAGTTGATTTCAATTCATCTAAAGTAGATATTTGTTTATTTAACTCCCTTAGCAAACCTAATGAACTTTGGCATAAAAGACTAGGACATGTGAACCTTAGAACCATTGCTAAGTTATCCAAAGACGACCTTGTTAGAGGACTACCTTCTGGTCCCTACAAGAAGGAAGGACTTTGCAAGGCCTGTCAGTTAGGCAAGCAAACTAAAAACAGTTTCAAGTCACTTAATAAGAGTGACTCACCTAGAATTTTGTACTTATTGCACATGGACCTTTTTGGACCAATTAATGTACAAAGCCTAGGAGGGAAATCTTATGCTTTAGTAGTTGTAGATGACTTCTCAAGATTCACTTGGGTGTTCTTTCTGAGAAAGAAGTCTGATAACTTCAAGATTTTGACAGATTTTCTCAAAGGCATACAGATTGAGTTCAATACTCACATTGGCCTGATCAGAAGTGATCATGGGACAGAGTTCTATTCTCTTCTTATGCTAGAGTTCTGCCAGAAGGAAGGTATCAGGCACACTTTCTCGGCTCCAAGAACTCCTCAACAAAATGGGGTAGTTGAAAGGAAAAACAGAACCCTTATTGAATCTGCCACAACATTGTTGACAGATGCTCACCTTCCTCTAACCTTTTGGGCAGAGGCTGTGAACACCTCCAACTATGTTTTGAATAGAAGCCTGATACACAAACTAAAGGGTAAGACTCCCTATGAGTTACTCAAAGGGAAGAAACCTAAAGTAAATTATTTCAAGATTTTTGGTTGCATTTGTTTCATTCATAATAATGACAAGAAATACCTAGCTAAATTTGAAGCCAAAGCTGATGAAGGAGTGTTTCTGGGATACTCCATGACTAGCAAGGCTTATAGGGTCTTTAACAAGTGCTCAAATAAAATTGAAGAATCCATGCATGTTACATTTGATGAAACTAACATGTCTTATAAGGAGAAGGAGACTTCTACCATAAGCAATTTGCAGGAACATTCAATTTCAGAAAATCTGAAGCAGCTTACCATCACAAACAAAGGGTCATTACCTTCAACAACTCAGCAAGACACTGAACTTAGTGACAATGAAGAGGAATCTCAGGGTTTGGAAAGCTCAAATGGTCAACAAATTGAAGAACCAGTTGTTGTTCCACAAGAGGAAATAACAACACAGGTTGATGCATCATCAACACCCCTTGTTGACTTTGCAACAGCAAAAGATCACCCAATTTCACAAGTAATTGGAGATATCTCAGTAGGTGTGCAAACAAGGAATCAAGTTAATCAAAATAATATGCACACTTGCTTTCTTTCTCAAATTGAGCCTCAAACCATACTAGATGCAGAGCAAGATCCAAACTGGATCATTGCAATGCAAGAAGAGTTGAATCAATTTGAAAGGAATAAAGTTTGGGAATTAGTACAAAGACCAAGGAACCAGCAAATTGTTGGAACCAAATGGGTATTCAGGAACAAGTTGGATGATCAAGGAATAATTGTGAGAAACAAGGCAAGACTTGTAGCACAAGGATATTGCCAAGAAGAAGGAATTGATTATGACCAAACCTTTGCACCAGTTGCAAGGTTGGAGGCCATAAGAATCTTCCTTGCATATGCAGCTCACAAGAGATTCAAGGTATATCAGATGGATGTCAAGAGTGCATTTCTCAATGGAGACATCAAGGAAGAAGTTTATGTAAAGCAACCTCCAGGTTTTATCTCTCCAACCTTTCCTGATCATGTTTTTAAACTGCATAAAGCCTTATATGGTCTCAAGCAAGCCCCTAGAGCTTGGTATGAGACCTTAGCTTGTTTTTTGTTGGAAAATGATTTTAAAAGGGGTAGAGTAGACCAAACTCTCTTTGTTAGAACCCATAAGTCCCATACCCTACTAGTACAAGTTTATATAGACGACATCATATTTGGGTCTACTGATTCAAACTTATGCAAAAAGTTCTCACAACTTATGCACTCAAAGTTTGAAATGAGTAGCATGGGTGAGCTTGCTTTCTTTCTAGGATTGCAAGTTAAACAACATGTGGATGGCATTTTCATTTCTCAAACCAAGTATGCAAGAGAACTGGTTAAGAAATTTGGAATGTCTGAAGCATCCCCTATGAAAACACCTATGCCTACAAATGCTGTTTTAGATGCTGATGAATCTGGAAAACCAGTTGATCAGACAAGCTATAGAGCAATCATTGGCTCATTACTTTATCTAACAGCTACTAGACCAGATATAATGTTTGCCACATGCATTTGTGCTAGATTCCAAGTAAGCCCTAGAGAGTCCCACCTCACATTAGTTAAGAGGATTCTTAGGTATGTAAAAAGTTGTCCTAATCTAGGTCTCTGGTATCCACATGACTCAGGATTTGATCTAACTGGATTTTCAGATTCTGATTATGCTGGATGTAGAGTAGACAGGAAAAGCACCAGTGGAACTTGTCAATTCCTTGGTGATAGACTTGTCTCCTGGTTCTGTAAGAAACAGATTTCTGTGTCCACATCAACTGCTGAAGCTGAATACATGGCTGCAGGTAGTTGTTGCTCACAGATTTTGTGGATTCAAAACCAGCTCCTAGACTATGGCTACAACTTAGAGATGTCTAAAATCTTTTGTGATAATACCAGTGCAATATCTATTGCTCAAAATCCAGTTCTCCATAGTAGGACTAAGCACATAGAGATCAGACATCACTTCTTAAGGGATAATGTAGAAAAGAAGAAAATTGCACTAGAATACATTTCCACTGAACTATAGAGAGGAGATATTTTCACCAAGCCCTTGGATGAAAAGAAGCACTTCTTTTTCCTCAATCAGTTGGGAATGCTAGATGGAGACAGCATAAAATAAAACTCCAAGATTTTGAAACCCATAATTAATAGGAATAGGAAAAATTTCATTTTAAAATTTCCTGTCTGAGTGGTTGTTCTGAGCTCTGAACTATGCTCGACGCTGCGTCGAACGGAGATCGACGGTCCGTCGCCCTCAAAAGCGTCGAACGTCGAACTCAGCCTCTAGCGTCGAACTAAGTTCACAGCTCCCTGGCTTCTTGAGTTTCTCTCTCCCCGGTCGACGTCTTCGTTAAACGTCGACCTAAGCTCGACGTATAGCTTCAGTCAAAGCGTCGAACGTCGACCTAAGCTGGACGCTGTTGAGTCGTTTCAGTTCTCCTAGAGCCTTAGAGCGTCGAACTGAGCTCGACGTTCTTTCCTTTTCTGCGTCGAACCCTAAGTATAAAATCATTTTTCATCGTCGTTCGCAGTTGCGCTTTCATATCTTTCTGCTCAAGCTTTCTCCCTCCATATACTTTACTCTTGATCTTGGAAGGTATTCTTTTTGCAGGAAAATGGCAATCACAGCAGGAGCTCTGGCGGCCATGAAGTTCGATTCTGGATTCGATATCGACTTCGACTCTTTTGATGGATCTCCACAATACTTTCAGGATATTCTGGACCTCTTCAAGGAGCAGCAACTGGCTAACTTTATGTCAACCAGGATCCCTCTCCCAGAGTCAGAAATCAAAGAGTGGAGTCTTACAGCAGTTATCTCAGATAACAATATATTGACTGGGAAAGTTTCAGGAAATGAGGTAGCCATCTCACCTCAAATCATTTCAGAAGTTTTCAACTTTGCTGCTGGAGATGATGGCATAGAACTATCTGTGGAAGAGTATGCCTTGATGCTGGACAGGATGGGGCATGCTGCTGGTAACCCCTCTAAACTCCTCAAAGTTAACCTAGCTATTGAATATAGGTTATTAGCAGACATTACAGGCAAAGTGATCTGTGCAAAGAGGACTGCACATGATGCAATTACTAGGCATCAGTTCTGCCTTATGGCTGCACTTATGGATAAGAAACATCCCAACTGGGGATTGATTGTGTTTGAAATGATTAAGAAAAGATTGGATAAAAACTCTGTCCATTTTGGAAGAGTTCTTGGGTTGATTCTCAACCATTGATGCCCCCAACTGCTTGTGTCCTCCAAGAAGCACATCAATGCTTCCAAGAGGCTCACATGTGCCCTAATTGGCAAGTGGGACAGGAGAATTGTGAATCCCAGGGCAGCAGCAGCAGCAGCAATGAAGACTTCTGCAGACACTAGGACTGTTGAGGTCACTCTCCCTCAGTCCACTGGTCCAGAAGCAGGGACTTTGCCATCTGCCTCCATCTCCCTCCCATCCACTTTCATCCCCTAAACCACAGTCATTCCATCCACTCAACCTTTACCTTCCTCCATCTCTACCATTGCCTCCTCCCTTCCACCTCACACTACTTTCCTTCCCATACGCTTGGATTCCACCCCTCATGAGGATCTCTTTTCTTTTGACATGCATGAAGACTCCTTCATGGATGCCTCTACCTCCTCTCCTCATGAATTTCCCCATTCATCAACTTTTTCAGAACTACTCTTTTCCTCCATCCATGAGCCTGTTACACCTCCATTGTCTGCACCACCATCAACATCTTCCCCATTTACATTTTCTGCTACTCCATCTACCTCTACTCAAGTTCCCCTTGAGCAAGTAGCTCTCCTGCCTTTGGCCAATCAGATTTTTGATCTTCTGTCCCCTAGGCTCTCCTCCCTCTTGGATGCCAAGCTGGCTCCTCTCATTCTTTCCCTAAGAACTCTCTCTGACTCTGTCTCCTCCCTTTCCTCTCATCTGGCATGCCCTTCTTCTGGGGGCCTAGATTCAGCTGCCACTGATTCTAGGCAGGGGGAGATGTCTGCAGAAGAAGAGCTCTCTCCTTCTACAGTTCAGTTTGTTCAGACATGTTCAGAGACAGTATCAGTTGCAGAAGTTCAGATAGTTCCTGAGGCTCCTCCTCCTAATTCAGAACTACTTCAAGAAGATCTGTCTTGGGCTATTATCCCTTTTCAGAAGACCATGATTCCTGATGTAGCAGTGGTAGTAGTGGCTCCTGCTAGTGATGAAGTTGAAATGTTAGCAGCTGTTGAAACTTCAGGTGAAGCGATTGAGACACCTGATGCAGTTGAGACCCATGTCTCCCAAGCCCTTCAGGAACCAGCCTCTTTAGTCTCTATGGCTCCTGAGGCTGTGCCCTCTCCTGCAGTGGTAGACTCCTCCTCCCCACTGACAGCAGATCTTCCTTCAGTTTCCTCCTCAACAGCTCCAGACTCCATCAGTTTTCCTATCTCTAAAAGGAAGTACATAGATCCATATGAAGAATCTCAAAGTTCAGAAGATGAGTTTGCTACAGATTCTGATGACTCCTCTGCAACCATTACAAGGAAGAGGAAAGCAAGATCAAAAGCCATGAAAAGAGTACCAATTGCTAGAGCTACAGACCATGACATTCCCTACTATATCAAATACAATTGTGAAATCACAGAGCCATGGATGCAGTACTCCCAAAATCAGAGAAAAGCAATGAAACAGAAGAGAAAATTCAATGATGGACCAACCAAACCTGTCCATCAGCCTCCACCTCCACCTCCTCCAGATGCAGGTGCAGGTGCTAGTCTATCTTCCAATCTAGCCCCTTCAGCTCTACATGGAAAGACATATCAAGCAAGAAGATATCAAGGAGACAGTCAGCAAAGGGGAGGTCAGCAAAGAGGAAACTATAGAGGCAGGCAGTCCAGAGGAAGATCAGGTTCTCAACCTTATCAAAGAGGAAGAGCCATTGATCCAACCTCTGGTCCCTATCCTTATAGACCTAGAGCTGACCTCACCCCAACTACCTCTCAAGAACTCTCCTCTAATAGATTTGAACCAGCAGTACCCTTTGAAGATCCTACCAAAACTCCTGCCTACTGGAATGCTAGAATGACAGAAATGGCTGCTTTAAATAAGATTAATAAAGCTAGAGAAAAAGGTCTGGACACCTCTCATATTAGTACAATGTCAGACCAAAGAAAAGAGGAATTGGAGAAATATAATTCTAAGAAATTCTTTGATTCAGACAGATATATGCAACTCCATCCTGCAGCTGTACCACCCAGTGCAAGAGATCAAAAGTCTTTAGGTGCAGCTGATGATTACAGATCTAAAAAGGAAGCTTCAAATCCAAACAGAGAAATCATCTTCAGGAAGAGTGATCAAGACAAAGCCCCAAAGGGAAAGTAAAGTAAGATGCTTTAATTCTTTCTATATGCTGGACTCAGGACATTTGAACATTTGCGCTGCTATATAATGTTATATATGCTATTTTTTTTTGACATGTCTGGTTGTATTGTTTTGTATTGTATCTGCTTTATCTTTCTTTGAATCCCTAAATTCATGTAAATAGTAATCCTAATCCAAATAGGGGGAGATTGTTGGAACACCCTATTACTATTTGGACCAGGATGACTATACTTCTATAGGGATTTTGTGTTGTGACCTCCTTGTTGCTATAAAGGTCACATAGGCTAGTTAGAGTAATCTTCAGCTCGACGCATAGTCGACTTCAGCTCGACACAGAGTCGATCTCAGCTCGATGCTGAGTCGACCTCAGCTCGACGCTGAGTCGACCTCAGCTCGACGCTGAGTCGACCTCAACTCGACGCTGAGTCGACCTCAGCTCGACGCGGAGTCGACCTCAGCTTGACGTTCCGTCGATCCCAGTTCTGCTTACAGAAAACACTCTCTGGCCAATGTGTGTCGTACTCAGATCGACGTTTTATTGTGAGCTCGACGCTTTCCAGACTCCCGTCAGTTTTGAATAGGAATTCAAATTCCTTCTGTCAGACAATTAATGCTGAAGATTTATTGGCCGTTATAGCATATCTGGTGCATGGCTCAAGGAATTTTCTAAGGAATGTCTGCCTGTCATTTCCTTTGAGGCATGGACATTTAAGGAAAGCAATTAATGCTGACTTCCAACGGCTATCAAAGAAAAGGAAGAAGAAGACTCAGATATATTATTCTTTCATATTTTCATATATAGAGAATATACAGAATACAGAGAATAACATATACAGGACTTCAGCTGCTCTCTCTGTGATATTGTTTTGAAAGCTCACTCACTGGAATTCTGATTGCTTCAGACACAACCATCCAACCTTCTTGGATTATCTCTTGCTGGAGCAAATCAGATCTTTGAAGACCTGTCACCCTTGTGCAGAGCTCTCCTTCCTGAACCTCTTTTTGATCTCAGGGGGAGCTTTGACAACAACTACAGATCCACTTTTGCTTCTCTCTGCTTGTTGATAGAGAAGACAACAACATTCTTTTTCTTTTTCTTTCTGTACAGGGTTTTAACTCCTTCAAAAGTTACCTTTGGTTTTGCTGAAACCTGGTCAAAATCAGCTCCTTTGGTTTGTGAGAACCTGGTCAAAAACTCTCTGGTGCTCAAGACACCTGATCAACTCATCTTGAAGTGGATTCCTATCAAGGGTGATAGAAGAGTGGATGTACCCAGATTTGGGGAACCACTATAGCTCCTTGTGTCGTCTGGATTGCTTGTTTCTTTGTGTTTTGCTTTGTGCTGTGAATTTCTTTTTACTCTGATTATTTGCTATAGCACCTTACACTAAGTAAAGTCAAACTTTCTCTGCACACAAGTTTTATTTGCAAAATCATTTTAAATAACTCTATTCACCCCCCTCTAGAGTTAGGATTGATCTTATCCTGCACTTTCACACCCGTATCAAACAGGGCTCTCGCCAAATTATTCCGAATCAGGACAAAGCCTGCAGCACACACACATGCACAAGCTATACATAACCAAAACCATAGCACATAAGCAAGTAAGCTAACTCAACGCGTACCTGTGACGACGTCACTTTGCTTAATCGCTTCCTGTTGGCCAATCTGATAGATTCGGGGCTGTGCCTGAGACGCAGAGGAATCAACCACCGCTTTGCCCTTCTCAGCATACGACGCACCCACCTTCTTTTCCCCTTTGGGCTGAACAACCCGACAGTCACGAGCTATATGCCCCACCCGGCCATAGTTATAGCATGTACGAGAATCCAGCCTTGATGTCGCTCCCGACACAACGGTCGTAGTCACTTGCCCAGACGGCTTGGACCTCTTGCCCCCTTTCTTCTGGTAAAACGATTTGCTCGGGCGAGGTGCTTGAACCTCTGGCTTTGACACAACTAAGCCCTTGTTCCCTTGCACCCACCGCATGTCCTTCTCCAACGCACACGCAGTATCAACCAACGCCTGAAACCCTTGGTTCACTGAACTCAAAAGCAGGAATCGCAACTCATCCCGCAATCCTTCATAGAACCGATTCATTTTCCTTTGGTCATCCGCGAAGATTGTACCCGCATACCGTCCCAACCTGGTAAACTCATACAAGTAGATATCCACACTATCTTCCCCTTGCTTTAACCGTTTGAACTCATTTTCCATAGCAATGCGTTGCGCCGCTGGGACATGTTTCGCCAGAAATATTCGAGAGAACTCCTCAATTGACACTTGTGTTAATTGCCTGCCCGCCAAATGGTGTACCTCAACCTCGTCCCACCACAACCGCGCCTCTCCTTCAAGCATGAAGGTGGCCAAGGTGACCTTTAGAGTTTCCTCCGCCCGGATCGCTGTCATTATCCTCTTGACACGTGATAACCAATCTTCCGCCTGCGTTGGGGATCCCATTCCCGCAAACGTAGGAGGACTGAAGCTCATGAATTGTTTCAACTGTCGGTCAGCTGCTCGTGGATCTACAGCCTCAATCGGCTCGGGTCTTACAACAACACGAACTGGCTCGACTGCTGGCTGCGCTTGCCCGGTCGGCTGAATCATGGCAAATAGAGCCTCAACAACTAAACGAACAGTTTCCGCAGATGGAGGAGGTGTGGGCACCTCAGCTGGTGCCGCACTCTTATCAGAACGCTGGGGCTCAGACTGCCCAGCACCACTACGCGTCACCTATAGGTAGACAAGACACACATTAGCGAACGTATGCAAGCAAAACAACACAAAGAGGAACGCGCAGACTCCTCAAACAAGATTTTGTACATTCCTTAGTGGACATTCCAGAGTTCATTAGCGTTACAGCAGGGCGCATAAACACGCGCTCGCCACCCCATAAAAGAATTCGTCCACGAATTCGATAGAGGAAGACCGAACGAAGCTGATACCAAAATGTAACGACCCCATCCGTTAAATGACGTATAGTAGAAGGTCCGGCCGGGGCCCCACACTATATGCCACAAACAGACGGTGAGGTCACAGGATAATACCAAACCAACCACGAATCCTAACTCAGAGCATTCTAGCGGAAGCTTTAAGTAGTAATTTGAACTCTAACTAGGAATGTCCAATATATAAACCACCTTTATATATATCACGGAATGTACATAAATACATAGAGTTTGGCCTTAAGGCCTTACAGTTCCTCTTTTTACAACGTATGGTTTACAAACCTCGGCGCGCAGGCCGGCCATACATGAGTAAAAGCAAATAAGCCAAAACATTAGCTTAGCCTTCAAGGGCTAGCCGCAGCAGCAGCAGCAACAGTAGTAGGGCTTCAGCCCTTCACCTACCACTTGGCTCTCCAGCACCTGCACGGGAACAATCCACCCAACCGGTGGCAAACAATGCAACGGTCAGCATTCAGCTGACCCAATTATAACAATCTTACCCCTTTCTCGGGGCATTAACATTCTTTCCCTGCAAAGCATGGCACCATATAACAACTATGTGCGCGCATGCACATTCAAGCCATCACAACTATCGGCCACACGGCCCGACAGTCCGTTCACTCAGGGCATATTTTCGGTGTACCGGAATACCAGGGTCAACACCACCGTCTACACGGTATTTGAGCATTCTAGTCTTTCCGACGCGCGGGCCTAAGACTCTCATTAGGCGCTCCAACAAAACCTATAACCAGGCTTCCAAGTCGGACGGACCTAACGCAGGTACGGATCAGCCACCCCCCGTTGCTCAAGTCGCCGTGCCACCTCGAATACGGAAGTATCCATGGCTATTTATAGGCGCGGGTCGGTTTCACCTTTCCTGTTCGGCAATCTGCCTTTTCATCGAGTTGCAGCCCAACGGCTCAACCGCTCATAAAGTGGCAACGCACGGCCACAAGAGTTGCATCCAACCCTCTTCATTTCCTGGACATCGTCCAGTACTTCCTGCCGCACCAAGCAACAGGTAGGAACAAGGCAACACAAGCCATAATCACTGAGCCTTCTCCGATATACAAACAAGCATCACCAATCCAGACCATATCCAGATGGGCTTCACACAGCATGCCTAGAGCCGTACTCCAATTCCGGCCTCTAACAAGGGGGACTTCACATATCTACCCCAAGGGACACCACAACCCACCGCACACTTGCGGGGAAGGGTTTTCCCTATGCAATGCAGAAAAGAAGGACTTCACATGTACAAGAAGGGAGATCGTTACCCTTGTCGATCTCTTGGGAGCCATCGAAAACTAGCCGGTGGGAAAGAACCGCAGCAGCCTTGCCTTCACAATGCCGGCTTCGGATCACGAATCGGACCACGGGAACTCCGCCGGTGGCTTGATCTCCTCCTCCTTCTTCTTCCTCCTCTCTCTTTCTCTCTTCCTTAAGCAAATGAAGAATGAATCTTCATCAGCCCTTCACGGATTAAATCCAGCCAGGAAATCACCTGAGCCCTTGGATCAAAAGAGAGAAATCTGAACGGCCACGATTTGCCCAAAAACCCAAATTTTTGGCTGACACGGCCTGTGACACGCCCGTGTCACAGGCCGTGTACCCTTAAGCGGTTCATACCGACTGAGGTTTACCAGAACACGGTCATCGACACGCCCGTGTCGAGCCTGACACGCCCGTGTCATTTCTGAGACACGCCCGTGTCACCCTTGCCTCATCGAGCTGCAAGCAGTACACGGGTCGGAACACGGCATTGGACACGCCCGTGTCCAACCTGACACGCCCGTATTCAAGTCTTGGTTCAAGGCCGTGTAATCTTTTGACTCGGGCCACAATTTTATTTGCGTGACACGCCCTGGGACACGCCCGTGTCCCAGGCCGTGTACCCCCGACACGCCCTGGGACACGCCCGTGTCCCAGGCCGTGTAACCTGACCTGTACCTCAAAATTATATTGAGTCTTTTGGGGTCTTTTTGGGGTGTTACATAATTTTAAATGACCTGGAATTGGTTTCAGGAACATCTAGAGGTAGGCACGACCGTGATAATGGTCATGCCCCCATGTCATGCTCATGGCTGGGGCCGCATACTTGGGATTTTTCAAGATTTTCTCCAAATCTTCTCCTGATCAGTCCTGTCAGCTTCAAAGTATTATTTGCAGCCCAGACTAACCATAAATAGAAAAGAAATAAATTAAAAACTTAATTACTAAAATATAACTTTAAAATAATTAATTATTAAATAAAAATTATATAAAAACTAAGATAAAATTAGATTTATCACTGCCCCACACTCCACAACAAAACAGGGTAGTAGAGAGAAAGAACCATACACTCCAAGAACTAGCACGCACAATGCTCACCGAGTTCAGCTTTCTTCGATATTTTTAAGCTAAAGTAGTCAACACAGCAAGTTATGTGATGAACTGGATCATTCTTCGCCCTATTCTAAAGCGAACTCTGTGTGAGCTATACTTCAGTAAGAAGCCCTTAGTGTTATATTTTAGAGTCTTTGGTTGCCCGTGCTTTATTCTAAACACTAAGGATCTCTTAGGAAAATTAAACGAAAAATTAGACCATGGCATTCTCTTAGGATACTCTAGTATGAGTCATGCTTGTAGGGTTTATAATAAAAGAACCTTGTTTGTTGAAGATTCAGCTCACGTGCACTTTAATGAAAATACACTAACTGGAAAATCTAAGCTGAATGAAGAGGAAATGAGTGTGATGAGCCATTGGGAGATAAGGGTGAGGAGAGACAAGAGGTATATGACGTTTTAACTCATGCGAAAGAATATAAGCCTCCAAGCACACTAAATTTTTAAAAACAACACCACGAGAACTAGTGATAGGAGAGCCCTCGCATGGGGTTAAAACAAAGCCAGCCCTGCATGAATCCTTCTCGAACCTATGTTTTATATCCGAAATTGAACCCAAGAGTATTTCAGAAGCTTTAAATGATGAATCTTGGTTCTTGTATATTAATAAAGATTTAAATTAGTTCGAGAGAATTAAAATCTTTGTATTAGCGGAGCATCCAGATAGCCATCCAATTATCGGTTTGAAATGGGTAAATAAAATAAGCTTGATGGTGAATCCAGGATAACTAGGAATAAGGCACAGTTGGTTGCATTACGATATTCGCAAATATAGGTTGTGGACTTTGAAGAGTCATTTGCATAGGTTGCACACCTTGAATCCCGTTATCCTATCTCCCATTAGATGATAGGGCTGGAAGTCACTCAATGGCGGTTTGAAAAGTTGACCCCGAAAAGATCCCGCTAACCAGGCTCCAAATAGCTGGCAGGGCTGGAACTCACTCAGTAGTTATTTTGAAAGTTGACCCCGAGAAGATCCTGCTGACCAGGCTTTCATTAGCTGTCAGGGCTGGAGGTCACTCGGTGGTAGAATTGGGAGTTAGCCTGAGGTGATCCAACTGTTAGGCTCTCACCTAGATGATAGGTCAGGGAGGCCCTCGATAGATATTATGTAGAATTTTGGAACTAAGTCCTAAGACAATCCCACTGTCAAGATCTCACCAAGGTGGCAGGTCTAGAAGACCCTCGGTGTATGTGGTGGATCACCTTAGAGGGAGATGCTCCAAGGAGAATGACACTTATTCAGAGTATAACAAGCGGGAACCACACGTGCGAGTTGGGTCTGTATGGCATAAAGATCCATTCGGCAAGCCCAATTTGGCAAGATCTATTCGTCAAGCCCCATTCGTCAATGCCCATTCGGCAATACCCACTCGGAAGGTCTGCTTGACAGGCTAGCTTCAAGAAGGAATCGAGGCCATCTCTCACCAGGCTGCACCCCATAGTGGCCATTGCGGTCACCACCTAAGATCCTAGGGTAGGGTTAAATGCATGCAATTGGGGTCAAGTATTCGACAAGACGCCCTTTGGGCGAGAGCGATTCGGTCGCTTCCTAGGAACTATGGGTTAGCGACGAGTGAATGTACGGAAACATCTGCGAATGGTAAGGAAAGAGAAATGAAAAATTAATAATAACAGGGATTTTGGCAGAGACAAAAAACTTAGAAAATTTATATTTGTATTTCAAAATGTATTCTTACAAGTAAGGGTTTCGCCCCTGACATGAATGATCAATAAAAACAAAATACAAAGTTACAAAAACAAAGGGGGAAGTTCTTCAAGGGGAGTCGCTGAGCTTCTCGTTGGAATATTCTTCTCTCACATGGAGGGGTGAATTGGCATCATCCCCGCATTGGAGATCCCCATCCTCTAGCGCGTTGATAGAAGCAAATAGCTAGGGGAGAATGTTGTGTGTCGTGAGCTTCTTGCCGCCTTCGTTTAGTAATTCGGCCTCTTGCAGCATCGCGTGTTTGGATTCCCATGGGATTTCACCCATTTCATCACCTCGATCTCGTAGTAGGTGTATTGATGCAATTTACCCTTCTCGTCGGGTGGTGGAGCGATGAGGATTTCATGTAAGCACTTGTTCTCAGCCTTTTACCACGTGACCTCGCGTTCAAGGATAGCCACCCATGTGCGCATCTGTTCGGCATTCGTGGAGTCTTGTAGAAAGGATATTAAAATATTTGGTATAAAAATAAAGCGAGAGTGCGAAAGACTAGTGAGGTCTTACTCACCCATTGCGTAGGGTGATTGACGAGAAGCTCCTCGAAGGCCTTCAACTTATCCTTCACGGAGGCAACCTCTGCCGAGGCTTGATCCCACGACCTCTGAATATTGCACAGGTTCTACTCGAGATTGAGGCTGCGATGTGCAATATGTGTGCTAGCTCAAGGCCGCGCATCTGGGCCCATACAGTCTCATGCGCGAGGGTGTGGGTCGAATCTGCATCGAAAATACTATCATCCTCCCGGTTGTACAAGCCATAGGATAATGTGAAGTCATCACCGCAGGTAGAATCTTGTTCGATCTATGAGGAGAGAAGAGTGGAGATGGAGGCCCGGTTGGCCTTGTTGTCCCATTGGAGCAGGGGTTGGCCTGCCTCATCAAAGTACTTCTCGTCAATGCTGAAATTCCAGTGTCCTCTCAGCACAAGTCCCACGAGAGCCTTCTATGTCATGGTGATGAACTTGACGGCAGCACTCGTCGTAACTGTTGCTACCAGGGTCTTGGTAGGGACTTTGACAACGGACTTTACCTTATCCAACGCTAATGTTTTGGCTTTGTTGGAGGATGTTGGGGGGAGCATTTGGCTTCTGCTTTGGGGAACTTGAACGAGATGAGTTACCCGGCTCCTCCCTGCAAGCCATGACTATGGATAAGGCGAGAGATGATCTGTTGGAGAGAACTTCGGTTTCCTCATACGATGCTAAAGGGGGACCTCTCACTCACGTATGCGGACAATAAGGGTAAACTTTACCAATTCGAGATGGGAATTTGAAAGTATAAGGAGCAGAATGTTACCTTATCCAACGAGAATGGGCAGGATGGAGTCAAGGTTCCACCACAGATACCTGACATCGAAGTTCTTTGTACCAAAGAAGGCATGCAAGGCGGTCTTGTGGCACCCAAATGCGGGAGGCCTATAAATCATATAATCGTACTGAACTCGCGAGAGGGGAACGTTGTCAAAGTTCCCTGACACGAAGATGAACTTCAAGGGTCAGTAGTGGTTCTTGTTGGTGAGACCACTTGTCTTGATCATCTGGCCCGAGAAGAAGACGATCCCTCTCTTGGTCCTTATGTTGAACAACTTCTGGAAGACCGAGAGGTTAAACTCAATCCGCTTCTAATGCTTATAAAAGGCGAATGCTACCAGGATGGCGACGGAGTTCGTATTAAGCTGGGCGAGAACCACTCAAAAGTACTAGAGGGTCTGGCGGACCTCCTTCTATAGGGGAGGCAGAATCCCACCTCTTGCCTTCCAGGGGAATCACGAGATCCCTCTCCGGCAGGAAGTTAATTTTATCAGAACTATTGGGATGGCGTGCGATGAACCCCGACGACACGTAGTTGGTGACGGTAGAGAGATATTCTTCCTCGATACACTTGCAGGGTGAAGTCATGATCAATGAAGCATTGCGCGCAACTAGTTCGGCCATCAATCTCTCCCGACATCTCGCAAATTTGTGGGCGGTAGAAAGGGTTGCACAGGCGCATGGCTTGGAATTTACAAGTGTACAAGGAAGAAGATGGAGACTTAGAATCAAAACAATAGTAAATGCGGTAGGTGGGAGCCTATTTATAAAAATATTTAACAATGATGAGGTTCCCCGGGCGTCGGGGGTGTGGATATAATTTTCTTTAACATTTTACGCCTCGTAATCCATCTACTCCCTTCATCACTCCTCTTACCTGTGAATGGCGAAAGCCTCTAGGAGAGATACTGTGTGAGTGGGAAGAATAGTGAGATGGGTATAGAGAAAATTGATAACGAGGGAGTCCAGCATTCAGTATGACGTCAAATATTTTGCAAAGAAAAAACATTGCTTAAAAGGCAAAATGGCCACTCACCAGGAGAGAGTAAACTTAAGTGTTTATTCATTACAAATAAAAACATAAAGGGTACATTTAGAAGACAGGCAAAGGGAAGGCTAAGGTGAGAGGAGACAAGTGTCGATTAACTCAGTACTGGACCCATTACTAACAACACTGGCCTTGCCTCCCCAACCTCAGGGGCACTCGTGGGTAGCACTTTGCGCTCATGGAAATCAAGTCCTGGTGGACCAATCGAAACTGGTCCAAGGCTCGCGCAATATGCCTTTTGGGAGAGGTATCCTTGCACCCGCCTCCTTTCCGCTCCATATTGCTGATGAGATGCAAGTAGTCCCTCTTGAGGATACTCATCCAGCGCTTAATGGCTGCTCGATGTGTGTCCGCACGATCAGAGGCCTCCTGCTGTGCCCAGATTACCTTTCCTAGGAATTCCACCATTCGCTCCTTAATTAACTCGGCATTACGAGGGTCGCAGAGAAAGCCCGCAAGCTCGCTAGGGGAGGGAGGTGGAGATATCTCTTCATCAGCGTCAGGGTCGGTCGTCGGGACCCTCCGATAACCTGGCAAAGAATTTCAGTATTTAATAGTCGGTTTCAGGTAAAAAGGAGAAATGTGTTCTTATTTACCTAGCGCAGGGACGATACCTTAACCCGGTTGCCGGAAATAAGGACCAGGTCTCTTCTTGAAGAGTCTCTCGGGGAAGTATTGGCGCAACTTTCCTCATCCAGGACGGATCAACGTTTATCGAGGGATAGATCTCGGTCGGTTGGGAGTTGTCTGCTGCTTTTTCGGTTGAAGGCCGAGATTCTGATGCGAGATCTTGAGGGTTCTCGGTGGTTATAATTTGGGGTACTTGGCTGACCAAAAATATGGCCCCGAAGAGAAGAGCTGTGCAACGCATATTGTGAGCGGAGGAATGTAGTCTAGGAAATATGGAAAAATAACAAGTCAATTACCGGAAGAAAGTGGGGGATCGGCCTGGGGAACTTGAGGGGTGGTCTCCCGAACCGGTCGTTCATTAACTTCAGAGAGTCGGGATGCCTCAGCATTCATCGAGAGGGGGGCAGCGCACTTCCTGTCAATAGTTATTGTGAGTGGACCGATTGCTCAGTACAATAGGCTTTTCTCAGGTTAACGACGGGGCGGAGGTAAAACACCTCTGTTAAGATGGCAAGGTTCTCACGGAGTGGGGTTGGAGTTGGTGAGGCGGACTCGTCCATTGTGAGGTTCCTCTGAACTGCCTTAACCTTTCTCGGCAGATATGGTGAGTCTGTGGACCTCTTGGACGAGAGCCATAAGGCATACTTGGAAGTTTTGGAGGTCGTTTTCGCTTGCATGGTGGCGAAACGGTCCAACAATTCTTGTGAAAGCGGCTTCAAGGCCAGTTTGGCAAACATCATCTGAGTGGCAATAGCTTAGGGGATGAGCGGTGGATAAGCAGTGTTAGAACCGGTGTTTTACATTCCCTATGTTTGAGAATATCAACTCCCAGGGTGTTTTTGATCACGTCTTGTGTTGATAGAGTGTGCTGGTTGACAGGTGCAAGCCAAGAAGAAGAAGACTCCGATGTACATTAACGCCGAGCGGTAGAAGTTACCGCCGAGTGGTAGCTGTGAATTAATTGGACAGAGCTCTCGGGAACCTACTGCACAACGCTAGTCCTAAAGCATGCGTTAACGAAAGGAATTATTCGGTCCAGCCTCTCTGGAAACTATCGCCAAACGGTAATGCTTACCGTGCCGTGCTAGCCTCTCAACGAATGCTGAGTAGGATTCCTCGAGTAACTAATCTACCGCCAGGCGATAGCTATTTCCGCACCACGCTAGCCTCCCCGACGAATGTCAAGAAGGATTTATCGAGTAATCGATCTACCGCCAGGAAAAAGTCGTTACTGCGTCGCGCTAGCCTCTTGACGAGTGTCGAGAAGAATTCCTCGAGTAACCGACCTACCACGTGGCGCTACCTTCTAACGCGGGGCGCTAGCTCTATGAAAAAAAACATTTTGAAATTTTATTCCAGATTTGGATGAAAGCGGGCACAACAAGCGCGCGAATGTACCGTCTAGCACTAGTCTTACCGCTGGTGATAGCCTTTTTTTCATGAAGACGTATAAAATGCTGCCTCGGTTTCTGTGCCTTGTAAACCAAGACAAAAATAGACAGAAGCTCCTGCACTCTAGGGTTTGGCCACCTCCTTCCATCCATTCTGATTGTCTTTGTCTAAGAAGAAGAGAGTCATCTCCCTCACGTACGTAATCGAAAGACTCCAGCGATCCAAGATCTACATCGACTACGAAGAGCCGATCGAGTGCTAGCATATGAAAATCTCAAGTAACGGCTGTAGATCGCTCCACGCAGAAATCTTCAAGAGGGAGAACTAAACCTTTAGATCATTTACATCTTTTATTCTTGTAATCTTTTCTTATTCTAAATCTTGTGGTGAGGAAATTCGACCGGTAAGGGTCGTAGGAATTCTGGGTAGGATTCTGCGGTAAATCGTCCTTGGGATAGGGACATCTAGATCAGAGGATTTAGTGGTGCTCTAGGACCCTTCCTTATGAGGAGGTGAAGAGTCGGCTCGTAGACCTTTCTTGGAGGGAAAGGGAGAAAGCCAACCGGTCTGTGGAGTAGATCGATATATAAACCAAAAGAATTTTTCTCCTCACCGCTTTCGATCTCCGGCGTCACGGAGACCACAGTTTTGTAATCATCTAGAACAATTGACATTCTAATTCATGCAATTAAATTCCTGTTTCTGTGTTGATTAATTCTATGATTGTTCTGGTTTTGTTTAGTGAGGGTTTGTGTTGTGAGGCTTGATCAAGCGTAACTACCCAGAAAAATGTGTTACGAGACCTAACGCCGTGCCTTAGATACCTAAGGCCCCGCGGTAGCTTCCAGAACTCAATTTTCTGTGTCAAAATATTTTAAATTGCAATACACGCGAGAAACCTTATTCACCCCCCCCCCCCCCCTCTAAGGTTGCCCATGAGATCTAACAAGTAGTATCAGAGGTAAGTTATTCCAAATCAGTTTCACCAGTAGGAATAATGGTTAACCCTGATCTGGATTGACCGGTGGGGATGAAAAATTTTACACTGAAAATCCGTTTGTACCACCTCTATTTATAGGAGTGAACTATAACGAATGGAGAACACTAATGAGGAAACTCCTTATATTATTAGAAATAGAAATTTGGAACATTACTTATATCAAGCCCCCAAATAATTTAAATAAGCACGAATGTCATTTAAATGTCAAAGCTATGAATAGTCTATATTTTGGGCTTGGTCAAGATATTTTCAAACTAATCTTTAGGCTTCCTACTGCATATGATATATAGAATTTTATTGAGTTAACTTATAGTTCTCTTTCTGTAGATGACGAG
The DNA here is from genome assembly GCA_039513925.1 of Platanthera zijinensis. Lineage (NCBI taxonomy): Eukaryota > Viridiplantae > Streptophyta > Magnoliopsida > Asparagales > Orchidaceae > Platanthera > Platanthera zijinensis. The sequence continues at coordinate 41,429,947 of CM077091.1, read as the reverse complement.
TTAGAGCAATTTATCATGAATCCAAGTGAAGAACAAAATAGAGACTTGCTATTGGATAAGGACATGGTAATCACATCACATGAAAGGGAAGTTGAAATCTCAACCATGGATGAGGCAATACACGGAGAAGTAAAAGACACTCAAAGCTCAAATCTTGCTTCATCCAAGAGCACTGTAAGAAAATTGAATTCCCATTGTGTATGAATTCCATTTCTTCATTGATTGTGCTAGATAGGGAAAAACGTAAAATTAAGAAATTGATGAGTAATAAATTCAAAACTATGTTCAAAAAATAACTGCTTAAAATCATGTGTTAATGTAGAACCCAACATTGTTATGTCTAGTTCGCCTATTTGCTCTTAAGATAATGTTTCTACACCTTATATAGATTATAATGAATTAAAAGAAAAATATAAGGTTTTTGAAAAAGAGCATCATTTTGCAAAGGAACGAAATGATAAATTATGTTTAGGAAACTCATCGTTGAAAAGTGTTTGTGATGGATGCAAGATTTATAAAACTGAAATTAAAGAGATGGATGAGACTTTTGAGGAATACATAAACAAGTATGAAGCTCATATTGACTCGGTAGTCTCCACTCTTAAAAATAGCATAATCGCATACAACAAAGCTACACATAATCTTAAAATTAAAAATAAAGAATGAAAGTGAAGGGATAGATACTACTCTAGAGGGGGGGGGGGTGAATAGAGTTATCAAATTTTGCACTAGACAAAACTTAATGGTCTACCCAACTCCCTTGGAGTGAAGTGCGGAATGAAAGATTATAGATATAGATTTAACCCTAGAGCCTAAAACAAGTGAAGTGCACAAACTCAAGCTAACTGTAATTACAGTTAAGGCTTGGAAAAACCTAATCAGCAACTAGCAACCTAGTTATATCTAATCACAGCCACAGTACAGGAATTAAACAATGGAATCCAGTCGACACAAGGAAATTTATAATGGTTCCCCAAACAACTTGGGTACGTCCACTCTTCTACCCACACGGTAGGAATCCACTCAGGTTTTTGATCAGGTGCCCTGCCACCAACAGAATCTGCTTCAGGTAGATTCAGAAACCCTTTAGACTTTTGATCAGGTGTCTAAAAACCAAGCACAGGTTTTTGATCAGGTGCCCTGCCACCAAGGGATACTTTTGAAATAAGTAATAACCCTGTACAGGAGGGGGAAGAAGGTTAAGATGTCTTCTCTATTTTACAATAGATTAGAGAAGCACAAAAGCTTGCACTGAGCTAGAATGCTCTAAAGAATCAAGGCTCCCCCTGGCTCAAAGATGTCCAGGTGAAGTCTTGCTTCAGTGCAGAAAACTCTTCAGAAAGTTCTGAAGGAAAAAGCTACAGGAAGAAAATAAATAATAAAATGAAGTTCTTCAAGCAGCTATTCTTCTTCTTCTTCTTCAAAGGATCTCTGAGTTTGAACTTCCTGAAAGCAGGAGAACTCAGGTTGAAGAAGAGATGAAGGTCTTAACACTTCTCAGTTAGATGGAGTTTGCTGAGAGCAGAAAGCTTGAACTTGGAGAAGGCTTGAAAGCTTGAATGAACAACTGGTTAGCTATTAGCTAGCTTGAATCCTTCTTCAAAGGGTTCTTTATATAATAGCAGCAAGCAACGGCTCTCTTCCATTTGAATTATTTGTCTTCTTCTGAGCCTTGAGACCTGGGCTGTAAATATCAAGAAGACAGAAACATCTCTGCAGCAAAACATTCTATAAAAGGAATAACCCTTTTTCTAAGAAGCTGCAGGACCAAATCAAATAACAAAGGACTAAATAAAGTCACATCAGAAATAATCTCTTTATAGCAAAGAAGAAGACTTTTCAGTCCAACGGCTATAAAGGGCTGTCAGCAGATAAAGTAATTTATAAAGACAGCTAATAAGACAAACAACTTTATCTTAAAAAGATTTGACTCAGGCAAAAGAGATGGAGCAAATATTGCCTGGAAACTTTATCATACAGCTTAAAATAAAGTGCCAGAAAATGTATTAATTAATTAAATATAATAAATAAATACAAAATACAAAGGCAGGCAGAAAACGTCGAACGACCTTCGGAGATCGTCGACCGACGCAAGGAGATCGTCGATCTATCGGGCAGATAGTCGAACGATCCAGATAGTCGACCTATCGAAGAAGATAGTCGAACTAGCCCGGCAGATAGTCGATCTATCAGAGCAGATAGTCGAACTATCAGATAGTCGATCTATCAGGACAGATAGTCGAACTATCAAGCGCAAACAGATAGTCGACCTATCAAGCAGATAGTCGACCTATCTCAGAAAACAGATAGTCGACCTATCAACAGATAGTCGACCTATCAGCGCAGAATAGATAGTCGACTTATCAACAGATAGTCGAACTATCAGCGCAGAACAGATAGTCGACCTATCAACAGATAGTCGAACTATCAGCGCAGAACAGATAGTCGACCTATCAACAGATAGTCGAACTATCAGCGCAGAACAGATAGTCGACCTATTAACAGATAGTCGAACTATCAGTGCAGAACAGATAGTCGACCTATCAACAGATAGTCGAACTATCAGCGCAGACAAAGCGTCGACCAACTGATAGACGATCGTCGATCAGCGTTCGACTATGGTCGAACGAAAAACTACTTAACCAAATTCTCAATCTGGAAAAGTGAGGACTCTACAACTAGACTTCTAACCATTGACCATAGATATTTCTTGGGTCAAGGGGGCACAAAGGAGAGGACTAAACTCAAATCAAACTAGGGTACCAACAATCTCCCCTATTTGAGTTAAGTCTCTCAAAAACTAAAACAAACAGCTAGCTATAGAACAATAAAATAATACAGTAAATAACTAGCAGATTATCAAACATATAAACAAATATAGCACAGCAGTTAATCAAACTATGGATCAACAGAGTCAGGCTTAGATACAGAAGAACTAGAAACAAAAGATATTTTCCTTAACGGATCATCTGATTCTTTCTTTGTTAGCTTTAAGTCCTGCACCCCGATGATCTTTAATTCTGCAGCTCTTGGGACTACAGCTTCCGGATGCTTTTCCATGTATTTGGAAGGGTCAAAAACCTCAGGATTCACCTGGAACTTTTCAAGCTCTTTCTTTCTATAAACAGACATGGTAGTTAAACCTGTCGTATCTTTTCCTTCGGCTCTAGCTTTTCTAATTTGAGCTGCTCCTACTAGTTCTTGAAAGAAAGCCATCCTAAAGTTAGGATCAAGCTCTGGATTTTCATAAACAGGCTCAGGAGGAGCAGCCTCAGATACTTTATCTAGATAAGATATTAGAGAATACTTAGCAACAGATTCTTGCTAGAAATTTTAGAGCAAAGTAAACTATTTACCTTTCGAAACAATTTCTTCAGACTGACCTGGAGAAGGAGATGAAACTCTCTTCTTTGGAGAAGGAGGTGGGGAAAAGGTTGGTCTTTGAACCACAGTCTCCTTCATTTGTCTTTGAGAACCAGAAAGCGATTTGCCTTGCGAGCTTTGATAACTTTGTCTTTGCTGGGGATGAAAAGAAGCAGATCTTCCAGAAGAGACAGCAGGATTAGCTGATAGGTTCCCAGAGGCTCCTGCACCTGGAGGAGGAGGAGGAGGACCTCGGGGAGTCCATCTAGAGACAGGACTATCATACCTCTTAGTCCTTTTTCTTTCTTTCTGCTGATTCTTTGAAAACCACATCCAGTGCTGAAAATCCTTTGATTTAGGGTCAATGCCCTTCAGAATATAATAGGGAATGTCATTATCTTTACTTGGAGGAGGAGGAACAGGAGCTTTCCATTTCTTTAAAGTAGCTTTCTTTTTCTTTGACTTCTCAGAAACATCAGAATCATCCTCATCATCAGAGGGAGATGATGGAGGATTTTCATATGGATCATAGGCTTCTGAAACAGCCTTTTCTTTAAGCTTAAGAGCAGATTTTTCTCTTTCCTCTTCCATGGCATCCAGAGCCAGAAGGGAGTCTAAGTCCAACCCTGGAGAGTCATCCCAGATGGTTGACTTTTCAACTAGCAATTCCTTTTCTTTCTCTTCTAATGATTGTACTCTTAAAACCCAGGCAGCTCTTGCTTGAACCTCTTCCACACTCAGAACGGGAGTGTCTTCTTTGACTTTATCTTGATTTTCAGATTCATCTCTATCATTTAGAAAAGATTCTAGTTCAGGATCAACTGGGATATCAGGAATACTTGGAGCAGCCTCTGAGACAATTTCTATTATCTGAGCAAATAAATTTTCTCTAATATCATCTGTAGAATTATGAATATAGATCTGCTAAATAAACGGAAATCATTCCTTCCAGGAATTCACAAACTAACAATTAATCGACTCATCAACAAAACAAATAAATGAGTTACCTTCATATTTAACCATCTCCCATGATTCATTCAGATATGAAGTTATAATTCCTTCTAAGAATCTAGCAATCACAGGAGTGGTAAGGTCTTCCAGGCAGACTTTCACTGCAAATTCAGACAACATGATTCCATCTGTTATTTCCTTATCAGACAAAACTGGAGCTATTTCTATCTCAGCAGGAGCAGATTCTTCCTGGGCAGTCATTACTGTATCTTTTATAATTGGAGGGGAGGCAGGATGGTCTGAGGCATCTTCATGGAACATCTCCCCCTGCCTGATTTCAGTGGATACTGAAACCAGGCCCCGTGAGGAAGATGGCTCAGCAGATTTTGAAAGGGATTTGATGGAGGTAGTTAAGAGATCAATGGAGGCTGCAAGGGGAGCGATTGCCTCTTCAATCATGGTTTTGATTGACGGGGTAATCAGCTCCACAATGCGGGAGATAAGCTTAGGAGAAATTTCAATAGATGAAGGATGAGAAGTGGATGGAGCTGCAGCAGATATGGGAGAGTTGCTGGGATGAGAAATGATGTGGACAGGGGATCGAACTGGAGAGTTAATTGGGGAATGAATTGGGGAATGAACGGGAGATACAGGAGGAGTAGGAATTCTCTCTGATCCTAACAAATCGAAGATGGGAGCAGATATCCTAGCCAGATGAGTAGGTAGAGGAGAGGCTGGAGGGGAAAGAGGAACAACCATAGTTGTTTCTGGAGCAGCAGATGAAGAGGGTCGTACTTCAGCTGAAGTTGATGGAACTTCAACTGAGGCAGACAACAATGCAGAGGAGGAGGAAGGAAGAGCTGAGCCAGCTTCACCATGGTGAGGAGCGACTGATACAGTCCTTGTGTCCTCAGATGTTGCTGGAGCAGATTTCACAAACGTTCTCTTCCACTTTGAGAACAGATGGGGATCCATCTTCTTGCTGGCGTTGATCGTTGTTGCAGTTGAACTCAGCAGATGGGGGAATCTTTCCTTCAGGAAAATACCGATAACCCTTCCTAGTGTGACTTCCTTTTTGCCATTCTTTTTTCTTATTAAATCAAACATTACTACTGCCCAATTGATCCTTTTCCGATTAACAATTGCACACATGAGTGCGAATTGCTACCTTGTTATATTATCGTGGGCAGAGTGCTTGCCCAGGAGCACTTTTCCTACTATCTCAGCCAGAAACTTGATTTTGAAAGGAAAATTCACTTTGAGCAGCTTCGTGGGAATGCCCTCAGCATGTCCCAGCTCAACAAGCATTCTACCGAATTCCTGAGCATCTTGCTCATAATCCTCATCACCATTAACTAAATCAAAAACATCAGATAGAACGGCCGGAGTCAGGATTACCTCCTCTCCGCCGATTCATCGATTCGTCTGTGGAAGACGACGTGAAAGCCCATTCTTTGATTTCTGGAATGTTGATCTTAATCCTTGCAGACATTAACTTCTCTAATCCTTGATCCCTGTATAGCTGTAGAACTTCTACGATTCCTGCATCGCAGCTGCTGAAAGCGTCAAAATCCACGCTAAATCCTGCATCAAACTTGACGACGGCCAGAACTGCTGGAGGGACCGCCATGGATCGCTGGAGAAACGCGAGAAGGACGAAGAAGACGAAGGGGACGAAGCGGCAGAAAATCGCAAGCGGGAAAGCAGAATGCGAAAGGGCACGCTCCGTCGACGATAAAGCAAAAGATCTTTTGACCTAGGTCGACTATCGGCTTTATATCAGACCAGATATAGTCGGTCTATTAAAAAGATCTAGACCCGATGGTCGAACGGTCGTTCGACGATCGGCTCAGAAGCAGAGTAGTCGGACAATCGTTCGACTATTTCTGGCTTCTCAAACAACAGGCTATCGTCATCCAGAGATCGACGATGAGCTCAACCTGTTCGACGATGGTCGAACGTCGATCAATGATCTTCAAACAGATAAGCTATCATTAACCAGAGGTCGACGATAGGCTTAATCCGTTCGATGATCTTCGATCATCGTTCGACTATCTTCAAACAGATTTCAACATAGGCAGATATAGTCACACTTAGTCTCGTCCATTGATCATGCCTAGTTGAACTAAAAAGAACAGATGCTTCTGTTCATCTAAAGGCTTGGTGAATATATCACCTCTCTGAAACTCAGTGGATATGAACTCAAGACAGATCTTGTTCTTTTCCACACAATCTCTCAGGAAATGGTGCCTAATCTCAATGTGCTTCGTTCTAGAGTGGTGCACTGGATTTTGTGCAATTGAGATAGCACTGGTACTATCACACATGATCTTGGTGTTCTTGTGTGAGTAACCATAATCCACAAGCTGGTTTTGAATCCACAGGATCTGTGAACAACAACTGGCAGCTGCTATATATTCAGCCTCTGCAGTTGAAGTTGAGACAGAAGCCTGCTTCTTACAGAACCAAGAGACCAATCTCTCTCCCAGGAACTGGCAAGTTCCTGAGGTGCTCTTCCTGTCAACTCTGCAACCAGCATAATCAGAATCAGAATATCCAATTAATTCAAATTCTGACTCAGCTGGGTACCAAAGTCCTAGATCTGGACATCCCTTCAGGTATCTCAGGATTCTCTTTAGAAGAATCAGATGAGATTCCTTGGGGTTGACCTGGAATCTAGCACAAAGGCATGTAGCAAACATTATATCTGGCCTACTTGCAGTTAGATATAATAGGGAACCAACAATGGCCCTATAATTCTTTTGATCAACTGGCTTACCGTGATCATCAGAATCAATAACTACATTAGTAGCCATGGGTGTAGGCATTGCTGAAGCATCAGCCATCCCAAATTTCTTTACCAATTCCTTGGCATATTTGGATTGGGAGATGAAGATACCATCAGCATCTTGCTTAACTTGGAGACCAAGAAAGTAAGACAGCACACCCATGCTACTCATCTCAAACTTAGAGTGCATCAGGTCAGAGAACCTTTTGCAAAGTTTGGGATCAGTGGAGCCAAAAATAATATCATCTACATACACCTGAACTAACAGGATTGTGTCCTTGTGATGCTTGACGAAAAGGGTTCTATCAACTACTCCCCTAGTAAAGTTGTGCTCTAACAGGAAACTAGCTAAGGTCTCATACCAGGCCCTAGGAGCTTGCTTTAGTCCATAAAGAGCTTTCTGCAACTTAAACACATGTGAGGGCTGAGTTGAAGAAACAAACCCTGGTGGTTGTTCAACAAACACCTCTTCCTTAAGCTCACCATTCAGGAATGCACTTTTGACATCCATTTGGAACACCTTAAACTTCATGAAGGCTGCATAGGCCAAGAAGATCCTTATTGCTTCTAGCCTTGCAACAGGAGCAAAGGTTTGGTCATAATCTATACCTTCCTCCTATCTGTAGCCCTGAGCTACAAGCCTAGCTTTATTCCTTACTATAATTCCATTTGCATCTAACTTATTTCTATACACCCACTTGGTGCCTATGATCAGTTGGCCTTTAGGTCTTGGAACCAAAGTCCAAACTTTACATCTCTCAAACTGATTGAGCTCCTCTTGCATTGCAATGATCCAGTGGGGATCTAGCTCTGCATCTTTAAAGGTGAGGGGCTCAACCTGTGAGAGGAAACAAGCATGCATCACATCCTGTCTTAATTGATGTCTTGTTTGCACACCAGCTGATATGTCTCCAATCACTTGAGATGTGGGGTGATCTCTAAGTGTGACAATATCAGCAGGTGGGATGTGATCTTCAGCAACAGTTGGGATTAATTCCTCAGGAGGAATTTGATCTACTGTTGGTGGAACAACAACAGCTTCAACAGCTTCAGCAATGTCTTCATCACTGTCTGATTCAGTGATCTGAAGAGTTGAAAGTTGAAGAATTTCTTTAGGGGCATCATGTACCTGCAAAGAACTTGAGGAAGGAGAATTTTCTTTCTCCTTGTAAAACATCTGAGACTCATCAAAAGTCACATGCACAGATTCTTCAATTTACAGGTTGATTTGTTATAAACCCTATAAGCTTTGCTTACTTGGGAATATCCAAGCATTATTCCCATTGAAGCTTTTGCTTCAAACTTTCTAATATATTCTTTATTATTATTATGAATATACACAATACAGCCAAAAACTCTAAAATAATTAATTTTTGGTTTCTTTTCTTTAAGCAACTCATAAGGAGTTTTACACTTAAGTTTGTGTATCAAACTTCTATTCAAGACATAGTTGGCTGTACTAACAGCTTCTGCCCAATAGGATAGAGGCATGTTAGCATCTGCCAACAATGTGCTAGCAGCTTCAATAAGTGTTCTATTTTTCCTTTCAACTACCCCATTTTGTTGAGGAGTTCTAGGAGCTGAGAAGCTATGTTTGATACCTTCTCTCTCACAGAATTCTTGCATGAGAAGAGAGTCAAACTCAGTACCATGATCACTTCTGATCAAGGCCACATGAGTAGAGTACTCAGTCTGCATACATAGTAGAAAGTCTGTAAGGGCTTTGAAGTTATCAGACTTAGTTCTCAAAAATAAAACCCAACTGAACCTAGAGAAGTCATCTACAATTACTAATGTGTAATACTTCCCTCCTAAACTCTGTACATTTATTGGGCCAAAAAGGTCCAAATGTAATAAATACAGGATCCTAGGAGAATCACTTTTATTTACAGATTTAAAGGAATTCTTGGTTTGCTTGCCTAGCTGACAAGCCTTGCATAGGCTCTCCTTCTTGTAGGGGCAAGAAGGTAAACCTCTAACAAGGTTGTGCTTAGATAACCTAGATATATTTTTAAGGTTTACATGACTAAGCCTTTTATGCCATAGGGAATTATTATTAAGGGTTACTTCATTAAACAGGCAGATTTCAGAGTGAGATGAATTGAAATCTACTAAATAAATGTTACCTATTCTAATACCTACTAAAACAATATTATTATTTAAAGTAATACTGCAAGAGGAGTTAGAAAAAGAAACCTGGTAGCCAGCATCACACAGCTGGCTGACTGAAATCAGATTATGCTTCAGTCCATTGACATAAGCAACTCTCTTGAAAGTAACTGCTCCAATTGTGATCTTGCCATAGCCTTCTGTCTGACCACAGCTGGAGTCTCCAAAGATAACCTTTGGGCCGAGCTTAGCTTTGAACTTTGACAGTAGATCTTTATTTCCTGTCATATGCTTAGAGCATCCACTATCCAAATACCACTTATTTTGAGTGATTGGATAGGCCTTCACCTGCAATACAATTATTTAGACAGAGTGGACCCAGGTAACCTTGGGTCCCTTGTTTTTCACATAAGAAAAACTGGAAATATATGAGAATGCAGGCTGAGGGTGATAACCTAGTGGGTGAGATCTCCTAGGTGGGATTCTCCATGCTGATGATGGGTCAACAAACCTAGGGTTTCTATTCTCATTTAGGTTTCTATGGAATTGATTATGATTTTGAAAATCATATTGAAATCGTCGATCGACGTTCGACGATGGGTGCTCAGATCGTCGACCTTCGTTCGACCATGGAGCTTCCGATCGTCGAGCGGCGTTCGACGCTCTTTGCATTTCTTTAAAGAACTTCTTTCTCTTTTCTCTCTTAGCTTTATTTAAGGTTTTATTAACAAGGTTTACTTGCTCAGTGTTCTTCTTTCCACTAGCTGAAATGAAGTTCACTGGAGTTGAAAGATTATTTTTAAGAAGGACTGGGGGTTTACTGGGAGAAGCTCCTAAGCCTAGTTTATCATTACCTGACCTAGTGTTAGTCATGCTGGTAATTTCTAATAACTTAAGGCTTCTACCATTAAGGGATTCTTCTAACCTCTTAGATTTAGCTAACTCTATTTTAAGAAATTTGATTTCTTCACTACAAGTAGTGAGTTCTTCCTTTAACCTAACATTTTCAGAGGCTATTGATTCTGAGTCAGCTAACCTATTTCTAATGTTCTTTTATTTTTTTTTCTGAGCTAATTAAATCTAAACATAAAGATTTAAATTCTACTTTAAATTCTTCTGAAGAAAAATCATAAGAAGAAAGTACCTCATCTTCTGTAGGCATTTCTTCATCAGAATCAGAACTCTCTGCAGCAGAGTGGTTGCTGCAGGCATCTATTGCCATGAGGCAAATTTCTTTTGCCTTCTTCTCTTCCTCATCTTCACTGGAGCTTGATGAGGAGGATTCTTCATCAGAATCACTCCAGGTTTCAGCAATGAAACCTCTCTCCTTCTTTTTTGTTTTTGTAGGAGGATGGCTTGGAGTGCTTCCTGTGCTGTTCTTTATCTTTTCTCTTTGTCTTTGTTCTTCTCCTCTGGACACTCAGGCAAGATGTGTCCAGGCTTCCTGCAACCATAACAGATAATTTCTTTAGCAGGAGAGCGATCATACCTTGGTTTGTCTTCATAACGTGAAGACTTCTTTCTGAACTCCTTTCTCCCCATCTTGAGAAACCTTTTGGCAAACAGTGCCATAAGTTCCTCATTAGATTGGCTGCCTTTCAGAAACATCTGCAGCCTTAAGAGCTAGAGACTGCTCTTTTCTTATTGGAGTGGGGGTCTTGCTTCAGCTTCTGCTTCTCTGGTCTTCAGCACTTGCTCAAAAGACTTGAGCTTGCCGAGGAGAGCTTCAGTGGAGATCTCATTAGTACTTCTGGCTTCTTTGATGGGCCAGATTCTTAGATCCCATGTGCTAGGGAAGCACATAAGGATCTTATCATTGACCTCTGTCAATGATATGTCCTTGTCTAGGGCTCCTCAGCTCATTGATGATTGAGCTGAGCCTGGTGTACATAGCTTCAACTGATTCAGCATCAGTCTTCTTGAAGTTCTCGTACTGTGAGATCAGGTTGGACCTTCTGTCCTTCCTTTCATCAGCTGAACCAGCTACAATCTGGTTCAGTGTGTCCCACATGGCCTTTGCTGAGGAGAAGTCAGCAACCTTCTGGAACACCTCATCAGACATTGTCTGAGCCAGTATGTTCATTGCCTTGGCATCTGCTATTTTGGCCTTCTTGTATTCATCATTATAATCTGGAGGAGGCACTGCACTCATATCAGATGATGAGGCAGTGGCAGCAGCAGGTGCTCTTGGGGGACCTGACAAAATAGAAGCAAAAATACTTTCATCAATAGAATTCATATATAGTTTGATCCTTGCCTTCCAGATGCCAAACTTAGCTAAGTTGCATGCTGGAGGTCTGGTGCTTGAATAATCCTTAGACTGGGCCATGATAGTGAATATCTATAAGCTTTGGTATCTATCAGGATCTTGTGACTTAGGTGTTAGCCTATTCAGTCAGTCAACCTCCCTCTGATACCAATTGAAAGTGAAGGGATAGATACTACTCTAGAGGGGGGGTGAATAGAGTTATCAAATTTTGCACTAGACAAAACTTAATGGTCTACCCAACTCCCTTGGAGTGAAGTGCGGAATGAAAGATTATAGATATAGATTTAACCCTAGAGCCTAACACAAGTGAAGTGCACAAACTCAAGCTTACTGTAATTACAGTTAAGGCTTGGAAAACCTAATCAGCAACTAGCAACCTAGTTATATCTAATCACAGCCACAGTACAAGAATTAAACAATGGAATCCAGACGACACAAGGAAATTTATAGTGGTTCCCCAAACAACTTGGGTACGTCCACTCTTCTACCCACACGGTAGGAATCCACTCAGGTTTTTGATCAGGTGCCCTGCCACCAACAGAATCTGCTTCAGGTAGATTCAGAAACCCTTTAGACTTTTGATCAGGTGTCTAAAAACCAAGCACAGGTTTTTGATCAGGTGCCCTGCCACCAAGGGATACTTTTTAAGGGAGTAATAACCCTGTACAGGAGGGGGAAGAAGGTTAAGATGTCTTCTCTATTTTACAATAGATTAGAGAAGCACAAAAGCTTGCACTGAGCTAGAATGCTCTAAAGAATCAAGGCTCCCCTGGCTCAAAGATGTCCAGGTGAAGTCTTGCTTCAGTGCAGAAAACTCTTCAGAAAGTTCTGAAGGAAAAAGCTACAGGAAGAAAAAAAATAATAAAATGAAGTTCTTCAAGCAGCTATTCTTCTTCTTCTTCTTCAAAGGATCTCTGAGTTTGAACTTCCTGAAAGCAGGAGAACTCAGGTTGAAGAAGAGATGAAGATCTTAACACTTCTCAGTTAGATGGAGTTTGCTGAGAGCAGAAAGCTTGAACTTGAGAAGGCTTGAAAGCTTGAATGAACAACTGTTACTATTAGCTAGCTTGAATCCTTCTTCAAAGGGTTCTTTATATAATAGCAGCAAGCAACGGCTCTCTTCCATTTGAATTATTTGTCTTCTTCTGAGCCTTGAGACCTGGGCTGTAAATATCAAGAAGACAGAAACATCTCTGCAGCAAAACATTCTATAAAGGAATAACCCTTTTCTAAGAAGCTGCAGGCTTAAATCAAATAACAAAGGACTAAATAAAGTCACATCAGAAATAATCTCTTTATAGCAAAAAGAAGACTTTTCAGTCTAACGGCTATAAAGGGCTGTCAGCAGATAAAGTAATTTATAAAGACAGCTAATAAGACAAACAACTTTATCTTAAAAGATTTGACTCAGGCAAAAGAGATGGAGCAAATATTGCCTGGAAACTTTATCATACAGCTTAAAATAAAGTGCCAGAAAATGTATTAATTAATTAATATAATAAAATATACAAAATACAAAGCAGCAGAAAACGTCGAACGACCTTCGGAGATCGTCGACCGACGCACGGAGATCGTCGATCTATCGGGCAGATAGTCGAACGATCCAGATAGTCGACCTATCGAAGAAGATAGTCGAACTACCCCGCAGATAGTCAGCATCAGAGCAGATAGTCGAACTTATCAGATAGTCGATCTATCAGACAGATAGTCGAACTATCAAGCGCAAACAATATCGACCTATCAAGCAGATAGTCGACCTATCTCAAAAACAGATAATCGACCTATCAACAGATATCGACCTATCAGCGCAGAACAGATAGTCGACTTATCAACAATAGTCGAACTATCAGCGCAGAACAGATAGTCGACCTATCAACAGATAGTCGAACTATCAGCACAGAACAGATAGTCGACCTATCAACAGATAGTCGAACTATCACGCAGAACAATAGTCGACCTATCAACAGATAGTCGAACTATCAGCGCAGAAGATAGTCGACCTATCAACAGATATCGAACTATCAGCGAAGACAAAGCATCGACCAACTGATAGACGATCGTCGATTAGCGTTCGACTATGGTCGAACGAAAAACTACTTAACCAAATTCTCATCTGGAAAAGTGAGGACCTACCAACTAGACTTCTAACCATTGACCATAGATTTTCTTGGTCAAGGGGCACAAAGGAGAGACTAAAACTCAAATCAAACTAGGGTACCAACAAAGAATTAGTTATAAATATCAACATGCTTAAGAAAATTATGTTTAAAATCTCACAGCACACAACTCCTAAGTTTCAAGCAAAACCTGAAAGCTTGTTGAATATGAACGACCATATAATAATTGAGTCAATCAATGGGAGTAGAAAACCGCAAGCTCAAGCAGTGAAACTCCAAAACATACAAATCACCTTCACCTGCAAAAACAAATTACTCCCTTCTTAAAATCAAATGAATGCAAATTTCCTTTTAAAAAGTACTATACTATGAGTCCTAATGTTAAACGAAATAATTTTGACTTGAAGAATAATTTCAAGATAGTTAATCCTCCAACTCAATATTATTCAATTAAAGATCATCATATAAAGACTCATAGAATTCTAGAAAGAAATTTGCAACATAAAAATAACATTAAACCAAAGTATGAATGGAGGCCCATCATTAAAAATAGCACACCCATTCCACACAAAAGGGCCCATTCACCGCCATCGACGCAAGCTGTACCACGCTATGTTTGGAATACCCAAAGGAACTGCCACCCCTAGTTCCTTTTGGATACCCAAATATCTTATCCATTAGTATAAATCAATTGCGTGAAGTAGAAACTAATCAAACCAAAATTACTCGATAATCTACTTCACGATATGCTCAATGTTCTTTCTATTTTTACTATTCTGTTTTTGCTTTTGTTTTCTATTTTGTTTTTTGCCAACATGCCATGGACACTGTAGATATATTTTTGCTATATGACTTTCTCATATTAGGATTAAGATAAATCAATCTAACTGAATAAACTGGAATAAAAGTCATATCATATCTAAGTGGCCATAATTTACCTTTTTATCATAATTCTTTCACATTGTCTTAGTATACCTGCGATCTGTCACCCATTTTGCATGTATCACAATAGCGGGGGAGTAAGTGGGTGTGCTTTAGAAATGCTAACATGTAAACTATGTCTTGTCCTTAATCGGGGAGGGTTCCCGTAGGTCCTTCTATGGCGTTGGGGGGAAAGAGTGTTAGGTTGAGCGGTTTCTTCTGTATACACATGGCATTAACACCCCACCCTATGGCACTTGTGCAGCTCCTCATGCACATATATCACTTGGTATGGGACTAGGATTTAGACATATAGCTTAGGTATTGGATTATTGGGCATACTTAGGATTAACATATCCACTGCATGAACATTATTTCACTTATCATGTACGTTATATTCATGCACAATATTTTATCATGATATATTGTGTTTGCATTATATATATTTTGAGCCTTCATGTTTTTAGAAAAACACTATTATTATATATATATAATAATAAAATTATTTAAAAGAACAAAAAAGTTTATATATCTCTTTATGTGTTTATTGCTTGGTAGGTTTATTAAAAAAACTAAAAACAACAAAAAAATGTTTATCTTGTTTTATTCGCTTTGTTTATGTCATGTAATAGTTTCAAAAATATTTAAAACAAAAAAATTGTGGATCGTTTATTTCTACAGGCACACATGACCTGAACTTAGGCTATAACGAGTACATACAATGTTTGAGTTAGAACTGTTACTCCATATGAACATTGTCCCTGGTCATGGTGTGCCGAATATATAGGTGCAAAGTCACTGAGTGCAATAGTACATGTCAGTGTGCATTGATTATGCCTCTAGGTATGTGTGAGGATTTAGATAGGGGAATGACTTCACACTATTCACACATTCCTAGACGTAGCACTCATGTACAGATGTTAGGCCTACATGCTAAAACTTGTGAAATTTCATCCTAACATGTTAGGAATAGTTTGAATAATCAATGTCACGATATATATATATGTGCATATATGAAGATCAAAACTTTGGGCCAAATCTCTAGTGCTAAGGTCTTATATATACAAGTTAAAGTGTATCTATCTAGGTGGATAGATTTTGATTCACTCGGGGCTCCTTGAACTCAAAAAATATATAAAAATGATAGCTCAAAGAAACTAAAATCAAAACTATGCAAGATATCCAAGGTCATGTCAAGGACCCCTCAAGCACTACTCATCCCTCCTGATAAGTCTTTATGAGCATTGTGAGGGTGAGTACCTTGGTTCAAAGAGTCATTTCGATCTTGTGCATTCACTCTAACTTAAGCTTAGTGTCCCTAGTTCAAGTCTTGGTATGACATAGATAGATATTTGACGAGATCATTCAATCTATTTCTCTTGTTTTAGCATTTTAAAAAATTCGAGATAAAACATGTAACATATGTTATTTCTACTTGACATTTTCTCTCTGATGATGCTACACGCACATGTCATTGCATTATTTAACGCATCCACGCATAAGCATTGGACTAAAATAACACTTTATTTTCTTTTGAACAATACATACTAGCACACGATTTACACTCGTGACGCTTACAATGTTCTTCAACGTAACTTACCTCATAACTCTCATAACATTGTAGTTGTACTTGTTGTGGGCTTAGTTTGATTTGTGTTGTCCAATTCATAATAACTTTGAAAAATGAACTATATTATGTCTGTGTACCTTGCTCCATTATGTGACACATGTGCTTACAATTCTCAGATATGTATTTCATTTTGAGTCAACTCTATGCTTATCATGTTTAACTTTACTTTATGTGTGCATTATCTGCTATTTGTCTAACGCTCATCACATCTACAATTTTTCATCCCGCATGTCTGGTTGGCCTTGCCCGCCCCTATTTGATGTTATCAATGGTGGAGAATAAATTGTTCATGAGTATTAGTCAATAAATTGTTCATGTGTATGAGTCACGGGTTAGGAATGCTCACCTGTAGGGGGAGCACGTTAACAATGCTTGCATATAGATAGGGGGAGCTTGAAGAACACGTAGGTAGGGGAAGCGCGGGTGCAACCTACCACCTGATATTAGCTTATAACTCTTATTTTTATATGCACTTTATCTCATTATTATTTCTCATGAATGGGATTTGATATTATCTAAAGGGAGAGTTTGTTGGAACCGGTGTTTCACATTCCCTGTGTTTGAGAGTATTAACTCTCAGGTTATGTTTGATCATGTCTTATATTGATAGAGTGTGCAGGTTGACAGGTGAAAGCCAAGAAGAAGAAGACTCCTATGGAAACTAATGCCAAATGGTAGAAGTTACCGTCGAGCTCTAGCCGTGAATTAATTGGAAAGAGCTCTCGAGAACCTACCCGCCTGCCTAGTCCTAATGCCCTCACTAAAGCAAGGAATTATTTGGCCCAGACTCTCGGGAAACTAACGCCAAGCGGTAGTGCTTACCGCACCGAGCTATCCTCTCGACAAATGCTGAGTAGGATTCCTAGAGTAACCATCTACCGTAAGGCGATAACTGTTACCGTGTCGCGCTAGCATCCCCGACGAATATCAAGAAGGATTTCTCGAGCAACTGATCACCTGCCAGGCGATAGTCTTTACCACGCCATGCTAGCCTCTTGATAAGTGTCGAGAAGAATTGCTCGAGTAACTGGCCTACTGCGTGGCGCTACATTCTAACACGGGCAATAGCTCTATGAAAAAAAAAAGATTCATTTGGAAATATTATTCCAGATTTGGATGATAGCTGGCACAACAAGCACGCGAACCTACCGCTGGGCGCTAGTCTTACCACTGGAGGTAGCCTATTTTCAAGAAGACGTAAAAAAGGCCGCCTCGGTTTTTGTGCCTTTTTAAACCAAGATGAAAATAGATAGAAGCTCCTGCACTATAGGGTTCAGCCGCCTCCTTGCATTCATTCTGATCGTCTTCGTTTAAGAAGAAGAGATTCGTCTCCCTTACAAATGCGATCTAAAGATGTTGGCAATCCAAGATCTACATCGACTACGAAGAGCTGACCGGTTGCTAGCATACAATGATCTCAAGCAACGACCGCGGATCGCTCTATAGAGAAATCTTCAAGAGGGAGAACTAAACCTTTAGATCATTTACATCTTTTATTCTTGTAATATTTTTTGTTCTAAATCTTGTGGTGAGGAAAATCGACAGATAAGGGTCGTCGAAATCCTCGTAGGATTCCGCGATAAATCATGCTAGGGATAGGGATGTCTAGATTGGAGGATCTAGCGAGGCTCTAAGACCTTTCTTTGTGAGGAGGTGAAGAGCCGGCTCGAAGACCTTTCTTGGATGGAAAGGGAGAGAGCCAACCAGGATGTGGAGCGGATCGATATAGAAAACACAAGAATTTTTATCCTCACCGCTTTCGATCTCTGGTGTCACGGAGACCAAAGTTTTGTAATCATCTAGAACAATTGAAATTCTAATTCCTGCAAAGAAATTCATGTTTCTGTATTGATTAATTCTGTGATTATTCTCGTATTGTGAAGTGAGTGTTTGTGTTGTGGGGCTTGCTCAAGCGTAACTTCCTAGAAAAACAAGTTACGAGACTTACCGCCGCGCCTTAGAAACCTAATACCCCATGGTAGTTTCCAGAACTCGATTTTATTGGTCAAAATATTTTAAACTGTAAAAAACGTGAGAAACCTTATTCACCCCCCCTAAGGTTGGCTATGAGATCCAACAAAGCAGATGATATGATGTTAAGGTCAGGTCCTGGGATATATATAGGGCCATGGAGGGGCCCACCAAAGATTCTTTTCCAGGTCAGTAAGCACTCACCAAATCGCAGGGGTTGGACTCTTCTTTCCGAATGTAGGACTAGCTCAGAAATAGCGGGGATTGTGTACAACCCCATATTCGATGAGTGGACCCCCCCCCCCCCCCCGATGAGGTCGGGCACCATCAGGTATAAGCAGCCCAAAGTAAGCAAGAGGGGTAGGAAGGCCTGCACATGCCCAAAGGGAGTATAGGGCTCCCGCCAGAATAGGCAGCTTGTCATGGCAGGCGGATGGCTTGCCAGTCCACACTCACCCTGTTGAAGAGCATTGGGGGCAAATGCTCAGCTCACCCCAGCATTCGCCTCTTCCGGTGAATGGTTCCTCCATTGACCACACGCCTAGTAGTGGGGTCCAGAGTCAAAATTACCTGGATTCCCTAGAGGGTCTGTAATTAGCCTTTTAGAATAGCGGAGTCATGATGTTGGCAGACCCAATTGGTCTGCATATAGAAAAATAGAGCATTGGAGTTACGCAGTTGAAAGACTAGGTTCAGGAATCTATAAAGAGACCCGATGGGCACCTTTGGAGAGGGAGAGCTCGTTCTTCGGATTCCTCCTCCTTGGGTAATTTTGGTTCAGTTGAGTTAGCTCTATAGGGTACCCAACTCATCTTATTGGCTTGGGAGGGAAAGTGTTATAGAGATCTTTCTGGTGTGTGGTGCGACCTCTGTGTTACAGCCCAAAGTCAATTTTTTAGTTCTTAGTGACTGGTCAGGGGCCCAAGTTTGGGAGAAGTAAGTTCAAGATACACCCTTAGTCCAAACTCTAGTTGAAGCCAAACTTTGGCTCCAACACTTAAGATTTCAGATATGTCAACGAAAGGATGGAATTTTTTTATCAATCGAAATACATAAAAGATATGCGTGTGCGATTTGGCTTTGAAAATCTGAAATAAGTAAAAACTCCAATAAGAGTATCTCTAAAATTAGGAAAGTTTGAAAGTGGCATTTCGGTGGACCAAACATCATTTAGAGGAATGATTGGATCACTTCTTTATCTAAGTTCTTCTAGACCTGATATTACATTCACGGTGTGTCTTTATGCTAGATATCATGCTTATCCTAAAGAATATCATTTCAAAGCAATTAAAAACATCTTTAGGTATCTTATATGTACCCAAAATCTTTGTCTTTGGTACCCTTACACCACCGACTTCACGCTCCACGGATACTCCGACTCTAATTACGCTGGGTGTTCACTCAATCATAAAAGCATGAGTTGTACATGTCACTTCCTAGGTTCGGCTCTAGTGTCATGGTCTAGCAGGAAACAAAACTCAGTTTCCCTCGCCACTGTTGAGGCTAAGTATATCGCTCTCAAAAGTTGTTACGCACAAGCACTTTGGATGTCACAGACATTAGAGGACTTCGGCCTCAAATATAAGAATATTGACCTTAGGTGTGAAATAAGAGTGTCATAGACTTGACGAGTAATCCAGTACACCACTCTCACTTCAAACATATTGTTATTCATCATCACTTTATTCGAGATCACATTAAGAAAGAGAACGTGAAAGTGAGTTTAATTAGGACTGACGATCAACTTGCTGATATCTTTACCAAACCCCTCCCCGATGTTTGTTTTCGCTACTTCGACTAGAACTGGTAATTTGGATCTCACTACTTGATCATGTTGTATTACCTACTGACATCATGGCATTTTTCTTCTTTTGGGTTGTTGTATGTGTTTTTCTTTGGTTATGTTGGATGCCTTTTTTTGTTTGTTTTACGTGTTTCTTCTTTTGTTTTCTTTTTTTCATTCATTTACCTTACAATCAAAAAGAAAAAAAATAAAAAATCACAAAACTCCAAAAACATGTTATTCCCTTCAGTTTGCTTTATTTCTAGTTCAATTTGTTTAGTCCTTTCATTAAAACAAATATATATATATAACCCCAAAAATAAAAAAAACTATGGATCTGTACAACCATGTATCCGGCGAGTGGGGCCGGCAGGAGCCAGATTAGCCAAGTCTAGCCCAGACCCCAGGCGAGCCAAGTCGCGGCGTTGAGTAGAGCTCACTCAATGCCTTCAGCCATGCCGTCGAGTGAGTAGAGCTCACTCAACGCCTTCAGCCATGGCGCTGAGTGCGTAGAGCTGACTCAACGCCTTCGGCCATGGCGCCGAGTGAGGCGAGCTCACTCAACGCCTTCCGCCATGGCACTGAGTGAGTAGAGCTCACTCAACGCCTTCATCCATGGCGCCGAGTGAGTAGAGCTCACTCAATGCCTTCAGCCATGGCATCGAGTGAGTAGAGCTCACTCAACGCCTTTGACCATGGTGCTGAGTGAGGCGAGCTCACTCAACGCCTTTAGCTGCGGCTTCGAGTGAGGTGAGTTCTGTTAACGCTTTTTGACCTCGGCGTTGTGGGACATACCGGCACCCGTTAGTGATGTAGGCCCATGATTTCGATGGGTTAAACTAAGCGCTCTTAGGTTTAACAACTAAAAATAAATATCTAGTGTGCGGTTTCTCTATTTAGCACTATCGATAAGTTTAGCAGTTAATATCACTATTTTCAACATCACACAATGCAAAGTGAGGCTACCCCTTTTATAGATTGAACAAGGGCTATAGGCCAATGTTCACTCAAGAGAAAAGGACCCACATGATCCGAACAATTAGCTATTCGAATTAAATTATATGCAAATAATTCACAATTCCAATAAAAGAAAATCTGGGCTAAATTAGTGATTTAAAATTAAGTCCAAAATCAATCCCAAAACTAATTAATATGAGGGTTACCAAATCACTTGAACACCGAAGAAATCAAGGATAAGGAAACCGATTTTTACAAGTGTTCATGAAATTTACCTGCTCCAATTTTATGAAAAATATTTGGGAAAATAATGCTTGAAATTTATATTTTAATTACGCACAACATTCAATATAAATCAGGGCTAATTACCAGCCTTCTATTCCATCAAATCTGATAAGTAATGTTTGTCTTAAAGAAGATAGATTTGGTTTTATTTAATCTTTTACGTATATAAGTCTATCTCTTTTTTACTTACTTATATCCAGTGGATTAAGGCAAGAGTACCTATCGCATAGGAGTATTGTATTTTGTAGAAAATATCAAGGTCGTATTTTTCCTGGGATCGGTGTTTATTATTCTACTTTTTAGAATGGACTATTATTTTATCGAACAAACGGAGTGGAGTTTATATTTAAAAACAAAAGATAGAAAAATATATATACGTGATTTTATTTAGATAGGGACTTAGAAGGTAGTCCTCGATTTCAAGATTACTTTGAGAGAATATTAATGCAACTATTAAAGAACAACTTTATTTCTTTATTACCTAACTTAACGAGAGGGTCCCTTGGTAGCATCACTGACTCGAAAGTACGACCGGGGAGGCTTGCATTTAAAACGGGTTAACGTAAACATAGTGTCTCTTCACCTAGTATATGATCAATTAATAGAAAACCCTAGTTAGGATAACTAGAAAGTAGAGTTGAAATAGTTGAAAATAATATCCAGCCCAGAGCTCATCTTGACCAAGTGCTAAGGGTTCTTAACCTCTTCTCAGGATGGCGGTGGTATAAAGTACAGAAAATAATATCTACCTATCTATCTTAATCCAGGACTTAAGCTTTCGCTTCGCCTTTCATTCGGGATAGGGTAGTAAAATCTAAAATTTTTCAAAGCTTTCGCACTATCTTAATCCAGGTCATAGGCTTTCGCCTCGCCCTTCATTTGGGATAGTATAAAATAATAAAGTTTTGAAAATAATTTTGTAAGAAGTTTCACGCTATTTTAATCCAGGACATAAGTAGAGCTTCGACTTTCATCCGGACAGTATGATAAAAAGGAAGGTGAAAAATAAAGCAGTAAAGTACTCAGAATTATAATTGAAAGTCTATTTTATAAAGTTCGAAAATTTATTACAACTTTTTAAAAAACTAAAAAGAAAGCTAAAATATTACAACTTATAGAACTTTTGAATACTTGAAAGCTACTACCAGTTCCTTGTCAGAGAGCTGGGGAGTCCAAACAGTTCTTAAGGAAGCTGCTCGTGTTCTAAAAATTCTACTCAGCCCTGCCCATCTATTTATAGAAAAAAATTTTATGTGACACGCCCCCTGACAGGGGCGTGTCTGGGAGGGCGTGACAGGTTCACGGGCGTGACTTCCAACGTGTCGGGACAGGTGTCGAGCTGGGCTGAACTTTGGATAGAGTTTGATCAAATCACAGGCGTGTTGATTTTATCACGGGTGTGTCTAGCTGCTGATTCATTAGGCGGCATGGGGCGTGGCGATAACGCGGTAACTTGCTGGCATTTTGGATAGAACTTCAGGGCACGGGCGTGTTGATTTTGTCACGGGCGTGTTCGTGGTCCCGGGCGCGACTTTGGCCGTGTAAACCAATATTTCTGATTTCCCTGAGTAATAAAAATATAAAATTAAAATGATTAAAACATGGCTATCACGCTCTAGGTCATGGGCATGACTAGGGGCATGACCTAAGAAAAAAATACAAAACATGAAAAAAAACTTAGAAAATAAATATAAAACATAATATAATAAAAATAATTAGTTATATATATAAAAACTAAGGTTTTATTTATATATATGCAAAATTAATACTATAAAAAATTATATATTTTTATACTCATCAAATACCCCCATTCTTAGATTTTTCTATTCAAGAGAAAATATAAAGTTGAGTATATTTACAAGTTATGAAATTTTCTATTTACTATTAATTTATTTATTCAAGATAAAACCGGTATAAACATCCGGTGGATAAAGAGTAAAATGTTATCATATATATATATATATATATATATATATATATATATATATATATATATATCATTGATACCAGAGTTAGAATTTATAGCCATAAAAAGTTTTTGTAAACAAATAGTAAGCATATATTAAAATTAGATATAACAAAGATAGATTGGCTTTATGACTACTATATCTTGCATGAGATATGTTGAAAAATTACAACCTATTAATTATGCTCTCTCAAAAATTTTATGCAAAATTAATTTAATTTTGTAGTGGTTTTAGGGGATATCAACTTGGTGGTTTTGCCCATACAGCGGCTTTGAATATAGGAGGTGATGAATATTATCATCTCACCTTTTTTCATATTGAGGCATTGTTACAACTATTTTAGGAAAATATTTTCCAAAAAAGAAAAAAAAACTTTTGCAGAATTGAACTTGAATTAATCTAATGCATATGTTTAAGAGCACATACTCCATTTCATATGGTCTTTTAACATTTATTGGATGCCTATGTTTACGGAATATTTTTATTCCCATGGACATAAGATCTTTTCTTTTCTAGGAGCACATACTCCTAGATACTTGCGTGCGTAAAGAAACATGCCAAGCGAAATAGTAGGTAGGGGGTTGTAAAAATAATTTTGATAATAGATTTTGAGAGCAATGGTAATAGCTTGATATTTTCTATATTTTAAAAAGATTGAAGTAATGATAATTACAGTCTAAGATTGTTTGGTGAACATAATATGTTTTGCTTCTATTATATATATATGTATTTCTTTTTGATATATTAAAGCAGGCTTGCTAAAAAACTAACTCTGATTGTAATGAAATTTTACAAGATAGGGTTTACAAGTTTATTCCGGATATTTATATATATCTAGTTATGAGAAGGAGCAGTAAATTTGAAAATTGAATAAATTGTATTTTTGATCTACTCAGATTTTTGGAATATATATACATAGTATGGTTTTGAAAGTTTTAACTTGTTTTGGGATGAGTACTAAAATAAACAATGTTTTTATTGAAAACATATAAATGATAAAAACAATTGCAGCTAAAAGCACCCCCATACTTATGTTAGGCATAAGTATGAAGTGAAAAATATGTACAGAATATTCAAAAGAATAAAAGATGGAAATATACAAGTGAATTTATATTTCGAGGTTATGGAGTAGTGTTAGAGTTTCAGGTTCTTTTTGAAAAGGGTCCCAAGTAAAATATAGTTTTAAACGGTGCCCGTTTACTTTGAAAGTTCCTAGTTTAGGGTTCAAAATAAGAACGGTCCCATATGGCCAAATTTGTTTAACAGTAAAGGGTCCAGTCCATCGGGATTTTAATTTTCCTGGAAATAATTTAAGGCGTGAGTTATATAGTTGAACAAGATCACCTAGTGAAAAAGATTTTAGAAATTTAATTTTCCTATCATGATAAAACTTAGATCGCTCTTTATAAAATTTATTATTTTCATAGGCATTTGCACGCCATTCCTCAAGTTCATTGAGTTGAAATTTTCGTTGTTCGGCAGCTAAGTTTGTATCTAAGTTAAGAAATTTTAGCGCCCAGTATGCACGATATTCTAATTCTACAGGTAGGTGACATTCCTTTCCATATACTAAACGATAAGGTGTACAACCAATCGCAGTTTTGAATACTGTACGGTAGGCCCAAAGTGCATCATCTAATTTGAGGGACCAATCTTTTCGATTGGTATTTACAGTCTTTTCTAATATGCGCTTTAGTTATCTATTGACTACCTCCACTTGGCTGTTTGTTTGGGGGTGATAAGCGGTAGCGAGTTTATGAGTAACTCCATATTTGGCTAACACTTTAGCCATCTGGGTGTTACAAAAATGAGTACCTCGATCGCTAACTATAGCCTTAGGCGTGCCAAAACGTGAAAATAAGGTTTTCAGAAATTTAACGACGACTCTCGAGTCAGCGGTGGGAAAAGCTTGCGCTTCAGCCCACCGTGAAACGTAATCGACCGCAACTAAGATATAACGATTTTTAAATGAAGGAGGTAAAGGGCCTACAAAATCTATGCCCCACGGATCAAAAATTTTACATTCTAAGTAAAAGTTTTGGGGTATTTCGTCACGACGGGAAATGTTACCTGACCGTTGGCAGCGGTTGAAAACGCTTACCAATTTTTGAGCATCTTTGAATAAAGTAGGCCAAAATAATCCTGCTTCAAGGGCTTTACGTGCAGTCCGGTTGGATTGATAATGTCTGCCGGTTGGTCCTTCGTGGGAGTGTCGTAGTACTTTTAGTCCTTCCACATTTGAAATACATATTCTAATTTCTTGGTCGGCACAGACTCGGAATACATACGGGTCTTCCCAAAAGTAGTTTTTCAAGTCAGAAAAGAATTTCCTCTTTTCTTGAATTGAAAAAGCTTTTGGAAGGACTCGGGCTACTAAATAGTTAGCCAAGTCTGCGAACCAAGGAGTAGAAGAGTTTGTTACCTTTTCGAGGGCGAGGAGACTTTCTTCAGGGAATTTATATTCGATGTCGGCTTCCACGAGTGTATCTGTTGCAGCATTCTCTAGTCGAGAAAGATGATCGGCTGCCAAATTCTTTGCGCCTTTCTTATCTCGGATCTCTAAATCAAATTCTTGTAATAAGAGAATCCAACGTAATAAACGGGGTTTTGCGTCTGCCTTACATAGTAAATATTTTAAAGCAGAATGATGCTTAAAAACTATAACTTTCGATAGCGTGATATAAGATCTAAACTTATCAAATGCGAATATAATCGCCAGTAGTTCCTTTTCTGTGGTTGTGTAATTGGTTTGTGTGGATGTGAGAGTTTTACTTGCATAATAGATAGGATGAAAATATTTGTCTACTCGTTGTCCTATGACAACTCCTGCCGTATAATCACTCGCATCACACATGATCTCAAAAGGAAAGGACCAGTCTGGGGCTACTAAAATAAGAGTTGATATGTTTGTCTTTAATAATATTGAATGCTACTAAGCATTCACTATCGAATATAAATGGAGCTTCTTTTTATAATAAATGAGTTAACGGTTTTGTTACTTTAGAAAAATTTTGAATGAACCGTCTATAGAAACTTGCATGGCCAAAGAAACTTCGAATAGATTTTATATTTGTTGGAGGAGGAAGTTTTTCCAATATTTCTATTTTGGCCTTATCGACCTCGATTCCCTGGGAAGAAATTTTATGACCGAGAACTAAACCTTCGCAAACCATAAAGTGGCATTTCTCCCAGTTCAATACTAAATTTGTGTCTTCATAGCGTTGAAGAACACGAGCAAGGCTATCTAAATACGTATGGAATGAGTCTCCAAATATGGAGAAATCATCCGTAAACACTTCCATAACGTCCTCTACTAACTTGCCGAAAATAGCTAGCATACATCTTTGAAATGTAGCTGACGCATTACAAAGTCCAAACGGCATTCGCCTATAGGCGAAATTAGCAAAGGGGCAAGTGAACGTAGTTTTCTCTTCGTCTTCAGGGGCTATAGGAATTTGTAAATACCCTGAATAACCATCGAGAAAACAATAATATAAGTGACCCGAGAGTCGCTCTAATATTTGATCTATAAACGGTAGTGGAAAGTGATCTTTACAGGTGGCATCATTTAATTTTCGATAGTCGATGCACATCCTCCAACCCGTAACAGTACGTGTTGGAATTAGTTCATTATTAGCATTTGGCACTACCGTTATACCGCCCTTCATAGGGACGACTTGTACGGGACTAACCCATGCAATATCTAAGATTGGATAGATAATTCCTACGTCTAATAATTTCATTAGTTTAGCTTTTACGACATCATTCATATTCGGACTTAAACGTCGTTGGGGCTGGATTGATTTACGAGAGTTATCTTCCAAAAATAGTTTATACGTATAAAAAGATGGGTTGAGTCCTTGGATATCAAAAATTTTCCATGCTAATGCATGGCGAAGTAGTTTTAACACTTCTATTAATTCAGACGTTTTCTTATCATTTAATTCGACAGAAATGATAACAAGGAGTTTAGATTCGGCTTCAAGGAAAACGTATTTTAAATGTACAGGAAGTTTTTTCAGCTCGAGGGTTGGTGGTTTTTCATACGAAGTTGGAGTTTTTAGAGTTGTAGAAGTTAAGGATATAAAAGGTTCTAAAGTGTCATCGATAGGCATTTCTTATGAAAGGGGTAAGTCTGCCATGTCCGATTCTTGTACAGTTAATGAAAGTAAATCATAATAGGGAAAACCATTGTAAGACCCCCCCCCCCCCGTTTTTTTTCTAAACACCGGGGTCTTAGGCCCAGAACCGCCACTTTGCGGTGACACCTTCACGCCCTGAAGGGTCATCACCACAAATCGTCGATTCTGCCGGCCAATTCCATCACAGAAAGGTAGCACAATAAATGAAAGAAATTCCACATAAAAATCACATATATCGAAATAAAACTCCACGAAGGGAGTGTCCACAAAACAATACATCAGAGTATTAAAACACGGGCTTATGCACGGTACATCATAATCCTCACTACAGGTCACTCATGCGGAAGCAAAAACAAACAATCTACTCAAGGTCAAGACTCACGATCCCGGCTGTATGAACTCCGGAGCTAGACTGCCCCATCTCTAAGTGCACCGGTCTTTGGGACTGCTCCCCCGTACTGGGCTCCACGATCCCCTAAAATAATGCGGTTTGAAAACCGTTAGTCATAAATACTAAGCCCTATCATCCCCTACCCCTTCCCCCATGGCTCCTAGGTACCGAGCGGAGAGGAAGAAAGGGAAGGACATGAAGGTGGAGATTAACTCAAAAGAACAGGTGGCAGCGGAACTAATCTAGCAATTTTATAATAAATATGACATAAATGGAAAGTAGGAAAAGTAACCTTAACTTATGTGCGGAAGCGCATAAGCCAAGGGATCTTCTGCAAGTCTCCTCATTGTATAAAGTGTCCCATACCACTTATACGTTGGGGTGTCGGTTATCAAACAACATCATATATATGTTGAATTTAGCCTTAATTTATAAACTTGCCGACACAAGCTTATAGACCAAGGGGTCGTTTTGCAAGTTCTAATGTATAAGTGTCCCATTCCACTTATACTTTAGGTGTCAGGGTTAAATGAATCGATTATGTTATGACATGGAAGTGGGTATGATGGAACATGCAAGTGCAACTCACACACCCGACTCTGTGCACACAGACCTTTAAATCCCCCTTTCGGAGCCGTTACCTACCCAAGATACCTCCGTAGTGGCAGACAGAAGCGGTGGGTTGGGCCTCGCCCACCTCTAAACTAATAAAGCACTACCGGTAAGACCTATCATATGCCTCAACTCTTGGTGCACTAAGCGGACTCCTGCGTACTTTTGTCGGCTGGCGCACCGGACTTCTGTTGGAGAAGTGCTAACCACACTTGCCGAGTCAGCGTATTGGCGTCGGTGCATCGACCCTCCAATACCGAAGACCCACCACCTTAATTTTCTTTCCTTTTATGCACATGTAAGTTTAACGTATCAAACCAATCGAGCCAAAGCTCCCCGGACAATTCCGTCTGTCTCTTAACCAACCGAGCCGAAGCTCCTCGGACCATTCTGTCCGTCTCTTAACCAACCGAGCCGAAGCTCCCAACCATCTTCCTGTGCTAACAGTGTTTGTGAAACGTGCAACCCTAATTACTATGTTACTCTTATCAGTTTGTTAATAAAGTTTACGTTTACCCAGGACTGCCCCCGGTATTCCCCGTAAAGCGCTCTCAAAGGGCATTAGGAACTATGATGGTAGCTGAAGCCCATCGTTCCCTTTCGCAAGGCACTTATTTTTATTGGTATAATTCCCTTACCCATTGTCACAACCCGCATTTTCACCGAATTTAGGAATTATCTGAGTATGAGAAAACACGCGTCATGATGCCACGTCAAGTAGGGGATAACTGCTGACGCTCAAGCAAAACCATCTACTTTACTTTATGAATAAAATTCATGAGTTTAATGATTTGAAAATCAGTTATATTTTAGAGGTCGTATCCCTCGGCTCGGTGGATCACCTAGTCCACAGTTTAAAACTATACTTATGCGCTGCGGAAAAATACTTTATTCAGGTTTGACATCCTAAGGAGTGCAGAAGAGCCCCAAGAGGACCACTTATGATATGCAAGACTCTACATTTAATTTATACTATATATAGGAAAATGATCTTTATACGTTGTTTGGAAAATAATGATTGAGTTTTATAAAACATGCTGATCATGAGCTATACTTATAATAATAATTGTAGTTTTAAAAATAACAAGCAACCTAGCATAAATCCTCCTCAGAGCAAGTTGACTATCTCCAGAAAATTGTAGCAACAAAAGTAATATATCTAGTACAATGGTAAAAACTACCAGTTGGCGCCAACAACCTGACACGAACCCACTGGTAAATATTTATGCATGTAAGAAAAGTGCAGAAAACTACCTCACTACATAAATCCCTAAGGATCTCCAAAGTCCAAGAAACAACCAGCAACACCACAGCAACTTAGCCACCAAACTGGCTACTGCTAAGAACCTGAGGCATTCAAAAGAAGAAAGAATACCTCAGCAAGCAAAAGGAGGAAAATTGCACGAATGTGTCTACTAGATGATAAATGAAAAGAGGAAAAAAACACAGCAGTAAAAGTCACAACTGCCCCAAGGCAAGACAAAAAGAAATGCACTAGGTGCGAGGAAACAACATCAACTTTGCCCAGAAACTACCTCCTGCAGAGTATACTAAGCTACCAAGAGCCCAAAATGCTGCAATCTACCAAGGAAGAAACGTCTAACACCCTAAGCTGTGGGAGACGGTAGTAGCAAAATAAACAACATGGATCCGGGTTGAAGGAAAACTCAGTCCCCCAACCACCATTTCCAAGCCAACAAGCTCAAGGTTCTACATGTGAAAGCACTAGGGACCTTCCACACCCCTTGCCCAGCCCGTACCTAGAGCAAGATAAAAGAAAAAGGGTGGCCTTGGCTAAATTACACAATACCCCCCTCTTAAGGGCTCCAAACCACCACTACTAACCACGACCCACGATTCGGCCTTTAGGAAAGAAAAACATAGCCGACAAGTAACCTCAAAGAAAATCAAGAAATTCGCTCAGAGGCAAAAATAAAGGAAGGGGAAAAAAGTGTTGAAATGAATCAACATGGCTTGCGTTGAGTGGGACCCACTCAACGCCTAACAAGACCTTGGCATTGAGTGAGTTAGACTCACTCAGCGCAAGAACAGCCTTGGCATTGAGTGAGGTTCACTCACTCAACGCCCTCCAAGAACTACTCTGGCATTGAGTGAGCTAGCCTCACTCAATGCCAAAATAGGCATGGCGTTGAGTGAGGTTCACTCACTCAATGCCTCCCGCAAGAATACTCTGGCGTTGACTGAGCTAACCTCACTTAATGTCAAAACAGCCATGGCGTTGAGTGAGGCACACTGACTCAACGCCCTGTTACTTAACCACAATCAGCGAAAGCGTTGAGTGAGCTGGCCTCACTCAACGCCAAAATAGCAATGGTGTTGAGTGAAGCTCACTCACTCAACGCTCTGCCACTTAGCCGCAAAAGAAGACTGCGACGTTGAGTGAGTCCACCTCACTCAACGCCAAAACAGCAATGGCGTTGAGTGAGGTTCACTCCCTCAACGCCTTTGCACTTCGTCGCAACAAGGCAAATCTGTGGCGTTGAATGAGCTGACCTCACTCAACGCCAAAATAGCAATGGCGTTGAGTGAGGTCGTTTCACTCAACGCCATAAGTCATGGCCGCAAAGAAGGGCTGTGGTGTTGAGTGAGTCTACCTCACTCAACGCCAAAGCAGAAATGGCGTTGAGTGAGGTTCACTCACTCAACGCCACGGGACTTGGCCGTAAACTTGCCTACGACGTTGAGTGATGTCACCTCACTCAACACCAAAGCCGAAATTGCGTTGAGTGAGGTCGACTTACTCAACGCCAAAGTACTTAGCCTCAGAAAAGGTTGTGGCGTTTAGTGAGCACGCCTCACTCAACGCCAAAGTACTTGGATGCACAGAAAGCTATGGCATTGAGTGAGTCCACCTCACTCAACGACAAAACCGAAATGACGTTGAGTGAGGTCAACTCACTCAACGCCAAAGTACTTAGCCTCAGAAAAGGCTGTGGCATTTAGTGAGCACACCTCACTCAACGCCAAAGTATTTAGCTTCTCGGAAAAACGGCGGCATTGAGTGAGCTTGCGTCACTCAACGCCAAAACGGAAATGGCGTTGAGTGAGGTCGACTCACTAGACGTCGAAGTACTTAGCCGCTAGCAGGGGCTACGGCATTGAGTGAGTACACCTCACTCAACGCCCCAGAACTTAGCCAAAAATTCAAATCGACTACAGCTGCAGCATTTAGTGTGTGCTCCACACTCAATGCCAAACCTGCAAAGGCTTTGAGTGTGTGCACCACACTCAACGCCGGAAAACCAGAGATCCCAAATTTGTCTCTTTCCAAGATACACAGTAGGCACCCCCCTCCTATTCTCTCTCTCTCGGCTTCACCCGCAAAGCAACAACCAGACAAAAATCTGGAGTTTATGTTAGTGGCATAACGTCGGCGGGTTTGGCACCAACAACACAAAGAAGGGGGGCTCATTAGGAGAAACTAAGCTTTAAAATTCAGCAAGATAAAAGAACGGCCTGGCCTCTACCGTAGGGCTAACCAGGATTTTTAAATTCAGCAAGAGAATAAAAATGGCAAGGGAAAGAATACCACTTGCCTCAATTTCCAGCGAAGCTTGGACGACTTTTCCTCCTCTTCACTAGGCACTTGCAGCAGCAGCACCTAAAAGCACCTAACAAGCAACCCGCACTTTAATGGCGGAAATCCACAAGACCCGAAAATCCAAGTCTCCTAAAACTCCACGAAAATCGAATCTCTTAGCGTCGAAATGTAGATCTGAGCGAGAGCAAGCCAATGCCGCTTTCGGAAACGAATTCCGTCCACGAAAGCTCCCGAAATCGCTGGCCGAAGGCTAGGGCAGTCCGCCGTTTCCGCCTCTGTTTTCCGCGAACAGGAGCAGACGGTTTCGTTCTTGGGAAGAAGGAGGAGAGAGTGGGCCCGCCACTCAACGTAAAGCTTTTATATAAGCTTTAAACACGTCGGTTCAGCAATAACTGAAGCCTAGCCGCCGGTTATCTTAATAAAATAAGAGAATTTTCTAATAGTCTTTACTAATGGCACACCCAAAATGACACGGAAACCGATTTACCTCGGAATTCGACGAAATTCGCACCGTAGCTAAATACCCACGCTACGAACACATCGGCGAAGTCGAAATTAATTTTTGATGAACAGAACTCGAGTTATACCCACCTAAAGCCAAAACACAAGCATCCCCCAAGAGGCCACACCGGGTCACCCAAAATGACTCGGCTTGCTAGGGAGACCTTGCCCATCGGCTACAAAATAGGCCACTCAGTTCTAAGGAGCTAAACCACACTCCACAAATGGCACAAGCAACGAAAACCCGTCACCGTAACGCCAAACGAGAATAAAATAGTCGCAGAAAAATCGGGGGCGTTACAGTCACTCCCCCTAAAAGAAAGTTTCGTCCCGAAACTTTACGCACAGCATGCTACTATAGAATGAAAAAGTAACAAACAGGAGTTTCAAGAAGGGAAACATACCGATCAAATAAGGGAAACAGGTGAGGGTAAGCCTTCCTCATGGCCGACTCTAGCTCGCAAGTCGCGCTTTCCAAATCCTGATTCTTCCATAGAACTTTCACCATCGGAATGAACTTCTTTCGCAGCACCCGTTCCTTTGTATACAAAATACGGACCGGCACTTCAACCAAGAGAGGTTGGGCTCCAACTGGGGCATAATGTCCATGACTTGCCCACTGCTACGCACACACTTCCGCAATTTGCTTACATGGAAAACATTATGAACACCTGGAAAGTTTGCTGGCAAATCCAACCTGTAAGCTTACACGCCAATCCGCTCCATAATCTTAAACGGGCCCACATACCTCGGGTCCAATTTCCGATTCTTACCAAACCTCTTTACACCCACCATCGGGGAAACCTTAAGAAATACAAGGTCCCCTACAGAAAACTCCAAGGCAGACCTACGCCGATTGGCGTTCTTTTCGTACCTCTCCTGAGCTATACGAAGCTTCTCTCGAATAAGCTTCACTGCGACTTCCATTTCCTCAAGTGCATCAGGACCCAACAAAGGCCTCTCACCAGCCTCAGCCAAAAACAACGGAGTTCTGCAGCGCCTCCCATACAAGGCTTCGAACGGAGCCATCTACAAGCTCTCCTGATAACTGTTGTTGTATGCAAATTCCGTAAGTCACAGCCGCTCATCCCACGCTCCACCGTGGTCTAAAATGTAGCATCGGATCATATCCTCAACTATCTAGTTCACTCGCTCCGTCTGGCCATTATTCTGTGGGTGGTAAGCAGTAGAATACCTCAAATCCGTACCCAAACCCTCCTGCAGACTCTACCAAAAATGAGAAATAAACCGGGAGTCTCGATCAGATATGATGCTAACAGGCACACCGTGCAGTCGGATGACTTCATTCAAGTACAACTCCGCTATCTTCTTCATCGAGTAATCAATCTTATATGGAACAAAGTGAGCACACTTCGTCAGTCTATCCACTATAACCCAAACAGAATCAAATACCCTCGGGGATTTCGGTAAGCCCATGATGAAATCCATAGATATACATTCCAACTTCCAAGTCGGGATATCTAACGAAGTCAACTTGCCACCAGGTCTTCCATGATCGGCCTTCAAACGCTTGCAAGTGTGGCACTCGGCAATAAATCGGGCTATATCACCTTCCATGCCATACCACCAGGCAATTTTCTTTAAGTCACGATACATCTTCGTAGATCCTTGATGGTAGGCAACGCTGGATCCATGAGACTCTCTGCAAATCATACCTCTAATGTCCCCAACAGCGGGGATGCAAAATCTACCGCAGTACTTCAAAGTACCTGCATCATTGATAGCAAAGTCTGGCAACTCCCCCTTCTCGATCCTGGTGAATAAGTGCAGAAGACCCGGATCGTCCTTTTGGTGCAGTCTAGTCAAAGAAATCCAAGACGGCTCTGCCACTGATAAACAACTTCGCAAGCCACAGCATCCCACTGATATATCCATAAGGAGGAACTCCTCCACTAAACGATCGGCGGAGAAGTTAAAGATCTTTCCCATCTTTCGGCTCAGGGCGTCAGCCACCACATTGGCCTTGTCTTGATGATACTGGATCTCTACAACGTAATCAGCCACATACTCTAGCCACCTTCGCTGGCGCAGATTAAACTCCTTCTGCATGAACACGTACTTCAGGCTCTTATGATCAATGAAGATCTTGCACTGAGCCCCATAAAGTAGATGCCTCCACAACTTCAACGCATAGATTACCGCTGCAAACTCAAGGTCATGCGTAGGATAATTCTTCTCATGAGTCTTCAGTTGCCATGACCCATAGGCAATCACCTTTCCAACCTGCATTAATATGCATCCCAGACCTACATGTGAAGCATCAACGTATACATCATAGTCCACACCCTCAGTAGGAAGGGTCAGAATGGGAGCAGTGCACAATCTCTTCTTTAACTCCAAGAAGGCTTCTTCGCACTTCTCGCTCCAAACAAAAGCCATGTTCTTCTGAGTCAGCTTGGTCAAAGGTGCAACTAGGGAAGAGAAACCCTCCACGAACCTCCTGTAGTAGCCAGCCAATCCTAGGAAGCTCCTGATCTCCTTAGGCATAATCGGCCTACTCCAATCCATCACTACTGCGATCTATTCTGGGTCGACCGAGATCCCCTCCTTGTTCACCTCGTGGCCTAGAAATGAAACCTGAGGCAACTATAATTCGCACTTGCTTGGCTTGGCGAATAACTTGTGATTCCACAACTCCGATAGAACCAAGCACAGTTGCTGCTCCTGCTCCTCAGCACTACGAGAATAAACCAACACATCATCGATGAAGACCACCACAAACTTGTCTAAGAAATCCTTGAACACCCGGTTCATCATATCCATGAAGGCTGATGGTGCGTTGGTCAAACTAAACGACATCACCAAGAACTCAAAGTCTCCATGCCTCGATCTAAACACAGTCCGTGGAATATCTGCCTCACAGATCCTGAGCTGATGATAGCCAGAACGAAGATCGATCTTGGAGAACACCGTGCTACCGCGCAACTGGTCAAATAAATCATCGATCCTAGGAAGAGGGTACCTGTTCTTAATGGTGAATTTGTTCAACTCCCTATAGTCGATGCAAAGCCGCATCGACCCATCTTTCTTCTTCACAAACAGCACAGGAGCACCCCAAGGCGACAAACTCTGCCTGATAACTCCCTTTGCCTATAGCTCATCCAACTGAACTCGCAACTCCTCTAACTCACGAGGGGCAATCCGGTACGGCGCCTTATCAATAGGACGCGTACCCGGCTCCAAATCAATCACAAACTCCACATCCTGCTCGGGAGGAAGACCAGGAAGATCTTCCAGAAAAACATCTGCGAAATCACGAACTGGAATATCCTCCAAGAGCAGTACACTAACAGTAGTCCCAACCACTGAGACCAAACAACAAAAACAATCCGAAGGAAACAGTTTCTGAGCACATATCGTAGAGATGACAGGAGAATCCTTGCACAGATCAGTATACACACTTCCGGGCTGACCGTCTTCCCTTATGAAGTCCAAGTGCTTCCCTTTGCACTTAATGACTGCATCATACCTAGACAACCAGTCCATGCCCAAAATAACATCGAAGTCCTCAAGATCAATCATCTTCAGGTCTGCCTTCGCAAGGAAGTCCCCCAACAAAACAGGGCAATCTAACATGCCCAAATCTTACAACACAGATTCACCCGAGGGCAACTTTACATGGAAGGTATCCCGAACTTGATCTAAAGTCAACCGATTTCGCTCTACAAAGGCTTTAGCCACAAACGAGTGGGTAGCGCCCGAGTCAAACAGAACACGCGCCGAGCGGTTCTTCACCTTAAATTTCCCTATAGGAGCATATATAACTAAGGAACTACCACAACAATACTGCAAACATTCTAGTAAAATAAGAACAAAACCTTCAGGCTAGAAAGACAACTAACCTGAGATGACCTGAGTCGAAACTTGAGCCTCCTCGGAAGAGATCACGTTCAGCTTTCCCTTTCCCTTATCCATACGCTGAGGTGGAGGTAATGTCTGTAGTGGAACTGCATAAAGAATAGGTTAGACCTGAGGATACCTAGACATGATGTGACCCTTCTGCCCACACTGATAGCAGACTTTATCCTTTGACCAGCACTGGGCAGCATCATGCCCGGGTCGCTTGCAAACAGAACAGGAAACATCCCACCTAGGAGAACCCTGAATCGCATGAACCTGCTCCTTCTTCTGAGCTGCTGCCTTCTTGAAACATCTCTCGACAGGGTGGCCTGACCGGCCACAGAAGCTGCACACAACTTTGCTCTTCTTCCCGGAGCAGCACCGGGTACCTGGGGTTTCTTCTCCTCCACAGACTTCCTCTTGTCCTTCCTCATTTGATGGACTCTGCTCTTTGCAGTCTCAATAGCCTCCACCTTCAGAGCAGCCTCCACTACTCCTTCATAAGTCTCTGACCCATAAGTACTGGTCAACTGCTGCACCTCGCTCCTCAAGCCACCGAGAAATCGCTTAACTCGATCAGCCTCAATATTGACCAATCCAGGGGCAAAACGGCTCAACTTGCTCAACTCTATCTCATACTCACCCATCGTGAGTTGCCTTTGCTTTAGATGGAGAAAGTCATTCATGAGGCGGTCACGCTCGACCGAGGGTAAGAACTTCCTCAACAGCATCTCCTTGAACACTTCCCAAGAGCATACAGCTACCAAGCTCTCCTTTTCTCTCAGCCACCAACTCTTAGCCAAACCTTTAAGCTGATAGGCGACTATCATCACCCTCTAGTCATCTGCAATCTTGGAGTACGAGAACATCTCCTCCATGGAGGTCAGCCAATCGTCTATGACCATAAAGTCTGCCTTCCCATCATAAGTAGGAGGGCTCAGCCTCTAAACTGTGAGATGAAGGCCATCTCTGCTGGCACCACCACTGGAGGTCTTAAGGGTGCAAGAGGAGGAAGGACAGCTAACCCCCCTGCATGGCCTTGCACTCCTTGAGTCTGACCTGCCACAACCGCCACCAGGGACTGAATCTGGGCCTGCATCTCCACCATCTGCCTGCTCATGACATAGCTACCCTACCGCAGGCTCTCGATTACCGCGTCATTCTGAGCTCCGGATGACTCACCCTCAGATAGAGGTGTCGATCTAGTCGAAGGACGTCTCGCCATCCTAAAATCATAGCAACACTAGTTAGATCCTAATACAACGGCTAGAACCAACTATAAGTACAGACAATACATATATTGATATAAACTTAAAGCTGCTAAACTTGCTCTGGGAGTTTATCTTTTTACAAAAATTGATGTTATGCCCTAACCTAGGATGGTTAACCACCACCATACTAATTCATGTGCCTAGATCGGGAATGCATGACTTTATATTACTTTTGACTTGAAAGCTTATGTGTGTACATATGTCATCCTGCCAGTCTTTAGCATGGCACATTGTGCTTATGCAATGTTATGCTATGCATAATTGTGCTATGCATTCTAAAAGGGCTCTAATGCATGTTATGAGCGGCGTATGCATGAAAATATTATGCATCCCATATTACATAACATTCTCATGCAACGAAAAAGAAAACGAGCTAGTCGCAGCAATGTGGTGAGGTTATGCATCCCATACTACATAACCCTCACATGTTGCCCCTATGGTGGATCCATATACGAACACATATTATGCATCCCATACTACATAATATGCCCCGTATACTTCATGTTATGTTATGAGTGTAGTTTTCGTGCTTTTGCTAAGACGTGCTGATGACATATCGGTGTGTGAATGACATGATGCTGAACTACTAATGCAATCATAGGAAGGTTGCCCGACTAACTTGTCAAGCAACCTCCCTCTGATACCAACTGTCACAACCCGCATTTTATCTGAATTTAGGAATTATCTGAGTATGAGAAAACACGCGTCATGATGCCACGTCAAGCAGGGGATAACTGCTGACGCTAAGGCAAAACCATCTACTTTACTTTATGAAAGAAATTCATGAGTTTAATGATTAGAAAATCAGTTATATTTTAGAGGCCGTATCCCTCGCCTCGGTGGATCACTTAGTCCACAGTTTAAAACTATACTTATGCGCTGCGGAAAAATACTTTATTTAGGTTTGACATCCTAAGGAGTGCAGAAGAGCCCCAAGACGACCACTTATGTTATGCAAGACTCTACATTTAATTTATACTATATATAGGAAAACGATCTTTATACGTTGTTTGGAAAATAGTGATTGAGTTTTATAAAACATGCTGATCATAAGCTATACTTATAATAATATTTGTAGTTTTAAAAATAACTAGCAACCTAGCATAAATCCTCCTCAGAGCAAGTAGACTATCTCAAGAAAATGGTAACAACAAAAGTAATATATCTAGTACAACGGTAAAAACTACCAGTGGGCGGCAACAAACTGACACGAACCCACTTGCAAATATGTATATCTGTAAGAAAAATGCAGAAAACTACCTCACTAAACAAATCCCGAAGGATCTCCAAAGTCCAAGAAACCACCAGCAACACCACGGCAACTTAGCCACCAAACTGGCTACTGCTCAGAACCTGAGGAATTCAAAAGAAGAAAGAATATCTAAGCAAGCAAAACGAGGAAAACTGCATGAAAGTGTCTACCAGATGATAAATGAAAAGAGGAAAAAAAACACAGCAGTAAAAGTCACAACTGCCCCAAGGCAAGACAAAAAGAAATGTACTAGGTGCGAGGAAAGAGCATAAACCCTGCCTAGAAACTACCTCCTGCAGAGTCTACTAAGCTACAAAGAGCCCAAAATGCTGCAATCTACCAAGGAAGAAACGTCTAACACCCTAAGCTGTGGGAGACAGTAGTAGAAAAATAAACAACATGGATCCAGGTTGAAGGAAAACTCAGTCCCCCAACCACCATTTCCAAGCTACCAAGCTCAAGGGTCTACATG
Organism: Platanthera zijinensis; assembly: GCA_039513925.1. Classification (NCBI taxonomy): domain Eukaryota; kingdom Viridiplantae; phylum Streptophyta; class Magnoliopsida; order Asparagales; family Orchidaceae; genus Platanthera; species Platanthera zijinensis. The sequence goes on along the minus strand of CM077091.1, from coordinate 41,390,772 downwards.
TTAAAGCACTAGGGACCTTCTACCCCCTTGCCTAGCCCGTACCTGGAGCAAGATAAAAGAAAAAGGGTGGCCTTGGCTAAATTACACAATACCTCCCCTCTTAAGATCTCCAAACCACCACTACTAACCACGACCCATGATTCGGCTTTTAGGAAAGAAAAACAAAGCCGACAAGGAACCTCAAAGAAAATCAAGGAATTCGCTCGGGGGCAAAAATCAAGGTAGGGGAAAAAGTGTTGAAATGACTCAACACGGCTTGGCGTTGAGTGGGACCCACTTAACGCCTAACCAGACCTTGGCGTTGAGTGAGTTAGCCTCACTCAGTGCCAGAAAAGCCTTTGCGTTGAGTGAGGTTCACTCACTCAACGCCCTCCAGAAGAACTACTCTGGCGTTGAGTGAGCTAGCCTCACTCAACGCCAAAACAGGCATGGCGTTGAGTGAGGTTCACTCACTCAATGCCTCCCGCAAGAATACTCTGGCATTGAGTGAGCTAACCTCACTCAACGCCAAAACAGCCATTGCATTGAGTGAGGCACACTCACTAAACGCCCTAGTACTTAACCACAATCAGCGAAAGTGGCGTTGAGTGAGCTGGCCTCACTCAACGCCAAAATAGTAATGGCGTTGAGTGAACCTCACTCACTCAACACCCTGCCACTTAGCCACAAAAGAAGAATGCGGCGTTGAGTGACTCCACCTCACTAAATGCCAAAACAGCAATGGCGTTGAGTGAGGTTCACTCCCTCAACGCCCTGGCACTTAGCCACAACAAGGCAAATCTGCGGCGTTGAGTGAGCTGACCTCACTCAATGCCAAAATAGCAATGGCAATTAGTGAGGTCGTTTCACTCAACACGAGAACTCCTGGCCTTAAAAAAGGGCAGTGGCGTTGAGTGAGTCTACCTCACTCAACGCCATAGTAGAAATGGCATTGAGTGAGGTTCACTCACTCAACGCCATGGGACTTGGCCGCAATTTTGCCTACGACGTCTAGTAAGGTAACCTCACTCAACGCCAAAGCCGAAATGGCATTGAGTGAGGTCGACTCACTCAACGCCAAAGTACTTAGCCTCAGAAATGGCTGTGGCGTTGAGTGAGCACACCTCACTCAACGCCAAAGTACTTGGATGCACAGAAAGCTACGGCGTTGAGTGAGTCCACCTCACTCAATGCCAAAACCAAAATGGCGTTGAGTGAGGTCGACTCACTCAATGCCAAAGTACTTAGCCTCAGAAAAGGCTGTGGCGTTGAGTGAGCACACCTCACTCAACGCAAAAGTACTTAGCTTCTCGGAAAAACCGCGGCGTTGAGTGAGCTTGCCTCACTCAATGCCAAAACAGAAATGGCATTGAGTGAGGTCGACTCACTCAATGCTGAAGTACTTAGCCGTTAGCAGGGGCAACGACGTTGAGTGAGTCCACCTCACTCAACGCCCCAGTTCTTAGCCAAAAATTCAAATCGACTACAGCTGCGGCGTTGAGTGTGTGGACCACACTCAATGCCAAACCCGCAAAGGATTTGAGTGTGTGCTCCACACTCAACGCCGGAAAACTAGAGAGCCAAAATTTGTCTCTTTCCAAGATACACAGCAGGCACCTCCCCCTCCTACTCTCTCTCTCTCTCTCGACTTCACCCGCAAGGCAACAACCAGATAGAAATCTGGAGTTTATGTTAGCGGCATAATTCCGGCGGGTTGGGCACCAACATCACAAAGAAGGGGGGCTCATTAGGAGAAACTAAGCCCTAAAATTAAGCAAGATAAAAGAACAGCTTGGCCTCTACCCTAGGGCTAACCGGGAATTTTCAATTCAGCAAGAGAATAAAAATGGCAAGGGCAAGAATACCACTTTCCTCGATTTCCAGCGAAGCTTGGACGACTTTCCCTCCTCTTCACTCGGCACTAGTAGCAGCAGTACCCAAATACACCTAACAAGCAACCCGCACTTTAATGGCGGAAATCCACAAGACCCGAAAATCCAAGTCTCCTAAAACTCCACGAAAATCAAATCTCTTACTATCGAACGTAGATCTGAGTGAGAGAAAGCCAACACCGCTTTCGGAAACGAATTTCGTCCACGAAAGCTCCCGAAATCGCCGGCCGAAGGCTAGGGCAGTCTGTCATTTCCTCATCTGTTTTCCGCGAACAGGAGCAGACGGTTTCGGTCTTGGGAAGAAGGAGGAGAGAGTGGGCCCGCCACTCCAAGTAAAGCTTTTATATAAGCTATAAACACGCCGGTTCAGCAATAATTGAAGACTAGCCGCCGGTTCTCTTAATAAAATAAGAGAATTTTCTAATAGTCTTTACTAATGGCACACCCAAAATGACACGGAAACCAAATTACCTCGGAATTCGACGAAAATCGCACCGTATCCAAATACCCACGCTACGAACACATCAGCGAAGTCAAAATTAACTTTCGATGAACAGAACTCGAGTGATACCCACCTAAAGACAAAACACAAGCATCCCCCAAGAGGCCACACCGGGTCACCCAAAATGACTCGGCTTGCTAGGGAGACCTTGCCCATCGGCTACAAAATAGGTCACTCAGTTCTAAGGAGCTAAAACACACTCCACAAATGGCACAAGCCACTAAAACGTGTCACCGTAATGCCAAACGAGAATAAAATAGTCGCAAAAAAATCAGGGGCGTTACACCCATTCCCTTCTACTATTACGATGGACTAACCTAGTGTGAATTTTTTTTAACCTTCCTCTCTTCAAGAAAGACGATCTTTCGTCGAACCCGAGCACCTCTTAACTCTAGCCATCACCACTTCTCACTACTCTTCATATCATTCTATTATAAAGTCATCCACACCCATCCACCCAGACAAAATGACTAACTCCAACAACTATCCCATATCATGTCTTATTACAATTTAAAAATTTGCTATATGCAGACCAACCTAGACTATATGTCGAAGCGGTTAGAAAACGATCCAATACTCATCTAAATGCCCTAACTTATTTACTTGAGATATATCATGATATGATTAGACTAAAATCAGAAAATTACAATTTTCCTAATTTATCTGGCATTTAATTAATTTTTTAAAAAAATCCGCGGGCTACTGGTTTGAACATGAACTACCCTAAGTACTCATGCAAGACGTCCAACAAAATTATTATAAATACTTTGCTATCTCAATATGGTAAAACCAAGGTATCATAATTTTTCTAGCATCAAAAGTGCTCTAAAACTATTTTATCAATAATTTCTATCTTCCGTTAATTATGAACCAAGTACAGAGTATAACCATCCAAAAATTATAAATTAATTATTTTATGTAGGTACAATCTTAAAAATAGCATTGACCAAGTTTCATAATTTTCCAGCAACAATATCATCCATAATTAATTTTCAAAGCATAAACCCTTTTTTAACATTTGTGAAAGAAGTACTGGATTTACTAAACTAAAAATTATACAAAACTTCAGGAGCAACCATTCTATCCTAAAAATTTTACTTCCAAGATTTAATGGGGTTTCAATGAACAGAAAGATTCAAATAATTAAAACATCAATTAGGGCTATAACAATTGTTACAAATGAAGTGCTGGAAATAGACATCATAAAATTCCAATAAAATAGTCATAGGTTCTACCCGCTCCAAGACATACTTTCCCTGAGTTTCACAGCCTTTAGATAATGTTTAGTGACAGATTGTGCTTAATTAGTATTGTTTCCTAAAGCTAAGATTAGGGTTTTGAGGTATCTACTTGTCTCCAAATCCTCCAAGATTCCTTCCAGATGATTCCTATCATGCTAATGTCAACTATACAGAGTTTCAAGGCAATACGAGAGCAATTGCCCCCATGTCCTTCACAACCCTCAAAACCCTCCATTTAGGGTTTGAGTGTGGATCCTAGGGTAAACCAAACCTAAACCACACTATTTTCTCCAAGTGGGTTATAATAACCTTTCTAAGTCAGCGGTCAAAATATCAGCCTCTGTTGAGGTGATTTGACCGTTCCAACCTCTAGTGCACTTTTTACTCAAAAATGCCTCATTAATGCCTAGTTAAGAATAGGTAACTTCCTATCCAAAACTCATCCAAATGGATTGAAAATTTGTACAGAACTAGGTTTTATAGCCAGGGACCACTCACCAAAATTTTGGAGAGTTTGGAGGTCATTTGACCACTTAAATAATTTACTCTAACTTTATTAAATTAAAACAAAAACTTTTGGCAAAGTATCTCCAAAAATTCCCATTGTTTGACAACCTCTAGATATGGCTAAGGGTAACCTCTTGCCGAAATTTTAGGTCATTTGGACAAGGGACGAAGAGTGGGCATTCATTTTAATTCCTGCCCAACTCTAGCTACAGCCTCTACTAAAACGGGTGTTGCGGTCAAACCGCTTACCCAAACGAGTTGAAATTAATTTTAAACTAATCTAGACTTGAAGGGCTACAACTTTCGTGGCTGGTCATTTTTCCTAAATAGCCTCTAAGTTCCTCGTTTTGCGGCATCAAAATATTCTCATTTAATGTATCTTTTCTATATAAATTATTTACATAATTTTTAATTAATAAAAATGCTTTTACTGTTCATCTTCTACAGAACAGAAAACTGAACTCAGAAATATATATTTCCTGTAGCTCTTCCGTGATCCGTCGCCGGCCATCCGGTCACTTCCCTGGCCAGCCACTACCACCACCACCTCCGTCGAGGCGATGACTATCGGTCGGCGGTGGTTTGGCCGCCGGAGCTGGCGATTTCCGGCATACCCGAAAATATATTTTTCATGGTTTTTCCATGAAGATGCGAGATAGGTTAGGCTCCGTTGAGCACCAAATCCTTTTTAAGATCCTAAGATCTACCCACAAAAGAAGAAGTATAGGAGGACCTTGTTCGCGGTTTTGAGGCAAGATGATCGTCGGATTGTCATGGCGCGGTGGTGGCGTTCTCGAACTTCTCCTGCAGCAAGAACAATAATCTGAATCTGTTTGGTCAAGAGTGTAAACCTCTCATCTTGCTCTAAGAGGGATTTTATTGATCTCCAAATGGGGAGGGGAAAAGGTAAAGCATTCTTGGCCATGAAAGCTCTCTCTCTCTTAATAATATTTTGGTTATGGTGGAGGGAGAGGAAAAGGTGGAAGATGAAATGACTGATCCAGGTGCTGATTTCCTATTGGGTCAACCCTTCCTCATTTTATTAAGTAATTAGAGAAGGAAACGGCTCATAAATACTCCTGGTGTAACTTCCCATAATCAGAATTAATTATGGCTTGGGTTACAGAAATTTCCAGCCTGGTTGACGTTTCGGCCTTTGTCACGGGCATGACCCATAGGTCACAGGCGTGACAGGGCTGTGTGGAAAATTTTGAGCTCGCCGATCGTCTTCCTAAGATCGACGATCGTCGAAAGGGTCACGCCCTAGGTCACTGGCGTGACATGTCAGTCACGGGCGTGACAGACCAATGATGCAAATTCTACGCTCGACGATCATCTTCCTGAAGATCGACGATCATCGAAGGGGTCACGCCCTAGGTCACGGGTATGACATGTCGGTCATGGGCGTTACAGAACCATGATGCAAATTCTGCGCTCGACGATCGTCTTCCTGAGGTCGACGATCGTCGAAGGGGTCACGCCCTAGGTCACGGGCGTGACAAGTCGGTCACGGGCGTGGAAGGCCTGGGTTGCAAATTCTTCGCCCGACGATCGTCTCCCTGAGACCGACGAACGTCGAAGGGGGTAACGCCCTAGGTCACGGGCGTGACGAATCGAACACGGGTGTTACCAACCCGTGAATTGAAATCTGGGTAGATGGACTTCGATTCTTTGGTTTCCTAGGGCTCTGTCATGGCAGACCGACTCCTAGGTGTCTAGCCGAAAATGGGATGTTATAAATCCCAATAAACAAAACAAAAATTTCGTCCCCGAAATTGAGGTTGAGCCTACGAAGTTTTTTACCGAAATAAGATAAACTTGTAACATCTTATATGGTTTTCCTATTGAGTCAAAGCGAGATTTACTTGTTTAATAAATGAAGGTAATCTCCCCAATAAACAAAAGATTAGACCCTACTTTCCTGCGTATGCCTAGGTTCTCAATTTTCCTTATCTAGTCCTACCGGTTCAGTACAAAAAGGTAATTTATAGTATACCAAGAGGTGGTGAGGTATACCTGACTGAACAACTCCGGGTATTTTTGACTCATCAGGTCCTGCGATTCCCAGGTTTTCTCCTCCTGACCATGGTTCCTCTACAGAACCTTGACTAAGGGGATCTTCTTGCGGCGCAAGATCCGTACTCCTTTGTCATCGATCCGAACCGGCTCATAGTGAACAAACCGGTATTAAGCTAACGGTTCTTCGGTGGTCAAAATCTGCTGCTACGGGCGTAGTATAGCCCTTCTCAGCGAAGAAATATGGAGGACGTCGTGCAAAGCTGCCAGCTCTGGTGGCAACTCCAGCCTGTAGGCTAGGGCCCCGATCTGTTCCAGGATCCTGTAAGGGCCTATATACCTAGGGCTTAGCTTATTTCTCCGACCGCGCACCCGTGAAACTCCATGCATGGGCTGGATCTTCAAAAACACTCGGTCCCCCACCTGAAACTCCACCTTATGATGTCGGGCGTCATAGTACTTAGCTTGTCTGCTCTGTGCCTCTAACATCCTATCTCTGATCAATATCACCTGAGCCTCGGTGTCTTCAACAAAATCCGATCCCAACGCCTTCGGATCCTCGTCCTGAATCCAAGAAAGCGGGGTCCTGCACTTCCTTTTATACAAGTCTTCATAAGGCGCCATCCTGATGCTGGACTGGTAGCTGTTATTATAGGAGAACTCGACTAGGGGTAAGAGCTTCTCCTAAGGTTCCCCGCGGTTCAAAATGAATAGCCTCAAAAGAACTTCCAGCATCCGATTGGTGCGTTCCGTCTGCCCGTCCGTCTGGGGATGGAATGCGGTGCTGAAGGTAAATCGCGTGCCTAAGTAAGCCTGCAAAGATCTCCACTCCCTAGAAGTGAACCGGCCATCTCGATCCGACACGATCGTCTTGGGCACCCCGTGATATCGAACGAACTGCTCCACAAATCTCCGCACTAGTACTCCCACAGAGTCAACCTTCCTGATCGGAATGAATCTGGCCACCTTCGTCAACCGATCGACGATGACCCAAATCGAGTCGTTTCCCGTCCGTGATCGGGGGAGTCTATGAATAAAATCCATCGCGATGTCCTTAAATTTCCACTCCGGCACCGGGAGTGGCTGTAGCAATCCAGCGGGGTTCCTGCACTCCGTCATCACCAACTGGCATGCCTCGCAATGAGTCACGAAGTACGTAAGGTCCTTCTTTATCCCTGGCCAAAACATCATCTTCTTCAAATCTGTCGTCATCTTGGTGATCCCCGGGTGTATAAAATATCTGCTATAATGTGCCTCCGCCATGATATCCTCCCGAATCTTGCCGCCTACGGGTATATAGACCCATCCTCTAAAACATAGCAATCCATTTCTCAGGGAATAATCCCCTGTCGAAAACTCCTTCAAGCCTTGGAATATCGGCTCTGCCCATGCATCTGTCCTTTGCCCGTCCCCGATGCAATCCCGAATATCATCTATGGCAACCATCGATGCTAGATAATCCCTATACAGATCTGGATCATTCTCGAATACTAGGGATATCTGCATATCTCTGAAGGACCGGACTAGCTCCATGGACATCAGGTGTGGTCCCTTCCCTGAGGTATCTCTTCTCCGACTCAGAGCATCTGCCACCACGTTCGCCTTCCCGGGATGATAGTACATCTCATACTTGTAATCCGCTAAGAACTCCACCCAGCGCCTCTGCCTAATATTCAGCTCCTTCTGCGTGTCCACGTATTTCAGGTTCTTATTGTCGGAGTAGATGTCGCAGTGGACTCCATAAAGATAGTGGCGCCAGACCTTCAGAGAAAAAAACGATCGCTCCCATCTCAAGATAATGCACCGGATAGTTCTTCTCGTGTATCTTTAGCTGTCGGGAGGCGTAGGCTATCATGTGCCCATTCTGCATCAGAACAGCACAAATCCCCTGGTAGGAGGCGTCCGTGTACACCTGAAATCCCTCCCTTACCGATGGAAGAGTGGAATGGGAGCCAAGGTAAGCCGACCTTTCAGCTCCATAAAGGCTGCCTCGCAATGTGGTGTCCAAATAAAAGGGGTCTCCTTTTTCGTAAGGGATGTAAGAGGGAGTGCAATCCGGGAAAATCCTTCGACGAACTTCGAGTAATATCCGGCAAGTCCCATAAAGCTCCGTACATCTGTGGCTGTCTTCAACGGTGGCCACTCCTGAACTGCCCGAATCTTGGCCCGGTCTACTGCCAACCCAGCACCGTTGATAATATGACCTAAAAAGGCAACCTCCTTTAGCCAAAACTGGCATTTGCTGAACTTCGTGTACAGCTGAAGCTCCCGTAGTCTCAGTAGAGTCAATGTCAGGTGTCGTGTATGCTCCTCCTTCGTCCTTAAGTAGATGAGGATGTCGTCAATAAATACGATGACGAAAACATCCAAATACTCCTCGAATACCCGGTTCATGAGGCTCGTAAATGCTGAAGGTGCATTTGTGAGCCCGAAGGGAATCACTGTATACTCGTACAGTCCGTATATACTACTAAAGGTTGTCTTCGGAATGTCCTCCTCCCGAATCCGTAGCTGGTAATAACCTGACCTCAAGTCCAATTTTGAAAAGAAGTGTGCTCCCTCCAACTGGTCAAACAGCTCGTCTATCCTTGGCAGTGGATAGGTATTCCGGACCATCAACCAGTTTAGTGCTCGGTAGTCGATGCATAACCTGAGTGTCCCGTCTTTCTTTTTGACGAACAATACCGGAGCTCCCCATGGTGATGAGCTCGGCCGGACAAACCCTGCCTCTACTAATTCCTGCAACTGACTTCGAAACTCTGTCAACTCTTTCGGGGCCATCCGGTAAGGGGCCCTAGATGACGGCTTGGCCCCCGGCACAAGCTGTATCTGGAAGTCCTGCTCTCGGTGCGGAGGTAGTCCTGGTAGTTTCTCTGGAAAGACGTCAGCGAAATCTCGCACCACCGGGATGTCTGTCAAATACTCCTTGACTTCGGCCATCTCAAACAGAATCTGATAGATCTCCTCTCCCTGCAGATGCGCCTTAACGGCTTGTACTGAAGATAAGAGTATGCGAGAGGCAGGTCTTATACCTTTGATGATGATGAAAGAGTCCTCGTGTCTTACGGTGATCATCTTTGCTTAGCAATCAATTTGGGCATGGTTCCAATGCAGCCATACCATGCCCAGGATCAGATCGTAGTCCGTTAGCTTCAAAATCATCGTAGGAGCCTCGAACGCCTTTCCACCAATTTCTGCCTCCATATTGCAGTGGTCTGAGGTAAGGAGTTCAGATCCATCCGGTAGTCGCATCCTTATCTTCGAGCCCGTGAATCACTCCACGCCTTCTAGTCCTTCTATGAACGTCTCTAACACGAAGGAGTGAGTAGCTTAAGTATCAAAAAGTGTGCGGGCAGGCTTGCCGCTGATGAAGACTATACCTGGGGTGATTAGATGTCTTAGGGTTCTATAATGATTTTTCTTTCCTTGTTAATCTATCTAGTGCGGTGCTATGATTTAACAACTGAGAGGGAAATTCTATGAAAATAACGAAACAATGCAGCGTACCTGCTATGACCTCCTCTGGGTTCCGAGGCTGCTCAAGGTCCAAAGCATACACCTGCTCCCTTTCCTGTCTATGATCTCCCCCCTGGTATCCATGACCTCGGCCACGTACTTGGCCTCCGTAATACTGAGCTGGTGGGCCACCATGCGGTGCTGGAGGTGGTGCCCCCCTCATGGGGCAGTTCCTCCGGAGGTGCCCAATCTGATGACAATGGAAGCACTCGGGTGGGGGATACTCCATTTTCCTAGGTCTCGGCATCTCCTGCATTCGAAGAGGTTGAGGGGCCAATATCACCTGCTCCCTCGACTCCTGCCTCACTTCCTGACGAGGCTGGTCCTCTGGCCTTCTCCCCTCTGGTACGGCACCTCGCCGCTGGTCATTTTTGGCTCTCTAGGCCTGATCCTCTGCTTGCCGCTTCTGACCCCGTGTTGTGTGCCAATCAGCCTCGATCCTCTTTGTCATCTCCAAAATCTGGGAGATAGGCCCGTCGGATACAAACAACAAAGCCTCCCTCAAGTCCTCCCGCAGGCCCTTATAGAACCTCTTGATGTACCCTGCTTTGTCCAGCTAGTAAGAATCTGCATATCGAGCCAAGTAATCGAACTCCCGATGGTACTCCACCACCGCCCGAGTGCCCTGCTTCAGCTGTAAGAATCGCTCCTCCAACTCATCCCTGGGCGACTGCGGAACAAAAAGCTCCAGCAGAATGGCCCTGAACTCTTCCCAGGTAACTTTCGCAACCTCCCTATCGGCAAACGTCGTGCCCAGCAGCGTCTTCCACCACCTCTTGACATGGGCCTCCCGGAAAGAGACAACCAATGCCACCCTCTCCTCCCAGGGGCACCATATCCCTGTCAACAACTCGTATATAATATCCAGCCACTCTTCTGTCTTAACCGTCGACTCTGTCCCCAAGTAGGACGGTAGAGAAAGTCCTCGGAAGATGCTCAACCAGTTGGCCCACGGGTTTGGATGCGGGACCGGAACCTGCTGGGCCGTGAAAGCCTCTAGAATGGCCTTCAGAGTCTGTCCCATGTCTGACTGAAGGAAAGGAGTGGGGACCGGTGGAGGTGGTACAACATCCTGAGCCTGTTAAACTCCACCTTGTGGCGTAGGCTATGCCTGAGGCTGCGTAACAAAACCCATACTGAGAAAACGTTTAATCTTAATAAAAGTGGACAATTTATATGTGATCCCATCTGGGCACACCACTGATTCCGCTTCTTATTTTGTCCCCAAACTAAACTCGAGCGGGGGTGACCCAGGGTTAGTGGACTGTTACCTTTTCCAGATCGATGTTTCGCTCTGATACCACTTGTAAGACCCCCCCTTTTTTCTAAACACCTGTTTCTTAGGCCATGAACCGCCACTTTACGGTGACACCTTCACGCCCTGAAGGGTCATCACCACAAAGCGCTGATTCTGCCGTCCAATTCCATCACAGAAAGGTAGCACAATAAATGAACGCAAGTCCACATGAAAATAATATATATCGAAATAAAACTCCACAAAGGGAGTATCCATAAAATAATACATCAGAGTACTAAAACACGGGCTTAGGCCCGGTACATCATAATCCTCACTACAGGGCACTCATGCAGAAGAAAAAACAAACTATCTACTCAAGGTTGAGACTTACGGTCCCGGCTGTATGAACTCCGGAGCTAGACTGCCCCATCTCCAAGCGCACTGGTCCATAGGACTGCTCCCCTGTGCTGGGCTCCATGATCCCCTAAAATGATGCGGTTCGAAAACCGTTTGTCATAAAGACTAAGCCCTATCATCCCCTACCCATTCCCCCATGGCTCCTAGGTACCGAGCAGAGAGGAATAAAGGGATGGACATGAAGGTGGAGATTAACTCAAAAGAACAGGTGGCAGCGGAACTAATCTAGCAATTTTATAATAAATATGACAGAAATAGAAAGTAGTAAAAGTAACCTTAACTTATGTGCGGAAGCACATAAGCCAAGGTATCTTCTGCATGGCTCCCATCGTATAAAGTGTCCCATACCACTTATACGTTGGGGTGTCGGTTATCAAACAACAGTATATATATGTTGAATTTAATCTTAATTTATAAACTTGCCCACACAAGCTTATAGACCTAGGGTTCGTTTTGCAAGTCCTAATGTATAAGCATCACATTCCACTTATACTTTAGGTGTCAGGGTTAAATGAATCGATTATGCTATGACATGCAAGTGGGTATGATGGAACATGCAAGTGCAACTCACATACCCGACTCTGTGCACATAGACCTTTAGTTCCCCTTTCAGAGCTATTACCTCCCAGGATACCTCCGTAGTGGAAGACGGAAGCGGTGGGTTGGGCCTCTCCCACCTCTAAACAAGTAAAGCACTACCAGTCAGACCTATCGTACGCCTCAACACTTGGTGCACTAAGCGGACTCCTGCGTACTCTTTCCGGCTAGCGCACAGGACTTCTATTGGTGAAGTGCTAACCACACTTGTCGAGTCAGCGTATTGGCGTCGGTGCATCAACCCTCCAATACCGAAGACCCACAACCTTAATTTTCCTTCCTTTTATGCACATGTAAGTTTAACGTATCAAACCAATCGAGCCAAAGCTCCCCGGACCATTCCGTCCGTCTCTTAACCAACTGAGTCGAAGCTCCCTGGACCATTCTGTTCGTCTCTTAACCAACCGAGCCGAAGCTCCCAACCAACTTCCTGTGCTAACAGTGTTTGTGAAACGTGCAACCCTAATTACTATGTTACTCTTATCAGTTTGTTAATATGGTTTACGTTAACCCAGAACTGCCCATGGTATTCCCCGTGAAGGGCTCTCAAAGGGCACTAGGAACTATGATGGTAGCTGAAGCCCATCATTCCCTTTCGCAAGGCACTTATTGTTATTGGTTGAATTCCCTACCCATTCCCTTCTCATGTTACGATGGACTAACCTAGTGTTATTTTTTAACCTTCCTCTCTTCGGGAAAGACGATCTTTCGTCGAACCCGAGCACCTTTTAACTCTAGCCATCACCACTTCTCACTACTCTTCATATCATTCTATTATAAATTCATCCACACCCATCCACCCAGACAAAATGACTAACTCCAACAACTATCCCAGATCATGTCCTATTGAAATTTAACAATTTGCTATATGCAGACGAACCTAGACTATATGTCGAACCGGTTAGGAAACGATCCAATACTCATCCAAATGCCCTAACTTATTTACTGGAGATATATAATGATATGATTAGACTATAATCAGAAAATTATAATTTTCCTAATTTATCGGGCATTTAATTATTTTCCTCAAAAATTCTGTGGGCTAACGGTTTGAACATGAACTACCCTAAGTACTCATGAAAGACGTCCAACAAAATTATTATAAATACTTTGCTATCTCAATATGGTAAAAACAAGGTATCACAATTTTTCTATCATCAAAAAGGCTCTAAAACTATTTTAGCAATATTTTCTATCTTCCGTTAATTATAAGTCAAGTACAGAGTATAAACATCCAAAAATTAAAAATTAATTATTTTAGTCAGACACAATCTTAAAAATAGTATTGACCAAGTTTCAAAATTTTCCAGCAACAATATCATCCATAATTAATTTTCAAAGCATAAACCCCTTTTTTAACATTTATGAAGGAAGTACTGGATTTACTCAACTAAAAATTATACAAAAATTCAGGAGCAACCATTCTGTCCTAAAACTTTTACTTCCAAGATTTCGTGGGGTTTCAATGAACAAAAAGATTCAAATAATTAAAACATCAATTAGGGCTATAACAATCGTTATAAATGAAGCTCTAGAAATTGACATCATAAAATTCCAATAAAATTATCATAGGTTCTACCCGCCCCAAGACTTACTCTACCCGAGTTTCACAGCCTTTAGATAATGTTTAGTGACAGATTATGCTTAATTAGTATTTTAGCCTAAAGCTAAGATTAGGGTTTTGAAGTATCTACCTGTCTCCAAATCCTCCAAGATTCCATCCAAATTATTCTTATCATGCTAATGTGAACTCTACAGAGTTTCAAGGTAATACGAGAGCAATTGCCCCCATGTCCTTTACAACCCTCAAAACCCTCCATTTAGGGTTTGAGTTTGGATCCTAGGGTAAACTAACCCTAAACCACACAATTTTCTCCAAGTGGGTTATAATAACCCTTCGAAGTCAGCGATCAAAATATCAGCCTCTGTTGAGGTGATTTGACCGTTCCAACCTCTAGTGCACTTTTTACTCAAAAATGCCTCATTAATGCCTAGTTACGAACAGGTGACTTCCTATCCAAAACTCATCCAAATGAGTTGGAATTTTGTATAAAAATAGTTTTTATAGCCAGGGACCACTCACCAAAATTTTGGAGGGTTTGGAGGTCATTTGGCCACTTAAATAATTTACTCTAACTTTATTAAATTAAAACAAAAACTTAAGGCAAAGTATCTCCAAAAATTCCCATTTTTGAACAGACTCTAGATATGGCTAAGGGTAACCCCGTGCCCATATTTCAGGTCATTTGAACAAGGTACGAAGCGTGGGTATTTATTTTAGTTCCTGCCCAACTCTAGGTACAACCTATACTAAAACGGGTGTTGCGGTCAAACCGCTTACCCAAACGAGTTGAAATCAATTTTAAACTAATCTAGACTCGAAGGGCTACAGTTTTTGTGGCTGGTAATTTTTCCTAAATCGGCTTCTAAGTGCCTCGTTTTACAGCACCAAAATATGCTCATTTAATGTATCTTTTCTATATAAATTATTTACATAATTTTTAATTAATAAAAATGCTTTTACTATTCTTCTTCTACAGAACAGAAAACTGAACTCAGAAATATATATTTCCTGTAGCTCTTCCGTGATCCGTCGCCGGCTGTCCTGTCACTTCCCTTGCCAGCCACCACCACCACCACCTCCGTCAAGGCGATGACTATCGGTCGGCGGTGGTTTGGCCGCCGGAGGTGGCGGTTTCCGGCGTACCCGAAAATATATTTTTCATGGTTTTTCCATGAAGATGCGAGATAGGTTCGGCTCCGTTGAGCACGAACTCCTTTCTAAGATCCTAAGATCTACCCACAAAATAAGAAGTAGAGGAGGACCTTATTCGCGGTTTGGAGGCGAGATTATCGTCGGATTGTCATGGCGCGGTGGTGGCGTTCCCGAAATTCTCCTATAGCAAGAACAATAATCTGAATCCTTTTGGTCAAGAGTGTAAACCTCTCATCTTGCCCTAAGAGGGCTTTTATAGATCTCCAAATGGGGAGGGGAAAATGTAAAGCATTCTTGGCAATGAAAGCTCTCTCTCTCTTAATAATATTTCGGTTATGGTGGAGGGAGAGGAAAAGGTGGAAGATGAAATGACTGATCCATGTGGCGATTTCCTATTGGGTCAACCCTTCCTCATTTTATTAAGTAATTAGAGAAGGAAACGGCTCATAAATAATCCTGGTGTAACTTCCAATAATCAGAATTATCTATGGCTTGGGTTACAGAAATTTCCAGCCTGGCTGACGTTTCGGCCTTTGTCACGGGCGTGACACATAGGTCACGGGCGTGATAGGGCTGGGTGGCAAATTCTGATCTCGCCGATCGTCTTCCTGAGATCGACGATCATCGAAGGGGTCACGCCCTAGGTCACGGGCGTGACATGTCGGTCACGGGCGTGACAGAACCATGATGCAAATTCTGCGCTCGACGATCATCTTCCTTAGATCGACGATCGTCCAAGGGGTCATGCCCTAGGTCATGGGCGTGATATGTCAGTCACCGGCATGATAGACCCATGATGCAAATGCTACGCTCGACGATCGTCTTCCTGAGGTCGATGATCGTCGAAGGGGTCACGCCCTAGGTCACGGGCGTGACAAGTCGGTCACGGGCGTGACAAGCCCGGGTTGCAAAATCTTTGCCCGACGATCATCTCCCTGACACCGACGATCGTCGAAGGGGGTCACGCCCTAGGTCACGGGCGTGACGAATCAGTAACGGGCGTGACCAACCCGTGACCCGAAATCTGGGCCGATGGACTTCGATTCTTTGGTTTCCTAGGGCTCTGTGATGGCAGACCGATGCCTAGGGGTCTAGTCGGAAATGGGATGTTTCAACTATTTTCCTCAAAAGAGGCTTCCGCAAGATAACAGGAATCGTCGTTTACTAAAGAATTTTTCATAGAGGGATCTATAACGACAGTAACCTCGTCATCTCTTACTCGTAAGAGAAGTCTACCGTTACTTACGTCTATTATCGCACGAGAGGTTGCGAAAAAAGGATGACCGAGAATTATGGGAACATCGGCGTATTCCTCTATATCAAGAATAACAAAGTCTACCGGGAAGATAAACTTGTCTATTTTGACCAGAATATCCTCTACTATCCCTATTGGATATTTTAATAGAACGATATGCTAACTAGATGCTCATTTTAGTTGGGTTGGGGTTACCCAATCCTAGTTTTTGAAAAAGCGAGTAGGGCATTAAATTTATGCTAGTACCTAAATCTGCTAACGCATCTTTTATTAATAGATTACCGAAGAGACACGGCATGGAAAATCGTCCCGAATCTTTTAATTTAGGGGGTAATTTATGTAATAAAACAGCTGAACACTCGGCATTAAGGAAAATTCTCGAAATATCTTCGAGTTTCTTTTTATTCGAAAGTAGCGCTTTTAAATATTTTGCGTATTTAGGCATCTGTGCAATTGCCTCGCAGAAATGTATGTTGATTTGAATTTGTTTTAGCAAATTTAGAAACATTTTATACTATTCATCTTCTCGCTCATCTTTTAATTTAGATGGATAAGGTAAAATAACATGTGGGGAAGAAATTCGCGGGGGTTGAGGAGGCAGAGACGTAACTAGAAGTTGTGTAGGAAGGCTAACCTTAGATTCTTTTTCTACCCTAACGGGTGGTGGTAGCTCCCTGCCACTTCATAGTTTGACGGCTTGTCAACTTGGTGGGTTACTAGAATGGCCAGTATCCCGCGAATTTGGTTCCGTATTTCCTGGCAAATTACCATGTTGGCGTTCCGATAGCATTTTTGATATTTGTCCAATTTGTGTTTCTAAATTTTTTATTGATCCGGTCAGGTTCCGGATATTGGACTCATTAATACTGATATATTTCGTGAATATGTCTTCTATCGGGGTTGGCCTAAATTGGTGCGGTTGTTATGGTGGTGTTTGTGGTTGTGGGGTTTGCGGTGCAAATCCACTTGGATTTGCAATCGGAGGGCGTTGAGCATTATTGGGGTTGCTCCATGAAAAATTAGGATGGTTTCTATATCCTGGATTATAAGAATTATTATTTAAGTTAATATTAGGATTATAGAAAGGTCTATAAGAGTTCGCTATATAATCAATTTCTTCAATTACATTATTATTCGGATTCCAAGTAGTTGTGGCTGAGGAAGTAGATATTCCTGCCAATTGTGTAGTTAAATTTTCTACTTGGAGTGCTAAAGTAGATGAAGTGTCAAGCTCATAAATCCGAGGTTGTTTAGGGCGTGACCTTGGAATGTTCCACTGGTACGCGTTCATGGTCATTTCCTCAAAGAGGGTTTGAGCGGCCTCGGGGGTTTTGTTATTGAGCGTGCCACCAGCGGCAGCATCAATGGCTTGTCTGGTTTGAATATTCAAACCATTATAGAATATTTGTACCTGGAGCAAAGTTGGCAGTGCGTGATGTGGACACTGATGTAGATATTCCTTAAAACGTTCCCAAGTCTCATAAAGAGACTCAGACTCGCCTTGCATAAAGGAAGAAATATCCGCACGCAGACGTGTGGTTTTTGTAGGTGGAAAATACTTTGTAAGGAATTTTTAGGTCATTTCAGCCCAACTGGTAATAGATCTTCTGGGAGAGAACCTAACCACTGTTTGGCTTTTGTTCGTAGTGAAAAAGGAAATAAGCGAAGACGGATGGCATCATCAATGACGCCATTTATTTTAAATGTGTCGCATATTTATAAGAAGTTGAACAAGTGCGTGTTGGGATCTTCATCGGGCAATCCATCAAATTGAACAGAATTTTGAATCATTTGGATTATACTCGATTTAATCTCGAAGTTATTATTAGAAATTGGTGGACGAACGATACTAGACCCGGTGTCATCTAAATTGGGTCGTGCATAATAAGACATGGTCCTTTGGGGGGCCACCTCTGGCGTTTGTTATTGCTCTGCTGTCATTTATTGAACGTGTGTGGTGCCTACGGACTCTTCCAGATTTAATACAAGCTCTTGATTCAGAGATCGGAGGCGCCTGTGAAAGGTGCGATCGATTTCAGGATCAAGTTCAAGAGTTAAATCAGATGTAGTTTTGCGGGTCATACACTAAAAAAGACTTTTGTATAAAAACAAAAACAAAAATAAGTTAAAAAGAAATAAGTTAAACACAAATATGCACAAATACAAACATACGAAAAGACGTAAAACGGAAAATAACTAAAAACAGGTTTTTTATATAAAATAGGTTTTCTACAAAACAGGTTTTATAATAAAAAGCAGTTTTTATTATAAACTTGTTTTTGTAAGAAGAAAGTTTTATATAAAATACATTAAAATAGTAAGTTAGGTTTTTTTGTTAGAATTCGTTAGTGGTTAATAAACTTGTTAATAAAAATTTAGGTTTTATAAAAACAAAGTTTTAAATTCAGGGAATTTTATGTTTGTTTTATTTTTATAAAAACTAAAGTTTTTTAAATAACAAGAAAAAGAAAAGATAAAATTAATAGAGTTCTTTTATTTTCAAATATTAACACATATAAAGGAATCCCCAACAACAGCGCCAAAAAGCTTGATAAGTAAAGTTTGTTTTAAATAAGATAGATTTGGTTTCATATAATCTTTTACGTATATAAGTCTATCTCTTCTTTACTTACTTATATCCTGTGGATTAAGGCAAGAGTATCTATCGCATACGAGTATAGTATTCTGTAGAAAATATCAATGTCGTATTTTTCCTGGGATCGGTGTTAATTATTCTACTTCTTAGAACGGACTATTATTTTATAGAACGAACGGAGTGGAGTTTATATTTAAAAACAAAAGATAGAAAAATATATATACGTTATTTTATTAAGATAGGGACTTAGAAGGTAGTCCTCGATTTCAGAATTACTTTGAGAGAATATTAATTCAACTATTAAAGAACAACTTTATTTCTTTATTACCTAACTTAATGAGAGGGTCCCTTTGGTAGCATCACTGACTCGAAAGTACGACCGGGGAGGCTTGCGTTTAAAATGGGTTAACGTAAACATAGTGTCTCTTCACCTGGTATACGATCAATTAACAGAAAACCCTAGTTAGCATAACTAGAAAGTAGAGTTGAAATAGTTGAAAAAAATATCCAGCCCAGAGCTCATCTTGACCAAGTGCTAAGGGTTCTTAGCCTTTTCTCACGATTGGGGCGGTATAAAGTACAGAAAATAATATCTACCTATTTATATTAATCCAGAACTTAAGCTTTCGCTTCGCCTTTCATTCGGGATAGGGTAGTAAAATCTAAAATTTTGCAGAGCTTTCGCACTATCTTAATCCAAGTCATAGACTTTCGCCTCGCCCTTCATTTGGGATAGTTAAAATTAAAAAGTTTTGAAAATAATTTTGAAAGCAGTTTCACGCTATCTTAATCCAGGACATAAGCAGAGCTTTGCCTTTTATTCGGGATAGTATGGAAAAAAGGAAAGTGAAAAATAAAGCAGTAAAGTACTCAGAATTAAAATTGAAAGTCTATTTTATAAAGTCCGAAAAATTATTACAACTTTCTAAAAAGCTAAAAATAAAGCTAAAATATTACAACTTACAAAACTTTTGAATACTTGAAAGCTACTACCAGTTCCTTGTCAGAGAGCTAGGGAGTCCTAACAGTTCTTAAGGAAGCTGCTGGTGTTCGAATAATTCTAATCAGCCTTGCCCATCTATTTATAGAAAAAAAATTCAAGTGACATGCCCCCTAACACGGGCGTGTCTGGGAGGGCGTGACAGGTTCATGGGCATGACTGCCAACATGTCAGGAAAGGTGTCGAGCTGGGCTGAACTTCGGATAGAGTATGATCAGATCACGGGCGTGTTGATTTTGTCACGGGAGTGTCTAGCAGCTGATTCATCAGGCGGCATGGGGCGTGGTGACAGTGCGTCAGCTTGCTGGCATTTTGGATAAGACTTCAGGGCACGGGCATGTTCGTGGTCCCGGGCGTGACTCAGGTCGTGTCAACCAATATTTCTGATTTTCCTGAGTAACAAAAATAGAAAATAAAAATGATTAAAACAGGGTTGTCATGCCCTAGGTCACGGGGGTAACTAGGGGCGTGACCTAAGAAAAAAAATACAAAAAATGAAAAAAACTTAGAAAATAAATATAAAACATAATATAACAAAAATAATTAGTTATATATATAAACTAAGGTTTTATTTATATATATGCAAAATTAATACTATAAAAAATTGTATATTTTTATACTCATCAAAATCACAGATATAATATAGAAGAAATCACACAAAGAGGT
The DNA here is from genome assembly GCA_039513925.1 of Platanthera zijinensis. Classification (NCBI taxonomy): domain Eukaryota; kingdom Viridiplantae; phylum Streptophyta; class Magnoliopsida; order Asparagales; family Orchidaceae; genus Platanthera; species Platanthera zijinensis. The sequence continues at coordinate 41,370,635 of CM077091.1, read as the reverse complement.
GCAGGAATTCGTTACCCAATCCCAATAATAATCCGTCCACAAGATGAGTGGAGGAGGCGCTCATGACGATGGTAGATTCTCTATTTCCACCAAATCCTCGGATCCGCAGCGGATGATGAAGAGGCTCGCCGTTTTCTCTGCCCAAACCTTAAGAGGGGTAGAACTCCTGATGGCTGAAAATATTCACAAAGGAGTGGATGGGAGGTTTTGGAGGGAGTAAGAGGAGGGGCAGCTCGATTTATTGGAGGGAGAGGGTGGCCGATTTTTTTAGAGGAGGAAAGTTGGTCGGTTTTGAGGGAAGAAAAGGAGTAGGAGAGGGTTGTTAAGGGTGAGAAAGAGGAGGGAAAGAGGGTGGAGTCTTGTGGTCAAATTCCACAAGGAGGAGAGGGAGGAGGGTGGCCAAAATTGCCAAGGAAGAAGGGGAAAGAGGGGTGGCCGAATTTTGCAAGAGGGAGGAGGAGAGTTCTCAATAGAATTAGGTTTTCAATTTCTTATCATCTCAAATTATTCCTTCATAACAATGACTATTTATAGCCTACACCACTCAATCTCCACCATACATGAAAAAGGAAAACAATATAGGCCTTATTTAGGATACACCACTTAATCTCCATCATTCATAAAATAGGAAAACAATCTAAACATATAATGCATAAAATAAGAATAAAATAAAACAAGTATGAAATAAAAGATACTCTTGATGGTTATAGGCACCCATCATATATGAAATGAAATAATAAAATAGGAAATAATAATAAATGATGAAATATTAAAATTTATAATTATAATTATTTAATTTATAATTATATATTTTATTTAAAATGGCGGCGGCGGACGTCATGCAAAATATATAGCGGCGTTGGCGAAGAACGTCGCGGTACTGGTGAAGAAACGTCGTGGTAGACTCCCATCTTCAAGCTTGCGGCACGACCGTCCCAATCCACGAACTCTCTATGTCGGGGATCAACGGCCGCATCAGCAATGTCTCCATCAATCCTCCCCCACTCAAAATTACTCATCTCCGATGAGTGGTCTGTGAGGGGGGAACAGTCAAAAGCAGCAACAACATAGGGCAAATATGGCCCGCAATCCATGTTGTAGTAGCATGAACATCCATCAGTACGGCGAACCTATCAGGTATAGAAACAACAAGATTTTCGAGGAAACTCGAAAGGGTGTCAAGCAAAAGAAATAAAAATTGAATCTTACCATCCGGTTCAAGAGCCAAGGAGTCAATGTGGAAAATAGACACGACATAACTAACACTCCCCAACCAAAGAGAATATGTAGTGGGAGGAAGAAACGATGCAGAAAGCCACTCAGGTGGAACAGAGACGTACAGTAAAAAGTCCGGAAACTTGAAATAAAGTGAAACACCCTGTGCTATATAAAAATCTAAAATAAAAGCATAAAATCTGACGTTCTTCATAATCATGATGGGTAGACGTTCCTACGTATTAATTTATCAATGGAGCCAGAAGGCTTCCGCTCGGGGACTGACCAGACTAAACCCAAATCACTAGATCCAGCATCGGCCAGTCTCGAAAAGGCGTGGAAGTGCGTACGACATAACTTAAGAAGAAATACTAACGTCCAAGACACATGAGGAGAGAATCCATATGCTACATGACTAGACCCAAACACGGAGGATAAGGGGGTTAAGACAGGTGGCACGGGAGGCTTATAATCAGGGATGATTTTAACGGGCTCAAGAACAGTAGTCTTAATTTAAATTTTGATATTTTCACGCTTGGAATGAAGATATGCAAAGGTGAAACGCTCATCATAAACAACTGAATTGGACTCTCCCGAATGTGAAAAGATGTGCGAGCGAAACAACTCAAGGGACCAAACTAAAGTCACTAACGTGGGGAAATGTGGGTCATCAAATGGCGGAGGATAAATGCGTGCGATCGGGTGTAGTATATAAGTATATTTATGGGACACCACATCCAGCGGCACAATTGCCAAAGAAACAGAGTAAGTCATGTAAGGGGACGAAACCATAGACGGACATGCAGAAAAATGAGGTGTCAAAAGTGACGTGTAGTCATATCTATAAGGTGCAGTGATGAGTCCAAATACTAGTGCTCTCAGCATAGTAATGTCTACATGTTGAGTCAACGTCAAAGTAGGAACTAATAATGTGGGCGTGACACAATAACTCAGACTAGGAATACCGGTTCCACGACCTAAAAAGTCATCTAAGATAGGCAAATAAATAGGGGTATGGGTCGGTAAAATCAAACCTGGGATAAAATATGAATCAATGAAAATTTCACCCAACGGTGATGACAACAAAGAACTCTCCTCCGGGTGTACAATAACAGAATCATCCAAAATTACACTTCCTTTAGATGGCAACTCATCCATAATAACACTTGGGACATCCTCTCTCTCAGGCTCCTCAGATAACTCAGATAAATTCTCAGTGGGTGCGATCGTAGGCTCTAACACGATTGGGATCATATCATGGAGAGAGCACTCAATACTAGGGTGAACAGACACTACGTTATTAGGGCATGTAATAGGCAATGTAATACTCTCACAGGTCGGAATGTACTCATCCCATACATCGTCTTCTAAATCACTAGGGTATCTAATCTCAATTTAAGACTCATCAGAATCATCGGGCACTAACGTACATGACGGAATACTCTCACCTATAGGGTCATCAAGGGTTACTACATTTACATCAGAATCCTCATTGGTTTCAGTCACTATATCTGGGGGCTTAGATATCGAGGCTAAATGAGGCATAACCCTAGTAGTAACATTTTTTGATTCCAAAACATAGGGTCTAGACGGCGTAGTTTCCCAAGGAGTGGAATTAGGCACATTAGGCATAGTCCTATCGTTGTGTGGGAAATGATCTAACTTGTGGAATAGGGTAACTCCTATGAATAGCTATGGGTCTATATCCACAATGATAATTACGCACTGGTTTGCTGTTAGTAGTGCGGAGGATAGGCATGATCAAATTGATCCATAAGTAGGTTATTGATGATATTTTCGCTAAGTCTAACTTGATGCGGATTCATTCTACAATTTATCATAACTATGTAGATGGACATAAGCTAGATTGAATCATCTTTCAGGCAAGTGCACCTATCATAAATAGTATAAGAGAAATCTCTACATCTCGTATCGTATTCCACAGGGTCATTTCAACTATTCGTACTCACTCTCACTCTATTATCATACCTAAACTTAAGGTTGCGTTCTAACATAGATTAATCCTAACTATGACTATTCGGATAAAAATTGTATTGGAGAGTTACAAAATAGTTTCAAGTCGAAAGTTAAGAGCATTCAATGAACATAATCACTTTGGTAATCATGAAATAACAAGACTATCAAATTCATTGTATTGTAAAGGGTTAAACTAATTATCAAATTCTCTCTCGAGCAATTTAAAATCTAAGTTAAGTTAAGTAAATTTTCTCTCGAACAATTTACAAGACTCAAATGTTTATTGAATGAATACCCTATCTAATACATGGATTCATGAAACTTTATCTCTAAATACATAATTCCATTCATTCGTATTCTAATTTTCCAAGAAACATATCTCTCGATCATGATTTTGAATTACAAAGAGAAATAACACAAAAATATGAAGATTTAACCATCATCCAAACAATCCAATTTCTCAATCTAGACATTTGGAATTCATGTAAAAATAAATAATCATTCATAATAAGGATAATTCTCAATGTTTGCAAGCCCCTATACGAATAAAATACAATGAAATTGACGAAAACAAAACGATACATGATTACTACTTGTTCAAACACATTGTTCATGAAAATTAAAAGATAAATAAAGTTGGATTACCAAGAGAGATACAAGATTAAATGAGATAAATTAAAGAATAAATGCATACAAATATCTCCTTCAAGCCTTCCTTCTCTTGGATGCTCCACTTTCGTCTCCAGAAAAATCTCCAAGCAAAATAATCCAAAAAGTGCAAAATAATATTTTCTCCAGGTTTTTATAGTCAATAGCAACATGGTCGAACACGGGTTCTGACACGGCCGTGTTGCAGGCCGTGTCGGCAGTTCCAGGGCATTCTACATGAAAAGACGTGTGTGATCATGGGTCGTGTTGGATCACACGGGCTACTGACACGGCCGTGTTTTAGAACACGGCCGTTTTGTTCTTCATGTTCTTCAGACACGGGGGTTGGAAAATTGCTTCAGCTGGGATGGAACACGGGTAGGCACGGCCGTGTTCCTACCCGTGTGTGGGCAATTCTTCTCCTGTGATCAGTCCTGTTGGCCCGTAAACTCCCCTGTTTGCTCCAAGACTTTTAGTTCCACTGGCTAGTTGTACCTGCATTAGAAAAACATAGTAAGGGAAAGTTCAATACATAACTAGTAACAACTTTAAACTATGCTCTACTATTCATGACAATACCAATTCTCAATTATTTAGTGCAATTACTTGAATAAGAGGTAGAAAATAGCGGATATGATTACAATTATTACAATAAAAATCTACCATAATTGTAATCATCACACATCCCCAGACTTAAGTGTTTGCTTGTCCCTAAGCAAACTAATTCAAACAATTGGGTTACCAATACATAATTCTTCTTCCGCACACTGATTGTTTTGAATTCGAATAGAGATTTGATGCTGCAATTGTATAGGAAATAGTATAACAGACTTTTCTAATATAACTTTTTCTTAAAAATTCTCCAATACATATCTTTAACTACTTTCGCTCTTTCTTAGAATTATAATCATAGTTATCCATAACTATTGTAGGGAGAAATAACAATCTGATAACATAGGCATTAGTCTTTCAAAAAATTAAAAATCTCCCTATTGATAATCATACACTTTCCTTTACACACCCTCTCCATAACACTAATGAGAATTAGTAAAGTTGGATCCTTAGGAACTTGTATGGTGGTGTATTGTTTTTGGGCTTAGGATAGGTGATTATAGGTGGGGTAAGCAAAGTAAAACTAGATCACAATTGAGCCTTTGTATGATAAAGACCTTTAACATACATTGATATTTTATGAGCACCCCCAGACTTTGCACGTATTATAATTCCCTTATATTTTTTTTCTTAACCAAGGGTCCATAGTAGGGATCATTCTGAATGGGTGCCAAGTCACACTCACTCAGGCCACGTATCACTATGTTTTTGTAGGGATTTCATAGTAGGGATCATTCCGAATGGGTGCAGGTGTACCGCTCACTCAGGCCACATATCACTATGAAAGAAATACAAACCATAAAAACAACTTCATTTCATGACGATCTTAATGATAGGTGTGCTACTAGACGAGAATTGGCCTTGGTGTATTTTAGAGGTGGAGTATTACAAAATATAGGGATGAGTCCAAATTGGGTGAGCAAGGGTATAATGTTTAAGGTTTTGGATGAAAGGCTCAAGCTATCCAAAAGGAGGCCTAAATCATTTCCACTTTTACTAATTAACATGTGCAAAAGGTTTTGAGGATCGCTAGTAAGTTCTAGACACCAATAGAGAAAATTTTTGTTATTGTTGATCTACTAATACGAAATTATCAAAATATTACACTCATCAACTCACTTTAGTATAGATAAATATTTTTTTTCTAAAATGGAGTGATTATTAGTTAATAATATAAAGGACAATCTTTTTAAAACAATTATATGGAGAAAAGTAATCTAATGAATTTCTATACGTAGTTACTAATCAACAAATTTGAACACGAATTCGGTTTAATCAGCGTGCGAAAGTGAATTAGATAGTTATATTCCCAATGAGTGAAGTAATGAAAGCTTAAAGAGAAGTAATCAAATTTTTCGAAGGGTGTATAAAGAAATATAGAGTATTATGATAAAGAATATAAGTAATTGTAATCATGTATTCCACTGTCCATACTCATTATAAAAATACAGCATACCCCCAGACTTGAGTTGCAATGTCCTCATTGCAAACACAAATTAAAACAAGGGGACATAATTTGCACTATATAAAGAACTGATGAGCTTGAATATAAAGCATCACAGCACGAAACAGGAGCAAAATCTGAAATAAAACATTTTTTCTTAGATATACCGATCATACAAATACTAGATGATAAAAACAATACTAATGAAATAGCACTACAAAGCCAGAAATGTAAAGCCAGATGTATCAGAAATACATAGGTGTGTCATCTTGATCAGTCGGATCATCCTGAGGGTGAGATGGACGAGGAGCTGGTCGCGGTGGGCTGGTAATCCCCATGTGCTGCCGGATTTGATACATGATGTCCTCAGTCCGTCGCTGCTGCTCCTCGATACGCTGAAGGCGCGGCGACAACTGAGTGTCATAAAAATGCTGCAACTCCTGTGCAAATCGAGACTGTCGCTGAGGCTGGGCAGATGATGACTCTCCCTGAGTATGCGTCGAGCGGGCCGGTAGAATGAGGGGCTCATCGAGATCTGGATCGACCTCATCGTCGTCGTCGTCGTGGATATGAAGGCCACGAGCCGCAATGGTATATATAGTCCCTCCTCGGCCTTGACGAGCAGTAACGAGGCGGATGGCTCGAAGACTGGCCATGGTGATAGGCACAGTCTTTGCTACCACTGCCATCGGGGGAAGAGGTAAAAAGATGCCCATATTCTTTGTGAGACGCGTGATGTAGGGGGCTACACAGATAGACCCGACGCGAGAGTTCTCCGCCTGATGAAGAATAAAATGAGCAAGCATATAGCCCAAATGGATAGGATAGTGGGCTGTCATGTTTGTGCAATAAAGAATGTCCTGTCGACTCACAACACCGGAGCTTTCGCCCCGGCGCTCAGTGTATGGCTAAGTAGGTGATGATATAATGCACGGCGGGGGAGACCAACTTTGAGGCCTTAGACCTCTTGGCTTCGTAGGCGCCGTGTCGAAAGATAAACGTCGCCAAACACCACCTGCCTGCTCGCGACTGGGGAGATCAAATTTCAAATCTGAGTAGGCGGCACTAAGGAGGAATGCCTCGTCGTATACTCCTAAATACCTTGTAAACTGGTAGAGAGAAATGTGTAGAAGGTGCCCCCACTCGAAAAGAAATATTCCCCTCTGTTGGTCTTCCATCATCGGCCACACAGGATCGAAGGTTCACATAGAAGGTGGATAAAAATTCGAGTGTGAGCTCTCTAAATCCTAACTCTTCTATGGCAAAAAACTCTTGCCACCCCACTATAGAAATCAAATCCCTCACAGTATCCGCTAGACCTATAGTTTCTAGGACATCCCAGTCTATGATTCGTATGTCCTGATACTTCTTGGCTTGTAGCCGATTATAACGGTTTGTGTGGATAGGATCTGTGAAACACTAGTGGCTGAGCGACGTCGCGTCTCTCGGTAGATAATGCTTGAAATCCGGGCGACGCCGGCGACCACCTTGGCTACGAGATGATGCCATGATCTGAAAATAAATAAATAAAAACAAATCTAAAGTGAATTTAGAAGAAAATAGGAATAGAAATGATCAAGAGGAGATTGGATGGAAATAACCAAGAGTTTTATTCCGATTATGTTGAGCGCGAAGAAATGAGGCGATTCCGCGAATTTTGGAGAAGGAGAAGGATTTCCTGGCTGGAATGGAAGCAGGAATGGAAGAAGGAGAAACTGGGAGGATGAAGAGAATGGAAAAATTCGCCCCCCTATAAAAAGAAGCCGAACACGGGTGCACACACGGCCATGTGTGTACCCGTGTTGAGGAATCATTCTGCGCGGGAAACACGGTCTTCAAGGAGACGTGTGGTCAAATCGCGGGAAACTGCCCGTGTCGGTGGGACACGGTCAACAACACGGCCGTGTCCCCTACCCCTGTGTCAACCTCGATCGGACACGGTCAAGAACACGGGTTGGTGGAAACCCGTGTACTTCTCTGACTTGAAATAATTAAATCGTCGTTTCGACACGGGTGCGCACATGGCTGGGTGGATAGCCGTGTATATTACCCACGGCTATGAACACGGCTTGGTGGAAACCCGTGTACTTCTCTGACTTGAAACAATTTAATTCGTCGTATCGACACGGGTTATCACATGGCTGGGTGGATAGGGCGTGTGCTAGACACGGCCATGCACACGGGCGTGTGCATGGCCGTGTACACTTCTTCTTTGGTGATTTCTCCTGATTACGTAATTTATTTATTTTTAATTCAAGTTTCATTAAAATTTTTATTCTCCTATATAGACAAGATACTATACTAGTCTAGACATTCTCTTAATCTAGGTGAAGGCATGATTCTAGTCGATAAGTTTCTGGGAAGTGCACTGTTTAAAGCTTTAACCGGTGCCCATTGACTTTAAAATCTCCCTTTTCAGGGTGAGTTAGTTCGACGGTGCCATAGGGAAAAACTTCTTTAACCTGGAACGGTCCAGACCACTTAGACCTAAGCTTCCCGGGAAATAGACGCAGTCTAGAATTAAAAAGGAGCACTTGATCACCCTTGTTGAATGTTTTAGTTTTTCCGAGGTGACGGTCATGAAATAGTTGGTTTTCTCCTTATAAATTCTGGAGTTCTCATAAGCCATAGTCCTCCATTCATCTAGTTCATTAAGTTGAAGTTTGCGTTTTCCCCTATAGAATTTGTATCAAAATTTAGAGAGCGTATTGCCCAATATGACTTGTGCTCTAATTCTATAGGTAAGTGACAAGATTTACCATAGACTAATCTAAAAGGTAGTGGTACCTAGGCGTTTTAAATGCGGTCCTATAAGCCCATAAACAATCATTTAGTTTCCTAGACCATGTTTTCTATTCCCCTCTATAGATTTTTCTAGGATGCGCTTAAGTTCTCTATTGGATACTTCACTTGGCACTAGTTTGGGGATGATATGGTGTAGCTATCCTATGTGTGACTCCATATTTCTGCAATACCTTATCTAACTGTAGATTACATAAGTGAGAACCCTATCGTAATAAGTGTTCGTGGTGTGCCAAATCGCGCAAATAGAGATTTCAGGAATTGGATTACTACTCTACTATCATTAGTAGTTAAAGCTTGCGCCTCAACCCACTTTGATACGTAATCTACGGCCATAAGATATACTTATTCCCGAATGAAACTGGAAATGGACCCATAAAGTCTATCCCCCACACATCAATACTTCACATTCAAGGATAAAATTTTGCGGCATTTCATGTAATTTAAAATATTACCTGATTTTTGACAAGAATCACATGAAAGCACATACCTTTGGGCATCCCTGAATAGAAGGGGCCAATAAAAACCCGAATCAAGAACCTTTTTCGCAGAGCGATTTGCTCCATAGTGACCACCAGTAGGACCTGAATGACACTGCTCCAGGATTCTCCACCCTTCCTCGGCAGATACACACTTCGATCACGGAATCTGCACATATCCGAAAAAGAAAGGGTCCTCCCAAAGTAATATTTCAAGTCGGAGAAAATTTCTTTTTTCTGCTGGTATGAAAAATCTTTTGGGAGGACCTTAGCCACAAGATAGTTTGCATAATCTGCAAACCATGGAATCATTATTAATTTTCGAAGATAAGGCAAATAACGATTCCTCAGGGAACGTATCTGAAATTTCAGACTCATCTAACGTTGCTCGTAATGGATTTTCTAAACGTGAAAGATGGTCTGCCGCTAAGTTTTCTGCTCCTCGTTTATCTCTATTTCCAAATCAAATTCTTGCAATAAAAGTACCCAACGGATTAAACGAGGCTTAGCTTCCGCCTTGGCTAGCAATATTTAAGTGCAGAGTGGTCTGTGTAACTACCACCTTGGACAATGTTAAAATAGGATCTAAATTTATCAAACACAAAGACTACTGCTAGAAGTTCTTTTTCAGTTGTAGTATAATCTCTCTTATGCATATTAAGTGTTTTACTAGCATAAAATATAGGATGAAAATGTTTGTTTCGGCGTGTCCTAAAACAGCTCCTACCGCAAAACTGCTAGCGTCACACATGATTTCAAATGGCTGGGTAAAATCAGGCGCTATCATAATAGGAGAATTAACTAATCTCTCTTTTAAGAACTCAAAAGCATGTAGGCACTCTTGATCAAAGATAAACAGTGTATCCTTTTCTAATAGTCTCGTAAGTGTTTAGCAATTTTTGAAAAGTCTTTAATAAACCGGCGGTAAAATCCGGCGTGGCCTAAAAAACTTCTCACTGCCTTAACGGATGTGGGTGGTGGTAACTTTTCTATCGTTTCAATCTTCGCTCTATCTACTTGAATTCCCTGATTGGAGATTTTATGACCTAGTACTAACCCTTCTTGCACCATAAAATGGCACTTCTCCCAGCTAAGTACTAAGTTCGTCTCCTCACACCTCCTTAGAACCTTCTCTAAATTATTCAAACATAAATCAAATGCATCTCCAAAGACGGAGAAGTCATCCATAAACACTTCCATGATATCTTCAACATACTCGTTGAAGATAGCTAACATGCATCTTTGGAAGTGGCGGGGGCATTACAAAGACCGATGGCATACGCCTATAGGCAAAGGTACCGAATGGGCATGTGAACGTGGTTTTCTCTTGTCTTCTGGGGCTATGTGATTTGGAAATACCCAGAAAGTCCATCTAGAAAACAATAATATGAATGTCCTGACAAAGCGTTCTAATATTTGGTCAATAAAGGGTAAAGGGAATGGTCTTTCCTAGTGGCATCGTTTAACTTCCTATAGTCTATACAGACACGCCAACCTGTTACTGTTCGCATCGGAATTCATTCATTTTTATCGTTTGCTACCACAGTTAAACCACCCTTCTTAGGAACACTTGGACAGGACTAACCCATGAACTATCGAAATAGGTATATCATACCAGCGTCTAATAATTTAACAATTTCAGCCTTAACTACCTCTTTCATATTAGGATTAAGCCTACGTTGCGGTTGAATAGATGACTTATAGTTTTCTTCCAAAAGGATTTTATGAGTGCAAAATTAGGATTAATACCTTTTATATCAGAGATTTGCCATGCTATTGCACCTTTACATTTCTTTAACACAGTTATTATTTAGCTTTTTCAATTTCAGAAAGATTAGAAGAAATAATAACTGGGTAAGAAGAGTTAGTTCCTAAGAATGCATACTCAAGATGATCCGGTAATTGTTTTAATTCAACTACAGGTGGATCCTTAGTATTATTCTTATGACTTCATTATCTCCTTTTGTAAGTAAGTTATATTCAGTATTTCCATTCATCGATACAGAGTTATCTAGAAAAAGTAATGATCAACAATATCTTTACTATTTCGTCTTCTCGAAACAATTAGTAATGCAAATTTCTAAAGGATCTTTATATAAAAATTAGAATCAATAGAAGACAATAAGTTGTCAACACCCATGAGAAAAATAGCAACAATCATCACTATCTAAAGATTGTTTCATAGTATTGCCAATTGAAAAGTGACTTCATCCTCCCCTACTCTCAAACTAATTTACCATCAAAAACATCAATAAGAGCTCTATAAGTGGCTAGAATGGGCGACCAAGTATAAGTGGTACTTCGATTTTTCGTCCATATCTAAAATAACAAAATCGGCAGGAAATTAAATTTGTCTACCTTAACCAATACATACCTCCACTATACCTCTTGGGTACTTAACCGACCGATCTGCTAATTGAATACCATCCTAGTCGGGCTAAGTTCTCCAAGGCCTAGTTTCAAATATAATGTATAAGGCATCAAATTTATACTAGCTCCTAAATCCGCTAAAGCTTTATTAACTTGCAAATCACCGATTAAACATGGTATTGAAAAAGAACCGGGATCCTTAAGCTTTTGTGGTAATTTATTTTGTAAAATAGCAGAGCATTCTTCACTAAGTGTGACTAACGATAATTCTTCTATTTCTTTTTATTAGAAATTAAATCCTTCAAAAATTTAGCATACTTAGGCATTTGAATATATCAGAAAAAGGTAAATTAACATGTAATTGTTTAAGCATAGAAATAAATTTACCGTATTGAGCATCCATGCGCTCCTGTTCATCTTTGCTGGATATGGTATGGCTGGTTGATATTCCATCGGTGTCACGTTCGGTGCTTCTCCACTAGACTCCTCTTGTGGTGCATCCGTGCAAGCCTTGGGTCTTGTAACTCCTTCCCGCTCCTCAACTGAATTGCTCTTGCATGTTCCTTTGGGTTTGTCTCAGTATTTCATGGAAGTGTTCCTTGTTGTCTCTCTGATACCATCCTTGCCAACTGACCAATCTGATTCTCCAAATTTCGAATAGAACCTTCTTGATTACGGAAGGCAACATCGGTAGTTTGCATGAACTTTGCAAGGACATCTTCCAATGTTGGCTTCCTTGGCTCCAATTGTTGTTGTTGTTGTTGTTGTTGTCCAAACATGGGTGGTTTACCTTGGTTGCCTTGCCCTCCCCAAGAGAAATTGGGTGGTTCCTCCATCCTTGATTGTATGTAAAACTATATGGGTTGTTTCCTGGATTGAAAGGTGGTCTGGATATTTACCCATGTAGTCTACATGTTCTTGCACTTGAGGTTCACCACTAGGGATTCCACAAGGGAGGGGTCCCATTGTTGAGGTACCATTGGGGTGGTGCTAAAGAGGTTGTCCATCTTTTGATGGAGCTTCTCCACTTGAATTGCTAAGGCTGTAACGGCATCCACTTCATACATTCCGGCGGGCTTGGTAGACTTTCGGCCGCACGGTAGTCCATTGGTAGCTATTCATTGCCATTTCTTCTATCAACTGCTGGGCTGCTTCAGGTGTCTTTATTGTTCAAGGTGCCTCCACTAGCCGCATCAATCATCTGTCTGGTGGCTGGATTAGACCATTATAGAAAGTCTGAATCTGAAGACAAGAAGGTAAAGCATGATGGGGGCATCTCCTTAATAATTCTTTGAATCGTTCCCAAGTATCGTACAATGATTCAGCCTCCACTTGAACATACGTAGAGATGTCGTTCCTTAACTTTGCGGTCTTTGCCGAGAAAATACTTCATCAAAAACTTCTCAACCATCATGTCCCAAGTAGTAATGGATCCTTTAGGTAACGAATTGAGCCACTGCTTTGCCTTATGCCTCAATGAGAATGGGAATAACTCAATCGAATGGCATCGTTGGAGACACCATTATCTTGAAAGTATCACATATCTCTAGGAATCCGGCTAAGTGTGTATTGGGATCCTCGTCTTGTAAGCCATCATATGGAACATATTGTTGGACCATTTATCACGCTCGGTTTCAGTTCGAAATTATTGGTTGGAATGGGTGGTCGAACAATGCTTGACCCAATTCCTTGGAGATTGGGTCTAGCAAAGTCAGACATGGTTTGCTCATTTTGGTTGGCCATGGTATCTAGATTTTCAGGATGGTGTTCTCCTTGATTCACTGTTTCTTCTTCTCTCAGATTGTCTACAATATCTGTGTGTTAATACCCACGTCTCTGTGATTGGTGTTGTGAATAATTCGTTCCGGTTCAGAATGAAATGGTTCTAACCCAGAATTTCTTGCCCTGGTCCAGCTAACAACACTACAAAATAGAGATTAAATAATATAATTTTACTTTAAACTAATCTACAAGATTTATTAGTAAACATAATGGTAGATTAATAAAGTTAAAGCTTTCAAAATATTGAAAAGATCCCCGGCAACGGCGCCAAAAACTTGATGAATATTTTCGCTAAGTCTAAACTTGATGCGGATTCATTCTACAATTTATCATAACTATGTAGATGGGCATAAGCTAGATTGAATCATCTTTCAGGCAAGTGCACCTATCATAAATAGTATAAGAGAAATCTACATCTCGTATCGTATTCCACAGGGTCATTTCAACTATTCGTACTCACTCTCACTCTATTATCATACCTAAACTTAAGGTTGCGTTCTAACATAGATTAATCCTAACTATTTATTCGATAAAAATTGTATTGGAGAGTTACAAAATAGTTTCAAGTCGAAAGTTAAGAGCATTCAATGAACATAATCACTTTGTGTAATCATGAAATAACAAGACTATCAAATTCATTGTATTGTAAAGGGTTAAACTAATTATCAAATTCTCTCTCGAGCAATTTAAAATCTAAGTTAAGTTAAATAAATTTTCTCTCGAACAATTTACAAGACTCAAATGTTTATTGAATGAAATACCCTATCTAATACATGGATTCATGAAACTTTATCTCTAAAATACCATAATTCCATTCATTCGTATTCTAATTTTCCAAGAAACATATCTCTCGATCATGAATTTTGAATTACAAAGAGAAATAACACATAATATGAAGATTTAACCATCATCCAAACAATCCAATTTCTCAATCTAGACATTTGGAATTCATGTAAAAATAAATAATCATTCATAATAAGGATAATTCTCAATGTTTGCAAGCCCATATACGAATAAAATACAATGAAATGACGAAAACAAAACGATACATGATTACTAACTTGTTCAAACACATTGTTCATGAAAATTAAAAGATAAATAAAGTTGGATTACCAAGAGAGATACAAGATTAAATGAGATAAATTAAAGAATAAATGCATACAAATATCTCCTTCAAGCCTTCCTTCTCTTGGATGCTCCACTTTCGTTCTCCAGAAAAATCTCCAAGCAAAATAATCCAAAAAGTGCAGAATAATATTTTCTCCAGGTTTTTATAGTCCAATAGCAAACATGGTCGAACACGGGTTCCGACACGGCCGTTTTGCAGGCCTTGTCGGCAGTTCCAGGGCAGTTCTACACGAAAAGACGTGTGTGATCATGGGCCGTGTTGGATCACACGGCTACTGACACGGGCCGTTTTTGGAACACGGCCGTGTTGTTCTTCATGTTCTTCAGACACGGGGGTTGGAAATTGCTTCAGCTGGGATGGAACACGGGTAGGCACACGGCCGTGTTCCTACCCGTGTGTGGGCAATTTTCTTCTCCTGTGATCAGTCCTGTTGGCCCCGTAAACTCCCCTGTTTGCTCCAAGACTTTTAGTTCCACTGGCTAGTTGTACCTGCATTAGAAAAATGACATAGTAAGGGAGAAGTTCAATACATAAACTAGTAACAACTTTAAACTATGCTCTACTATTCATGACATACCAATTCTCAATTATTTAGTGCAATTACTTGAATAAAGAGGTAGAAAACAGCGGATATGATTACAATTATTACAATAAAAATCTACCATAATTGTAATCATAAGTAGGTTATGCATTGCCGGCCAAGCATGTTGATTACTACCAACACGACGCTCTTCATTTAACCAAAATAATCGGGATCGACCTACTAATCGCTCTCGGTCAAATCTAACCTTTTCGTAGTCATCCCATAAGTGACAATTAAAATATTGTTCTAAACTCTTAAGCCAATCTCTAAAATTTTGGGGATACTCTAAACCGTCATAAGTAGGATAAATATAGTGTGGCCTAGGGGTGTGTTTAGTCATATCCTTAGCATAGGAATAGTATAACTGGGTAGCATATATGTCATATTCCATCTAGTGAGAACATGAGAGAGAAAAAACACACCCAGAACTGGTGCACATGCAATGACGACTAAATAACCTGACCTTGTTTATTTTTCAAAGATGGAATTGTTCCTGCTAATTATGTAAAATAACCAATATATATTTTTTTTTCTTGCTGAAAAAAATATGAAGATTATTAAATAATTTTTTTTTATTTTTTTGCTGATAAAATAAAAATACAGGCCGCTATTGGCAGACCAAAATAAAAATTTTAAAACAACTTAATAAACATAATTACTTAATGAAAAATAATTTTTTTTGTTTTCTTACTAGGAAAATAATGGAGAAATTCTAGAATTTTATTTTTTTGCGATTTGAGAAAAATTGAAAATTTTAGGACGCTATTTGCAGACCAAAAATTTAAAATTGATTTTTTATGTTGTGCAATGAACGTGCAAGGTGCGTGTCGGTGCTCAAAGAAAAAGGGGGAGGGGGCCAATTAGGAAATTGATGTGAACCTCCCTCTGATACCAAATTGATGCAGGCTCATGGTTTCGATGGGTTAAACTAAGCGCTCTTAGGTTTGACAACTAAAAATAAATATCTAGCGTGCGGTTTCTCTATTTAGCACTATCGATAAGTCAAGCAGTTAATATCACTATTTTCAACATCACACAATGCAAAGGGACGCTACCCCTTTTATAGATTAAACAAGGGCTATAGGCCAATGTTCACTCAAGCGAAAAGGACCTACACGATCCAGACAATTAGCTATTCGAATTAAATTATACGCAAAAAATTCATAATTCCAATAAAAGAAAATCTGGGCTAAATTAGTGATTTAAAATTAAGTCCAATATCAATCCCAAAACTAATTTATATGAGGGTTTCTAAATCACTTGAACACCGAAGAAATCAAGGCTAAGAAAACTGATTTTTACAAGTGTTCATGAAATTTACCCGCTCCAATTTTATGAAAAATATTTGGGAAAATAATGCTCGAAATTTAGATTTTAATTACGCACAACATTCAATATAAATCAGGGCTAATTACCAACCTTCTATTCCACCAAATCTCACATATAATATAGAAGAAATTACACAAAGAGGTGTATGAATTCGTTACCCAATCCCAATAATAATCCGTCCACAAGATGAGTGGAGGAGGCGCTCACGACGGTGGTAGATTCTCTATTTCCACATGAATCCTTGGATACGCACCAGATGATGAAGACGCTCGCCGTTTTCTCTTCCCAAAACCACGAAGAGGGAGAAATCTTGATGGCTGAAAATATTCACGGAGGAGAGGATAGCCTGTTTTGGAGGGAGTAAGAGGAGGGGAAGCTCCGTTTGTTGGAGGGAGAGGGTGGCCGATTTTTTTAGAGGAGGAAAGTTGGTCGGTTTTGAGGGGAGAAAAGGAGTAGGAGAGGGTTGTTAAGGGGAGAAAAGAGGAGGGAAAGAGTGGAGGAGTCATGTGGCCGAATTCCACAAGGAGGAGAGGGAGGAGGGTGGCCGAAATTGCCAAGGAAGAGGGGGAAAGAGGGGTGGCCGAATTTTGCAAGAGGGAGGAGAAGAGTTCTCAATAGAATTAGGTTTTCAATTTCTTATCATATCTAATTATTCCTTCATAACAATGGCTATTTATAGCCCACACCACTCAATCTCCACCATACATGAAATAGGAAAACAATATAGGCTTTATTTAGGCTACACCACTCAATCTCCGTCATTCATAAAATAGGAAAACAATCTAAACACATACTGCATAAAATAAGAATAAAATAAAACGAGCATGAAATAAAAGATACTCTTGATGGTTATAGACACCCATTATATATGAAATGAAATAATAAAATAGGAAATAATAATAAATGATGAAATAATAAAATATATAATTATAATTATTTAATTAATAATTATATATTTTATTTAAAATGGCGGCGGCGGACGTCATGCAAAATATATAGCGGCGTTGGCGAAGAACGTCGCGGCATTGGTGAAGAAATGTCGTGGTAGACTCCCATCTTCAAGCTTGCGGCAACGACCGTCCCAATCCATGAACTCTCTATGTCGGGGATCAACGGCTGCATCAGCAACTTCTCCATCAGTTAACTCGCGCTCGCCAGTTTGCACTCGCGGTAGACGAGTGGGGGAGGCTGAGGCTGATCTCACCTACTGCTGAGCCGAGGCCTGTGAGTACCAGCTCCATCGATACTCGCCGCCTTTGTCGAGTAGAGGCCATTGTAAGGGAACTCGCCCCCTTTAGTTGGGATGTGTTTTCCACCATTTTGCCCCGCTGGCCTGCCCATAGCCCGTTAGAACAGTGGTTTCTCGCTATTGGCAGTCCCAAGTGGGCTGCACATAGCTATTCAGAAAAGCAGAGTTTGGTTGTTGGCGGGCCAGCCGAAGGGGTTTTCAGTAATTTCAGGCCGGCAGAGGTTAGTTACTTGCAGACCGTTTTCAGAAATCTATAAATAGGATCCAAGGGGTACCTCAGAAGGGACGCTTACTTGTTTCAAGTTTTCAAGCGCCTTCTGAGTTACCTTAGCACGGCATTTGGCTAAGGAGGGGAAGTGCTCAGTGAACTTCCGGGTGTATGGCGGGACCTCCGCGTCGGGCCCTTGGTCTAGTACTTTGCTCTTTTCCTTGGTTTTTTTTCTTATAGGAGCGAAGTAGGTGCGCGACCACTCCTTCCCCAAGGGTGAACTCCACAAGAGACCTGTTCTCGATTTCAACATTTTTGGTGCGGTTGGCGTGGAGAGTGTCCAGCACAGAAAACCTTCAGCGAGCTCAATGACTAGAGAAGAAGGGCAAGGATCGGATAGGACCGACTCGCCACCCCCTCCCCCTCTCGCCACCATGGGTATGCTCGACGAATTAAGGCAGGAAGTTCTCGGCATGGTCCGATTCGCACTCGGCGTGCGGGCCGAGAGCTCGACTCCGGTGATTCCGGTTCTCGCGGATCCGGCACTCGGAGAGGTTTCTCACGCAAGACGAGCAGGGAAGGAAGTGGCCGAGGAGGGTCGGGGTGCCGAGCTCCCCAGGCGAGTACTCTTCCTAGGTTTGGGGAGCGGTGGCAGATTCAGCGAGTTGGGAGCGCGAGACCCTCCCGCTCGTCCAGTAGGGGGAGAGAGCCCCTTCAGCGAGCTGGTCTCCTCTGCACCAGTTTTGGATGGTTTTAGGGATCCTGATATATCCTACCATAATGGGAAGGGGGACCCGGTCCAGCACGTCCAGTGGTTTGAGGACGTGGTCTCGATCCAACAGATGTCGGACGGCTTTAAGTGTAGACACTTTGCCATCACCCTGAAGGAGAAGGTGAGCTAGTGGTTTCACCAGCTACCGGTAAATTCCATCTACTACTTCGAGGACCACCGTCGGGGGTTCATGCTGAGGTTCACAACCTCGAATAGGAGGAAGAAAGATTCAGAGTCAGATTCCCTATTCCGCATCAAGCAGGGGGTGAACGAGACCCTGAAGAGCTATGTTGATCTCATCCAGGAGGTGGTCACCCAGCTTCAGGAGATGTTGGGCCACACTCTAATAGTGGCCTTCACCCTGGATTTACAGCAAGGTTTCTTCCAAATGGAGTTGAAGAAGATACCCCCTCTCCTACGAGGAGTTTATTGAGAAGGCGGCGAGAGAAGTCGATGGGGAGGCATCGAACTCTGAGTTTTCCCGGAGGTTAGGCAGGTGGGCTACGGATGAGGAGAGGCCTAGAGGAGGTAGAGGTTAGGAGGAAAGAAGAGCTGAGCCCCGATAGAGGGAGCAACCATAGCAGCAGCCCAAGTTGGGGCACCAGGAGCTGAATCAATGGCTAGGGTGGAGGCCCGAATGGCAAAAGCAGGGGGCGAGGAGAGGGTTCCGTGGAGGGGATAACTGCCAAGGGGGCCAGAGCCAATTCTACCCTCCAAGTGGGAGGCAGGGCCAGAGGCCCCTCCCCGATCAAGAGGATGTTATTGTCATAGCCATAGGGGAGAGGAGAAGAGAAACGCGGAGGAGAAGAAGGGAGGTTAGTGTGGAGTTACCCTACTGTGACTTCCATCGAGAGGAAGGGCACGCCACGGCAACGTGCCCGGAGTTCCTCGAGATGAGGGGAAACTGGTAGCAGCAGCAACAACAAGACCGCCAAGGGTTGCAGATTGAGGAGGTCCCGCCTCGTGCAGAGGAGGACAGGTGCAAAGATCGGGCTGATATGGGAACCTGGGGAGGGATCAGAGCAATCCATGGGGAGGCAGGGATTGAGGCTTCCCGTATGCGAGCCTCCATACAATGTACCGATGGAGCATTGGATCAACATCCCAAACCCCGCCCACGGAAGAAACAATCACCTTCACAGTCAAGGACATGTCGGGTCACGAAGAGCCCTTTTGCGATGCGCTGGTCATCAAGACGACCATCGAGGATTTAACCGTCTCTCAGATCCTCATCGACAATGGGAGCTCAGTCAACATCATCTTCAAGAAGGCATTTGATGTGATGAAGGTTGAGGACAGGAGAGTGTTGGCCTCATATGGGCCTCTGTTTGGCTCCTCGGGGGAGAGGAAGGAAGTCGAAGGAGGGGTAGGACTCCAAGTCTCTCTTTGAGGGCAGTCCTGTAATTGCAAGATTATCATTGTGGATTCCCCTAGCAGTTATAGCGCCATCTTTGGGAGGCCCCTCATTAGCACCTTCCGGTGCATCCCCTCGTCCTTCCACCAATGCCTGAAGTTCAATGTTGAGGGGGTCTAGGTTCGGGTCCGCGGAGACCCTCAGATGTAAAGGGAGTGCTATGACCCTGCCGTAAACTCCATCTTATGGCAGGAGGGTGTCGAGGAGATGGGGCAAAAGATGGAGGAGGCGGAGCAGGAGGCCGGCCTGGAGGAAATAGAAGTAGTGGAGACTAGCCCTCGGGAGGAGGAGACGAAGGAGGTTTAAGAGCCGGCCGAGGCGATGGCCGTGGAGGAAGTCGAGGAGGAGGTCCTCATGGGGGAATGCTGAAGAATGGGGGGAGAAGTCTTGTCTGGAGGCGGCGGAAGAGGTGGTGGAGATGGAGGTCCTCACTCTCGAAGGTAAGGTGGCGAAGTTCCGCGCCAACGGAGGGCTGACCCCGGAGGCTCAGGGCAGGGTGCTAGAGTGCATCTGGAAGAACGTGGATATCTTCGCCTGGAGTGACGCGGAGATGCAAGGGATCGACGCGGACGTGGCCTGCAATCGCCTCAACCTGGATCCGGATCCTCGCCCCATCCAACAGAGGAAGAGGCCCACCGCGGACAAGTTAGCCGAGCCAATTCGAGAGGAGGTGGCCAAGCTCCTCGAAGACAGTTTTGTATCCAAGATCCAATAACCTGGCTCAGCATCCAATGTTGTAATGGTTAAAAAAGGAGATGGCTGGTGGCGTTTGTGTGTTGATTTTTCAATGCTTAATAAATCATGTCCCAAGGATTGTTACCCCTTGCCTCGGATCGACGCGCTCGTTTACTCAGCCATCGGTTTCCCTATAATGAGTTTTTTAGATGCATTTTCAGGTTATCACCAGATCAGGATACACCCTCCCGACATCAAGGATGTCTCCTTCATCACTGGGGATGGGTGCTACTGCTACAAAATGATTCCATTCAGGAAAAAGAATGCAGGTGCAACCTATCAAAAGATGATGGATAGGGTCTTCTAAGAGCAGAGGGGAAGGAACTTGAAGGTGTAGGTTGACGAACTAATGATCAAGAGTCGGGATGTCGACTCTCAGCTCCAGGATTTGGAGAAAACCTTCGCCATCCTACGCAAACACAAGATGAGGATGAACCCCTTGAAGTGTATCTTCCGGGCGAGTAGGGGGAAGTTCTTGGGACATCTCCTCACCCCTGCCGTCATAGAACCCAACCCAGATAAGGTCCGAGCGATCATGGAACTGGGGTCGCCTAAGAATGCCAATGAGGTACAGCGACAGACGTGGAAGCTGGCAATGTTAAGCAGGTTCCTCTCCTGGGCCGAAGAGAATTGCTCCCCTTTCTTCAAAACCTTTAGAGGAGGCAAGAAGTTCGAATGGACCCTAGAGTGTGAGGAGGCATTCCAGGCCCTAAAGAGGCAGTTGAATCAGTACCCCCTACTCCAGGGGCCAAAGGAGGTGGAGGACCTATTCTTGTATCTCGGGGTCGGGGCGGAGGCCCTTAGCTCTATTTTGGTTCGGAAAGAGGGGAAGAAGCAGCTCAATATTTATTATGTGACTAGGGTGTTGAGGAAGGCCGATCTTCGTTATCCTATACTGGAAAAGCTGGACTTTGCTCTGATCATTTCGTCCCCGAGTCTCCGACCTTACTTACAGGCACACTCGATCCGAGTAGTGACTGACCACCCCTCCACAACATTTTCGGGGGGGGAGGGGGGTGGATCACTCTGGCAGATTGGCTAAGTGGTCCGTGGAGTTGAGCGAGTTCGACATCTCCTTGGTCCCTCGCCTCTCGATCAGAGCCCAAGCAATGGCTGAATTCCTAGCTTACTACGTAATCGAGATGGAAAAGGAGGAACTCACTCGCCCGGTACCTTGGAGGGTCATGGTGGACGGCGCCTCAGGGAGGCATTCCCTTGGGGCAGGGGTCATCTTGGAAAGCCCCTAGGGGACAAGGATCAAGCAGACGATAGTAATATATTTTCCCATCACTAACAACCAGGCCGAATATGAAGCTGTGATTGCAGGCCTGCGCTTGGCCAGAGAATTGGGGGTAAATGACGTGGAGGTCCTCACTGACTCCATGGTGGTGGCTTCCCACATTAACTGGGAGTTTGAGGCAAGGGAGCTGACCTTGTAGCTTTACTTTGCAAAGGTGAAAGGAATCATCGACACCTTACATGCTTTTTTTTATTTGGCACGTGCCTAGGGGGGAGAACGAACAGGTGGACAAACTGGCAAAGCATGGTCCCCGGGTGGGGGGTACCATCACAAATCTCTTCTGCCCATCCATCCACGAGGGGGAACTGATGGAGGCGGAGCAGCACCCCTCGCGGATGGACCCATTCGTGACTTTCTTGTCCACCGGAGAGTATCCTGGGGGGATGGACAGGAAGAAGCTCAAATACAAGTCGGCATACTATCTCATGCGATACGGCCAATTATACCGGAAGACCCTTTTGGGGATGTTTGCACATTGCGTGGCCAAGGGGGAGGTTCCGAGGGTCTTAGATGAGGTCCATTCCGGGGAGTGTGGAAGTCACTCTGGGAGTCGGATGCTAGAAGAAAGAATCATCAGGCAAGGTTATTTCTGGCCAACCCTAGGCCAAGATGCGGCCAAGTTTGCAAAGGAGTGTCATAAGTGCCATTTGTTCGCTCCCCTCCAGCTACAACCTGCCCAACGCCTCAGAAGTATCACATCCCCCTGGCTATTTGCAATTTGGGGAATGGACTTGGTCGGGCCCTTCCCATAGGCCAGCGGTCAGAGAAGGTTCCTGCTCGTGATGATTGATTATTTCTCTTAGTGGTTGGAGGTTTAGGCGCTGGCTAAAGTGACCTCCCAGGTTGTCAGAAAATTTGTATGGGGTGAGATCAATTGTCGATACGGGTTACCCCAGGCCATTGTCACGGATAATGGCCCTCATTTCGCCAGCGCCGAGTTCATTAGTTTTTGTGGACAGCTCAGGATCGATCTTAGATTTGCCTCGATTCATCACCCTAGGAGCAACGGGCAGGTGGAGGCGGAAAACAAGATCATTGTTAATCTCCTCAAAAAGAAGGTAGAAAATTTGAGAGGAAGTTGGATGGAGCAGCTCCCTTCGGTCCTCTGGGTCCTTAGAACCACGCTGAACATGGCCATGGGGGAGAATCCTTTTAAACTCTATCATGGATGCGAGGTAGTACTACCGGTGGAGTTCGAGGTCTGGACGCCTCGGGTGGCCGAGGCAGGAGAAGGCAAAGAAGGATTGAGAATCGTGAATGAGGAGGAGCTGCGACACTCTCTCGACATGGTTGAAGAGCTGCGAGACCTCTCTGCCCTCCGACAAGAGGAAGTTAAGAGAAGAATGGCCAAGTACTTTGACAAGAAAGTTAGAGTCAAACAGTTCACGGAAGGAGACTTGATCTTAAGAAAGGTGGACGCCGCGGGAAGGTCAGCCGCGGTGGGGAAGCTCAACCCCAATTGGGAAGGACCATATATAGTACGAGAGGTCCTGAAGTCAGGAGGGTATCGTCTTCAGAATAGGAGAGACCCTAGGTCTCACCTAGAGTTGTGATGACCTTAAGCATTTTTACCCCTGAGTCGTGTAAGTCCTGTGTTATGTAATAAAAATTTTTCCAGATTCTTATACTCATAACATGTTTCGTACAAGTAGAATATTGAGTCCATCCCAGACCCCGAGCAGATCCCGCTGCAAGGCTCCTACCAAGCTGGCAGGTCTGGAAGTCACTCTGAGGAGTCTGCCCTTGACCCCGAATAGATCCCACTGCCAGGCTCCCACCGAGCTGGCAGGACTGGAAGTCACTTAGAGGAGTCCGCCTCAGACCCCGAGCAGATCCCACTGCCAGGCTCCCACCAAGCTGGCAGGGCTGGAAGTCACTCGGATGAGTCTGCCCTGGACCCCGAGCTGATCTCGTTGTCAGGCTCCCACCAAGCTGGCAGGGTTGGAAGTCACTCAGAGGAGCCCGCCTCAGACCCCGAGCAGATCCTGCTGGCAGGATCCCACCAAGCTGGCAGGGCTAGAAGTCACTTGGAGGAGTCCGCATCGACCCCGAGCAGATCCCGCTGCCAGGTTCCACCAAGCTGGCACAGCTGGAAGTAACTCGGAGGAGTCTGCCCTGACCCCGAGAAGATCCCGCTGCCAGGCTCCCACCATGCTGGCACGGCTGGAAGTCACTTGGAGGAGCCCGCCTCAGACCCTGAGCAGATCCCGCTTCCAGGCTCCCACCAAGAAAGTAGGGTTAGAAGTCACTCGGAGGAGTATGCCCTAGACCCCGAGCAGATCCCGCTCCAAGGCTCCTACCAAACTAGCAGGGCTAGAAGTAACTCGGAGAAGTCCGCCTCAGACCTCGAGCAGATCCCGCTGCCAGGCTCCCACCAAGCTGGCATGGCTGGAAGTCATTCAGAGGAGTCTGCCCTCAACCCCAAGCAGATCGCGCTGCCAGGCTCCCACCAAACTGGCAGGGCTTGAAGTCACTCGGAGGAGCCCGCCTCAGACCCCGAGCAGATCCCGCAGCCAGGATCCTACCAAGCTGGAAGGGCTGGAAGTAACTAGGAGGAGTCCGCCTCATCCCCGAGAAGATCCCACTGCTAGGCTCTCACCAAGCTGGCAGGGCTGGAATTCACTCGAAGGAGTCCGCCTCAGACTCCGAGCAGATCCTGCTGCCAGGCTCCCACTAAGCTGGCAGGGCTGGAAGTCACTCGGAGGAGTTTGCCCTCGAACCTTATCAGATCTCGCTGCCAAGCTCCCAACAAGCTGGCAGGGCTGGAAGTCACTCAAAGGAGTCCTCCTCAGACCTCAAGCAGATCCTATGGCCAGGCTCCCACCAAGATGGTAGGGATGGAAGTCACTCGGAGGAGTCTGCCCCCTACCCCAAGCAGATCCTGTTGTCAGGCTCTCACCATGCTGGCAGGGCTGGAAGTCACTCGGAAGAGTCTGCCCTCGACCCCGAGCAGATCCCGCTGCCAGGCTCTTACCAATCTGGCATGGCTGGAAGTCACTCGGAGGAGTCTGCCCTCGACCCCGAGCAGATCCCGCTGCCAGGCTCTCACCAAGCTGGCAGGGCTGGAAGTAACTCGAAGGAGTCTTCCCTCGACACCGAGCAGGTCCCACTGACAGGCTCCCACCAAGTGGGCAGGGTTGGAAGTTGCTCGGAGGATAAGCCCGGAAGGCTCCAAACACCTGCCAACAGGAGATTCGATCACTTACAGGCGAATCAAGTGCTTAATGGCGAGTCGGGGATCGCAAGCGAGTCGAGTGCTCACAGACGAGTTGAGTGCTCGCACGCAAGGCGAGTATCTATCAGCGAGATCAAAACTCACAGACCTAGCGACAACCGACGTTCCCCGGCTAACGGAAATAAACTTTTTTGACACGGCATACTCTTAATGGTGGCAAATTTGGCCAGAGGTCACCAAAAAAATAGGGGGGAGAGAGAAAAAATGCACATCACAGTAGTCAAATACCAAAGAAAAGAAGATAAGAAAAAATTATTTGCAATTGATGTAGTCCATTACATATCTGGAACTCGCCCTCGTGAAGATATAAAAGAGGAAAAAGGAAACAAAAAGGAATAAGAAATCCAGCTTAGCTCTCGCCCTCCTCCCCAGAAGCACGGCCTCATGCGCCTTCACGCCCTGGGTCCTTGTCAGTGTCCCCAAATAGTAAGGCGAAGTTATCCTCCTTCTCGCCAGGCGGACTCGGCGGGTACAGACCTGGCATGAGGTCACGAACTGCGACCTCCTCGCAACCGACTTCCAGTATCCTTGTGCCTCTCATGACGTCTAGGAGTCACTCAGCGGACTCGATCGAATTGACCCATAGCCGCTCCATGACCTCAATCCCGCCAAAAAACTGTGGCTGCTGGAAGGGGTAGAGAGGCTCCCCACCGCCCGCCAGGACAAGAAGCTCTGCCTTCCAAAGGATCTCGGCGTGAAGCCCTCGGTTCTGCTCTTGCAACTGCCCCACCTCTGCCTCTAACTGAGAGGCGCGAGCCCCCTGCTCGGCGGCGTGCGTCCCCTGCTCGCCTGAGAGATCCTCCTGCTCGGTAAGGTGAGTCCGCAACTGGGCGACTTCCTCCTCCAAGCCATAGGCACGGTCCTGCAACTCGCGCGCAGCCTCGGCATCCTGCGGATCCAAAATAGCATCAATATCAAGAAATCTTCTAAGTAAAAATGGAGAGGGATGGCCGACGCTTACCAGCCCGCCCGCGGCCTTTGCGAGTAGATCCTTTGCAATACCACACCGCCTCCCTACATCAGCGGCCCGGTCCTTCACAACATCGCGCTCCTACACGGCCTTTGATAGAAGCCTGCTGAGGTTGAAGCTGTGACGCGCCATCATATGGTGTAGCTCGAAGGACCTCAAATGGGCCCAAAGGCCCTCGCTACCCAGCTGACAAGGGGTCATGTTCTTGTAGGCATTGGCGTCCTCGTGACCATAGAGGCTGAAGACAAGCGCGTAGGCATGACCGGTGGGAGGATACCGGGCACCCCAGGAAGGGTGGCGAGTGGAGATCGTGACCCGGTGGGCCGCCTCGTCCCACTTGATCATCGGCTCGCCGGTCGGATCTTTGCATTTCTCCCTCATGCCGAAGTGGTGGTTGTTGGGTACATTGGAAAATGTGTACCTGATTTGTAGAAGCCTAACTTAGCTCAATGATATACATCAAGGTGTATTTGATGTTATTTTGAGTTGATATGTGCAGGTGAAGAATGTACTAAAATACAGGAAAATTATTCTAAGCCATGTGTCGACGCCAGAAGAAGCTGTGTCGACACTTCAGAAAGATTGTGTTGACACTTGAAGAAGGTTGTGTCGATACAGAGAAAAAGAGTCGACAACAATTGTGTCGATACCGGGAAGCAGTGTCGACGCACAGAAGTTTAGTCAACATCAACTGTGTCGGCACTGGGAGGTTGTGTCGACACACAGGATTGCTAGTCGACAACACGTGTGTCGACACAAGAAGACTGAGTCGACATACAGAGGCAGAGTTGACAACAGCTGTGTCGACACCTGGAGGCAGTATCGATACACACTATATTCTGAGTCTACATCAACTGTGTCGACACACAGGACTTGTGTCGACACACTGCAAAGTCTAGACAAAGTTAGTTGCTAGAGAATGATGAAGTGTTTGTGTCGACACAAATGCTCTGTGTCAACACATTCTCTAGATGCAGTATCTAGAAGCTGAGTCGACATAAAGGCAGACATGTCGACATCATCAAAGGATGTGTCGACACCTAAGTCACTTATGTCAACATATATTGACAGATGGTCTCGACACTTTCTAACAGACAGTCTCGATGCTTTGCTGACAAAGACAAAGGCACAAGATCTGTTTAAAGACTTGACAGCTGTTAGTTACAACAGGTTGATAGAAGCTGTCAGACTTATCAGAAGTTTGTTAGAAACCGGATCAGCCGGTTACCAAGGATGAAGTCTATAAATAGACAGATTCAGAAGAAGGTAAGAAAAAAATTGAGACATAGAAACAAACTGAGTGATCAATGTTGTGAGACAAGATCTCAAATCAAGAAAGTGGAAGGCACAGAAGAAGATCTTCGTGAGAAGATCTAAGAAGACATTCTGAAGTGAACATCCACTCAGATTCAGTCTAAGTTGAAATCATCCAAGAATTTGAGAAGTATTATCAAGGGTTGTGGATATAGAGAGATCCAACCATTTGAAGACAAGAAGGAAGCTATCACAGGTTTCTTAAGTTCAGATTCAAGAAGCTTTGAAGAAAGCTAAGATCCAGTTGATTTCATCCATCTGGTTTTTCAAGAAGCTGATCAAGAATAGTCTTATCCCTTCTCTCTCAACAGGGGCAAGATATTATATAACTTCAATTTCAATTTCTGTAGGATCTATTTGTATAGATCTGAGTTGTAAGCCTAGATTATAAAGGCTGAGTGTAGGATAGGTATTCTCTTAGTGGTAGGGCTATTTATGCCTAAGTTGTAGGAGAAGGTTTTCTCTGAGTTGTAGGCCTTGTGGAAAGGCTGAGGTAGGGCTGGTTAGCCTGAGCTGTAGGAACCTTATAGGGTTCTGAGTTGTAGGAATCTTTCAGGGTTCTGAGGTGTAGGATCTGAGGATCTGAGATAAAGAAGGAAGTTAGGCTGAATCTAGCACACTGCTAGATAGGTGAAGGGGGAAGTGGATGTACCCAGACCTTGGGGAACCACTATAAATCTGTGAGCAATCTGTGATGTGTGCATATTTGTGATTGATGTGCCGTGTTTGCTGCAGTGTCTTCAGAATTCTCTTATAGCCTGTAATTATATTCTGCCTTAAGTTAAAACAAGCATTAGAACCTATTCACCCCCCCCCCTCTAGGTGTTTAGGTGGTCTTGAAAGTTAAACTATCAAGTGGTATCAGAGGGAGGTTACTCAAAGAAGGACTTAACAGTCTGAGTTAGATGCCTAAGGCAGAATCAAGAATCAAGAAAATGGGTTCTGGAGAGAATCACAAGGAACTAGGGTCAATGAAATTACCCATCTGCAGGAAAGAGATTTTTGGAATCTAGAAAGAAAGGGTTAGGTTTTTTATGGATGCTTCTAATCCAAGGATATATATCACAGTACAGGAATGCCCCTTCATTCCAATGAAGGTATCAGTTCTTGATGCAAACATTCAAACTCCAAAGAGTTATTCTGAAATGACCAAGGATGAGATCATCCTGGCAACACTAGACAAAAGAGCATAGAACATTATTGTAAGTGTTATAGATGATGACACATTTCAAAATCTAATTCACTGCAAAACCTCCAAGGAAATGTGGGACACTTTGATTGTCTACATGGAGGGTTCTGAAGAAGTTAGACAAGATAGAAAGTCTATGCTCAACAAAGAATATGAGAGTTTCAGACAAGGGAAGTCTGATAGCATAACAAAATGCTACAAGAAATTCTACAGGATAGTGAATGAACTAATGTCCTATGGAAGGGTCTTCAGTACCTATGAACTGAATGACAAATTTCTAAGATCCTTGACAAAGGATTGGGATACCAAGATTTGTGTCATAAGAGAAGTGGCCAAACTAGCAGACATTTCTCCTCCAACCTTGTTTGGAAAGTTGCTATCATATGAAATGCAACTAATGGTTAGGAAGGAGGAAGAAAAGAATTCAAAAGGAGAACATAGAGAAAGGTCTGCGGCCTTCAAGGCCGAACCCACTAGAAAGAATAGGAGGATATCTCCATCACCTCCTAAGGAAGTTGCTGAAGTTAACTAAGAAAATTCAGACAATAAGAACTCAGAAAGCAGTTATTCAGATGCAGATTTTGCTGCCTTTACAAGGCAGTTTCAGAGGTTCTTAAAGAAAAAGCAGTGGAAGTCAAGGCCCTCCACATCACAGCCAGTTTATGATTACTATCAGAAGAGAGAATCATCAAAAAAGGAGAGGAGCAGAACCAAGCCCAGCAAAGCTACTACATCAAAGATTGTTTGCTATTGCTGCAATAGGATTGGACATGTTGTGGCTGAGTGTCCAGAAAAGAGGAAGGAGTCAACA
The DNA here is from genome assembly GCA_039513925.1 of Platanthera zijinensis. Taxonomy (NCBI): domain Eukaryota; kingdom Viridiplantae; phylum Streptophyta; class Magnoliopsida; order Asparagales; family Orchidaceae; genus Platanthera; species Platanthera zijinensis. Next base: position 41,341,068 of record CM077091.1, on the reverse strand, counting down.
GACAGAAAGAAGACTCATTAAAAGGGCAAGAAGGAGAAATCCTTTGTTGCTAAGAAGGAGAAGAGTCTTACAGATCAATCCTCCTCAGAGTCAGAATCTGAAGCTGAAGCATACATTGGACTGTATGCAGCTAATGAAGAAGATGAGTTTATGCAATTACTAAACTCCATCTATGAACAAGAAGATCATCAATGTATGGGACTGATGGATGGATCAGAAGAAGATATGTGCCAGAATCAGTCTGATCCCAGGAAGGTACATTGTCCTTCTATGAAATCAGTTTGTAGTACTAGTGCAGAATCAGCTACATCAGCATCAAGTGATGTAGATGGATCTGAATCTGAAGGAGATGTTCATCAGTTAATAGATAAGTATGGGGACTTATTGCAGGCTCTTAAGAAAAGCAAGAACCTAGTCAAAACTCAGGCTCAGGAAATTGCTGATCTTAAGGTGGTTGCATCTGAGTTTGAAAAAATATTGGATCAAAAGTTAAATGAGATTGCTAAACTGAAAAATATAACTATTATTCAGATGGGCATAATCAAATATAATAATGATCAAGTTATAAGTATGGAGGCCAGACTGAGAATAGAGAAAGATTTAGTGACTAGTTACTCTAAGCCAAAATTTATCTTACCTATAATAGATGAGTTTGTGGCTCAAAAGGGTAAGTCAGGATTAGGCTTCAAAGGTAACACCAGGGCTGCCCAATTCAAGAGAAAAGGCAAAGCTCCTGTTCCGCCACTAAACCTTAAAGTCACTGTTGTTGGGAATTGTCTTCACAATACCCCAGATTTGTGGGAAGTCAGACCTAAAACTAAGATGAATTAAGTTGCATTTGATGTTGTGTTTAAGTTGTGCATGCAGGACTCTATTGCCAAGTGTAAACCAATGTCAGTCTATAGTGGGTCATCAAACACAGGACCATACAATGTAATTCCTCATTATGTGATCCAAGGTGTTGACTCATGTATAGCCTCTCTATTGGGGTACACTTTGTTTCCATACACTTGGACTACTGGACTCTGGAGTATTGAAGACTTTCTCAGAAGAATTTTTTTTTTTCTAAGTCCACATACTCGTGTAGTATCTTCTATATACTCGAGTAAGTGACTTAGTACTCGAGTAGATTGGATTACATACTCGAGTAGTTCTCAAGTTACTCATGTAAGTGTTCTGATCGTACTCGAGTTGATCTGGACTTCTCATCTCAGAAAGTTTCTAAGTCCATATACTCGACTAAATCTTTTCATATACTCGAGTACTTCTTTTCCTTACTCGAGTAGGTGTTTGTGTACTCGAGTAGAGCCTTAGTCATACTCGAGTAGTCTCTTAGTTATACTCAAGTAGGGCTAGCTGTTCAGTCTAAATATTTCTAAGTCCACATACTTGAGTAACTTCACTCATATACTCGAGTAAGTGGCTTAGCACTCGAGTAGATCCTTCTTATACTCGAGTAGACTGGCTTAGCACTCGAGTAGACTTTTCTTATACTCGAGTAGTTTGGATTAGTACTCGAGTAGATGTTTATACTTACTCGAGTAATCTGTCTAGAGTAACTCGGGTAGTTCTTCCAAGGCACTCGAGTAGTCATTTCTTTTACTCGAGTACATGTTTCTCTTATCTACTCGAGTAGCAGACCTTTATACTCGAGTATCTTATCTAACCCGAGTATGTCGGCTCAGAATTCCAGAAATCGTTAAGTCCAGAATTGACGGAGAATTGAAATTAACCTTTTTCTGATTGGTCCACGTGTCAATCTTAATTACGATTATGACCATTGGAGTTAGCTTATAAATAGGTCCTTTCAGATTTGACTAAATACGTTTTTACAGAGATTATCTTTTAAGAAAGAGAAAATCCCGAAAACCCTAATTTTCTAATCCGCCGCCATTACCGTTTTCGGGACAAGCTCTGGATCGTCGTTCTCACGCCGCTGCTATCGATCTCAGTTTTTCTAGCGATCCAGACTCAAGAAGAATCATCTGATCTCTCCGTGCTTCATCGTCTCTGATTTACTTTCTTGATCGTGGTGATTCCAGATCTCAGAATCGTGGATCTCAGTCAAGTCTTCTTCAACTGTTTCTGTTCAAAACGAAAAGCTCTCAAGAAGAAGATTACGTCAAAGATCTAGATCTGTGATATTCTTGTTGTAAATTTTATTTAAACAAATTTAATTCTAGGAGATCTTTCTCCGAGTGGTAGGAAGTTTTATCTTCCGAGTGTAGATCCGTTTGGGATCGAGTTTTTGTAGGAACGTGGTTCCAAGGTGTAGGATTTTTTTTATAATCCGAGATAGTGGAGTAGCCGAGTCTAGTGATTTGCTAGATCGGTGAGAAAAGTGGACGTACCCAAGATTGGGGAACCACTATAAATCTCTTATCGTCTGTGTGATTGCTTGATTACGGATCTGTGCTGTGTTATATTTTTTATTCCGCATTTGACACGAAATTCACCTATTCACCCCCCTCTAGGTGATTTAGGTTGACAACTTAGCTCTCTCAATTGGTATCATAGGGAGGTTGATCGTTAAATGGTTAACACCTTGATCTAATCCTCACCAAGTTGTCTCCAGAGAAGTATCAAGCATGAGTAAGACCAAGGATTTTGCTAAGCTCCCTATCTGCACCAAGAACAATTTTCCTATGTGGAAGGAAAGAGTTAAGTTCCTCATGGACGCAGTAGACCCTCGGATCTTCATGATTGTGGAAGAAGGTCCGCATGTTCCTATGACTACATCAACAATAGACCCAACCAAAAATGTTCCAAAGAAGTTGATGGACTTGGATAAGTACGAGATTGCACTTGTCTCCCTAGACAAGAAAGCTAAAAATATTATCGCAAGTGCAGTCGATGACTCAATACTGCAAAATCTTATACATTGCCAATCTGCCAAGGAGATGTGGCAATCCCTGGTGACTCTGATGGAAGGGACTGAGGAAGTTAGGGATGATCGGAGATCCCTCTTAAATCAGAAGTATGAAGCCTTCCGACAAGGTCACAAGGAACCCATAGCTGACACATTTGAAAACTTCTTTAAGATAGTCAATGGACTGAGAGTGTATGGCCGAGTCTTTACTAATGGGGAGCTGAATGATAAGTTTCTGAGATCTCTCACCAAAGAATGGGACAATAAAGTCTGTGCCATCCGAGAGTTTGGCAGACTAGCAGAGACAGATCCACAGAATTTATTTGGCAAGCTGATGTCCTATGAACTGCAAATCAACTCCAGAAAAGCCGAAGAAGAGATAAGTCGCTTCTCCTCAAAAGAGAAGTCGGTTGCTTTAAAGGCTGACAGTTCAAGGAAGGGAAAAGCTGCCTCGCCAGCACCTCCTCAAGAAGTATGTGAAGAAGAAGGCTCCGAGTCAAGCACCTCAGGCTCAGCACTATCTGAAGGAGAGTTCTCTTTGCTCTCGCGGCAGTTCAAGAAATTCTTGAACAAGAAGAAGCAATGGAGAGGAAAAGATGCCTCATACAGAAGATCACGACATAACAGTGATCAGCGAAAGAATGGCTCGAGCAGCCATGACAGGTATAACTCCAAACAGAACAAACAAATTTCAACTGACATCGTTTGTTATTGTTGTAATAAGCCAGGTCACGTCATCGCGGACTGCCCTCACAAGAAGAAAGAGGGTGGCAGAATAGAGGAAAAGAAATCTTCATACCACAAGAAGAGGACAGAGAAGTGCTTATTAGCCAAGAAGAGCAAAACTCTTAGCAACTCCGACTCATCTGAGTCGAGTGAAGAAGAGGAAGCTTACTTCGGGCTCATGGCTCACTCTGATGATGAACAAGTCCCCCAGTTCACTAGGGAGGTAAAATCTCACACTCCTCTCTCTGAATCTGATGATGATAATGAGCAAGAGGGCTATTCCTCTGAAGATGAATCTGAACTCATGGGACAGTATAAGGAGTTACTCACGGCTTACGAAAAATGTCGCAGAGTCGTGAAAACTCAAGCCAAAGAGATAAAATCTCTACAGGCTATTGAGAGTAGCTTGAGAGAAGAAGTCACCAAGACTAATTCTCTTCAAGAGAACTTCAATGCTGCTATGGAAGAATACAATCAAGCTCTCAAGCACCTCGACCTTAAAGATGAAATCATCAAAGAATTGGAACAACTACTCGAGGCTGAGAAGAAACTTGTTGAGAGTTTCTCCAAGCCTAAGACAGTTCTTCCACTCGTTGCTGAGTTCTCAGCTAAGGCCAAGGGTGCTTGTATAGGCCACATTGGTGCTTCTAGTAAATCTTCTAGGAGAAACAAGGCCAAGAGAAAGAATAAGGCTGCTCGGAAGGCTCTAGCTGAAGAAAATGGGAAAGCTCCCTTGGAACCGGTCTTGTTCAAGAAAGTTATCTTTCCTACGAACGAATACGACTATGAGTCCACCTATGGACACTTCTCTAAGCCAATCCCCGAGAAGCCTAAGTCAAGATACCAAGGTTGGACTCGTCCTCGTAACTTTGGCGAGAGTGTCTTTAAGGCACCTTATGAAGAGATTCAACTTCAGAACTATGGACCATATGCTCATGGTCATAACATCAAGAAGACACCAAAGGTAAAACATATTGTGGAAAAGCCTATGAGGGAGAAGACTTCATGTAGCTGCCATCATCATGAAGCTTCTTCCTCCAATAGTGAAGTTCCTGGTAGACCATCACTTAAGAAAATCAAGCAGGAATACACTAGGCAAAGATACAACAGGTTCGACTGTTGGTGTTGCGGCAAAATTGGTCATTTTGGCATCGATTGTTGGTTCAATCCTAGAAATGTTGCAACCCCTCAAGTTAGCAACGTGAGAATGACCACTCATGAGGCTAATGCTTGTTGGGGGAGTATTCTAACTCGAGACCAAGGACCCAAACTTATTTGGGTTCCTAAGGCTAAGTGATTGTAATTGCAGGTATGTCCAAGGACCACCAAAATGCCAATCTGTTACTTGGACAGTGGATGCTCTCGGCATATGACCGGGACAAGAAGCCTACTCTAGAATTTCACCTCAGTCTGCAACGGACCAAAGGTCATCTTTGGAGGTTTAGATCGAGGAATAACTAAAGGCTACGGTATGATTACTAACGGTAGTGTATCCTTTTCAGATGTAGCTTATGTTGAAGGATTGGAACACAATCTCATCAGCATAAGCCAACTATGCGACAAAGGATACGTGGTTGAATTTCATGCTGATAAGTGTTTGATAAAATCGGTTGACAACATGGAAACTGTTTTATCAGGCACTCGAAGCAGAAATATTTTCTGTTTAAACTTCATTTATATAGACTCGTCTACACCAGTGTGTTTTTTAGCAAAAAGTAGTGCATCTCTTGCTGACCAATGGCACAAGAGACTAGCACATATTAATTTCAAAACTATTAATAAACTATTCTCCCAAAACTTAGTACGTGATGCCCTTAATATCAAGTGCGTTATGGACAGTCTTTATCACGCCTGTATCAAAGGCAAGCAAACAAGGAGTTCATTTAAAAGCAAAATAGGCAAAGATTCCAATAGAAGCTTACAACTTCTCCATATGGACTTGTTCGGTCCACTGCAACTTAGAAGTTTGGGAGGTAAGAAATATACATTGGTTATTGTGGATGATTACTCGCGCTTTGCGTGGGTGTTCTTTCTGAAACACAAGTCAGACAACTTCAGTAATTTTACTAGTTTTGTTAGGCAAGTCCAGAATGAATACAACTATTCCGTAGTCAAAATCAGAAGTGACAATGGAACGGAATTCAAGTCTGGAGCCTTGACTGAATTCTGCGAAAGTCAAGGTATCTTTCATGAGTTTTCCTCTCCTTGCACTCCACAGCAAAATGGAGTAGCTGAGAGAAGGAACAGAACACTCATAGAGGCTTGCCGGACTATGTTGAGTGATGCCTCACTTCCAGAGTATTTCTGGGCTGAAGCCGTCAACACCGCATGTCACGTGCAAAATCGAGCTCTCATCAACAAGAACCATGATAAGACTCCTTACGAACTTCTAAAAGGCAGGAAACCAACCATTTAATATTTTAGAATCTTTGGATGTAAGTGCTTCGTACTTAACAACGACAAGTATCGCACTACCAAGTTTAGCGAGAAAAGCTTTGAAGGTATTTTTGTAGGTTATAGTAGTCATAGTAGGGCCTATAGAGTATTTAATAGAAAAACTCTGGTGGTAGAAGAGTCGATACACATTGTATTTGATGAGACGAGTTTGCTGCAAAGCAACTCTTCTAGTGTGCTCATTGAAGATGCAGGTACCAAGATGAAGGAACTTAGCTTGGATGAGCCTACTCAAGATAAAGATGAGACGTTCATCAAGATCACCTCTACAACCCCTATTGGAGAGGTAGATGATCAAGATAAAGAACACATCCCAGCTGAAGATGCAACATTAGTGGCTGAAGAGATCCCAGATGCAAGGACTCTAGAGTTCAGACACTTGAAGGACCATCCCTTAGATCAAATCATAGGAGATCCTCAGGATGGTGTCAGAACCCAGAGAGGTACAACTAACGAGAATTTATTCTTGAGCTTTCTATCACAGGTTGAACCTAAGAAGTTCGAGGAAGCAAACTCAGATGCATCCAGGATACTAGCCATGGAAGAAGAGTTGAATCAGTTCAAACGTTGCAAAGTTTGGACACTTGTTCCTAGACCCAAGAGTAAGAATGTCATCAGGACAAAATGGGTCTACCGGAATAAGATGGACGAAGATGGAACAATTATAAAGAATAAAGCAAGACTTGTCGCCAAGGGCTATCGTCAAGAAGAAGGAATCGACTTTGATCAAACATATGCTCCAGTGGCAAGACTGGAGGCGATCAGGTTATTTCTTGCCTACGCTGCACTTAAGGGCTTTACCGTCTATCAGATGGATACGTCAAGTCCGCCTTCCTGAATGGTGACATAAAGGAAGAAGTGTATGTAGAGCAACCGCCAGGTTTTGTTGATTCAAACTTTCCCAATCATGTTTACTTACTGCAAAAAGCATTATATGGTCTTAAACAAGCTCCCCGAGCTTGGTATGAGACGCTGTCTAGCTTCCTTCTTGAGAGCAAGTTCACAAGAGGAAAGATAGACAGGACATTATTTCTTAGGGAAATAAAAGGCAAGATTTTGGTAGTGCAAATCTATGTCGATGACATTATTTTTGGTTCTACAGACAATAACCTCTACAAGAAGTTTTCTAAACTTATGCAAGGAAAGTTTGAAATGAGCAGTATGGGAGAGCTGAAGTATTTCTTAGGGCTTCAGGTGAAATAATCTGAGGATGGAATTTTCATCTCATAGACTAAATTCACCAAAGAGCTACTTAAGAAATTCGGAATAGAGAACGCAACCTCTATGAGGACTCCAATGGCCTCAGCTATGTCTCTGGACAAGGATGAGAAAGGGAAACCTTTTGATGAAACCAAGTACAGAAGCATAATTAGGTCCTTGCTCTACCTTACCACAAGTAGACCAGACATAATGTTTTCAACATGTGTATGTGCTAGATTTCAGGTGAACTCTAAGGAATCTCACTACATTGCTGCAAAGCGAATCTTGAGATACCTCAAAGGTACACCAAATCTTGGCTTATGGTACCCAAGAAGTAATGATAGTGAACTAATTGGATTTTCAGATGCAGATTTTGCAGGAAGTAAATACCACAGGAAAAGCACTTCTGGGACTTGCCAATTCCTTGGAAGGAGACTTATTTCCTGGAGCAGTAAGAAGCATAACTGTGTGGCAATTTCAACGGCTGAATCAGAGTACATCTCTGCAGGCAGCTATTGTGCACAGCTTCTATGGATCAAGAATCAATTTGAAGACTACAACATGAAGATCCAGAACATCCCTCTGCTTTGCGACTCTTCCAATGCAATAGCAATCGCCAACAACCCAGTCTCCCATAGCCGGACAAAGCACATAGAGCTTCGCTATCACTTCATTCGGGAGCATGTGGAGAATGGAGACATAGATCTACAATACGTCTCCACAGATAGGCAAGTTGCAGATATATTCACGAAGCCGCTAGATGAGACCAAGTTCTCATTCTTCAAAACTGAACTTGGGATGCCCAACAAAGAAGATTAGTGGTCCCTATCAAAGTCTCAGAGTTAAAAGTTGGTGGAGGTAAAGATCAGTGCTTCGAGAAAAATATTTTGTCAAAGTGACCTACTCGAGTAAGTGTACTCACATACTCGAGTACTTGGAAACAATCACGAGTAGTTACACGACTACACTCTAGTACATTACAATATACTCGAGTAACTCAAAGTATCTACTCGTGTAGGTAAAAATTCACTCGAGTATATATTCTTCATACTCGAGTACTTAGTAACACACTCGAGTACTTCATGATCTACTTGGTCTTCGACTTACTCGTGTAGGCTACAACAGATTACTCGTGTATGCTGATATATATACTTGAGTACCTGGAAATTCCAGAACTTTGAAAATCTCATTTTTCTCTTTTCGCACACCTCGATTTTTGTCGCCCCCCATAAGGTATGTTTTATTTTAAAACCCAATCTTAAACCTAATTAGGGTTATGTATATAAATAGAATGATCCCGTAATCCATTTCCACGAAACCTTTCTCGAGTACTCGCCGGTGCTTCGTCTTCCAGAACCGCAGAGCGTTGTCTTCTCCAGAATCCGTTACTCCAGAACTCGATGGCTCCTCCATCCAAGATTGGAATCGGGTTCGAATTGGTTATAGATGGAATCGCCGAACTCTCTGATGACTTCCGAAACCTTCTCATTCTCTTTGACACAGCCGGGCTGTCGTTCCTACTACAGACGCCGTGTAAGATCCTATTTTCTGCAGTGGAAGAGTTCTACAAGAATCTGAAGATCAAGCGAAATGGTACAGTTCTCAAAACCAAGGTTAGTGGGATAAAGATCCGTCTGGACAAAACTTCATTAGCTACCCTGTTAAAACTTCCAGCGGTGGATGAGGAAGACGATCTGACTTCTAAAGATTCCGAGAGAACCAGTTTCTTCTGTGGAATAAACCCGTATGAAGGATACTCAATTCGACGTGCAGATTTCAACTTAGAGGGGAAATTTCTTATGGATATCATTGCCAAAGTTCTTCTCTGTAAAACATATTCCCTCAGAGAATTTTCCCAAAACTTTTTTGATGTTATGCAAGCCATCGTATGCCGGAAGAAATTCCAGTTCGGAATGATGATACTGGATAAGATCAATGAAAGTGTGAAAAAACCCAGCTATGCCAGGATTATCTCCCTCCTCCTCCATGAGATTAATCCTACAGTATTTGATTTCTCCAAAGGAACTCCCCTCCATCACATGAAAAAGGTATCCATCTCTTCCATCCAAAGATATGAAATCCAACTCAAGAACACTGCCCAAGCCTCCAAAGTCATTATAGATGATGATGTTCCCAGCCCTCAGCATGTTGCTGATGACAGGACTCCATCTCCTCCTCTACATCAAGATACTGACACCCTGGGTGCAGTAGTTGAGGGGGAGCCTGCCTCATCTAGCTCTTAGATTCTGTTGACAGAGCTTCCCTCCCAGACAGTCAGAGATCCTTCTCCTCCTCCTCCTCCAGAAGATATTCAAGTTCAGCAAGACCTTTTGTCCACAACTGCAGAGATTGATAAGCTCATTGAAGAACTAAGGTCAGACAGTCCCCTACCTCCTGCAGATCCAGTTGTTAGTACTCCTGAGGTTCAGGTTCAAGATGAACAAGATCCCTCTCAAGGAACCCTCTCCATCCTCAGCTCAGTCTCCCATTGAAGAAGCAGAACAGCATGATAGTATCATCCTGTCCGATGAAGAGGAGTTATCCCCAGAACCTGTTGAGCCTCCTCTAAGGACATTAGCCTTCACTCTCCCCTCCTTCACAGATCACATGGATTCAGTAGAAATCACTCACACCAAGAGAACTGCTAGCTCAGTGGTTGTGAAAGAAATCCCTCCTTAGACTCCCTCAGTCTCTCAGCTCCCTCAGGTCTCTACTTCTGCCAGTGCTCCATCTTCTGCTTCCCTCAGCTCCTCAGACATCATCAGTAAGATTGAGAAGATGCTCCAAGAACAGAGACATTACTTTGATGAGTCTCTGAAATCAGTTAACAACAAGGTCTCTGCTCTTAAAACTGAGATGAGCAGAGGCTTTGCAGAAATTCAAGCTAACACTGACGAACTTAAACAACTCTTCAAAATAGGTGGAAAAGCGATAGATCACACCATCACCAGCTTGGGTGAAGTCAGAAACCAATCTGAAACAGTGGCACATAACCAGATTCTGCTAGACCAAAGAGATGAAGCCAATGTGATGAAAGTTTGTGAAGAAGTAGGCACATTCAGAGATGAAGCTATTGAAAAGCTATCTGTATAAATCAGCAAGGGGGAGAAAATTGTGAAAGAACAAGTTGAGAAAATTTCTGCTGAAATCTCTACCAAGTCTAAAGAGACCCTGGATGGATTAGTTAACACCATGAAAGCAGATATTCTAGCACAACTACAGTCTGTCAAATTCTACATTTACGACACTGCAGTTTGGGTACATAATTAGAATTTTCCAGAATTCCAGCTCGACCCCTCCATCATTCCTAAAAGCTTAGATCCTCTTGAGGAACATCCTCCATATGATGCCCAGGTTCATGCTACCATTCCAGAGGCAGTGCCAACCTTCTCTCCTAGACCTGCTGGAGAGATGCCTGAGCCTCCTCGTTCATATTCTGATGTGTGGAAAGAGGATGTCCCAGCCAGCTCTCACGGGCACTTTGATTGAGGTACTTCCTCCTCTAGAAGACCTGCTGATCAGGGTGGCCCCAGCAAGAAAAGAAAATATGGTGACGGCACTTCTACTAGCTGTTCTGCACCTAAGAGAGAGCAAGCTCAAGCTTCAGAGGGCAGATCAGAGTCAGTACATTCAGAAGTTTGGAGTCCAACCACCAAATCTTTAATCTTTGACACTCTAAAGCTGGTAACTGATTTTGGGGAAAATAAAGACAAATTCTACAGCTACTCAGAATGGAAAGCCTATGATGCATCTCAAATCAAGATCAGATTACATGACAGGCAATGGGGATTCAACAATCCAGCAGCTCCTCCAAGGGCAAAGACTTATTTTCCTAAACCCTTCAGTTATTTGGAAAGGCAAGAGCTGAAGAAAGCTAAACTTCACAGAGAAAATTACCCGTGAAAGTGTTTTGTGGAACTGGAAAATCTTTCTACTTAATATATCTAATTCTGATTATGGTTCCCTTATTTGTTATTATTCTCTGTTTTAGTCATTTTCTATTGCTTGTTGTTATAAATGATCATTTCTTTTCTAGAAATTCATCTTAGTGCAAAGGGTGCTGACTTCTACAAATAGGGGGAGATTGTTGGGAATTGTCTTCATAATACCCCAGATTTGTGGGAAGTCAGACCTGAAACTAAGATGAATTAAGTTGTATTTGATGTTGTGTTTAAGTTGTGCATGCAGGACTCTATTGGCAAGTGTAAACCAATGTCAGTCTATAGTGGGTCATCAAACACAGGACCATACAATGTAATTCCTCATTGTGTGATCCAAGGTGTTGACTCATGTATAGCCTCTCTATTGGGGTACACTTTGTTTCCATGCACTTGGACTACTGGACTCTGGAGTATTGAAGACTTTCTCAGAAGAAATTTTTTTTTCTAAGTCCACATACTCGAGTAGTATCTTCTATATACTCGAGTGAGTGACTTAGTACTCGAGTAGATTGGATTACATACTCGAGTAGTTCTCAAGTTACTCGAGTAAGTGTTCTGATCATACTCGAGTTGATCTGGACTTCTCATCTCAGAAAGTTTCTAAGTCCATATACTCGAGTAAATCCTTTCATATACTCGAGTACTTCTTTTCCTTACTCGAGTAGGTGTTTGTGTACTCGAGTAGAGCCTTAGTCATACTCGAGTAGTCTCTTAGTTATACTCAAGTAGGGCTAGTTGTTCAGTCTAAATATTTCTAAGTTCACATACTTGAGTAACTTCGCTCATATACTCGAGTAAGTGGCTTAGCACTCGAGTAGATCCTTCTTATACTCGAGTAGAGTGGCTTAGTACTCGAGTAGTTTGGATTAGTACTCGAGTAGATGTTTCTACTTACTCGAGTAATCTGTCTAGAGTAACTCGGGTAGTTCTTCCAAGGCACTCGAGTAGTCGTTTCTTTTACTCGAGTACATGTTTCTCTTATCTACTCGAGTAGCAGACCTTTATACTCGAGTATCTTATCTAACCCGAGTATGTCGGCTCAGAATTCCAGAAATCATTAAGTCCAGAATTGACTGAGATTTGAAATTAACCTTTTTCTGATTGGTCCACGTATCAATCTTAATTACGATTATGACCGTTGGAGTTAGCCTATAAATAGGTCCTTTCAGATTTGACTAAATACGTTTTTACAGAGATTATCTTTTAAGAAAGAGAAAATCCTGAAAACCCTAATTTTCTAACCCACCGCCATTACCATTTTCGGGACAAGCTCTGGATCGTCGTTCTCACGCCGCTGCTATCGATCTCAGTTTTTCTAGCGATCCAGACTCAAGAAGAATAATCCGATCTCTCCGTGCTTCATGGTCTCTGATTTACTTTCTTGATCGTGGTGATTCCAGATCTCAAAATCGTGGATCTCAGTCAAGTCTTCTTCAACTGTTTCTGTTCAAAACGAAAAGCTCTCAAGAAGAAGATTACATCAAAGATCCAAATCTGTGATATTCTTGTTGTAAATTTTATTTAAACAAATTTCATTGTAGGAGATCTTTCTCCGAGTGGTAGGAAGTTTTATCTTCCGAGTGTAGATCCGTTTGGGATCGAGTTTTTGTAAGAACGTGGTTCCGAGGTGTAGGATTGTTTTTGCAATCCGAGATAGTGGAGTAGCCGAGTCTAGTGATTTGCTAGATTGGTGAGAAAAGTGGACGTACCCAAGATTGGGGAACCACTATAAATCTCTTGTCGTCTGTGTGATTGCTTGATTACGGATCTGTGCTGTGTTATATTTTTTATTCCGCATTTGACACGAAATTCACTTATTCACCCCCCTCTAGGTGATTTAGGTTGACAACTTAGCGCTCTCACCTATTATGTTTAGAAAGGTACAAGTGCCTTCTAACAAATATGATCTTGAAAATATTCATGGTCATATTAAGACTGATGTTCTGAAAAATAAGGGTGTTAATGCCAATAGGTCTGCCCATGTTCATAAACCCAATGGTTATAAGAAATCAGTGGGTGAAGCTGCAGCAGGACCAGCACTGGACAGAATTTTTTTTTCCAAGGGTATATCTAGACCTAGATACAACAAATATGAATGTTTGTGCTGTGGCAAGAAAGGCCATTTTGCCTTAGACTGCTGGCATAACACAAGTGTAAGGAAGAACAATAGTCTACAAGTTAGAAGAGCTGCTGGTAGTTTTGATGTGAATGGTGCTAACCTGAACCAAGGACCCAAGACTTACTTGGGTTCTAAGGGAAAGTAATTCTGTATTGCAGGAAAATCCAAGTTGTTATGCCCCTATATGGTACTTGGACAGTGGTTGTTCCAGGCACATGACTGGAACAAAGGGGCTGCTGAAGGAGTACACATCTGTCAAGGATGGGCCTAAAGTTATCTTTGGTGGATCTGAAAGAGAGATCATCAAAGGATTTGGTAACATTTCTTCAAACCAAATTACCATCACTCAAGTGGCTTATGTAAAAGGTTTGAAACATAATCTGATAAGCATAAGTCAGCTGAGTGATCTTGGATATGACATTTCATTTGTTAAGGATGAATGTCATATCAAAAGGTCAAGTGATCAAAAGGTTATATTGACTGGGTATAGAAAGAGAAATGTTTATTGTCTTGATTTTGCATGTGAGAACAAGGTTTCTCCTATCTGTATTGTAGCAGATGATAATGCATCTCATTGTGTCAAATGGCACAAGAGGCTGGCCCATCTTCACTAAAAGACAATTGGCCAACTCTTTAGCAAAGAGTTAGTGAGGAATGGTCCTCAAGTTAAGTGTATAAAGGAAGGGATATGCTCATCTTGTCAAAAGGGCAAGCAGACAAAATCCTCCTTTCATAGCCTTGAAAACAAGGATTCAGTGAGGTGTTTATACCTCTTACATATGGATCTTTTTGGTCCTATGCCAGTTTATAGTCTAGGTAGGAAGGTCTACACTTTTGTGGTTGTAGATGACTATTCTAGATATACATGGGTGTTCTTTCTGAGACAAAAATCAGAAACCCCAAGTGTCTTACTTAGTTTTGTGAAACAAATTCAGAATGAACTGAACAGTACAGTGGTCAAAATCAGAAGTGACCATGGCACTGAATTTCAATTTGAAAGTATGACAAAATTATGTGAAGACTTTGAGATTTTCCAAGAATTCTCCTCACCTAGAACACCACAGCAAAATGGTATTGCTGAAAGAAAGAATAGGACATTGATTGAAGCTAGTAGAACTCTATTGAGTGACACTTCTCTTCCAGAATATTTCTGGGCTGAGGAAGTAAACACTGCATGTCATGTGATCAATAGGGCTTCTATCACCAAGAGCCACAAAAAGACTCCCTATGAAATTATGAAAGGTAGAAAACCAAATCTATCCTACTTTAGGATCTTTGGTTGCAAATGCTATATACTTAACAATGACAAGTCTTATCTAACTAAGTTTGCTGCCAAATCCCAAGATGGGATATTTGTTGGGTACAACATCAATAGTAAGGCTTATAGAGTCTAGAACTTGACTACTCAAGTTGTAGAAGAATCTGTACATGTTGTATTTGATGAAACAAGATTAATCAACAGTGAGTTGCCTTGTAGATCAAATAATCCAACAGGTATAAGCAAAAGGATGGACAAGCTTTATATTGCAGAAGCATCAAATGCAGATGAAATATTGGAAAATGAAGGCTACTGTCCAGGGGGAGTACAAGACTCAATAGAAGCTGATGACAACCAAGAGGTGCAACATAATGAAGGAGCTGGAGATGTTCAACCTGAAGGAAATCTACCTCCAGCTACAAGACATCTAAAAGACCATCCAGCAAATCAAATTACAGGTGATCCAAGACAAGGAGTGCAGACTAGAAGCAGAAATCTGAGCAAAATCCTGCATTCAAGTTTTCTATCTCAACTAGAGCCTAAGAAATTTGAAGAAGCCATCCAAGACCAACACTGGATTAATGTTATGCAAGAGGAGATTAATTAATTCAGAAGGTGCAAAGTCTGGGAGTTAGTTCCTAAACCAAGAGACCACAACATCATTGGCACAAAGTGGATCTTTAGAAACAAGTTGGATTAGAGTGGAGTAATTGTGAAGAACAAAGCAAGATTGGTTGCCAAAGGATACAGGAAGGAAGAAGGGATTGACTTTGATCAAACATTTGCCCCAGTAGCAAGACTGGAGGCAATCAGAATGTTCCATGACTATACAGCATATCAAGGATTCAAAGTATATCAAATAGATGTGAAATCAACAATCCTGAATGGTGATCTAAAAGAAGAAGTCTATGTAGAGCAGCCATCAGGTTTTGTAGATTCTCTTAAACCTGGTTATGTTTATAGACTTAGGAAAGAATTGTATGGGTTAAAGCAAGCCCCAAGGGCTTGGTATGAAACCCTATCTACTTTCCTTATTGAGAACAAATTCTCAAGAGGTAAAATAGACAAAACTCTATTCCTAAGGGAATCAAAAGGTAAGATAATCTTAGTCCAGATCTATGTAGATGACATAATTTTTAAGTCTACAGAGAACAACTTTTGCAAAAAGTTTGCCAAACTTATGCAAGGGAAGTTTGAAATGAGAGTATGGGGGAACTTAAGTTCTTCTTGGGACTCCAAGTAAGACAGACTGAAGATGTCTTGTCCATATCCCAGTCTAAGTTCACCAAGGAATTAATTAAGAAGTATGGTATGGAATCATCCTCCACCATGAGAACTCCTATGGGAACAAATATTTCAATATGCAAAGATGATGCAGGTAAGCCTGTAGATGAGTCTTTGTATAGAGGAATAATTGGCTATCTTTTATATCTCACTTCTAGTAGACCAGACATTATGTATGCTATGTAACGACCATATCCGTTAAATGACGTATAATAGAAGGTCCGGCCGGGGCCCCACACTATATGCCACAAACAGACGGTGAGGTCACAGGATAATATCAAACCAAACGAGTCCTAACTCAAAGCATTCTAGCGGAAGCTTATTAAGTGCAAGAACTCATAACACTAAATGTCCACTACTATATAAATATCCCATTTATATAAAAGACCAGGAATGTTAACAAGACCACACCGCACACGGCCTTAAGGCCTTACAAGTTACTCTTTACAATACATATAATTTCATACATCGGCACGCAGGCCAGCCACACATGAAACCCAACACTTCGCACGGCCTTCAAGGGCCTACCAGCAGCATGGGCTTTTGCCCGCTCAATCCAATCAGCCCGCAACACCTGCATATGGACGTCCACCCCATGGGTGATAAACAAAGCAACGGTCAGCATTCAGCTGACCAATTATAACGACCCCACCCCTTACCCGGGGTAGTGGTTCCTTCCCTGCATGTATAGCAATATCAACATATATATAACATACACACAACATCACAAACGCCGGCCTCAATGCCAGGCGCTCCGTGCACTCAGGGCACCTTTATGGTTTGTACTTGGTAGGCGGGCATAAGCCTCCAAACCCCTGTGGAAGACCTCACGCACCCGTCTCACTCAGAGGTACGCACCACCCCAAAACCCGTGAGCACTACCAGTCGACCTACCCACGTAGTGTAACAAGCCTAGGGAATTCGCCCTGCTGCTTTGCTACCAATCGACCGCTCACCCGATCATAACATCGCCACTTGGTGGAGTGGGCATAAGCCTCCAAACCCCTGTTGAAGACCTCTCGCACCCACCCACTCAGAGGTGTCCGCACTCCATTATCCAGCTCTTAGCAAGCATGCAACCAAAGGAGCTATGCAAAGCATCCTATACACCAAGCACATCATCCTCACCATCTCCGCAGGCTAAACGATGAATACACGGAGTCTTCTCCGATTCGAAATACAAACATCACCAATCCCGACATACGTCTAGATGGGCTTCACACAGCATGCCTATGCCGTACTACATACTTCCGGCTCTAGATGCAGACTCAACTGCTGGAATCACTTACTCGTTTCCATCTCTTGATGGAGGATCCCATGCACATGCAAAACAAAGGGCTTCAGCTGCCCAAGGAATAAAGATCGTTACCCTTGACGATCGCTTCGGCGCCATAGAAGAACTAGCCGGATGGAAATCACCGCAGCGGCCTTGCCTCCGCAACGCTGCACTCGGCTCTCTATTCGGCTCGACGAAGCTCCACCGGCGGCCGGAAAGCTCCTCCTCCTCCTCCTCCAAGCTCTCCTCTCTTTCTTCTCTTTAGAGAGAGAAAGGCTAAGTGGAAATGAGATTTCATCTCAATCCACGGCCTTAAAGAGGCTGGAAATGCTTTGGACCACAAGATCCAAATAGAAGGAAACGAACGGCCGAGATTTTCCCAACAAACCCAAATTTTTGGCTGACACGGCCTGTGACACGCCCGTGTCACAGGCCGTGTACCCTTAAGCGGCACACGCAGTTTCGAACCGACTGAACAACACGGGCATCGACACGCCCGTGTCGACCCTGACACGCCCGTGTCATTCTTAAGACACGCCCGTGTCTCCTGCTACACAGCACTTACCGACTTCCAAAACCAGTACACGGGTCAAAACACGGCATCTGACACGCCCATGTCCAGCCTGACACGCCCGTGTTCAAGGCCGTGTTCAAGGCCGTGTACGGCTCTGACTCGCATAGGCCAAATTCGAAATTTAATTCGAACACGCCCTGGGACACGCCCGTGTCGAAGGCCGTGTCCCAGGCTCGACGATCGTCGACTCTCAAACGTCGACTAGCCTGAACACGGCCTGGGACACGCCCGTGTCCCAGGCCGTGTACCCCCGACACGCCCTGGGACACGCCCGTGTCCCAGGCCGTGTCAAACAGCCTGCTACTCAAAACTGTGTACAAACATATTTTGAGATTCTGGGGTGTTACAACCCTCCCCTCCTTATAGAAATTTTGTCCCGAAATTTAGCGCAACGCACAAGTATCAACACAACCACGCTGTTGCGATACAAACCAAAACGATCCAGGTTTAGAGTTCAGAGGCCACAACTTGTCTCGCCCCATGGAATCGTACCCCCACAACTGTTTGTCACAAACAGAAATACATACATACATACATACAATAGACAACAAAATAAAGTGCACACTCCACTTTATTTCGGCTTCTCCGCATCTCGCAGAATCCGTTTTGTTGGTACCCTAGTTTGATTTGAGTTCAGTCCTCTCCCTTGTGCCCCTTGACCCAAGAAATATCTATGGTCAATGGTTAGGAGTCTAGCTGTAGAGTCCTCGCTTTTCCAAATTGAGAATTTGGTTAAGTAGTTTTTTCGTTCGACCATAGTCGAACGCCGTTCGACTATCGTCTATCGACTGATCGACGATCGTCTATCAGTTGGTCGACGCTTTGGTCTGCGCTGATAGTTCGACTATCTGTTGATAGGTCGACTATCTGTTCTGCGCTGATAGTTCGACTATCTGTTGATAGGTCGACTATCTGTTCTGCGCTGATAGGTCGACTATCTGTTGATAGCTCGACTATCTGTTCTGCGTTGATAGGTCGACTATCTGTTGATAGGTCGACTATCTATTTTCTGAGGTAGGTCGACTATCTGCTTGATAGGTCGACTATCTCTGTGCGCTTGATAGTTCGACTATCTGTCCTAGATTGATCGACTATCTGATAGTTCGACTATCTGTTCTGATAGGTCGACTATCTGCCGGGGTAGTTCGACTATCTTCTTCGATAGGTCGACTATCTGGATCGTTCGACTATCTGCCCGATAGATCGACGATCTCCGTGCGTCGGTCGACGATCTCCGAAGGTCGTTCGACGCTTTCTGCCTGCCTTTGTATTTTGTATTTATTTATTATATTTAATTATTTAATACATTTTCTGGCACATTATTTCAAGCTGTATGATAAAGTTTCCAGGCATTATTTGCTTCATTCTGTTTGCCTGAGTTCAAATCTTTTAAGATAAAGTTGTTTGTCTTATTAGCTGTCATTATAATTTACTTTATCTGCTGACAGCCCTTTATAGCCGTTGGACTGAAAAGTCTTCTTCTTTGCTATAAAGAGATTATTTCTGATGTGACTTTATTTAGTCCTTCTGATTATTTGATTTAAGCCTGCAGCTTCTTAGAAAGAGGTTTATTCCTTTTTATAGAATGTTTTGCTGCAGAGATATTTCTGTCTTCTTTGATATTTACAGCCCAGGTCTCAAGGCTCACAAGAAGACAAATAATTCAAATGGAAGAGAGCCGTTGCTTGATGATGATTATAAAAAGAACCCTTTGCTGAAGGATTCAAGCTAGTCAACAGAAGCTAATAGCCAACCTGTGTTCATTCAAGCTTTCAAGCGTTCAAGCTTCCTGCTCTCAGCAAACTCCATCTAACTGAGAAGTGTTAAGATCTTCATCTCTTCTTCACCTGAGTTCTCCTGCTTTCAGGAAGTTCAAACTCAGAGATTCTTTGAAGAAGAAGAAGAAGAAGAATAGCTGCTTGAAGAGATTTCATTTTGTCATTTATTTTCTTCCTGTAGCTTTTCCTTCAGAATTTTCTGAAGAGTTTTCTGCACTGAAGCAAGACTTCACCTGGACATCTTTGAGCCAGGGGGAGCCTTGATTCTTTAGAGCATTCTAGCTCAGTGCAAGTTTTGTGCTTCTCTAATCTATTGAAAAATAGAGAAGACATCTTAACCTTCTTCCCCCTCCTGTACAGGGTTATTACTCCCTTCAAAAGTATCCCTTGGTGGCAGGGCACCTGATCAAAAACCTGTGCTTGGTTTTTAGACACCTGATCAAAAGTCTAAAGGGTTTCTGAATCTACCTGAATCAGATTCTGTTGGTGGCAGGGCACCTGATCAAAAACCTGAGTGGATTCCTACCGTGTGGGTAGAAGAGTGGACGTACCCAAGTTGTTTGGGGAACCACTATAAATCTCCTTGTGTCGTCTGGATTCAATTGTTTAATTCCTGCATTGTGGCTGTGATTAGATATAACTAGGCTGCTAGTTGCTGATTAGGTTTTTCCAAGCTTAACTGTAATTACAGTTAGCTTGTGTTTGTACACATCACTTGTGTTAGGCTTTAAGGTTAAATCAATATCTATAATCTTTTCATTCCGCACTTCACTCCAAGGGAGTTGGGTAGACTATTAAGTTTTGTCTGTGCAAAATTTGATAACTCTATTCACCCCCCTCTAGAGTAGTATCTATCCCTTCACTTTCAATTGGTATCAGAGGGAGGTTGACTGACTGTATAGGCTAACACCTAAATCACAAGATCCTGATAGATACCAAGAGCTTATAGATATTCACTATCATGGCCCAGTCTAAGGATTATTCAAGCACCAGACCTCCAGCATGCAACTTAGCAAAGTTTGGCATCTGGAAGGCAAGGATCAAACTTTATATGAATTCTATTGATGAAAGTATTTTTGCTTCTATTTTGTCAGGTCCCCCAAGAGCACCTGATGCTGCCACTGCCTCATCATCTGATATGAGTGCAGTGCCTCCTCCAGATTATAATGATGAGTACAATAAGGCCAAAATTGCTGATGCCAAAGCAATGAACATACTGGCTCAGACTATGTCTGATGAGGTGTTCCAGAAGGTTGCTGATTGCTCCTCAGCAAAGGCCATGTGGGACACACTGAACCAGATTGTAGCTGGTTCAGCTGATGAAAGGAAGGACAGAAGGTCCAACCTGATCTTTCAGTACGAGAACTTCAAGAAAACTGATGCTGAATCAGTTGAAGCTATGTACACCAGGCTCAGCTCAATCATCAATGAGCTGAGGACCCTGGACAAGGACATATCATTGACAGAGGTCAATGATAAGATTCTTATGTGCTTCCCTAGCACATGGGATCTAAGAATCTGGCCCATCAAAGAAGCCAGAAGTACAAATGAGATCTCAACTGAAGCTCTCCTCGGCAAGCTCAAGTCTTTTGAGCAAGTGCTGAAGACCAGAGAAGCAGAAGCTGAAGCCAAGACCCCCACTCCAACAAGAAAAGAGCAATCTCTAGCTCTTAAGGCTGCAGATGTTTCTGAAAGCAGCCAATCTAATGAGGAACTTATGGCACTGTTTGCCAAGAGATTTCTCAAGATGGGGAGAAAGGAGTTCAGAAAGAAGTCTTCACGCTATGAAGACAAACCAAGGTATGATCGCTCTCCTGCTAAAGAAATTATATGTTATGGTTGCAGGAAGCCTGGACACATTTTGCCAGAGTGTCCAGAGGAGAAGAACAAGGAAAAGAGAAAAGACAAAGAACAACACAGGAAGCACTCCAAGCCATCCTCCTACAAAAATAAGAAGAAGGAGAGAGGTTTCATTGCTGAAACCTGGAGTGATTCTGATGAAGAATCCTCCTCATCAAGCTCCAGTGAAGATGAGGAAGAGAAGAAGGCAAAAGAAATTTGCCTAATGGCAATAGATGCCTGCAGCAACCACTCTGCTGCAGAGAGTTCTGATTCTGATGAAGAGATGCCTACAGAAGATGAGGTACTTTCTTCTTATGATTTTACCTCAGAAGAATTTAAAGTAGAATTTAAATCTTTATGTTTAGATTTAATTAGCTCAGAGAAGGAAATAAAAGAACTTATAAATAGGTTAGTTGACTCTGAATCAATAGCCTCTGAAAATGTTAGGTTAAAGGAAGAACTCACTACTTGTAGTGAAGAAATCAAATTTCTTAAAATAGAGTTAGCTAAGTCTAAGAGATTAGAAGAATCCCTTAATGGTAGAAGCCTTAAGCTGTTAGAAATTACCAGCATGACTAACACTAGGTCAGGTAATGATAAACTAGGCTTAGGAGCTTCTCCCAGTGAACCCCCAGTCCTTCTTAAAAATAACCTTTCAACTCTAGTGAACTTCATTTCAGCTAGTGGAAAGAAGAACACTGAGCAAGTAAATCTGGTAAATAAAACATTAAATAAGGCTAAGAGAGAAAAGAGAAAGAAGTTTTTCAAAGAAATGCAAAGAGCGTCGAACGAAGCTCGACGATCGGAAGCTCAATGGTCGAACGAAGGTCGACGATCTGAGCGCCCATCGTCGAACGTCGATCGACGTTTTCAATATGATTTTCAAAATAAAAATCAATTCCATAGAAACCTAAATGAGAATAGAAACCCTAGGTTTGTTGACCCATCATCAGCATGGAGAATCCCACCTAGGAGATCTCACCCACTAGGTTATCACCCTCAGCCTGCATTTTCATACATTTCCAGTTTTTCTTATGTGAAAAACAAGGGACCCAAGGTTACCTGGGTCCACTCTGTCTAAATAATTGTCTTGCAGGTGAAGGCCTATCCAATCACTCAAAACAAGTGGTATTTGGATAGTGGATGCTCTAAGCATATGACAGGAAATAAAGATCTACTGTCAAAGTTCAAAGCTAAGCTCGGCCCAAAGGTTATCTTTGGAGACTCCAGCTGTGGTCAGACAGAAGGCAATGGCAAGATCACAATTGGAGCAGTTACATTCAAGAGAGTTGCTTATGTCAATGGACTAAAGCATAATCTGATTTCAGTCAGCCAGCTATGTGATGCTGGCTACCAGGTTTCTTTTTCTAATTTCTCTTGCAATATTACTTTAAATAATAATGTTGTTTTAGTAGGTATTAGAATAGGTAATATATATTTAGTAGATTTTAATTCATCTCAATCTGAAATCTGCCTGTTTAATGAAGTAACCCTTAATAATAATTCCCTATGGCATAAAAGGCTTAGTCATGTAAACCTTAAAAATATATCTAGGTTATCTAAGCACAACCTTGTTAGAGGTTTACCTTCTTGCCCCTACAAGAAGGAGAGCCTTTGCAAGGCTTGTCAGCTAGGCAAGCAAACCAAGAATTCTTTTAAATCTGTAAACAAAAGTGATTCTCCTAGGATCCTGTATTTATTACATTTGGACCTTTTGGCCCAATAAATGTACAGAGTTTAGGAGGGAAGTATTACACATTAGTAATTGTAGATGACTTCTCTAGGTTCAGTTGGGTTTTCTTCTTGAGAACTAAGTCTGATAACTTCAAAGCCCTTACAGACTTTCTACTTTGTGTGCAGACTGAGTACTCTACTCATGTGGCCTTGATCAGAAGTGATCATGGTACTGAGTTTGACTCTCTTCTCATGCAAGAATTCTGTGAGAGAGAAGGTATCAAACATAGCTTCTCAGCTCCTAGAACTCCCCAACAAAATGGGGTAGTTGAAAGGAAGAATAGAACACTAATTGAAGCTGCTAGCACATTGTTGGCAGATGCTAACATGCCTCTATCCTATTGGGCAGAAGCTGTTAGTACAGCCAACTATGTCTTGAATAGAAGTTTGATACACAAACTTAAGTGTAAAACTCCTTATGAGTTGCTTAAAGGAAAGAAACCAAAAATTAATTACTTTAGAGTTTTTGGCTGTATTGTGTATATTCATAATAATAATAAAGAATATATTAGAAAGTTTGAAGCAAAAGCTTCAATGGGAATCATGCTTGGATATTCCCAAGTAAGCAAAGCTTATAGGGTTTATAACAAATCAACCTGTAAGATAGAAGAATCTGTGCATGTATCATTTGATGAGCATCAGATGTTTTACAAGGAGAAAGAAAATTCTCCTTCCTCCAGTTCTTTGCAGGTACATGATGCCCCTCAAGAAATCCTTCAACTTTCAACTCTTCAGATCACTGAATCAGACAGTGATGAAGACATTGCTGAAGCTGTTGAAGCTGTTGTTGTACCACCAACAGTAGACCAAATTCCTCCTGAGGAATTAATCCCAACTGTTGCTGAAGATCACATCCCACCTGCTGATATTGTCACACTTAGAGATCATCCTACATCTCAAGTGATTGGAGACATATCAGCTGGTGTGCAAACAAGACATCAATTAAGACAGGATGTGATGCATGCTTGTTTCCTCTCACAGGTTGAGCCCCTCACCTTTAAAGATGCAGAGCTAGATCCCCACTGGATCATTGCAATGCAAGAGGAGCTCAATCAATTTGAGAGATGTAAAGTTTGGACTTTGGTTCCAAGACCTAAAGGCCAACTGATCATAGGCACCAAGTGGGTGTATAGAAACAAGCTAGATGCAAATGGAATCATAGTAAGGAATAAAGCTAGGCTTGTAGCTCAGGGCTACAGACAGGAGGAAGGTATAGACTATGACCAAACCTTTGCTCCTGTTGCAAGGCTAGAAGCAATAAGGATCTTCTTGGCCTATACAGCCTTCATGAAGTTTAAGGTGTTCCAAATGGATGTCAAAAGTGCATTCCTGAATGGTGAGCTTAAGGAAGAGGTGTTTGTTGAACAACCACCAGGGTTTGTTTCTTCAACTCAGCCTTCTCATGTTTTTAAGTTACAGAAAGCTCTTTATGGACTAAAGCAAGCTCCTAGGGCCTGGTATGAGACCTTAGCTAGTTTCCTGTTAGAGCACAACTTCACTCGGGGAGTAGTTGATAGAACCCTTTTCGTTAAGCATCACAAGGACACAATCCTGTTAGTTCAGGTGTATGTAGATGATATTATTTTTGGCTCCACTGATCCCAAACTTTGCAAAAGGTTCTCTGACCTGATGCATTCTAAGTTTGAGATGAGTAGCATGGGTGTGCTGTCTTACTTTCTTGGTCTCCAAGTTAAGCAAGATGCCGATGGTATCTTCATCTCCCAATCCAAATATGCCAAGGAATTGGTAAAGAAATTTGGGATGGCTGATGCTTCAGCAATGCCTACACCCATGGCTACTAATGTAGTTATTGATTCTGATGATCACGGCAAGCCAGTTGATCAAAAGAATTATAGGGCCATTGTTGGTTCCCTATTATATCTAACTGCAAGTAGGCCAGATATAATGTTTGCTACATGCCTTTGTGCTAGATTCCAGGTCAACCCCAAGGAATCTCATCTGATTCTTCTAAAGAGAATCCTGAGATACCTGAAAGGATGTCCAGATCTAGGACTTTGGTACCCAGCTGAGTCAGAGTTTGAATTAATTGGATATTCTGATTCTGATTATGCTGGTTGCAGAGTTGACAGGAAGAGCACCTCAGGAACTTGTCAGTTCCTGGGAGAGAGATTGGTCTCTTGGTTCTGTAAGAAGCAGGCTTCTGTCTCAACTTCAACTGCAGAGGCTGAATATATAGCTGCTGCTAGTTGTTGTTCACAGATCCTGTGGATTCAAAACCAGCTTGTGGATTATGGTTACTCACACAAGAACACCAAGATCATGTGTGATAGTACCAGTGCTATCTCAATTGCACAAAATCCAGTGCACCACTCTAGAACGAAGCACATTGAGATTAGGCACCATTTCCTGAGAGATTGTGTGGAAAAGAACAAGATCTGTCTTGAGTTCATATCCACTGAGTTTCAGAGAGGTGATATATTCACCAAGCCTTTAGATGAACAGAAGCATCTGTTCTTTTTAGTTCAACTAGGCATGATCAATGGACGAGACTAAGTGTGACTTTATCTGCCTATGTTGAAATCTGTTTGAAGATAGTCGAACGAGGTTCGAAGATAGTCGAACGGCTTAATCCTATCATCGACTTCTGGTTAATGATAGCTTATCTGTTTGAAGATCGTCGATCGACGTTCGACCATCGTCGAACAGGTTGGGCACATCGTCGATCTCTGGATGACGATAGCCTGTTGTTTGAGAAGCCAGAAATAGTCGAACGATTGTCCGACTACTCTGCTTCTGAGCCGATCGTCGAACGACCGTTCGACCATCGGGTCAAGATCTTTTTAATAGACCGACTATATCCGGTCAGATATAAAGCCGATAGTCGACCTAGGTCAAAAGATCTTGTGCTTTATCGTCGACGGAGCGTGCCCTTTCGCATTCTGCTTTCCCGCTTGCGATTTTGTGTCGTTTCGTCCCCTTCGTCTTCCTCCTCCTTCTCGCGTCTCTCCAGCGATTCAATGGCGGTTTCCCCAGCTGTTCTAGCCGTCGTCAAGTTCGATGCAGGATTCAGTGTGGATTTTGAAGCTTTCAGCAGTTGCGATGCCGGAATAGTGGAAGTTCTCCAGCTCTGCAGGGATCAAGGTTTAGAAAAGTTAATGTTTGAAAGAATTAAGATTAACATTCCAGAAATTAAAGAATGGGCTTTCACGTCGTCTTCCTCAGACGAATCGATGATTGGTACCATAGGCGGAGTAGAAGTTATCCTGACTCCGGCCGTTCTATCTGATGTTTTTGGTTTAGTTACTGGTGACGAAGATTATGAGCAAGATGCTCAGGAGTTCGGAAGGATGCTTGTTGAGCTGGGACATGCCGAGGGCATTCCCACCAAGCTGCTCAAGGTAAACTTCCCTTTCAAAATCAAGTTTTTGGCTGAGATAGTTGGAAAAGTGCTTCTGGGCAAGCACTCTGCCCATGATAACATAACAAGGCAGCAATTCGCACTTATGTGTGCAATTGTTAATCGGAAAAGGATCAATTGGGCTGCAGTTCTGTTTGATTTAATCAGGAAAAAGAATGGAAAGAAGGAAGTTATCCTAGGAAGGGTTATAGGTATTTTCCTGAAGGAAAGATTTCCCCAGCTGCTGAGTTCTACTGCAACTACCATCAATGCCAGCAAGAAGATGGATCCCCATCTGTTCTCAAAGTGGAAGAGGACGTTCGTGAAATCTGCTCCAGCACCATCTGAGGACACAAGGACTGCATCAGTCGCTCCTCAACCTATTGAAGCTGGCTCAGCTCTTCCTTCCTCCTCCTCTGCATTGCCGTCTGCCTCAGCTGAAGTACCATCAACTTCAGTTGAAGTAAGACTTTCTTCCTCTGCTGCCCCTGAAACAACTACGGTTGTTCCTTCTTCCCCTCCAGCTTCTCCTCTACCTACATATCTGGCTAGGATATCTGCTCCTAGCTTCGATTTGTTAGGATCAGAGAGAATTCTTACTCCTCATGTATCTCCCGTTCATTCCCCAATTCATTCTCCCATTCATTCTCCTGCTCCCTCTCCTGCTGTATCTCCAGCTCGATCCCCTGTCCCCATTATTTCTCATCCCAGCACCTCTACCATATCTGCTGCTGCTCCATCCACCTCTCATCCATCATCTTTTGAAATCTCTCCAGAGATTATCTCCCGCATTGTGGAGCTGATTACCCCATCAATCAAAACCATGATTGACGAGGCAATCGCTCCCCTTGCCACCTCCATTGACCGTTTGACTGCCTCCATCCAATCCATCTCAAAATCTGCTGAGCCATCTTCCTCTAGGTGCCTGGTTTCAGTAGCTACTGAAATCAGGCAGGGGAAGATGTTCCATGAAGATGTCTCAGTCCTCCCTGCCTCTCCTCCAGCTTAAATAGAAATAGCTCCAGATGTTGTAATGACTGAGATAAAATTAGCTCCAGTTTTGTCTGAGAAAGAAATAGCAGATGGAATATTATTATCTGAGATTGCAGTTAAAGTCTGCTTAGAAGATCTAACCTCTCCTGTGATAGTTAGATTCCTGGAAGGAATTATAACTTCCTATCTGAATGACTGCTGGGAGATGGTTAAATATGAAGGTAACTCTTTCATTCGTTTTGTTGATGAGTCTATTAATTTGATAGTCTGTGAATACATTGAAGGAATGATATCTGTTTATTTAGCAGATCTATATTCATAATTTTACAGATATTATTAAAGAAGATTTAGCTGCTCAAATCTTAGCAGTTGTTTCTGAGGCTGACCCAAGTATTCTTGCTACTCAAGTAGACCCTGAGTTGGAATCCTTCTTAGATAATAAAGAAGATGAGTCTGAGAAAGAGGAAGTCAAAGTTGACTCTCCTGTTCTGAGTTTGGAAGAAGCTCAAGCAAGAGCTGCATGGAATTTAAGAGTTCAATCTTTAAAAGAGAAAGAGAAAGATTTGCAATTTGAAAAGTCATCCATCTGGGATGACTCTCCATGTTTAGATTTAGACTCCCTTCTGGCTTTGGATGCCATAGAAGAAGAAAAGGAGAAATCTGCTTCAAAGCTTAAAGAAAAGGCTGTCTCAGAAGCCTATGATCCTTATGAGAACCCTCCATCATCCCATTCTGATGATGATGATGATTCTGATATTTCTGAAAAATCAAAGAAAAAGAAATCTGCTGCAAAGAAAAGAAAAGCTGCTCCTCCTCCACCTCCTAGCAAGGATAATGATACTCCGTATTATATTTTGAAGGGCATTGACCCCAAATCTAAGGAATTCCAGCATTGGATGTGGTTTTCGAAAAATCAGCAAAAAGAAAGGAAAAGAACCAAGAGGTATGATAGTCCTGTCTCTAGATGGACTCCCAGAGGTCCTCCTCCTCCTCCCGGTGCAGGAGTCTCTGGGAACCCTTCAGCTCATCCTATTGCCTCCTCTGGAAAATCTGCGTCTGCTCAGCCCCAGCCAAGGCAAGGTTATCAAAGCTCTCAAGGCAAATCATTTCATGGTTCTCAAAGACAAATGAAGGAGACTGTGTCACAAAGACCAACCTTTTCCCCACCTCCTTCTCCAAAGAAGAGAATTTCATCTCCTTCTCCAGTACAGACTGAGGAAATTGTATCAAAAGGTAAATAGTTTATTTTGTTTTAATTATCTAGCATGAACCTATCTGCTAAGTATTCTTTAATGTCTTATCTAGATAAAATAGCTGATGCTGCTTCTCCTGAGCCCGTATATGAAAATCCTGAGCTCGATCCTAACTTTAGGATGGCTCGCTTTCAAGAACTTGTAGGAGCAGCTCAGATAAGAAAAGCAAGAGCAGAAGGAAAAGATATAACTGGTTTTACTACCATGTCAGCTTATAGAAAGAAAGAATTTGAAAAGTTCCAGGTAAATCCTGAGATGTTTGACCCGTCAAAGTACATGGAAAAGCACCCTGAAGCTGTTGTCCCTAGGACTACAGAACTGAAGATCATTGGTGCGCAGGACCTAAAGATGTCGAAGAAAGAATCAGATGACCCTCTAAGAAAAATCTCTTTTGTTTCTAGTTCTTCTGATCCTTTACCAGACTCTAAAGATTCATAATAGTTTAATTAAACTGCTGTGGTATATTTATTTATCTGATTGATAATCTGCCAGTTTATTGTTATCTATTTGCTTAAATTATTTTTAGTATTCTATTGATAGCTGCTTTTAGTTTTTGAGAGACTTAACTCAAATAGGGGGAGATTGTTGGTACCCTAGTTTGATTTGAGTTCAGTCCTCTCCCTTGTGCCCCTTGACCCAAGAAATATCTATGGTCAATGGTTAGGAGTCTAGCTGTAGAGTCCTCGCTTTTCCAAATTGAGAATTTGGTTAAGTAGTTTTTTCGTTCGACCATAGTCGAACGCCGTTCGACTATCGTCTATCGACTGATCGACGATCGTCTATCAGTTGTTCGACGCTTTGGTCTGCGCTGATAGTTCGACTA
Organism: Platanthera zijinensis; assembly: GCA_039513925.1. Classification (NCBI taxonomy): domain Eukaryota; kingdom Viridiplantae; phylum Streptophyta; class Magnoliopsida; order Asparagales; family Orchidaceae; genus Platanthera; species Platanthera zijinensis. Next base: position 41,311,586 of record CM077091.1, on the reverse strand, counting down.
TCTGTTGATAGGTCGACTATCTGTTCTGCGCTGATAGTTCGACTATCTGTTGATAGGTCGACTATCTGTTCTGCGCTGATAGGTCGACTATCTGTTGATAGGTCGACTATCTGTTCTGCGTTGATAGGTCGACTATCTGTTGATAGGTCGACTATCTGTTTTCTGAGGTAGGTCGACTATCTGCTTGATAGGTCGACTATCTCTGTGCGCTTGATAGTTCGACTATCTGTCCTAGATAGATCGACTATCTGATAGTTCGACTATCTGTTCTGATAGGTCGACTATCTGCCGGGGTAGTTCGACTATCTTCTTCGATAGGTCGACTATCTGGATCGTTCGACTATCTGCCCGATAGATCGACGATCTCCGTGCGTCGGTCGACGATCTCCGAAGGTCGTTCGACGCTTTCTGCCTGCCTTTGTATTTTGTATTTATTTATTATATTTAATTATTTAATACATTTTCTGGCACATTATTTCAAGCTGTATGATAAAGTTTCCAGGCATTATTTGCTTCATTCTGTTTGCCTGAGTTCAAATCTTTTAAGATAAAGTTGTTTGTCTTATTAGCTGTCATTATAATTTACTTTATCTGCTGACAGCCCTTTATAGCCGTTGGACTGAAAAGTCTTCTTCTTTGCTATAAAGAGATTATTTCTGATGTGACTTTATTTAGTCCTTCTGATTATTTGATTTAAGCCTGCAGCTTCTTAGAAAGAGGTTTATTCTTTTTTATAGAATGTTTTGCTGCAGAGATATTTCTGTCTTCTTTGATATTTACAGCCCAGGTCTCAAGGCTCACAAGAAGACAAATAATTCAAATGGAAGAGAGCCGTTGCTTGATGATGATTATAAAAAGAACCCTTTGCTGAAGGATTCATGCTAGTCAACAGAAGCTAATAGCCAACCTGTGTTCATTCAAGCTTTCAAGCGTTCAAGCTTCCAGCTCTCAGCAAACTCCATCTAACTGAGAAGTGTTAAGATCTTCATCTCTTCTTCACCTGAGTTCTCCTGCTTTCAGGAAGTTCAAACTCAGAGATTCTTTGAAGAAGAAGAAGAAGAAGAATAGCTGCTTGAAGAGATTTCATTTTGTCATTTATTTTCTTCCTGTAGCTTTTCCTTCAGAATTTTCTGAAGAGTTTTCTGCACCTGGACATCTTTGAGCCAGGGGGAGCCTTGATTCTTTAGAGCATTCTAGCTCAGTGCAAGTTTTGTGCTTCTCTAATCTATTGAAAAATAGAGAAGACATCTTAACCTTCTTCCCCCTCCTGTACAGGGTTATTACTCCCTTCAAAAGTATCCCTTGGTGGCAGGGCACCTGATCAAAAACCTGTACTTGGTTTTTAGACACCTGATCAAAAGTCTAAAGGGTTTCTGAATCTACCTGAATCAGATTCTGTTGGTGACAGGGCACCTGATCAAAAACCTGAGTGGATTCCTACCGTGTGGGTAGAAGAGTGAACGTACCCAAGTTGTTTGGGGAACCACTATAAATCTCCTTGTGTCGTCTGGATTCAATTGTTTAATTCCTGCATTGTGGCTGTGATTAGATATAACTAGGCTGCTAGTTGCTGATTAGGTTTTTCCAAGCTTAACTGTAATTACAGTTAGCTTGTGTTTGTACACATCACTTGTGTTAGGCTTTAAGGTTAAATCAATATCTATAATCTTTTCATTCCGCACTTCACTCCAAGGGAGTTGGGTAGACTATTAAGTTTTGTCTGTGCAAAATTTGATAACTCTATTCACCCCCCCTCTAGAGTAGTATCTATCCCTTCACTTTCACGTTTAGCGGCCTCCATTAAGTCCAAAGCACGGATTTGCTGTTCTGCTTGATTTGAGCTTTGCGGCTCCTGCATCTCAAGAGTGTATATTTGCGGTTGCGCCCGCGATGCAGACGACTCTGCCACAGCTTTACCCTTCTCATCATAGGACGCACCTGCCTTTCTTTCACCCCTTGACGCACCATTCCAGCAAAATCGCGCGATATGCCCTGGCTTCCCACAAATGAAACATGTACGCGGCTCAACCCGTTCTTGCCCAAACGTTGCTCCTGACGCAACATCTGAAGATGTTTGTTCAGCAGGCCTGAACCGCTTCTTATCACGTTTCCTGAAATCTGATTGCTCTGATGGCGGAACTTTGAAGTCGGACTTTTCCACCACTAAGTTCTTCTTTTCCCGTACCCGCTTCAAATCCTTCTCTAGCGCACTAGCGGTATGCACCAATGCTTGGAATCCTTGGTTCACTGAACTCGGGAGAGCCAACCGCAGCTCATCACGCAGCCCTTCATAGAACCTATTTGTCTTCCGCACCTGGTCCGCAAACGTCGACCCCGTATAATGACCAAGCTTGGTAAACTCATGCAGGTAATCGTCCACGGTCTTATCACCCTGTACCAGACGTTGAAATTCATTTTCCATTGCAATTCTCTGCGCCATTGGCAAGTATTTCGCCCAAAATAATCTAGAGAATTCGTCCATCGATATGTCGCCCAGATCTCTACCTCCCAACTGGTGCAACTCGATCTCATCCCACCAAAGCCTCGCCTCTCCTTCCAGGAGGAAAGTGGATAACGGGACTTTCTGCTCCTCACTAATCCTGAGCGCAGCCAGGATTCTTTTCACTCTAGAGAGCCAATCCTCGGCCTCTGTTGGAGACGTTGCTCCGACAAACGTAGGTGGATTAAACTCCATAAAGTGCTTAAGTTGCTCGTCCGCTGCTTGCACAGCAACCGGAACCTCAACATGCTCTTGCCTCGCACCAACCTCAACATGCTCTTGCCTTGCACCAACCTGCACTGGCGCCACAGCGGGCCTCTCTTGCCCAAAAGGTTGTGCCTGAAGCCTAGCAAAGATCACCTCCGCAACTAAGCGCACCGTTTCCGCAGAAGGGGGAGGTGTAGGCACCTCAGGTGGTGCCGCACTCTCAACCGAACGCTGGGGCTCCGACTGCCCAGCTCCACTCCTCTTCACCTATAGGTGAACAAGATAGCATTACTTTCCATGGTAATACGGCAAACTCACCGAATAGACACACACACACATTCCTTAGTGGACATTCCAGAGTTCATTAGCATTACAGCAGGTCGAACAAACACGTGCTCGCCACCCCACAAAAGAATTCGACCACGAATTCGAAAGAGGAAGACCGACAAAAACCTCTGATACCAAATTGTAATGACCATATCCGTTAAATGACGTATAGTAGAAGGTCCGGCCGGGGCCCCACACTATATGCCACAAACAGACGGTGAGGTCACAGGATAATATCAAACCAAACGAGTCCTAACTCAAAGCAATCTAGCGGAAGCTTATTAAGTGCAAGAACTCATAACACTGAATGTCCACTACTATATAAATATCCCATTTATATAAAAGACCAGGAATGTTAACAAGACCACACCGCACACGGCCTTAAGGCCTTACAAGTTACTCTTTACAATACATATAATTTCATACATCGGCACGCAGGCCGGCCACACATGAAACCCAACACTTCGCACGGCCTTCAAGGGCCTACCAGCAGTATGGGCTTTTGCCCGCTCAATCCAATCAGCCCGCAACACCTGCATATGGACGTCCACCCCATGGGTGATAAACAAAGCAACGGTCAGCATTCAGCTGACCAATTATAACGACCCCACCCCTTACCCGGGGTAGTGGTTCCTTCCCTGCATGTATACCAATATCAACATATATATAACATACACACATCATCACAAACGCCGGCCTCAATGCCAGGCGCTCCGTGCACTCAGGGCACCTTTATGGTTTGTACTTGGTAGGCGGGCATAAGCCTCCAAACCCCTGTGGAAGACCTCACGCACCCGTCTTACTCAGAGGTACGCACCACCCCAAAACCCGTGAGCACTACCAGTCGACCTACCCACGTAGTGTAACAAGCCTAGGGAATTCGCCCTGCTGCTTTGCTACCAATCGACCGCTCACCCGATCATAACATCGCCACTTGGTGGAGTGGGCATAAGCCTCCAAACCCCTGTTGAAGACCTCTCGCACCCACCCACTCAGAGGTGTCCGCACTCCATTATCCAGCTCTTAGCAAGCATACAACCAAAGGAGCTATGCAAAGCATCCTATACACCAAGCACATCGTCCTCACCATCTCCGCAGGCTAAACGATGAATACACGGAGTCTTCTCCGATTCGCAATACAAACATCACCAATCCCGACATACGTCTGGATGGGCTTCACACAGCATGCCTATGTCGTACTACATACTTCCGGCTCTAGATGCAGACTCAACTGCTGGAATCACTTACGCGTTTCCATCTCTTGATGGAGGATCCCATGCACATGCAAAACATAGGGCTTCACCTGCCCAAGGAAGAAAGATCGTTACCCTTGACAATCGCTTCGGCGCCATAGAAGAACTAGCCGGATGGAAATCACCGCAGCGGCCTTGCCTCCGCAACGCTGCACTCGGCTCTCTATTCGGCTCGACGAAGCTCCACCGGCGGCCGGAAAGCTCCTCCTCCTCCTCCTCCAAGCTCTCCTCTCTTTCTTCTCTTTAGAGAGAGAAAGGCTAAGTGGAAATGAGATTTCATCTCAATCCACGGCCTTAAAGAGGCTGGAAATGCTTTGGACCACAAGATCCAAATAGAAGGAAACGAACGGCCGAGATCTGCCCAACAAACCCAAATTTTTGGCTGACACGGCCTGTGACACGCCCGTGTCACAGGCCGTGTACCCTTAAGCGGCACACGCGGTTTCGAACCGACTGAACAACACGGGCATCGACACGCCCGTGTCGACCCTGACACGCCCATGTCATTCTTAAGACACGCCCGTGTCTCCTGCTACACGGCACTTACCGACTTCCAAAACCAGTACACGGGTCAAAACACGGCATCTGACACGCCCTTGTCCAGCCTGACACGCCCGTGTTCAAGGCCGTGTTCAAGGCTGTGTACGGCTCTGACTCGCATAGGCCAAATTCGAAATTTAATTCGAACACGCCCTGGGACACGCCCGTGTCGAAGGCCGTGTCCCAGGCTCGACGATCGTCAACTCTCAAACGTCGACTAGCCTGAAAATGCCCTGGGACACGCCCGTGTCCCAGGCCGTGTAGCCCCGACACGCCCTGGGACACGCCCGTGTCCCAGGCCGTGTCAAACAGCCTGCTACTCAAAACTGTGTACAAACATATTTTGAGATTCTGGGGTGTTACATGCTACATGTGTCTGTGCTAGGTACCAAGCTTGCCCTAAAGAATCACATTATACTGCAGTCAAAAGGATCTTGAGATATCTTAAGGGCACACCTAATCTAGGACTTTGATACCCTAGGAATGGAGATTTTCTACTAACAGGTTATTTAGATGCAGATTTTATAGGCTGTAGAGAAGATAGAGAGAGTACTACAGGTACATGTCAATTCTTGGGAGGAATATTGATATCCTGGAGCAGTAAGAAGCAGACTAGTGTGGCAATATCCACTGCTGAGTCTGAATATGTGGCTGCAGGAAGTTGTTGTGCACAACTATTGTGGATTCAGCATCAGTTAAAGGACTATGGTATTCAAGTAAGTAGAACACCTTTATTGTGTGATTCTTAGAGTGTTATTTCTATTGCAAACAATGCTGTTTCACATAGTAGAACTAAGCATATAGAAATAAAATACCATTTTCTTCGAGAACATGTAGAAAAAGAAGACATCTCATTAAAATTTGTTAAAATAGATTATCAAATTGCAGATGTATTTACTAAGCCACTGGATGAAACTAAATTCAATAAATTTAAAATTGAATTAGGAATGCTGGCCATAGGTTAATTTACCATAAAATTGGCTAAGTAAAATAGTGTCGACACATTTAGTGATAAAGCATCGACACAGAGGAGTCATGTCGACTAATTAGGGAAATTGTGTCGACACATGAGAAAATGTGTCGACACCTAGGGGTCAAGAGTCGACTCATCCAGAAATGTAGTGTCGAAACATCTAGTATAATGATGTCGACACTTACAGATTTTGTGTCGACTCTTATACTAAGAGTCGACACATAACTTCTGATGCACTACTTAGTATCTCCCGTGTCGACATATCATCAATTGGTGTCGACACAGTAGTCAACATTAATGTCGAGATAATAGAAGTTTGTGTCGACACATTCCGACTGTGTCGACACATTTAGACTATTTTTGCCTGACTTTTGACCTTCTTTCATTAGAGGGTATAAATAGGTCGAGAACGTATTCTGTCGACACGCTTACAAGGTTTTCGAGACAAAAACCCTGTGTCGACAATCTCTCTTCTCTTCTCTCAAGCTTTCTCATCTTTCCAATGGCGCCAAAGGTTGAAGACAACATCAATGAGGGATATGAGTTGGTTAGGGCTGCATTCGACAATGCCGCGCCAGAAATCAAACAGGTGATTTCTCTTCTTGCTGACAATGGATTGGAATACCTTATTTCTGAACCTTCAAAGATTTGGAAGAAAGAAATTATCGAATTCTATACTACTGCAACTTTGGATTCCACTGGTCTCCAGATAAAATCTACAGTTCGTGGGACTAAGGTTAAAATTACTCTCAAAAGTATACGAAAGATTCTTCATCTACCTAGCATTCAAGATGAAGAAGAGGTCCCAGCCTCAAAGACAAGGGAGGCTCTCCATTGGTGTGGATTGGATCCAACCATAAAGATTGGAGCAGCCATCAACCGAAAGGGAATGAATCAACAGGGAAAGTTTCTATCTTAGATAGTTGGAAAAGTAATTTTGTGTAAACCAGGAGGCCATGATAGGATATCTTCCATGATGTTCACTTTCATGACAAGGATACTCTACAATATTAACACAGACTGGTCTGCAGTTGTGTTTGATAAAATCAAAGAAGGAATAAAGAAGCCAAACTTGGCTAGAATCATGAGTCTATACTTGACTGAGCTCATTCCAGAGGTCATGCAACAGATTCCTGGGTCTAAGATTAATCATATGAGAAAAATGGAAATGAGATTGTTCTCCAGGTGGGATAGAGTTTTGTCCAAAGAGGTGCCTGATGTGGACAGGCAGGACACACCTGAGACATCACTTGGACATGATTAGGTAACTGAACAACTTCAAGGAGAACAAGTTAGAGAGCAGGCTTAGGACCAGACTGGGTCTACTCAAGTCCAGAAAGAAACATTACCTGCACAAGTATAGGGGGAGCCAGTTCATTCTCCTACCCAGCACATTTCTAATCCTGAACAGTTGCAGGGGGAGTCAATTTCTGAACCAGTACAAGTGGAAGAAAGAGTACACTTATCAGAAGATTTGAACACTGCTGGCCTTGATGACTCATCTTCTGCTCAAGCACAAAAGGAATTCACTCTAGATGAGTTGTTTCCTGATGTTAGAATTGATACTAATAGGATTGAGGAGGAGCAAGATGTTGAGGGGGATAAAGTGAATGTTGAGGAAGAACAACATGTCACTGAGACAGAAGTTCCTACAACACCTCCTGAAAGAGTTCATATTGAAAGTTCTTCAGAATCTGAGATAGAAGAAGCCAGGGAGGCTAAGAAAAGGAAGCTCATGGTCTTTAAGAGAAGAAGTCAAAGCTATAAGCAAGCTCTCCAGACTGCAAGTCACCAATCTCCTACTGAGTTTGATTACAATAAGTTCATGGTGAATTTGCAAGTGAAGATGGATGAGCAAAGAAGGGCCTTGGAAAAATATGTAGATGAAAGTAATAAGTCACTTCAGTTTGACCTTGCCCAAGACATCAAGTCAATCAGATTTGAGGTAAATCTGAATAAAAAGGAGATGACAGATTGCTTCCATAAGGGAGATAATGTTGTGGTATATCTAGCTCAACAGCACCAAACTATCCTTGGTAAGGTGGATGACATTACATTAAAATAAGGATATATTCTAGAAAATCAGCTGAGAATGATTGACAATCTGGCTGAATCTCACAATGAAATTCTCACTGAGTTAAAAGATACTGCAACAAAGCTGACTGCTGCAAGGACTAAAGATATGGAAGATTTTGATCAAAAGCTCAAGGATGCTCTAGATTCAGTTCAAACTACAATCACCACCTCACAGAAAGAAATATCTGACAAGCTTCTCAAATTAAAATCATTCTTTAAAGAGGGTGTGAATTTTCTTGATGGACAAATAAGGTTTCAGAAGGATGATCTTAGGGATCATGTTGCCAGAGAAGTCCTAAAGGGGGAGGGTACTTATCCATGCTGGCTCAGAACATGCAAAGTGGGTAACCAATAGTGTTAGAGCAACATTGGGATATCCACCATTGTGTGATGATGATGTCATTGCTGAGTCAGGAATACAACAAGGTCTACTTGAAGGAAATCAATCTGAGGTTGCCCAAGTCATATACCCCCCTACTTATTTTGAAATGATTCATCAGCAAGTGCAGGCAATGTACAGTCCTCCACAGGAGGTTACAAATGTAATTATTGAAAAAGTAGATCAGCTAGGAGCCAATTTGAAAGATCAACAAGATGCTCAATTATCCAAGAAGAGATTTAGAGAGCAAGCTGAACTAAGACCTGATTTTGAGCAGTGGATCCCCACCTCAAGGAACATTATACTAACTGCTTGGAAGGCTGTGAAGGATCAAGTGCATGAAAAAGGAAAATGGTATAATGTAATTGAATGGCAAAAGTATGAGGCTAGGCAGGAAGCCATAGTTCAATTCAAAAGAAAGGCTAAGATGGGGACGCTTCCACCCGATGCTCAGGAGCCTAGCAAGTATTTTCCCAAGCCCTTTCATTACTTTGAAAGGCAAAGGCTCAAGGAGGAAGCTCAAAAGAAAGCTGAACTGAAAGGAAAAAAGCCTGCTGATGTTGCTGAAACTACTGTGAAGGCTTAGATTCAATTAGGAAATGGAATTGTCATCTAGGAGCCTGATCAGTCTTAGTTTTAGTTTATCAGTTCTTTCAAATGTTTTGTAATGATTTGTTTGTTAAACCAATCAATGTAAACAAGCTGTAACAAACAGTTCTAAATTAATAAACAATATATTGTTCTGTAATCATTTTTTCATGTTCATCTTTATTCTGTGATGAATCTGTGGTTAATGTTTTGTTTATAAAATATTCCTGTTATATTATGCTCTTGTACATCATCATATTAAATTTTGATAAATGGTGTATATCATTAGCTAAACGGGTTATGACTTCTCCAAATAGGGGGAGATTGTTGGGTACAATGGAAAATGTGTACCTGATTTGTAGAAGCCTAACTTAGCTCAATGATATACATCAAGGTGTATTTGATGTTATTTTTAGTTGATATGTGCAGGTGAAGAATGTACTAAAATACAGGAAAATTATTCTAAGTCCATGTGTCGACACCAGAAGAAGCTGTGTCGACACTTCAGAAAGATTGTGTCGACACTTGAAGAAGGCTGTGTCGACACAGAGAAAAAGAGTCGACAACAATTGTGTCGACACCGGGAAGTAGTGTCGACACACAGAAGTTTAGTCGACATCAACTGTGTCGACACTGGGAGGCTGTGTCGACACACATGATTGCTAGTCGACAACACGTGTGTCGACACTAGAAGACTGAGTCGACATACAGAGGCAGAGTCGACAACAGCTGTGTCGACACCTGGAGGAAGTGTCGACACATACTATATTCTGAGTCTACATCAACTGTGTCGACACGCAGGAATTGTGTCGACACACTACAAAGTTTATACCAAGTTAGTTGCTGGAGAATGATGAAGTGTTTGTGTCGACACAAATGCTCTGTGTCGACACATTCTCTAGATGTAGTATATAGAAGCTGAGTCGAAATAAAGGAAGACATGTCGACATCATCAAAGGCTGTATCGACACCTAAGTCACTTATGTCGACATATATTGACAGATGGTCTCGACACTTTCTAACAGACAGTCTCGATGCTTTGCTGACAAAGACAAAGACACAAGATCTATTTGAAGACTTGACAACTGTGAGTTACAAAAGGTTGACAGAAGCTGTCAGACTTGTCAGAAGTTTGTTAGAAATCGGATAAGTCGGTTACCAAGGATGAAGCCTATAAATAGACAGATTCAGAAGAAGGAAAGAAAAAAATTTAGACATAGAAACAAACTGAGTGATCATTGTTGTGAGACAAGATCTCAAATCAAGAAAGTGCAAGGCACAGAATAAGATCTTCGTGAGAAGATCTAAGAAGACATTCTGAAGTGAACATCCACTAAGATTCAGTCTTAGTTAAATTCATCCAAGAATTTGAGAAGAATTATCAAGGGTTGTGGATAGAGAGCGATCCAGCCATTTGAAGACAAGAAGGAAGCTATCATAGGTTTCTTAAGTTCAGATTCAAGAAGCTTTGAAGAAAGCTAAGATCCAGTTGATTTCATCCATCAGGTTTTTCAAGAAGCTTATCAAGAACAGTCTTGTCCCTTCTCTCTCAATAGGGGAAAGATATTATATAACTTCAATTTCAATTTCTGTAGGATCTATTTGTATAGATCTGAGTTGTAATCCTAGATTATAAAGGCTGAGTGTAGGAGAGGTATTCTCTGAGTGGTAGGGCTGTTTATGCCTGAGTTGTAGGAGAAGGTTTTCTCTGAGTTGTAGGCCTTGTGGCAAGGCTGAGGTAGGGCTGGTTAGCCTGAGCTGTAGGAACCTTATAGGTTTCTGAGTTGTAGGAATCTTTCAGGGTTCTGAGGTGTAGGATCTGAGGATTTGAGATAAAGATGGAAGTTAGGCCAAATCTAGCATACTGCTAGATAGGTGAAGGGGGAAAGTGGATGTACCCAGACCTTGGGGAACCACTATAAATCTGTGAGCAATCCGTGATGTGTGCATATTTGTGATTGATGTGCTGTGTTTGCTGTAGTGTCTTCAGAATTCTCTTATAGCATGTAGTTATATTCTGCCTTAAGTTAAAACAAGCATTAGAACCTATTCACCCCCCCCCCTCTAGGTGTTTAGGTGGTCTTGAAAGTTAAACTATCAGTGGTGTTCTTTGGGCAGGCCCAACTCACGGGGCAGGAATTACCCCACGATGTTGGGGGCCGGAGACTCGCGGTTTTGGCGATCCCTCCCAGACGTCTCCTTCAGCGGGCTCCCCGGTGAGGCGTCAGAGGGGGTCTCGGGCAGATCCATTAACTGGGGGGATCGCCTTCCCCCTAGGGAGACGACCTTAGCCTTTCTTTTACGGTCCGGGGGCTGGCGAGACGAGCCTGGTCCCCCAGGAGCCTGCATTTTCTTGCTGGACGAAGGTTGAGACGTCGCCGCGTCATCTCGATAGGCTAGTGATGCCGCCCGCAAGAGTTAATTAGGGTCGTTGAAAAGACCCGCGTCCGTGAAGGGCGGATTCTCAGGGATGAGTCGCTCCCCTACAGAAAAACAGATTAGCCAACTCTATCTCCGCCGAGCCCAGTAAAAGCGGAAGGAATCTGAACATACCTTCACCAGGGAGGACAGGGAAAAGGGAATCGAGGCCTCGATGGAGGAAGGCGACCTCGAACTCTTTGTGGAGGAAAAATTTGTGGAGCTCGGTGTCGTTGCCCGACACCGACGGCGGGCGGTACACCTCCTCGGCCTTCTATTGGGGCGAGAAGGGGATGTTGTCGAGATCGCCCTTAATGAATATGATCTTGGTAATCCAATTATAATGCATGTTCGCGACTTCGCAAACCTTGATGAGGGTACCACCGAAGAAGGTGACCCCGTCGGTGGTGGCCTTGTAAGAGAATAACTTGAGAAAGACCGCCAAGTTGAACTCAATCCGCTCGTGGAAGAGATAGCAGGCGAATGCCACCATCATGGTGATGGCGTTCGGGTTCAGTTGCGCGGGCACTGTGCCGTAATATTTTAGCACCTGGCGGATTTACGGCCAGAGGGGAAGGCGCAACCCCATCTCAAAATGCGAGACAGGGAAGGTGAGCTCATCGGGGTAGAACGAGTTGATGGCCTCGTGTTCGGCAGGAAGGTAGGTCGCGAAACCAGAGGGAATGTAGTAAACCACGCACTCGGCAAGTTCCTCCGCCATGGTGTTCCCTTCAAAGAAGCAGTGCTCGGAGAAATGCCGAGCACAATTTTCCCTCCCATTCGAGTCAGGATTGCCCTTGCCCATGTTCACCGGGGATCGAAAACGCAGAAGCACTAACGGCAGGGAACGAGAGTGAAGAGAGTACAGAAGCAAAAAAGGCGTGACATGGGTTGGTGGGGAGGCCTATTTATAGGGGGAAGAATTCGGGACCACCCTATCCCGATCACCCCAACTCGCATACCTCTACTCGCCCACTAGCCTATCCAACTCGCCTACTCGCCAATTTAACCTTACTAACTGTCACGGATCTATCCTCTTTTGTGGAGACGAGACTCGCGATGCGCCAATAGTAATGAATTAAGCGTATTAACAATAACGAACAAAATGTTAAAATTATTACAGACCAGATTCGCGTAGCATTTAAGAAATAAGAACGAAAAAATCCTCCCACCCGTACGGGTCAGGGTAGAAAAGGGGCGAGTACTGGTAGGCCCATCAAGGTGGCCAATCCTAGCTACCCCAGTCTCGCGTCCCTGACGCCCCGAATCTCCGCGCGCGGAGCTCGCGAAGTAGCCCCAAGTTCCGGTGGACTGTTTCTAAACTCTCGTCAATTTCATCAAGAAGCATAGAAGAAGACGCCTCCTCCAATGCTGGGCTAACACCAGCCATGACAGCAAGTCGCTTGCACTCTCGCTGCAGTCTGAGATTGTCCCTCCGCACCTCGTGAAACTCGCGCACCAACTTCTTGAGAACCAGTTGTTCTCGCCTCGACCGTTCAGGGCCCTCTAGCTCATAATCTAGAAAGGCATCCAAAGTCCGTGAGGAGGGAAGAGGTGAGTACCGAGTGTGACCCGAGGACTCATCAACCTTTGAGTCTACAGTAAGATCTGTGCAAACCATGTTGAGGTTCAGCAAGATGAGGTAAGCACCGTCAGGATCAAAAATAGTTCGAGAAATCTTACCATGCACTCCACCTTCCAGACCGACACGGCGAGGGGGCAGACCCTCCAGAACCTTGTCGCGGCCATAGCGAGGAACCTCAGGAGAAAGGCAAACGAACCCGGGGGTAAGGATGACCTCGATCCCTTCCCCCCGTGGTGCGGTGATGAAATTCAACTAAGAAGGATTGCGAGTCTGTGACATTGGCTTTTGAAGGTCTCGCCCCGTAGTGCTGAAGTTAGAGGGCGATACTCGCAAGCGCGCGTCGGACGCCTGATCCCGCGGGCTACTGAGAGGGCTCTTGACTTGCGGTGTAGAATTCTCCCCCACTTCGCCCATGGCTGGTCTGATCGGTGAGAGGAGCAACGGACTCCTTCCCCCGAGATGGGGTATGCCCCATGGAAGAGTTGGCCCTATTCTTCAGGACAGTCTGGAGATCGTGATAGATGGGCTCAGCATCTTTTGAAGGGGCTTCACCCTCTTGGGTGAGCCAAACTCGGCAAGATTGTGAGGCGGGGCACTGAGGTCGATTAGGCTCGCGACGCGAGCCGCAGTCTCCACCCGTGATCGCGCCAATCGCTCCAAAACCTCTTTGGGGAGCGGCATCTTATCTAGGCAGTAGTGATGGGAAGGGCAAAGGTCAGCCCGAAATGCAGGTACAGGTATATATATATAGCCGTCGCTGGACCCCACCGAGAGATTCCCCTAGGGCCTGTCCCACTCGCCGAATTATGCACGGTTGGATGTTTCTTTCCGAGTTTGTGCCATCCTCGCAAAGAGCGGGGATTGTGTACAACACCGTATCCGGCAAGTGGGGCCGGCAGGAGCCAGATTGGCCAAGTGTAGCCCAGACCCCAGGCGAGCAAAGTCCGTGGCGTTGAGTAGAGCTCACTCAACGCCTTCATCCTTGGCATCAAGTGAGTAGATCTAACTCAACGCCTTCAGCCATGGCTCCGAGTGAGTAGAGCTCACTCAAAGCCTTCGGCCATGGCGCCGAGTGAGGCGAGCTCACTCAACGCCTTCAGCCATGGCGCCGAGTGAGTAGAGATCACTCAACGCCTTCAGCCATGGCACTGAATGAGTAGATCTCTCTCAACGCCTTCAGCCATGGCGCCGAGTGAGTAGAGCTCACTCAACGCCTTCGGCCATGACGCCGAGTGAGGCAGCTCACTCAACCCCTTCAGTCGCAGCATTGAGTGAGGTGAGTTTTGTTAACGCCTTTTGACCTCGGCATTGAGGGACATCCCGGCACCCATAAGCTCACACTCGCCAGCTCGCACTCGCAGTAGACGAGTGGGGGAGGCCAAGGCTGAGCTCGCCTACTTCCGATTCGAGGCCTGCGAGTACCAGCTCTATCATTACTCGCCGCCTTTGCCGAGTAGAGGCCATTGTAGGGCAGCTCGCCCCCTTCAGTTGTGATGTGTTTTCCACCATTTTGCCCCCGCTAGCCTGCCAATAGCCCGTTAGAACAGCGGAGTCTCGCTGTTGGCAGACCCAGGTGGGCTACACATAGCTATTCAGAATAGCGGAGTTTGGATGTTAACTGGCCAGCCCAAGGGGTTTTCAGTAATTTCAAGCCGGCAGAGGTTAGTTACTTGCAGACCGTTTTCAGAAATCTATAAATAGGACCCAAGGGGTACCTCAGAAGGGATTCTTACTTGTTTCCAGTTTTTCAGCTCCTTATGAGTTACCTTAGTTCGGCATTTGGCTAAGGAGGGGAAGCACTCAGTGAACTTCCGGGTGTGTGGTGGGACCTCCGCGTTGGGCCCTTGGTCTAGTCCTTTGCTCTTTTCCTTGGTTGTTTTTCTTGCAGGAGCGAAGTAGGTGCGCGACCACCCCTTCCGCAAGGGTGTACTCCACAAGAGACCGGTTCTCAGTTTCAATAGGATCATTCATTCTAAGGACACGCATGACTTGAACCTAAACCATAAAGATTACAAGCAATGTTTGACTTAGGATTGTCATTCCCTTCTAACATTGTGTGATTATGTCATGATGTGTTTAATCTATAGGTATTTTGCTACTGAGTGCAACTAGATAGTATAGTGTATGTTGAATATGCCTCTAGGTTTGTGTGATAATTTAGGTAGATTAATAACATTACATTGTTCATACATCCCTAGAATGTGCACCCATGTAGAGATTCATATGTGCATGTTATAACTCGGGATATTGTGTCTAACATGCTAGAAATAACTTGAATAATTATTATCACAGTGTTCATCTTTTTATATAAAGCTTAGAACTTTGGGCTAAAATTCTAGTGCATAAGTCTTTTGGATACAAGTTAAGATGTATCTATCTATGTGTGTAAATTTTGATTGATTGAGGGTCCTTGAACTCAAAAAATAAAAAAATGATAGTAAAAAAATTAAATGAAAATATAAGTTCATCATATGCTATCAAATCATGTGTCAAGAATATCCCACAAGCACTTCTCACTCCTGATAAGTCTTCATAAGCATTGTGAGAATGAGCACCTTAGTCAAAAATAATAATTTTTATCTTGTGCAAACACTAAAACTTAAGTTAGTGCCCCTTGTTTAAATCTTGGTATGAAGTAGATAGCAATGTGATTATTTTTCACTTTATTTCTCTTGTGTTAGCATATTGAATTATTGAGATAAAATATGTACTAAAGATTATTTCTACTGGATGTTTATTCTTTTGATGTTGCACGTACACCTATCATTGCTCTATCTTACGCTTGCATGCATAAGAATTTGACTTACACTGCATTATATGTCTATATCACATATGTACTAGTCATGATTTCTTCTCCTAACACTTACAATGTTACACTGTATTAACTCTATAAATCTCTTAGTATTGTACTTAAAATCAATGTGTATTTAGTTTCACTTGTGTTGTTCAAAATTCTTTTACTCTAAAAAACACATCAAATCAATTGATTTTTCTATTGGGTAGGTCTATATTCATGGTATTCCGCTCCAAATATTGCCCCTAGTGCTTATGATTTTTTAGTGCATGTGCGCCCGTTCTCTCATCTCTTTAGTATCACATGAACATAGTGGGAAAATTGAGTGTTCATGAGAGTGTTCATGACTGATGGTCGCGGAACCGAGACCGACTGTGGTTGGTTCGAAATGGTCAGATTCTGCAGGCCAGTTAGAAGATCGAAGTTTTCTAACGAGAGGAGGCAAGTGCACCTATCGCATGTAGTACTCGGTATTCGGGAAAATACCGAGGTCGTATTATTCTCGGGGACGCATTGATTATATCTACTCTTCCAGGAACACTATTATCTTACTATAAGTAAGGTGAGATTTTTTAGTTTAATTAAAACGGAAAGAAAGAGAGCTGAATTTTGCTAAGTTAGTTCGATGACGGGTTAACGCTCAGCATCGAATCGGATTAAGACTAAAATAATTCTCAACAATTATTAAACTTTATTTTTAAATTAATAAAAGGCACTTGGCCGTGGAGGTTCCATAGACATGAGCTCACCTTGGTCTAGGGATATCGCTCACCTGGGCTCTAAGGCTATTCGACCGAACGTTAGTCCGACGAAGGATTCCCCTTAACGCCCGCATTACGATAAGAACCCCGATATTGGGTGGGGAACCCAATCTGGCAGAACTACGTTTCTCCTCTTTCGAGGGGGCGTACGCAGTTCTCTTTACCCAAGGGGGATCGGTCCATACGTGCGGCCTCTCGGCGTTGTGTATGGATAACGGAAATAGAGCCCACAAATCGATTATGTGGTCCTATGCGTCGTTAACCCGGGGCAAACCATAAGTCCTTAAATTAAAATTAAAATAAAGTTCTTTAATTATTTCAAATCATTTTATATGTCCCAATGCTCTTCGATGTCGAAGGCTAATAGAGATTAGCCACTCATCGGTATGGGGACGGCTTTATGTTTTTAGGTGAAGCGTGAGTGTTAAATTAAGCACTGAACAATTATAAGAGGAAACACAAAAAATAGGACAATTAGATAAATTGAAGGCTAATTGATGCAGGCACTCATGCACACTTCAAAACCATAAAGAAAATTAAATAAAGCAAGCCCTAGTCAAATGAGTATGTGAAAATAAATGCACACACGCACACACTCTTCTTAATTGAAGAAAGCGATAAATAAAGCGTCAAAATTATCTCCTACACGCACGCACTCTACATAATTGAGAAAGCGATAAATTTGCGAGTCCCGGCTCAAATGAGTGGGCGGGGGTAAATTTATCTCATACACGCACACACTCTACTTGAAAGTAAAACACACACACACACACACTCTACATAAATGAAAACACACACACACACCCTAAGTTTCCTTCTCAAGTGAGTAGGAGAAAATAAAAGCAATAAAAAACAAGTCCCACTCAAACGAGTGGGCGGGAAATGAAAGAAGAGCGCCATTTAACTCTTAACGAGTAGGAGGAAATAAATACATATGCACACGCGCACTCTACAGAAATTGAAATAAAGCAATAAAACCTAACTCATACACGCACGCACACTTGCAAAAATAAGAAAAACAAAGTTGCTGAAAAATTAAAACGACTGCATTTCTACCGCTAGAATGTGGTAGAAATGCATAAAAAGTGAAAATAAAAATTAACCGAGCGAAAATGTTTTGCAAATAAACGCAAAATGAAAGTACTCGAAAATTTAATACAACTGTATTTCTACCACTAGAATGCGGTAGAAATGCATAAAAAGATAAAATAAAAATTAAAGGGACTAAAAGTTTTACAAATAAAAAGCTAAAATGAAGTGAGCGAAAAATTATAACGACTATATTTTCATTCTTATATTTTTATAAAAACTCCTAAAAAGTGAAAATAAAACTAAAAAAGAGACGAAAAAGTTTTACAATCCTAAAAACCCTAAGTTAAGGAAAATGAAAATCACACTTTTTTAGGTGTTTTTATAAACCCTTAAGAATGAAAAAAAAGGAAAAAAAAGGAAAAGCTAAACCTAAACAAGTGCGGATTATGAAAATAAAACGGACATTACAACGGCTAGAAATGCCGATAAAATCCTAAACTAAGCGAGATTATGAAAGCTTTAAAAGATAAAACATAGAAAGAACAAAAAAGGGCGAACGAAAAATTGCAAAGAGAAGGGCGCTTAATTGAATTCCAAACCATATGAAGATAAAAAACTAACATTTCATTTAATAAAAATCTATTATATGGAAAGCTAAAACAAACAAACAACCTAATTTAAGCTAAGAGAGATGGGGGGGGAATTCTCCTTACATAAGCATGGAATCCAAATGGGCAGCACCTCCCCTAAGCAATTTGGACCAAAAAGTGGACAGAAATCTCATACAGCAGCTGGCCTTTTATAGGAAAAATTTCGGGTTGGTCACACCCGTGACCAGGGCGTGACAGGGGGGCGTGTCGATACTGTACATGAGCTGATCGGGTGATTTGCCTGGAAAGTTGACTTCGGCTGAAAAACGTGGCGGTCACGCCCTAAGTCACGGGCGTGACAAGTGTCAGTCACGGGCGTGACTGGGGCGTGTCGGGGAGGTCGATCTGGGCACTGTCCGGCCGCAAAGTCACGCGCGTCAAGTCGGGCCAGGTGGCTAAGTCACGCCCGTGTCACACTTTGACACGGGCATGTCTGGGGGCGTGTCGAGCTCGGTTTGATGATCGCCGATCGTCGAGCTGGCAACCTGTGGTCGGCGATCGTCGAGGGCATAACACAGGCATGTCAGTCATGTGACACGGGCGTGTTAATCATGTGACACGGGCGTGTCAGTCAACTTGTTGACTTTTTCTGGAATTTTTCTGGAATAAAAATAAAGCTAAGTTAGAAATAATATTTACAAAAATAAGCAATTTATTGAATAAGACTAATAAAAAAGACAAAAATAAACAAAATTGACTTAAACAAAATATGAAAATATAGGTATATTTACAACTCATCAAATACACCCATACTTAAGCTTTTGCTATTCCAGAGCAAAAGTTTGAGCTGAACTTATAAGGAATAATAAAAAACCCTAAGTTCTGCTACCGCTAAATTGATTATAAGAGAGATCAAATAAAATATACGGGGTATAAGAGTTAAGTCCTAAAATCATTTAGATGATTTAAACAGGGCAAAAGTATTGGCCAAAAGACTTCTTGATGTAATCAAATAGAAAGCAATAATTATATTGGTTAGATTAATAGAAAATAGTTTGGAGTTATACGAACTTTAGCTTATAGGAGTTTTACCGGAAATAATGCAATTTACGAATTATGCTCTCAAAAAGATTTTTGAATTAATTCTAGAGTCATGAAATTGGTTAAGGGGGGTAGATGTTGGTTTATGAAGGTGCTTAGATTTTGAGGCGAGGCTATTATTTTTTCAAACCTCCATTTTTTTGGATGTTAAAGGAAAACGAAATCTTATTTTCCTTAACATAAATTTTTTCTTCTTCATAAATAAAAATAACCCAACGTATATGTGTTGGAGTAATGAATTTTATCCTCTTACTCCGTAACGTATAATCTTTTAATTTATTGGGTGCCTATGTTTACGAAATGAAATCTAATTCCCATTGACATAAGATCTTTTTCTTTTTGGGGAAATATTTTTATCATACCAAGTAGGTTATGATAGGTAAGGGGAGAAAAGAGAACTAGATTTTTAATGGAAAAATAATTGAGAGCAACCTTTATAAATTGTACGTTCCAATTTTTCAGAAAGCTAAAAGCATGCATGATTGAATTCTATAGTCATTATTTTCTAACATGGTACACGTGCTCCTATCTATGAAAAATTAGAAGTAGTGCCTAAAGCGAGTCCCCTATTTTTAACAAAGTATAATAAATTCTTTAAAACTTAACCGCG
Source organism: Platanthera zijinensis (assembly GCA_039513925.1). Lineage (NCBI taxonomy): Eukaryota > Viridiplantae > Streptophyta > Magnoliopsida > Asparagales > Orchidaceae > Platanthera > Platanthera zijinensis. The sequence goes on along the minus strand of CM077091.1, from coordinate 41,291,852 downwards.
GCTATTTAGATTTTTCAATCTATAATTAACAAACGAATAGTGAACAAAGAATTGATCAAATTCGCATCTAAATAAACTCAAAACTAAATTTTTGGATAGCAAGAAACTTAAGAATGAGATGTTTGATTTATTTGTTTCATAGCTTACATAATTTTTTGAAATTTTTTTTTTTAAAGTTATGCTCTTTTTTTTGTATTTTTGTATTTATATCTTTAATATATACATACTAAAAAAAATAAAAATAAAAAATGCGAAAATAAATTTTTTTTTTCATTTTTAAGTTTTGCGAATACACAAAACTTTTATTTTTTTTTGTATTTTTAAGTTTTGTGAATTTTTTTTGTATTTTTATGTTTTGTGAAATTTTTTTTTTGTATTTTATTAAAATTTTCATTCTATTTACAAAAATTTGGAAAAAAAAGAAAAAATATTTACAAGGATGAGAGGGAAAAAGGGAGAGTGGAAAGAGAAAGAATATTTACAAAAAGTACTTATAAAAATTATTTACAAAAAATATTTACAAGAATATTTACAAAAATATAAACTAGGTTGGCGCGAGATGACTCGTTATGTGGATGGCTCGATGAGCCAGATCTCGCGGACCGAGTTAAAAATAAGTCAAAGTTTCAAAAATGAAACTTCAAATTTTTTAATAAATTTTGTTTTGATTTTTGTGTTATATATATATTTTTTGTTATTTTTTTGAAGTTTTGTTTTTATTAAAATTTTCTTTTTTTTTGTTTTTGTTTTTGTAAGTGAAAAAGAATGTACAAAAATACGAAAACACTCCCATACTTAGATCCAACATTGTCCCCAATATTGTATGCTAAGCATGAGGAACAAGACAGCAGGTATATGTACAAAAAAAGGAAAAAGAGGGGGCATAAAACGTCCCTGATCCGCGCTCGGGGAAGCCCATTAGAAACCCTGAGGAGCGATCCGTTTTGGATCGACCACCTCCTTACCGCTACGGAGGGTTATAGCGTTGGCAGTTTCCCTTGGATTGGGCTCCGTGTTCCCTGGCAGTGCCCCCAGAGCGCATTCTGACATAAGTCGCGCCAGCTGTCCAACCTGGATTTCTAAATTTTTTAGCGATCCGGTGATGTTCCGGATATTGGACTCGTTGGATGCGACATAACGATTAAAATTTTCCTCCACCGGGGATGGCTTCATAGGAGGGGGAGGAGGAAATATTGGCACAAAGGGAGGGGGAGGGGGGTGCTGTGCGTTGTTCGGGTTGCTCTAGGAGAAATTCGGGTGGTTCCTCCAACCCGGATTATAGTGGCTACTATAAGGGTTGTTTTGAAAGGAGGGACGCACCGGATTTCCCATGTAGTCCATGAACTCGCCGACTACGCAGACGTTAGAGGGGGGAAGAAAACAAGGCGGAGTGGAGGAGGCCACAGACATCTCCGCCACCTACTTAGTTAGCCTTTCGACTTGAAGGGCTAGCTGAGCAGTGGCATCCACTTCATAAAACCTCGCCTGCTTATGGCGCGCCCGCGGGACATTCCATTGATAGGCATTCATAGCCATCTCTTCGAAAAGGGCCTGGGCGGCCTCTCGGGTCTTATTATTCAGAGTGCCCACGACAACCGCGTCAATCATTTGGCGCGTCTGTCTGTTCAGTCCATTATAAAAAATTTATACCTGCAACCACATTGGCAGCGCAGGGTGCGAGCACCGACGGAGAAATTCCTTAAAACGGTCCCAAGTCTCATAAAGAGACTCGGAGTCGATTTGCACAAAAGAGGAAATGTCCGCCCGCAATCTTGTAGTTTTTGCGGGCGGAAAATATTTAGTAAGTAATTTTTCCGCCAACTCCGCCCAGGTCGTGATGGATCCCCGCGGGAGGGAGACCAGCCACTCCCTGGCTTTGGACTTAAGGGAGAAGGGAAAAAGGCGCAAACGAATGGCGTCATCAGTGACGCCATTAATCTTTAAAGTATCACAAATTTCCAAAAAATTAGACAAGTGATTATTCGGGTCCTCATCCGGCTATCCGTCGAACTGCACGGCATTTTGGATCATTTGTATAACACTTTACTTAATTTCTAAATTATTGTTCGCCACAGCAGGCCGAACAATACTCGACCCCGTATCATCAAAGTTGGGTCGAGCGTAGTAAGACATCGTACGCTCGGCCGCTTGGGCATTATTTGGGTCGGCCATAGAGGAGAAAGAGGGTTCTCCGATAGATTCTGCGGGGTCTAAAAAGGGAATTCGACGGAGAGATCGGATACGCGCAAGAGAGCGGTCGATCTCGGGGTTGAAATCAAGATGTTCAGAACTCGAAGGTTGTCCACGGGTCATACACCCTTAAAAAAACAACGAAAGAGGGAAGGATTTTTTTTGTATAAAAATTTTTTATTTGAAAATAAAGTAAAATTAATAGAGTCCCGGATTCAATATAACAACCGTGTTCCCCGGCAACGGCGCCAAAAACTTGATGGTCGCGGAACCGAGACCGACTGTGGTTTGTTCGAAATGGTCAGATTCTGCGGGCCGGTTAGAAGATCGAAGTTTTCTAACGAGAGGAGGCAAGTGCACATATCGCAAGTAGTACTCGGTATTCGGGAAAATATCGAGGTCGTATTATTCTCGGTTCCGCGACCATCAAGTTTTTGGCTGGTTGCTGAAAAATTAAAACGACTGCATTTCTACCGCTAGAATGCGGTAGAAATGCATAAAGTCATTGTAGTATAGTGGTGAGTATTCCCGCCTATCACGCGGGTGGCACGGGTTCGTTCCCCGGCAACGGCTCCAAAAACTTGATGGTCGCGGAACCAAGACCGGCTGTGGTTGGTTCGAAATGGTCAGATTCTGCGGGCCGGTTAGAAGATCGAAGTTTTCTAACGAGAGGAGGCAAGTGCACCTATCGCAAGTAGTACTCGGTATTTGGGAAAATACCGAGGTCGTATTATTCTCGGGGACGCGTTGATTATATCTACTCTTCCAGGAACACTATTATCTTACTATCAGTAAGGTGGGATTTTTTAGTTTAATTAAAACAGAAAGAAAGAGAGCTTAATTTTGCTAAGTTAGTTCGATGACGGGTTAACGCTCAGCATCGAATCGTATTAACACTAAAATAATTCTCAACAATTATTAAAATTTGTTTTTAAATTAATAAAAGACACTTGGTCGTAGAGGTTCCATAGACATGAGCTCACCTTGGTCTAGGGATATCGCTCACCTGGGCGCTAAGGCTATTCAACCGAACGTTAGTCCGACGAAGGATTCCCCTTAATGCCCGCATTACGCTAAGAACCCCGCTATTGGGTAGGGAACCCAATCCGGCAGAACTACATTTCTCCTCTTTCGAGGGTGCGTATGCAGTTCTCTTTACCCAAGGGGGATCAGTCCATACGTGCGGCCTCTCGGCGTTGCGTATGGATAACGGAAATAGATCCCACAAATCGATTATGTGGTCCTATGCGTCGTTAACCCGGGGCAAACCATAAGTCCTTAAATTAAAAAAAATAAAGTTCTTTAATTATTTCAAATCATTTTATATGTCCCAATGGTCTTCGATACCGAAGGCTAATAGAGATTAACCACTCATCGGTATGGGGACGGCTTTATGTTTTTAGGTGAAGCGTGAGAGTTAAATTAAGCACTGAACAATTATAAGAGGAAACACAAAAAATAGGATAATTAGATAAATTGAAGGCTAATTGATGCAGGCACTAACGCACACTTCAAAACCATAAAGAAAATTAAATAAAGCAAGCCCTACTCAAATGAGTAGGCGGAAATAAATGCACACACGCACACACTCTTCTTAATTGAAGAAAGCGATAAATAAAGCGTCAAAATTATCTCCTACACGCACGCACTCTACATAATTGAGAAAGCGATAAAATTGCGAGTCCCGGCTCAAATGTGTGGGCGGGGGTAACTTTATATCATACACCCACACACTCTACTTGAAAGTAAAACACACACACACACTCTACATAAATGAAAACACACACATGCACCCTAATTTTCCTTCTCAAGTGAGTAGGATAAAATAAAAGCAATAAAAAACAAGTCCCACTCAAACGAGTGGGCGGGAAACGAAAGCAGAGCGCCATTTAACTCTTAACGAGTAGGCGGCAATAAATGCATACGCACACGCGCACTCTACAGAAATTGAAATAAAGCAATAAAACCTAACTCATACACGCACGCACACTTGCAAAAATAAGAAAAACAAAGTTGCTGAAAAATTAAAACGACTGCATTTCTACCGCTAGAATGCAGTAGAAATGCATAAAAAGTGAAAATAAAAATTAATCGAGTGAAAATGTTTTGCAAATAAACGCAAAATGAAAGTACTCGAAAAATTAATACAACTGCATTTCTACCGCTAGAATGCGGTAGAAATGCATAAAAAGATAAAATAAAAATTAAAGGGACTAAAAGTTTTACAAATAAAAAGCTAAAATGAAGTGCGCGAAAAATTATAACGTCTATATTTTCATTCTTATATTTTTATAAAAACTCCTAAAAAGTTTTACAATCCTAAAAACCGTAAGTTAAGGAAAATGAAAATCACACTTTTTTAGGTGTTTTTATAAACCCTTAAGAATGAAAAAAAGGAAAAAAAAAGGAAAAGCTAAACCTAAATAAGTGCGGATTATGAAAATAAAACGGACATTACAACGGCTAGAAATGCCGATAAAATCCTAAACTAAGCGAGATTATGAAAGCTTTAAAAGATAAAACATAGAAAGAACAAAAAAGGGGGAACGAAAAATTGCAAAGAGAAGGGCGCTTAATTGAATTCCAAACCATATGAAGAGAAAAAACTAACATTTCATTTAATAAAAAGCTATTACATGGAAAGCTAAAACAAACAAACAACCTAATACAAGCTAAGAGAGATGGGGGGGGGGGGAATTCTCCTTACATAAGCATGGAATCCAAATGGGCAGCACCTCCCCTAAGCAATTTGGACCAAAAAGTGGACAGAAATCTCATACAGCAGCTGGCCTTTTATAGGCAAAATTTCGGGTTGGTCACGCCCATGACCAGGGCGTGACAGGGGGGCGTGTCGATACTGTACATGAGCTGATCGGGTGATTTGACTGGAAAGTTGACTTCGGCTGAAAACGTGGTGGTCACGCCCTAAGTCACGGTCGTGAAAAGTGTCAGTCACGGGCGTGACTGTGGCGTGTCGGGAAGGTCGATCTGGGCGCAGTCCGGCCGCAAAGTCGCGCGCATCACGTCGGGCCAGGTGGCTATGTCACGCCCATGTCACACTTTGACACGGGCGTGTCTGGGGGCGTGTCGAGCTCGGTTTGATGATCGCCGATCGTCGAGCTGGCAACCTGTGGTCGGCGATCGTCAAGGGCGTGACACGGGCGTGTCAGTCATGTGACACGGGTGTGTCAGTAAACTTTTTGACTTTTTCTGGAATTTTTCTGGAATTTTTCTGGAATAAAAATAAAGCTAAGTTAGAAATAATATTTACAAAAATAAGCAATTTATTGAATAAGACTAATAAAAAGGTCAAAAATAAAAAAAATTGACTTAAACAAAATATGAAAATATAGGTATATTTACAACTCATCAATGACTATATCTCATGCTAGTTTGGTGTTTAGCGTTGCTTAGTCACCCAAGGCAATAATCTTATGTAGGGGGAGCACACACATAGGGGGCACATCTATAGGGGAGCCATATTGCTTATTTCTACAACATCTCTTTTTTTGTACATGTGTATTGTTTTTTCTCGATCTTGCACACCCCTTTCGATAATATCAGAAGGGAGAGAATAGAATGTTCCTAAGCTCATGAGTTAGGGGAGATCATATGTAGGGGGAGCTAGTTGAACTTTGTGTACATAGATAGAGGGAGCGTGCATGTTGGGGGAGTCGCACTTAACCTGAAACCTGATTTTTTCACGTTTATTTCTTATTAACATTATATCATGCATTTCAACTATTATTTCTTATGAACGGGATTTGATATTATCAAAAGGGGGAGTTTGTTGGAGCCAACGGTTCACATCTCTTTAGTTTGACAATATCAAATCCCAAGTTGTATTTGAACACACTTGTGTTCGATATAGTGTGTAGGTTTACAAGTTCAAAATAAACAAAGAACTCAACTCTGCGACCTACCGCCACACACTAGCGCTATCACTGAGCGCTAGCCTGGAGTTAAATTGAATGAGTGCTCGGGAAACAACCACATGGCATTAGCACTACCTCCCACACTATCTAGGGATTTATTTTAATTGAGCGCTTGGTGGCATACTGTGTGGAACTGGCAATACCATAGCGCACTAGTACTCTCAATGCGCGTCGAGATAAATTCTTAGAGAAGATTGAGCTACCTCCAGGTGATAGCTGGGTTCCGTTTCGCAGTAGCATAAAAAAAGAGGAAAAATATTTTACGGGATATTTTTTCCAATTCTACAGGACAGCTGTCATCTTCACGCACATCAACCTACCGCCAGGCGGTAGCTCTACTGCCGGTAGTAGCTTATTTTTAAAGACGTATATAAAGTTGCGTTTCTCTTTTCTTGGCAAAAAAAAATAAGAAGGAGAATTTTGCACTCTAGGGTTTGGCAGCAATCAGGAGAGGATGAACTTACATCTCCATCAATGGGAAAGCATTATTTCTTCCTCCCGTTCGTGATCGAAGAACTCCGAGTGAACAAAATCTTCAACGACCATTCTCGGCTGATCTATTGCAACAAGAACGACTTTCAAGACCATCGATCGCGCAACATTCTTCGGAGGAATTTCTACATCTGAGGGAGAAATAGTTTTCAATCTCTTATTCTCTATTCTGCATTTTTCTTTTGATTCATTTATTTTGGGTGTGAGGAAAATTGATCGGAGGGTCGTTAGAATCTTGGAAGGATTTTGTGAGAAATCGTCTTGGGGAGGGACGTCTAGATCAGAAGATCTAGTGGGGCACTAAGACACTTTTGGGAAGGAACGTGAAGAGCTGGCTAGAATATCTCTCCAATAAGGGAAAGGGAGAGAGCCAATCGGTACGGTTGTGAGTCGGTATAGAAAATAAAAAGGAGTTTTAATTTCACCACCTCCGATCTCCTACATCATGGAGATCTAGTTGTTTGTAATTGTAAACCACTTTCATTTAGTCGGAAAAAAAATTATTATTCATTATTCACTCTTTTTGTAACTTTGTAGTTGTTTGCCAGTAGATTTCTTAAGGGTGTATGCATCGACAAGGAAAAGTTTATCCAAGAAAATGAGATTTGTGACCTACCTCCACGCGCTAGCAAGCTAGCGCCCCGCTGTAGCTTCGAAATCCAGTTTTCCTGGATAAAACTCAATTTTATTTTTAAATTAATCTGCAAACCTTATTCACCCCCCTAAGGTTGGCTCAACATGGACAATTTGTGTTTGGTGTTGCAGCCCCTACACTTAAGGGTAAGGTAGTAACATTTACAAAAAATCATCCAGCAAAGAAGCAGGCAAATGGCAAGGCTGCAATCAAGTCTCACTTGGCCATTTCTGATGTCATCAACATCATGTCAGCTACAAAGCAGACAAATGTTGTTAAACAAAATCAGCCAAGAGAACCTACTTATAGGCTAATATTAAGCCAGATTCTAGCTGAGAGAAATGGGAAGAAAGTTGTTGTCCTCTCTACGAAACAAAAGTATTTTAATGCTCCATCCACTTCTAAGAATGTTCAGAAGAGAAGTTACAACATCCATGAATGTTAGTCCTCTGGCAAATTTGGGCATTTTTCCATAGATTGCTGGTTTAATCCAACATCACCACTTACTGTGAGATAAAAACCAGCAAAACCTATCCCTATTAGTGTGAGTGCTCCAAAGGCTAACAAGAACCAAGGACCAAATTAAGAATGAAAAAGGTTGCACTGTGGTCAAAATCAGAAGTGACCATTACACATAATATCAATCTGAAAGCATAAAAAACTTCTACAAATAGCAAGGTATCTTTCAAAATTTCTCCTCTCCTAGAAAACCCAAGCAAAATGGTATTGCTGAGAGAAAATACAGAACTCTCATTGAGGCTGGAAGAACAATGTTAAGTGACACTTCTCTCCAAGAATATTTCTAGACTAAGGCAGAGAACATAGCATGCCATGTCTAAAATAGGGCCTTTATTAACAAGTATCACAAGAAGACCCAATGAGCTCATGAGGGCAGAAAACAAAATCTAGCCTATTTCAGAATTTTTGAAAGCAAGTGCTTTGTGCTGAACAATGGGAAGTCCTACTTGACCAAATTTGCTGAAAAATCTTATGAGTGTATTTTTGTTGGGTAAAGCTACCACAGTAAAGCCTATAGGATCTACAACTTGAAAAATTAGGTTATATAAGAGTCTATAAATATTGTTTTTATTAAACTTCCATGATTCACAATAAACTACCAAGCTCTTTTTGTGCTATAGGTGCAAAATTAAGAATGGGAAAACTGAGCATTGAAGACACACCTTCAGGTGAATAAGAAAAGGATGATGGTGTGCTCATCCTAGAAGAAGGACCAGCTAGAATGCAGATAGAAGATGAACCTCATGCCACTAAAGTTGATATTCAAATAGTTGGAGAAAGGCTACCAGTAGATGTCTGACACTTAAGAGACCATCCCAGAGATTTGATAATTGGGATGCAAGCAAAGGTGTTATCATAAGGAGCAAAAATCACAATATTGTTATTTACTCCAGAATATTGTCTCATATAAAACCCAAGAAGTTTTAAGAAGCCAAGATAGACCCATTCTATATAGTGGTTATGCAAGTATAATTAAACTAGTTTAAAAGGTGTAATGTCTTGAAGATGGTTCCCATACCTCAAGGACAAAACATTATAGGAACTAAATAGATATATAGAAATAAGTTAGATATAAATGGTGTTATAATCAAGAATAAAACTAAACTGGTTGCTAAAGAGTACAGGCAAGAGGACTGTATTGACTTTTATCAAACCTTTTCACAAGTAATTAGACTTAAAACCATAGGGCTATTCCTTGCATTTGCTTCTTACAAAGGATTTAATATCTACCAAATGGATGTGAAGTCCCTGAATGGTGACCTAAAAGAAGATGTCTATGTTAAGAAGCCATCGAGTTTTATAATAATTCTTTTCTTGATTATGTTTTTCATTAAAGAAAGGCTTTGTATGGGTTAAAACAAACCCCAAGGGCTTGGTATGAAACCTTGTCTAGCTTTCTCATTGAGAACAAATTCTCAAGGGGAAAGATAGATAAGACATTATTCCTAAGAGAAGTCAAGCGTAAGATTATCTTAGTCCAAATTTATGTTGATGACATAATTTTTGGGTCTACTGAAGATATCTTATGAAAAAGTTTGCTAAACTTATGCAAGGGCAATTTGAGATGAGCAGTTTGGTTGAACTTAGGTATTTCAGGGGTCTCCAAGTAAAACAACCCGAGGATGGTTTATTTATCTCTCAGTATAAGTTCACGAAGGAGTTAATCAGGAAATTTGGAATGGAGAGTGCCTCCACAATGAAAACTACTATAGGGTAAAATATGTCACTGGGCAAGGATGAGAATTGCAAGGCAGTTGATGAAATTGTATATAGAGGCATAATTGGCTCCCTCCTATATTGACTGCTAGTAGACCATACATTATGTTTACTACATGTGTTTGTGCTAGGTACCAGACCCTCCCTAAAGAATCTCACTACATCACTGTAATGTGAATTTTGAGATATCTTAAGGTTACACAAGATATTTACCTTTAGTACCTTAGGAATAATGATTTAGAACTAATAGGCTATTTAGGTTTTGTAGGTTGCAAAGAGGATTGGAAGAGTACTTCTAGTACTTGCCAATTTCTAGGGAGAAGGTTGGTATCCTGGAGTAATAAAATGGAAACAAGTGTAGCAATCTCCATTGTAGAATCTGAATACATCTCAGTAGGGAATTGATGTGTATAGCTCCTGTGGATATAGTATCAACTTCAGGATTACAATATCCAATAAGTAAAACTTTTATGTTCTATGATTCCTCTAGTGCTATTTCAATAGCTAAGAATCATGTATCATACAGCAGGACCAAGTATATTTAAATTAGATATCATTTCATAATAGAGAATGTTGAGAAAGAAGATATCAGCCTTGAGTTTTTCCCACAGATAGAGAAGTGGCTGACATCTTCACCGAGCCTCTTGATGAAGCCAAGTTTAACATTTTTTATGTTTGAATTTGGAATGTTAAATTAGAAATAGTTTTAAATTTTTTACTATAAGCAATCTGTCATAGATGTGCATTTGGAGTCTAACCTTTTCCAGGAGAACATAAAGAAGAAAGAGGCAAACTAACTTTGCGTTGAATAAAGTATCAAGCATTGAGTCAACACGAGGCATCGAGTGAACACCTAAGACATTGAATGTATTCAATGCAAACATTCTGATGGGTCGGAAAGTGTCTAATTTATCAGGGTAAATCACAACAATCCATCTAAATTATAAATCATGACAAGGTATTCGCCTCTCCACCTTCTCGAATATACTATAGTATAAATAGAAATCATGCCTACAATAAACACAATCATTATATTGCCCTTCCGAATTTCTATGTCCCGTAATCTAGATTTCTCGAACCATCTTTTCCTATACCCTCAATCTCTCAGATACGATGCCTCTTAAGGTTGCAGACTTCATGTTTGAGGGATGTAAAGTTGTTCGAAATGGATTTAGAGATGCTCTAGAAGAAATTCTATCAGTCATTCATCTACTATCAGTTGTAGAACTAGAATTTGTGTTGTTAGAGCTGTGTGCTATCTAGAAAAGAGAATTACTTGAACTATTTGTTAATGCCAAGGTGGACTCTTCCTCCACAAATATCATGATTACCATAAATGGAGAATGGGTTAAAAACACAGTTAGGAAGATTTGCAAAGTACTGAAGCTCTCCAAGCTCAACCCTAGTATGGAAGAAGATGAGTTATATCAATAAGATATTAAGATTGATTTCAAATGGTGTGGTCAATCCAAACATAACAATAGTTTTGTATTCAGGAAAGACCTGAATTTGAAGGGTAATTTTTTGGCAGACATCATTGGAAAGGACTTAATTTGCAAAACTTGATCTCATGACTATATTTAAAGGAAGATTTTTCACCTAATAGATAGAGAAATTCTCTCTAAGAAAACTGATTGGGGCAAGGTGATATTTGATAAGATAAGTGAGTGTATCCCTGAGCCAAATTTGGGAAGATTTCTGTCTCTTTTTCTTTTCAATAATGTACGAGGTATTCTGAATATGTGGCTTGGTGTAAAGTTCCATCACATGAGGAGGATGTACATCAAAATGTTTGATAGATAGGATAGGGTGTTGCTCAATAACCCTCAGCTTACTAAAAATAAGAAGAAAAAGATAACTGATATAGTTGTTGAAGATAGCTCCATAAGCATCTCTACAGATAGTAGAAGCACTGAACCCCAAACCCTCACTTGTCCAATTTAAGTGATTTTGAGAGAATGGATGTGAGTGCAGAAGTACACATTTTATCTGAGCTTGCTGCCAGGGATGTTCCCAAGAGAGTGTCACCTATTGATGTTTAAGGAGACACAATTATGGAGAATGTTGAAGACATAGTAACATTTGTTGTGGAAAAGATCTATGTTGATACTGAGGGTAAGATTCCAGTAATGGATGATCATGTTGAGGGGGAGATCATCATAGTAGATACTGATGTTGAGGGGGAGATCAACACAATTATTTCTATAGTTGAGGGAGAGACTCACCCTGAGCTCCCTTCATAAGTTTATGAGGCAGAGGTAGTAGTTTCTATAGGAGAATTCAAAGAAGGTGAAGTCTTATTACTAGCAGAGGAGCATGAGAAAGAGGAGCCAATCCTAGTTCATAACTCAGAGGATATTTATACTTCCTTCATGTCATACCATAGAGGACTCCATGATGAACAAAGAAGGAAGATTGAATTGTATGTGGATGATTCATTCAAAGAACTGAGGAAGGATCTCTCCACTAAAATCACTTCCATCAGATTTATGGTCAACTATCTGAGAGATGGCGCAGTCCAATTCTTCATGAGAGCTTCTCTAATTGTTGATCATACTACTCTTCAACTTAAATAGATTAAGCAGAGCCAAAGTTACATCATCCACAATAAATGTACCACTTCGAAAATATGCAAATGGAGCATAATGTGACAAAAGCCCACTTGAAAGAGCACAAAAAAATTGTTGAAATAAGAATGGATTCATGCGCCCAAATACTTGATGATCATATGTTGGAAGTCAAGAATCATGTCACAGCTGGTGTAAACCACTTGGCTAATAAGATATCCTCCTCCAAGCACTCCTTACAATCTAGTTACTAAAGAAGTCATAAAGGGGGAGAGGTTAATGATAAGAGCAAGTGACGACCAAACAATATGGATCTCCAATGTAGTCAAAGAAGCTCTAGGACTAGATCCTATCCAGTATGATGAGCCTACTTTTCCTGAAGATAGAATTGGAGTTGATGTAGTTGGAGCTGATACTAAAGCTAATATTATAATTGTTGATCCTGATGATGTAATTGCGTTCAGCTCCATCTCTTAATAGATATCAAAGAACAAGGACAAAGAAGTTGTCGATAAGGAAGAGGAAGTAAGGCTAAGAAAAAAGAGACATGGAGAAGAATTGGAATCATGGCTTGAATATGTGCAGTGGAGCTCACCATCAAAGAAAATTATTCTAACTGCCATGAATCAAATCAAAGAGAATAAGATAGATAGAGCAAAACTATACAGTTCCATTGAATAGGCAAAGTATGAAAAGTAAGAAGAGAGAAGGAGGAAGTCCATAAAGGATAAGCTAGCTGCAATTGTATCAGTAAATGCCCTAAAACCTTGCAGATACCATCCAAAGCCCTACATCTACTTTAAGAGACCAAGGTAGAAAGAAAAAGAGGTTGAGGAAAAGACTGCAAAGAAATCTAGGGGGCATTGTAATTAGGGAATCTAATCCATAGCAATGTTATAAATTTTAGGTTTCAAAGGGCATTAGAATGAGGAATGGTTATGGTAGACATTACTCACTTTTTATTATTAATGTTATTTTAAATATTTTGTATTACTTATCTGGATGATTGCTTATTTTAAGTTTTTTCTTTTTATCTATTTTGAAGTGGTGTATATCATTGACTAGTATTATGACTTCATCAAATAGAGGGAGATTGTTGGGAAAATTGACCATAATGTCATAGATTTGAAGAAGCATCGTAAGTCAATAATATACACAAATATGTATTTTACATTTACTCTAAGTTATCATGTGTAGGAAATCTATATTTCATTAACTAATAGCATGGGAATAAGTCATCACATTTCCAGAAGTGAAGAAAATTAACTAAGTACAAATGCGTCGAGTCATCTCACATAACTCAATGCTCGTGATCTGTAGGCATTGACTCAATTTTATTCATTCAGCACCTCAGAAGAAAAGCAGAGAATCTGCCTAAGTATAAATGTGTTGAGTAATCTCACATCACTCAACGCTTGAAACTCATAGGCGCTGACTGGATGATATTCTCTCAATGCTTCAGTAAAAGAATAGAAATTTCAGACTAAGTACAAATGCACCGAGTGAAGGTCTTTCACTCAATGCTTCAGTAAATGAGCTGAGTTTTATTCCAAGTTTGAATGTGTTGAGTGAAGATCATTCACTCAATGCCTCAGCAGAGAAGTAGTAAAAGATGTCTAAGCATAAATGCGTCGAGATATATAACTTGACACAATGCCTAAGTAGAATGCAATAAGTCAACTACAATCCCTCGACGTCTCTTCAGAAAGACTTCCCTCTACACTTCAGCATATAGGGAAAGGTTTTCTAAGTATAAATTTGTTGACATACAAGATATCACTCAATGCCTGAGTAATTTGCGCTGAGTTAAGTACTGTCTCTCGACGCTTTATTAGAGATCCTCAATTTGAATATGTCCAGTTGCTTCAAGCACTCAATGCATGTACAGAAGTTCAAAAATTTATTCTAAGTCAAATGGTGTCTTGTCTATTTAACTGACATCATCTAAAATTCAAATCAACACAGATTGAGCGCTAAAAGACGGAAATTGCCGTATATCTCTAACATGCTATCTTATGAAGATTCAACCATTAAAGTTGGCCATACCACTTACCTAAATAGGTTATAGCCGTTGCAGTTGCCGGAATATACAAAAAAAGTGCATAAGACTTTTTACAAGACTTTTTGCAAAACCTTTTAAGAGCTTTTTAGCAAGAACTTTCAAAAGAATTTATGAAACCCTAAGTTAAAAAAAGTAGACACTGCCAGCAGAGAGAAAAACAATTTTCATTGTCTTCATGCTTAATAATCTACAAAATAATCTTTCAAAAAGCTCTAAGAAGAAGAAGATCTCTACAAGTGTTCACTCAGCATAGGATGCATATATACTGAAGATCATTTCCTATTATTTTGGTGAAGACTAGTTGTTTTGTAAAATAGCTAAAGAAGAAGACTCCAAAACTGAAGTTCCTAAGTCATTATAACTCTCATTAATTCTCTATTATAAGATCTCACTGAGATCTGAGCGTAGGTCTGATTTATAAAGGCTTAGTGTATGACTTTTTCCAAAAGTCTGAGGTAGGATTCTTATAGAGAATCTAAGGTAGCCAGTATTATAAAGGCTGAGGTAGGGCTTGCTTGTGAGCCTGAGATAGGAGACTTATCGTTGTCTCTGAGGTAGGACTGTGAGAAATTTGAGTTTTATGAGTGGGAAGCACTCTGAGATGTAGGATCCTGGGAAGGATCTGAGGTATAAGATCTGTTTATCTGACATTTTGGAGGAGTTGACTAAATCTAGCTCACTGCTAAATAGGAGAAGGGAGAAAGTGGATGTACTATAGATAGGGGAACCACTATAAATTACTTATGTTGTTGGATCTGAAGGCCAACCATAGAGGAGGGGGTGAATAAGGTTTTCAAAGATAGTTCAAAATTAAAATGAATTTTTCTAAGAAAAGAAGTTTTGGGTGTTACCGCAGGGCGGTAGACCACTATTGTGCGGCGATAGGTCACATGATTGATTCTCTTTATAAAACTTAATTTTTTGATTTCTCACACAACACTCAAACCTCTAATAACATATAACCACAATTTTGAAATGAAATAAGGAAATATAATTTTATTCAAAATAAGAACATTTGTTTACAATAACAAAACTTAATTTTTGTGATGCCGGAGATTGGAAGCTATAAATGAAAGTCTTTACTTTCTAGAGTAGCTAAACGCCTAGAGGGGGTGAATAGGTTTTTGTGTCTTTTCAGACTATCTTCTTACTTTGGTGTGTTGTGAATTATTGTTAGGTTAGCTTTAAAGAATACATAATCATCACACAGGTATTTATAGCGGTTCTCCAAGGTTTGGGTACATCCATTGTCCCTCCCGCCTTTCTAAAAGTTTGTTAGACAAGGCCAACTTCTCCAAACTCAGCTCCAAAAGCTTACAACACAAATCCCTCAGGATCTCTTATACTCCTCCAAGTCTTACCTCAGGCCTTGGGCCCTATCACTCAGAGAAAATGATGCTCCTACAACTCACTGATCCACAGATCACCTACCTCAGACTTTATACAAATACACCTTAGGCTAGGAGAATAGCTCTATACTCAAATCCACAGTAGGATCCTACATTCAGTGAATGAACTCACCTACAGCTTAGGCACACAGGCCCTACCTCAGATCCATAGAAGGATCCTACACTCAGGCATTATAGATCAGGCTTACAACTCAGATCGTCTAAGATCCTATAGAAGAAATGTTGTTTTTTATTGATGATTTGACTCCAAAGAGATGATCTCTGAGTCTGCCTCTTTCTGAACTGAGAATACTTAGTCCTATACTTTTCACAGCACAAAGAATAAATCTTCAAGAATATTCTTCTCGTGTTATGAAACAACTCAGGAGGAAGTCTTCTTGAACTAACTGTTGAAGATGTGATGTTATTAGTTGTCTACCTAAATCACCTAGAGGGGGGTGAATAGGTAAGTTGTGCGTCTTTTTGTGGAATAAAAATTTATCGATCTAAGCACAGAAAATAATCAAGCAATCAAAGATGACACCAAGAATTATAGTGGTTCTCCAACCCTAGGTACATCCACATTCCACTCACCGATCTAGCAAAGCACTTGACTCGGCTACTCCACTATTCTCGGATTGAAAACAATCCAACCACTGGGAACAACATTCCTAGAACTCGATCCAAAAAGGGATCTACACTCGGAAGTTGAAAACTTTTTACAACTCGGAGAATGAGGCTCTAACACTCGGAGAATAATCCCCTACAATAATAAAAAGAAATCTAAAATACAAACAGTAATTCTTTTCTCAGATCTGGAAATCTCTCCCTAGGTCTTCTTTCAAGATCTTTTCGGCTTTATCAGAATTTGTAGAAGAAGACTCTCAGCTAGACTTGTTCTGAGAAACTTGGACTCATACAATCAGGGAGAAGATGAAGATTGAAAAATCTCTTGATCTGCAAGTCGATCTGGATCGGAAATGGCCATGGATTTCTTCAAGATGAGCGGCGGCTTCTATAGAAAAAGGAAATAGTCGGCCGATCAAGAAATCTTAGAATGACAGAATATTACGCGCTTAGGGTTAGTCATAATGACAGGACCTTTTATAAGACTTCCCTAACAGTTAGATTTGTTATTAATGATGGCCACGTGGACCAGTCACATCAGAGAATTAAAAAAAATCGATCTAACAGAGACTTGGAGAAAATTTAAGAAAATTGAGGACAACATTTCTCGAGTGAGAATAATACTACTCGAGTGTTATGACTAGCTCTCGAGTAGATAGCAATGACTACTGGAGAAGAAGTATTTCTGGAAATTCTGGATAGAACTTGAAATCACTCAAGTGGAGTAATTATCACTCGAGTGCTAGAGATACTACTCGAGAGGTGAAACTGAACATCTCGAGAACTTGACTTAGAGAGAAAATTCTGGAATAAATGATGATCACTCGAGTAATTAAACTGGATTACTCGAGTACTAAACGAACTACTCGAGTACATGGATTTGCTACTCGAGTGGAGTTAGAATCTTCTCAAGAACTAAACTTCTGTTACTCGAAATAAGTTGCTCATCTACTCGAGTACTAGACTTGACTACTTGAGTGTTTAACTTAGAAAATTTCTGAGAACTTAAAGCAGAACACTCGAGAATGAGAGAAGGTATACATGAGTACTGGTCTTGGCTACTCGAGAGATAGATTAAAGCTACTCGAGAACCACTTTCTTTACTCGAGTTTCAGACAACACCTACTCAAGTGCTTCTAAGGTTTCTACTCGAGTACAATAATTCCACTTGAGTAAAACACTTAGAAAATTTTCAGTTTTATGAAACGTTTTCTTCTTCATTCCAAACTACAACATTTCTTCCTTCATCAATCCTTGTACTTGAAAATGAAGTGTATCCCAATATGGAGGCTACACATGAGTCAACACCATGGATTATACAATGAGGGATTAAATTGTATGGTCCTATGTTTGGTGACCCACTATAGACTGACATTGGTCTAGACTTGGCAATAAGTCCTACAAACATATAACTAGAACAGGATATCAAATACAACTTAATTCATCTTAGTTCAAGGGTGACTTCATACATATCTAGGTAATTGTGGATACAATACCCAACAATCTCCCCCTATTTGTAGAAGTTAGAACCCTCTACACTAAGGTGAATTATATCTAAAATAAAAAGAGCTAGATATTGAAAATAAGCACTGCATGACAATCATAAAATTAAAGATAAGGAGATGAATCATCAAAACTAAAGATTTATATAAATAAAAATGTTTCAAGATTTTAGTTCTACACAGATTAATTCCTCAATCTTATAACTATGATCATTCTTAGCCTTGATGTTGTTCTTGCTATTGCTGATGTTGTCTGTCCTTCTTTTCTTGTTGCATTCTTTGATAACTGAATGACTTGGGTTAATACTTGGGAGGTCTTGGAGTTGCAGCAGGATTGTTCCTCCAATATTCTCTATCATATATCCTTATTTTAGTCATGGAATTCTCATATAATTCCCATCAGATGAGCTATAGTGAATGTTCAACCTTTCATTATAATCCATTACTAGCTTGAGAGTATTAAGTATCAAAGCTTTAGAAGTTGGGCTCCAGATTTCTGCAAATTCTTAAGCTTTTCTTTTCTCTGCCTCTTGATTTGGAAATTATCTGTTGGAAGAAGCTCCATCTCCATACTTTCTTCTCTTTGGGATCTGTATTATAGGTAGGTCTTGAGGTATAACTGATTCCCATACCTGAGCATAAGAATCTAATGGAGGAGCTTCCCCTTCAGGCCTAAGAGAAAATATAGGTTAAGGAGTAGGCATCTGAGCAGGCTGAACTTCTGGAAGAGGGTTTAAAAGATGTGGAATGATATTAGGATCAGCCTGGAAGTCTGGGAAAATTTGGTTATATACCCATACAACAGTATTATAAGTATGAAATTTCACAGATTGAATCTGGGCTAGTACATCAGTATGAATTTCTTTCACCTTTTCTTCCCAGAGAGTTTGATTGTTAGAATCTGATTTTTCTAAATATTCTTTTACAAGTCCCTCCCCCTTTATAACTTCTACACTTTGCTTATCTATGGCATCATCTTTGAAAGTGCCCACCTCTTCAAATATCTTCATGAGGTGCTCTTGAGCCTTCTTTTCAAGTTTAATCTGATTATTGGATAGAGTAATTTCTTTGTCCATCACTTGACCAACACTGGTAATTATATGATCCAATGCCTTTCCACCTATCTGGAAGAGGTGCTTCAGTTGATCAGTGTTATGTTGAATCTCAGCAAATCCTCTGCTCATTTCCATTTCTAGAGCTGTGACTTTCTCTTGAATAGCTTTCAGTGAATCATAAAAATGTTTCATTTGATCCATAAGCATTTATTCTATCTTACCAAGTATATCATAAGCAGCAATTGTAGCAGAAGTAGTAGCAATAACTGGATAAGAAGCAAAAGGAGTAACTGGAGGAGGAGGTGCAGTCCAAGGAACAATTTCTTCAACAACTACTGAGCTCTGAGCTCTGGTAGTGTGAATCATGATATCTCCTTCCTCACCAATGATGGTGGGAAGAGTGAAATCCAAACTCCTCAAGGGAGCTTCTACTGGTTCTATACTATGTTCTTTCTCATTTGAAATCAGCGATCAATAGGAGACTCTAGAGATGATATAGGAGATGGTGATTGTACTAGAGTAGGTTTCTTGAAT
This sequence comes from Platanthera zijinensis, assembly GCA_039513925.1. Lineage (NCBI taxonomy): Eukaryota > Viridiplantae > Streptophyta > Magnoliopsida > Asparagales > Orchidaceae > Platanthera > Platanthera zijinensis. The sequence goes on along the minus strand of CM077091.1, from coordinate 41,272,631 downwards.
GGTTCTGTAGCTTGATCCTTTTGGATGGGAGGAAGAGGCTCATCTTAGCTGAGCTCTTCATTCATCTTTTTAATATCTTCTGTAGTAGAGTGGATGGTCTCTAGTACCTAACTATCTCACTGAAGTTCTTCTAAAGTTAATGGATGGAGAGATGTATCAGGAGGAGGAGAGGCAGCAGTAGGTGGAGTAGGTATTCTTACTTCTGGAACAGAAGGAGCAGGATCCCCCTAAGTTGCTTCACTAGATGTGCCAGCAACATTAGGTAGAGAAGGAGATGGGTCCTGTCCTCTACAGTTTGTTGCTCATGGGATTTTGTACCTTGGGATGGGTTCAACAACATAAATTCCCATCTTCGAATGGAGGAGGCAGATACTTTCTTCATATGGTGGATGGTTGTTCCTTTTGAGAAATCAAACACCTTATGATTGATCTCATGCAGCATCAAGGAGATAATCCTTCCATAGTTTGGAGCCTTAATGCTCTCCCTTATCTTGTCCAAAATCATCATACCAAATTGAAATCTCTTTCTGCATATAATAGCAATCATTATGACAAACAGATCGTTATTAATGAAACTTATGAAACTTATCGTGCATAGGAGAATTTATCCAATGATGTCCACTAGTAGTTAGCTTTCAGGGTTGAGGTCTGGTCAACAAATAGAAGTAAGTGCTGTAGAAATTCCACAAAAGTTGCAAGCTCGGTCTCTGTCTTCATCTATGATGTCATCTTCTTCATCAACCACGGGCATCCGAAGGAGTTGAGAAACAGAGGTCTTGATAAGCTTATTTTTATTCCTTTAACCTTGGACTTTAGAACTTTTCCATTCCTCTTCACTTTAACATTCTTGAAAAATTCTTCTACCTCTAGAAATAAAATCTTGCACGGCTACTGTAGAACAAAAGTGAGACCGACTGTGTCAACTAGAGTGAGCAAATTTCTGAAGTCATCTGAAATTTCTGCTATCCCGGTGATGACTAACTCACTGCCTATCCCGACCTTTAACGACAGTTCTATTTTCTTTCAGAGAACTGTGAGTGGTTGACTTGAATAAGACGGTGACGGCAGCATGCTCTGTCATAGCGGCGAAATACGAAGAGACTTTTGAGAGATAGAGGATTTGAATTCGTGTAGAAACTTGAAATCCGATTTTTCCTATTTATATAACCCTAGTAATGATTATCAAGATGATAATTAATCTTAACATACCTTAGATCGCAGTAGTTTGGGCTTCGGGTTTCAAAATTGATTTTTTGAAAGAAATCCAGAAAATGTTGGGTCATTTCTCGAGTGGAAGTTCATTACTCGAGTGACAGGATGATGGTACTCGAATGGCGATATGACAGTACTCGAGTGGCATCTTTTTGCTTCTCGAGAGGAACTTCTGCACTCGAGTGGTAGCACTCGAGAGGTTTACTTAGTTCTCGAGAATTCAAGATAGTACTAGAGTAGACTTTGCCAAGTACTCGAGTAGTCAAACCCTTTCTCGAGAAATGAAGTTCTACTTTAGAGAAATTCCAACTTTTTGACTTATCCTTGATTTCTGAGATATGTAATGAGTCCTTCTTGTCTATTCCTCTTTGTTGAGCATACCAAGTTCAGTTTTGAAGAAACGGAACTTGGTATCGTCCAGTGGCTTCGTGAATATATCTGCAATCTGCCTATCTGTTGGGACATACTGTAGATCAATGTCCCCATGCTCCACATGTTCCTGGATGAAGTGGTATCTTAGATCAATGTGTTTGTCCGGCTGTGAGATACTGGGTTGTTGGCTATTGCTATCGCACTGGAGGAGTCGCAAAACAGAGGGATGTCATTGACTTGCATATTGTAGTCTTCCAATTGGTTCTTTATCCAAAGCAATTGTGCACAATAACTGCCAGAAAAAATTTATTCTGACTCAGCCGTTGAGATTGTGACACAATTTTGCTTTTTGCTGCTCCATGAAATGAGTCTCCTTCCAAGGAATTGGCAAGTCCTGGAAATGCTCTTTCTATCATCTTTACTACCTGCAAAATCTGCATCTGAGAAACCTATTAGTTCATTGTCATTACTTCTTGGGTACCTTTAAGGTATCTCAAGATTCACTTCGCAGCAGAATAATGAGATTCCTTACAGTTTAATTGAAATCTAGCACAGACACATGTGGAAAACATTATTTCGGGTCTACTGGTAGTAAGCTAGAGCAAGGATCCAACTATGATTCTATACTTGGTTTCATCAAAAGGTTTCCCTTTCTAATCCTTGTCTAGAGACACAGTTGAACCCATTGGAGTCCTCATAGAGATTACGTTCTCCATTCCGAATTTCTTAATTAACTCCTTGGTGAACTTTGTCTGCGAGATGAAAATTCCATCTTTAGATTATTTTACCTAAAGTCCTAAGAAATACTTCAGCTCTCCCAAACTGCTCATTTCGAACATCCCTTACATAAGTTTTGAAAACTTCTTGCAAAGGTTGTCGCCAGTAAAGCCAAAAATAATATCATCGATATAGATTTGCACTAGCAAAATCATTCCTTTAATTTCCCTAAGAAATAATGTCTTATCTATCTTTCCCCTTGAGAACTTGTTCTCAAGAAGAAAGCTAGACAGCGTCTCATACCAAGCTCGAGGAGCTTGTTTCAAACCATATAAAGCTTTAGATAGCAGATAAACATAATCAGTAAAGTTAGAATCAACGAAACCTGGACGTTGTTCTACATACACGTCTTCATTTATGTCACCATTAAGGAAGGCAGACTTCACGTCTATCTGATAGACAATGAAGCCCTTAAGTGCGGCATATGCTAAGAACAACCTGATTGCCTCCAGCCTTGCCACTGGAGCATATGTCTGGTCAAAGTCGAATCCTTCTTCTTCGTTGTATCCTTAAGCGACGAGTCTGGCCTTGTTCTTTATGATAGTTCCATTCTCATCCATCTTGGTCCTATATACCCACTTTGTTCCAATGACGTTCTTCCCTTTGGGTCTTGGAACAAGTTTCCAGACATGACAGCGCTTGAACTGATTTAACTCTTCTTCCATAACCATAATCCATGATGAGTCCGAGTTTGCTTCCTCAAACTTATTTTGTTCAACCTATGAGAGAAAACTCAAATATAAATTCTCATTAGTAGTACCTCTACAAGTTCTGACACCATCCTTTGGATCTCTTATGATTTGCTCCATTGGGTGATCCTTCAGATGTCTGAGCTCTAGAGTCCTTGCATCTTGAGTGTCTTCAACCATAGGAGTGACTTCATCAACTTGGTTGATTTCTTCATCTTGATCATCAACCTCTCCAATCAGGGTTGGAGTGGTGATCTTGATGAACTTTTCATCTTTCTCTAAGTCGGCTCATCTAAGTTGAGTTCTTTCATCTTTGAACCTACATCTTCAATGAACAAACTAGAAGTGTTGCTTTGCAGCAAGCTCGTCTCATCAAATACAACATGAATAGATTCTTCTACAACCAGGGTTTTCTTATTAAATACTATTGGGTACATTGGAAAATGTGCACCAGATTTGGAGAAGCCTCATCTTAGTCAATGATATGCATCAATTTTTATTTAATAGATGTTTGAGTTACATTGTGCAGGTTTAAGCATTTGAAGAAAATTTTCTAAGTACAAGTGTCGACACTTGTGAAGAAGCCCTGTCGACACCCAGAAGCTGTGTCGACACTTATGAAGAACTTGTGTCGACACTCTGAAGTTGTGTCGGCACTTATGAAGGTGTTGTGGTGACACTCAAGTTGTGTCGACTCTTATGAATAAGTTGTGTCGACACTCAAGCTAAGTCGACATTTCTGAAGAAGCTGTGTCGACACTCAGAATTGTGTCGACACCTGATCTAGGATTTATGTCGACAGCAGAAGTAATTATGTCGACACACAGGACTTGTGTCGACACACACTCAACGTCATTTGTCGATAACAGTTATGTCGACACCAGAAGTAATTGTGTCGACACACAGGACTTGTGTCGATACACACTCAATGTCGTCTGAATACTTTCAACACAGTCGACATTCATTCAATGTCGTCTGTCGACAATAGATATGTTAAAACTAGAAGCAGCTGTGTCGATACACAGGACTTGTGTCGACACATACTCAACGCCATCTGCCAGCAATAGCTATATCGGCACCGGAAGCTTTTGTGTCGACACACAAGACTTATGTCGACACATTTAACAGAAGATGTGTCGAGAAGCAAAATTATGTCTATGTCGAGACTTGGAGTATTGTGTCGACACCATGAAGACTTGTGTCGACACTTGGCCAATATGTGTAGACACATATGAAGCAGCCTGCTGAGTTACTTGTACTGAGTTGGAATGACTCTGAAAAATCAACTGATATGTCTGGTGACTTGACAGCTGTCATATCCAACCGGTCTGACACCTCTAACAGATCTGTCAGTAGTTTGTTAGAAACCAGATCAGCCGGTAACCATGAAGCAAACTCTATATAAAATACAGATCGGAAACTTCAGAAGGTGTGGAGAAAAAGGAAAAAGATAAATAGATTCAGAATTGTTCTACAAGAAAGATTAGGATTCCATTCTGAATTTAAGGAAGAAGCTTACTGAAGATCAACTTCAACAGTAAGAAGATCCACCTTATTTTATTCTATGAAGAAGCTTTTAGAAGCTAAGTCAGGCTAAATCAGAAGAATCAGTTTAGTCAAGAACTGATCAAGAAGGCTACACCAATAGAGGAATCTAGCTGGTGAATTTGTTTGTTTCTTATTACATTCTATTTCTTGCAAGATCTATTATCAGATCTGAGTTGTAAGCCTAGTTATAAAGGCTGAGGTAGGGCTGAAGCCTGAGGTAGGATTCTGGGGAAGAATCTGAGGTTGGACTTGTGGAAAGTCTGAGTTGTAAGCCTAGTTATAAAGGCTGAGGTAGGGCTGAGGCCTGAGGTAGGATTCTAGGGAAGAATGAGGTAGAACTTGTTAAGTCTGAGCTGTAGGAACCATTTTGGTTCTGAGATTGTAAGATTTGCGGATCCGAGCCAGTGGAAGGAAGTTAGGCTGAATCGAAGTATCTACTTGATAGACAAAGGGGGAAAGTGGATGTACCCATATCTTGGGGAACCACTATAGATCTGGTATTTGCTGTGATGTGTTTATATTCTGTACTTTGATTAATCTGTGTTGAATGATTATCTAACTGTTTGCCTAAAAAGGACTTTAAAATATATGAACCTATTCACCCCCCCCCCTCTAGGTGTTAGGCTCTTGAAACAAAGTTTTTCAAGTGGTATCAGAGGGAGGTTACTCAAAGATTGACTTAACAGTCAGAGTTATTTTCCAAGGCAAATAACAGATATCAAGAATGGGTTCAAATGAGAATCCAAAGGAATTTGGGTCTATGAGATTACCTATATGCAGGAAAGAATCCTTTGGCATTTGGAAGGAAAGGGTCAGGTTATTTTTGGAAGCATCTGATCTAAGAATTTATATCACAGTACATGAAGGCCCCTTCATTCCAATAAAGATATCATCTTTTGATGCAAACATTCAAACTCCAAAGAGCTATTCTGAAATGACCAAGGATGAAATCATCCTGGAAACACAAGATAAAAGAGCACAGAACATTATTGTAAGTGTTATAGATGATGCCACTTTTCAGAATGTGGTGCATTATAAAACCTCCAAAGAAATGTGGGACACATTGATTGACTACATGGATAGCATAGAAGAAGTCAGAGAGGACAGGAAGTCTATACTGAACAAGGAGTATGAGAGCTTTAGACAAGCTAAATCTGTCAACATAGCTGAATGCTATAAGAAGTTTTTTAGAATAGTGAATGAGATGATGACCTGTGGAAGGGTCTTCAGCACTTATGAACTGAATGATAAGTTTATTAGGTCTCTAACAAAGGATTGGGACACTAAGATATGTGCCATCAGAGAAGTGGTCAGGCTGGCTGATACACCTCCACCTACACTGTTTGGAAAGTTGCTATCATATGAAATGATGCTTACTGCCAAAAAAGAAGAGGAGAAGGGCAGCAGATCTGAGTTTAAGGAAAAGTCAGTGGCCTTCAAAGCTGAAGACTCAAGAAAGGGTAGGAGAAAATCTCCTTCTCCACCCAGAAGGAGTGATGAGGCAGAAGATGGAATTTCTGATAATAACACATCAGATAGTCATAACTTTTGATGAGGACTTTGCTGCCTTTACAAGGCAATTCCAAAGGTTTATGAAGAAAAAGAAGTGGAGAACCAGGCCATCATCTTCATCCTATTCCAAGTATGAGTACTACAGGAAGAAGAAGACACCCAAGGAGGACAGGTATGCCTCTAAACCTGGTAAACAATCTAATACTAAGATTGTGTATTATTGCTTCAAAGGGACTGGACATGTCATAGCTGACGGTCCTAAAAAATGAAACGAGTCAAAGGACAAGAAGAAGCAGCAGGTCAAAGGTAAGAAGGAGAAGTCTTTAGTTGCTCAGAAGGAGAAGAGTTGGACAGACTCTTCATCTTCAGAATCTGGAGAAGAAGAAGCAGAAGCATATGTTGGGCTATTCTCAACAGAAGAGGAGTCTAGGGAACTAGAATTCCTACAGATGCTTGATTCCATAAATGGAGTTGAAGAACATTATTGTAGAGGTCTGATGGCTCAATCTGAAGATGATCAGTTCCAGGATCAGCCTGGACCAAGTAAGGTAAACTATTCTCCCTCAGTTTCAGATTACTTTACTGGATTAGAATTAGAAGCATCTGCTTCAAAAGAAGTGGATGGATCTGAGTCTAAAGGGGATTTACACCAACTCATTGATGAGTATGGTGGGGTTGTTGCAAGCTCTGAAGAAGAGCAAGTTTCTTGTTAAAGTGCAGGCCAAAGAGAATGAGTCTCTTAAGCTTGCTGCAGCAGATTCAGCTAAGATGTTGGATCTAAAACTGAATGAGGTTGCCAAATTGAAGAACATTATAGTTATTCAAATGGGCACAATCTCTTTCAAAGAGAATCATATCAAGAAATTGGAGGCAAAACTTCAGCAAGAGAGAGAGCTATTGGCTAAATTCTCAAAGCCAAAATCTGTCTTACCCCTAATAGACAATTTTATTTCACAAAAAGGGAAGACTAGTCTAGGCTTTAAGGGAAGAACTAGGGCTTTCAATTCACATAGAAAAGGTAAGGGCCCAGTTCAGCCTCTAGTTGTTGAACCCCCTATTTTCTTTACGAAGGTGGTGAATCCTACTAACAGGTATGATCATGAACACTACACATGGTCACTATGAGCATGGAAAGCACATGGGCAAGGGTGCAAATGCTTATAGACCACACTATAGGCATGCCCATCAGGTTCAAGAGGATTTCTTGAAGAGTGATGCTCCAACACCAACACTCAACAAGACTGCTGGCAAAAAAGCAGTAAAGTCTTTACCTAAGAAAAGGTATAATAGGTTTGAGTGTTGGTGTTGTGGCAAGGTGGGGAACTTTGCCATGGATTGCTGGTCTTACACTAATGTTAAAACCAAGAGTACTTTTCCTATTAGAATAGTTGCAGGATTTCAAACTAACAAGGATCTAGGACCCACTAGCAAGTTGGGTTCTAAGGGTAAGTAACTCTTTATGTGTTGCAGGTGAATCCAAGTGAACATACCCCTATATGGTACTTGGATAGTGGCTGATCGAGACATATGATAGGAACAAGGAGAATGTTGAGGGACTATGTGCCCGTAGAGAATGGACCCAAAGTTATCTTTGGTGGATCAGAAAATGGTATCATCAAAGGATTTGGTAACATTACTAGTGATTAAATTCTTGTCACTAAAGTGGCTTATGTGAAGGGTTTAAAACATAACCTAATTTGCATAAGTCAACTTAGTGATCTAGGTTATATCATTTCTTTTCTCAAAGGGGAGTGCCAGATAAGAAGGTCAAGTGATCAAGAGATCATTTTGACTGACACTAGGAAAGGAAATGTGTATTGCCTTAACCTAGATTGAGAGTTTAAAAACTCACCAATTTGTCTAGTTTCAGGAGAGAAAGCTTCTCTATGTGTCAAATGGCACAAGAGACTAGCTCATCTGAACTATAAGTCTATAGGACTGCTGTTCAGCATGGGATTAGTGAGGAATAGTCCTCGAATTAAGTGCATCATAGAGGGTGTGTGTTCAGCTTGCCAAAAAGGCAAGCAGACTAAGTCCTCCTTCAAGCACTTGACATCAAAGATTCAATGAAATGTTTGTATCTCATTCATATGGATTTGTTTTATCCTATTCCATTTCACGGTCTTGGTAGGAAAGTATACACACTTGTTGTTGTGGATGACTATTCCAGATATACATGGGTTTTCTTCTTGAGGCAGAAATCTGAAACCCCATATGTTTTTCAGACTTTTGTTAGACAAATACAGAATGAATACAACAGTTCAGTGGTCAAAATCAAAAGTGACCGTGGAACTGAATTTCTGTCTGAATGTATGACAAGATTCTGTGAAGAACTTGGGATTCATCATGAATTCTCTTCACCTAGAACTCCTCAGCAAAATGGTGTTGCTGAAAGAAAGAATAGGACTCTAATTGAGGCTAGTAGAACTCTACTAAATGATACTACTCTCCATGAATACTTCCGGGCTGAGGCAGTTAATACTGCATGTCATGTGCTCAATAGAGCCTCCATCAACAAGAAACACAAGATGACTCCCTATCGGATTTTAAAAGGAAGAAAAACAAACAAATCTTACTTCAGAATCTTTGGTAGCAAGTGTTTTGTACTAGTCAATGGTAAGCACTACCAAACTAAGTTTGCTGCCAAATCCCTATAAGGGATATTTGTTGGGTACAGTAACTAAAGTAGAGAATACAGAATCTCTAACTTGACTACCCAAGTTGTAGAAGAATCTGTGTATGTTGTATTTGATGAGTCAAAATTTATTAACAATGAATTGTCTAGTTCTTCTATTAGCTCTACAGGTCTAACAGATAGGCTGGACAAGCTGACCATCAATGAAGAAGTTTCTGCTAGGTTGGATGAAAATAAAGATGCCAGCTATCCAGGGGGAGAACAAGTCTCTCTAGATGAAGAAGATAGTGTGGAGCATCAAGTTGAAGAAACTGGAGAAGGCCATAATGCTGACAGATTTCCTCCAGCAAGGAGACACCTGAAGGATCATCCAGTTCACCAAATCATTGGCGATGCAAGTCAAGGTGTTCTAACAAGGAGCAGGAGCATGAACACAGTTCTATGTTTTAGCTTCCTGTCTCAAATAGAACCCAGGAAGATTGAAGAAGCAATGCAAGACACCAACTTGATTGATGCAATGCAAGAAGAGCTCAGTCAGTTCCAAAGGTGTAAAGTCTGGGAACTGGTGCCAAAACTTAAGGATCACAACATAATAGGAACTAAATGGATCTATAGGAACAAGCTTTATGAGAATGGCACCATAGTCAAGAACAAGGATAGACTGGTAGCAAAAGGCTACAGGCAAGAGGAAGGTATTGATTTTGATCAAACCTTTGCTCCTATGGCAAGGCTAGAGGCTATAAGACTGTTCTTGGCCTATGCTGCATATAAAGGGTTCAAGGTATACGAGATGGATGTGAAATCAGCATTTTTGATTGGTGATTTAAAAGAAGAAGTCTATGTTGAACAACCCTCAGGTTTTGTAGACTCTCACTTTCCTGATTATGTATATAGGCTCAGGAAAGCTCTATATGGTTTGAAATAAGCTCCAAGGGCTTGGTATGAAACCTTGTCTGCCTTCCTTATTGAGAATTAATTCTCTACAGGAAAGATAGACAAAACTCTATTCTATAGGGAATCAAAAGTAATACTAGCAAGATAATATCTTTGGTTCTAGTCCAGATGCCAAATATGCAAGGGAAGTGGATGAGCAGATGGGTGTGCAGTTCTTCTTTATCAAGTTAGATTGAGAATGGTCCATATCCCAGTCTAAGTTACAAGGAGTTAATTGAAAATAACCTTTGAAAACTAGGAAGTTTGCAAAGATGAGGCAAACTTATGCAAGGGAAGCTCTCTAATCTATTTGAGATGAGCAGTATTTAACATGGTCTTTGTGTGCTGAAGAATCTCATTTCTGTAGTTAAGAGATTTCTGAGATATTTGGACCTAATCTAGGCCTGGTATCCTAAGAATAGAGATTTCCTTCTAACTAGTTTCTCAAATGCAGACTTTGCTGGATGCAAAGAAGACAGGAATAGTACCACTAGAACTTATCAATTCCTTGGTGGGAGGCTGGTGTCATGGAGCAGCAAGAAGCAAACTAGTATAGCTATATCAACAGCTGAATCAGAGTATATAGCTGCAGGTAGATGTTGTGCACAATTGATGTGGATAAAGCATCAACTGGAGGATTATGACATCCAAGTAAGTAGAATTCTTCTATCTTTTGATTCTACAAGTGCTATTTCTATTGCTAAGAATCCTGTATCACATAGTAGGACCAAGCATATAGAAATTAAGTTTTATTTCATAAGAGAACATGTAGAGAAGGAAAATATTAGCCTAGAATTTGTGAAAACTGATCATCAAATAGCTGATATTTTTACAAAACCTATGGATGAAACTAAATTAAATTATTTTAAAATTGAATTAGGAATGTTGAACCTAGAATAGGTTAGCATAAGTATCCCTAAGGTGAATATGTAAGCATCAAATTTCTTTGGAAATTTGTCTAAGTACAATGTTTGTGTCGACACAAACAAGCTGTGTCGACACACTCAATATGTTATGTCGACTAAGTAAAAGGAAGTGTCGATACAGAAACAGTATCTGTGTCGACAGGAGAATTGATGTCGACACAACTTTGTCGAGATCATATGTCGAGAGGATTTATGCGTCGACACACAAAAGCAAGTGTCGACACAAGTCTATCAAGACTTAAGTTGTAAGTGTCGACACAGACACAAGTTTGTTGACACATAAATATGTCGACTTAAGATGAGTTGTCGACTCTGACATTTGTATGTCGACACATAGTCGTGTCGACTTAAAACACGTATTGTCGAGACCTAGGTAATTTCTGTCGACACGTATGAAAACTTGTCGACACTGACACGTCTTTTGACCTGCCCTTACACTTATACTATAAATAGGTGATACCAAAATCTGGTCGATTACGCTTTCAGTATTCTTGACTTTCCTCCTTCTGTCGACAAAGCTTTTCTTTTCTCTTCTCTTCTCTTCCAACTCTTACATCAATGGCGCCTCATCAAGAAGACAAAGTCAATGAAGGTTACTAACTAGTTCGTGAAGGTTTCAAAATAGCTTTATATGAAATTCAGGGTGTTATTGCCCAATTTCAGAAAATGGATTGGAGTACTTGGTTTCTGAACCAACAAAGATATGGAAGAAGGAAGTTCTGGAGTTTTATTCAACCACTACAGTGGATTCTGCAGGCAAGAAAATTAAAAGGAATGTTCAGAATTCCCTAGTAAAACTCACACTAAAAACTATCAGGAAATCACTTCAGCTTCCATCAGTCAAGGATACAGATGAGATAACCCCTTCCCATATTATAGAAGCTTTATGCTGGTGTGGGCTGAGCCCCAATATTAAGATTGGATCGTCTATTACCAGAATAGGGATGAATTCCCAAGGAAAATTCCTATCAGAAGTAGTTGGCAAAGTTATTCTTTGCAAAACAGGTGGACATGATAGAATCTCCAGTCCACATGTTCAATCTTGTGGTAAGGATCATATTCATGATAAACACTGATTGGGCAGCAGTAGTGTTTGATAAAGTTCATGAAGGAACTAATAAACCAAACATGGGAAGAATTCTGAGTTTTTTATGCTTATCTGTTGTAATACCAGATGTATTGAAACAAAAGGCGGGATCAAAAATAAATCATATGAGGAGGATGGATGTAAGAATTCTATCAAGGTGGGATAGAGTTCTGACCAAGGAAGTCCCTGCTCCTTAGGAGAAAACTAAGAAAGATAAGAAAAAGAAGAATGTGGTTCCACAGGCTGGATCCTCCGGTGATTCTGAGGAGGAAGTGGTCTTCAGTTCTGATGAAGACCTGCAACAAAAGGATGCACAAGAACAAGTGCAGGGCAGTGTGCCCCAAGAACAACAAATGGACACAACTACAGGGGGAGAACACATAGAACAAGCAACTGAGTTGCCTGCCCAAGGGGGAGGAATTGATGATGCAGTCTTAAAAAGTGACTTGGTTGCAGATACTGTCATGAACATAGTATCTTAAATCAATATTGTAGCTCAAGTAACTGTTGAGACAGAAGCTCAAAATGAGCCAATGCAGCAGGAATTCACCATGGATGACCTATTCTCTGATCTTCCTCCTGCAAGGACTGAGGGAAATCAGATTGCACAAGAAAAAGATATTCCAAGGACTGAGGGGAAGTTGTCTAAGGATGCCCCAACTGAAAAGAAAATAGGTTATATTGAAAGTACAACTGAATCTTCTGAATATGAAGAAGCCACAATGGCTAAGAAAAGGAAACTAGTTGCTTTGATGAAAAAGAGTTCTGGATATAAAAAGGCATTGCAAATAAGTACAGCACCATCTGCACCACGCTTGGACTTCAGTTCTTTACTGGTCCATATGCAGATTAAATTGGATGAACAAAGACAATCTATAGAAAAATATGTGGATGAAACTCATAAAGAGTTACAGTTTCAATTGTCCTAGGACATCAAATCTATTAGATTTGAAGTGAATCAAAATAAGAAGGAGATGACAGATTGCTTCAATAAAGGAGGTAATGTTGTGGTGTTCCTGGCCAAGCAACAACAAGCTATCACAGTTAAAGTGGATGAACTTGAAGTAAAACAAGGATATATACTTGAAATCAGATAAGAATGAATGACAATCTTAAAGATTCACACTTTGCTATACTATCAAAGATAAATGATTTATTAACTGCTATGAAAGATGAAGTTTCAAAGCAAATCAAGGAAGATATAGCAGCGGTTCAGGCAACCTTTCAGGCTTCTAAAAAGTATATATCTGATTTTTTGATAAAATTCAGAGATTACTTTAAGGAAGGAACTGACCATGTTGTTAATCAGGTCAAGTTTCAAAAGGATGATTTGAGAAGTCATATTGAAAGAGAAGTCATAAAGGGGGAGAGATTACTAGTCAAAGCTAGCTCTGACCATGCTAAATGGATTTCCAATAGCATCAGAGCCACTCTTGGATATCATCCTCTTTGTGATGATGATAATGTAACATAATCTGGGATACAACCTGCCTATCTTAAAGGAGATCAGCCTGAAGTTGCTCAGGTGATCTACCCCCCAGCAGACTTTGAAATGGTTCAAGAAGAAGTGCAGAAAATGTATAGTCCTCCACAAGAGGTGCACAAAATGTAATTCTCGAGAAAGTAGAGATGTCAGAAGCTGCCTTAGAAGCTCAGAAGGAAGCTCAACTATCTAAGAAGAGATTCATAGAGCAGGCTGAGCTGAAGCCAGACTTTGAGCAGTAGAGCCCAACTTCTAGAAACATTATACTTACTGCCTGGAAAGCTGTAAAGGATAAAACTCATGACAGGGGTAAATGGTATTCAGAACAGGAATATAATAAATACCAATCTGGATAAGAAGCCATTCTTCAACATAGAAGAAAAGTTAAGGCTGGGAAGCTACCTGCTAATGCTCAGGAGCTAAGAAAGTACTTCCAAAAGCCATTCCACTATTTTGAAAGGGAGAAAATTAAGGCTGAAGAACTAAAAAAGAAAGCCCTGAAAGGGAAGAAGCTTGCTGAAGATGTTGAACCTTCTATACAGGCAAAGATCAAGACTGGCAAAGGAATTGTCATTAAGGAGCCTAGTAAATAACATGATAGATATGATTATGTATTAGAATAATATAACATTTTGTGTTTTGATCTAGAAAGAAATCCTTGTAAACATGACATTTCTTTTTCTCTAAAAATTGAATGAAATCAGTTCAGTTTTAATTTCTTTGTTGTTTACAATGATTATGTGTTTACCTGTGTAAATTGAATGTTCATCTATTTCTATTTCTGTTTTATTATGAGATATATATGTCTTTGACTAAGGGTTATGACTTCTCCAAATATGGGGAGATTGTTGGGTACATTTGAAAATGTGTACCAGATTTAGAGAAGCCTCATCTTAGTCAATAATATGCATCAATTTGTATTTAATAGATGTTTGAGTTACATTGTACAGGTTTTAGCATTTGAAGAAAATTTTCTAAGTACAAGTGTCGACACTTGTGAAGAAGCTGTGTTCGACAACTAGAATCTGTGTCGACATTTATGAAGAACTTGTGACGACACTCTTAAGTTGTGTCAACACTTCTGAAGGTGTTGTGTCGACACTCAAGTTGTGTCAACTCTTATGAAGAATTTGAATCGACATGCAAGCTAATTCGATATTTCTGAAGAAGGTGTGTCGACACTCAGAATTGTGTCGACACCTGAGCCAAGAGTTATGTCGAAACCAGAAGTAATTGTGTCAACACACACGACTTGTGTTTACACACACTTCAATACTATCTGTTGGCAATAATTATGTTGACACCAGAAGTAATTGTGTCGACACACAGGACTTGTGTCGACACACTCAACGCCGTTTGAATACTTTCAACACTGTCGACATTCATTCAACGCCGTATGTCGACAACAGCTATGTCGAGACCAGAAGCAGCTGTGTCGACACACAGGACTTGTGTCGACACATACTTAATGTTATCTGCCAGCAACAGCTGTATCGACACCAGAAGCATTTGTGTCGACACACAGGACTTGTGTCAACACATTCAACAGAAGATGTGTCGAAAAGCAAAAGTATGTCTGTGTCGACACTTGGAGTATTGTGTCGACACCATGAAAACTTGTGTCGACATTTGGCCAATATGTGTCAACACATATGAAGCAGCCTACTGAGTGACTCGTACTGAGTTGCAATGACTCTGAAGAATCTATTGACATGTCTGGTGACTTGACAACTGTCATATCCAACCGGCCTGACACCTCTAACAGATCTGTTAGTAGTTTGTTAGAAACAAGATCAGTCAGTAACCATGGAGCAAACTCTATATAAGAGACAGATCGGAAACTTCAGAAGGTGTGGAGAAAAAGGAAAAAGATAAACAAATTCATAATTATTCTGTAAGAAAGATTTAGATTCCAATCTGAATTTAAGGAAGAAGCTGACTGAAGATCAACTTCAATAGCAAGATCCACCTTATTTTGTTCTATCAAGAAGCTTTGAGAAGCTAAGTCAAGCTGGATTAGAAGGATCAGTTCAGTCAAGAACTGATCAAGAAGGCTACACCAACAGAGGAATCTAGCTGGTGAATTTGTTTGTTTCTTATTACATTCTATTCCTTGTAAGATCTATTATCAGATCTGAGTTGTAAGCCTAGTTATAAAGGCTGAGGTAGGGCTGAGGCCTGAGGTAGGATTCTGGGGAAGAATTTGAGGTAGGACTTGTGGAAAGTCTGAGTTGTAAGCCTAGTTATAAAGACTGAGGTAGGGCTGAGGCTTGAGGTAAGATTCTGGGGAAGAATCTGAGGTAGGACTTGTTAAGTCTGAGCTGTAGGAACCATTTTGGTTCTGAGATTGTAAGATCTGTGGATCCGAGACAGTGGAAGGAAGTTAGGCTGAATACAGTTATCTACTGGATAGGTGAAGGGGGAAAGTGGATGTACCCATATCTTGGGGAACCCTTATAGATCTGGTATTTGTTGTGATGTGTTTATATTCTGTACTTTGATTAATCTGTGTTGAATGACTATCTAACTGTTTGCCTAAAAAGGAATTTAAAAGATTAGAACCTATTCACCCCCCCCCCCTCTAGGTGTTTAGGCTCTTGAAACAAAGTCTTTGAAATACCCTATATACCTTACTATTGCTACTATACCCTATGAAAATACCTTCAAAGCTCTTTTCACTAAATTTAGTACTATGATACTTGTTATTGTTAAGGACGAAGCACTTACAGCAAAAGATTCTAAAATATGAGACAGTCGGCTTTCTTCCCTTTAGAAGTTCGTAAGGTATCTTATTTTGGTTCTTATTTATGAGTGCTCGATTTTGCACGTGGCATGTAGTGTTGACGGCTTCAACCCAGAATACTCCTGTAGTGAGGCATCACTCAACATGGTCCTGCAGGCCTCTATGAGTGTTCTGTTCCTTCTCACAGCTACTCCGTTTTGCTGAGGAGTACGAGGAGAGGAAAACTCATGAAAGATACCTAGGCTCACAAAATTCTATCATGCCCCCAGACTTGAATTCAGTTCCATTATCACTTCTGATTTTTACTACAAAATAGTTGTATTCATTCTGGATCTGCCTGAAAAAAATTTTAAAGATGTCAAATGTATCTGACTTGTGTTTTAGAAAGAACACCCACACAAAACGCGAGTAATCATCAACAATAACCAATGTATAATCCTTACCTCCCAAACTTCTAACTTGCAGTGGACCGAACAAGTCCATATGAAGTTGGTTTAAAAACCTATTAGAGTCTTTGACAATAATGCTTTTAAAGGTAGCCCTTGTTTGCTTGCCTTTTACACATGCGTGTCAAGGTCTATCTTTAACACACTTTACATTTTGCGCATCACGTACTAACTTCAGAGAAAATAATTTATTAATAGTTTTGAAATTAATGTGTTAATCTCTTGTGCTATTGGTCACTAAGAGACACACTATCTTTTGCCAAAATACATAGTGGTGTAGAAGAGTCTATGCAAATGAAATTTAAACAAAAGTCATTTCTACTACGAGTGTCTGATAAAATCGTTTCAGAATTATCAACCCATTTTATCAAACATTTATCTGCATAAAATTCTACGATGTATCTTTTATCGCAAAGTTGACTTATGCTAATGAGATTGTGTTCCAATCCTTTAACATAAGCTACATCGGAAAAGGATACACTATAATTGGTAATCATACCGTAGCCTCTTGTAATTCCTCTATCAGAACCTTCAAAGAAGACCTTTGGTCCGTTCATGACTAGAGAGTTATCCTATAGAAGGATTCTAGTCCCAGTCATATGTCGAGAGCATCCACTGTCCAAGTACCAGATTGAAGTTTTGGTCGACTTTTGACATACCTGCAATCATAAGTCAGTTTTGCGTAGGAACCCAAACTTGCTTGGGTCCTTGGTCTCTAGTTTGCTTGCTTCCCCTACATGTATTAGCATTATGAGCGGTCTTTTTCATATTGTTAATCTGAGATGTTACAGAGTTTCTAAAGTTAAACCAGGAATCAATGGCAAAGTGACCAATTATGCCACAACACCAATAGTCAAATCTGTTGTATCTTTGCCTAACAATTTTCTACTTGACCTTTTGAGATTGTGGTCTAGCGGGGGCAGTAAAGTTGGATGTAGAAGCTTCATGATGATGATATTAACATGACTTCTTCTCCTTAGTAAGATTTTCTACAATGGGTTTAACCCTTGGAGCTTTCTCGATGTTGTGACCATGATCATAAGGTCCGTAGTTCTAAAGAGTGATCTCCTCATAAGGTGCCTTAAAGACACTCTCACCAAAGTCTCGGTGACGGGTCCATCCTTGATAACGGGATATGGGCTCTACATAAGTAGGCCTAGCAAAGTGATCGTAGGATAAATCCAGATCAAACTTATTCTTCAGAAAGATATCCATCCTAAATAAAGTTTGTTCTAGCGGAGCTTTCCTTTTTTCCTTGGCATGAGCCGTCTTGGCCGCCTTATTTCTCCTTTGGGCTTTATTTATCCTAGAATATTTACTAGGAGCACCCACATGGCCTAATCCAGCACCTTTGGCCTGAGTAGAGAACCAAGCAACATGTGGAAGTACTATCTTGGGCTTCGAGAAACCTTCAAAAAGTTTCATTTTGGCTTCAATTTGCTCTTCCAATCCCTTGATGATCTTCACTTTCAGATCTATGTGCTCGAGAGCCTTATTATACTCATCAACAGCAGTATTTTAAGTCTTCTCTTAGTGAGTCCATCTTGATGACTTCCTCTCTCAGATTGCTCTCTTAAGCCTTTAGAGATTTGATCTCTTTGGCCTATGTTCTCATGACTTTTTGACATTTGTCTTAAGCCATGATTAACTCCTTATATTGGGCCATGAGTTCAGACTCATCGTCAGAAGAACTTTCCTCATTTTCATGGTCAGAACCATATGATTCAGAAAGAGGAGTGTGAGAGTTTACCTTCCCAATGAACTGGGATTCTTCTTCTTCGTCAGTTTGTTTCATAAGCCCAAAGTAGGCTTCCTCCTCAACACTAGACTCAGATGAGTCTGTGTCACTGAGGGTCTTGCCTTTCTTGGCCATCAGGCTTCTTTTGGTCTTCTTCTTATTGTAAGAAGTTTTTTTTCGTCTCTTCCTCCACCCTCCTTTTTATGAAAGGCAATCAGCAATGACATGACCTTGCTTATTGGCAACAATAACAAACAGTATCAGTAGAAATATGTATGTTCAGTTTAGTATTATACCTTTCCTGGCTATTTGAGCTTTCTTGTTGCGATTAACATCATGTCGTGATCTTCTGTATGAGGCATCCTTGCCTCTCCATTGCTTCTTCTTGTTCAATAATTTCTTGAACTGTCTTGAGAGTAGAGAGAACTCTCCTTCAGATAGTTCTGAGCCTAAGGTGCTTGGCATTGAAGATTCTTCTTCACTTTCTTCTTATGCTGGGGCAGGAGAGGCAGCCTTAGACTTCCTTGAGGTGTCTACCTTGAGTGCTACAAACTTCTCCTTGGATGAAGACATGTTCTTCTCTTCTTCAGCTTTTCTTGAATTGATTTGAAGCTCATATGACATAAGATTTCCGAATAGATTTTGCGGGTCAGTCTTAGCAAGCTTTCCAAATTCCCGAATAGCACAAACCTTGTTATCCCATTCCTTAGTCAGAGATCTCAAGAACTTATCATTCAGTTCCTTGTTGGCGAAGACTCGGCCATAGACTCTTAGGATGTTAACTATCTTGAAGAAATTCTTAATAGTATCTGCAATGGTATCCTTGGGACTTTGTCGAAAGGCTTCATACTTTTGATTCAGAAGGGATCTTCTGTCATCCCTAACTTCTTCTGTACCTTCCATCAAGGTGATGAGGGACTGCCACATTTCTTTAGAAGATTGGAAGTGAATCATGTTTTGCAACATTGAATCATCGACTGCACTTGCGATGATATTTTTGGCCTTTTTGTCTAATGAGACAAGTGCAATCTCATCTTTTTCTATATCCATCAACTTCTTAGGGAATTTCTTCATAGGATCTATAGTGGAGACGGTCATAGGAACATAAGGACCTTCTTCTATAATCATGAAGATCCTTGGATCCACAGCTTCCATGAAAAACTTAATCCACTCTTTCCATATGGGAAAGTTGGTCTTTGTGCACACGGGAACCTTAGAAAAATCCTTGGCTCTGTCCATGCTTGAATAACTCAAAGACAACTAGGAGGAGATGTGTTCAAGGTTTTGACATTTTGACGAATAATGACCCTCTGATACCAATTGATGTTATTAGTTGTCTACCTAAATCAGAGGGGGGTGAATAGGTGAGTTGTGCGTCTTTTTGCGGAATAAAAATTTATCGATCTAACCACAGAAAATAATCAAGAAATCACAGACGACACCAAGAATTATAGTGGTTCCCCAACCTTGGGTACGTCTACTTTCCACTCACCGATCTAGCAAAGCACTAGACTCGGCTACTTCACTATTCTCGGATTGAAAACAATCCTACCACTCAGAACAACGTTCCTATAACTCGATCCAAAAAGGGATCAATACTAGGAAGATGAAACCTTCCTACAAATCAGAGAACAAGGCTCCTCCACTTGGATAATAATCCCCTACAATAATAAAATGAAATCTGAAAATATAAACAGTAATTCTTTTCTCAGATCTGGAAATCTCTCCCTTGGTCTTCTCTCAAGATCTTTTCAGCTTTATCAGAATTTGTAGAAGAAGACTCTCAGCTAGATCTATTCTGAGAAACTTTGACTCACACGATCAGGGAGAAGATGAAGATTGAAAAATCTCTTGATCTGCAAGTCGATCTGGATCGGAAATGGCCTTGGCGATCTTCAAGATGAGAGACGGCTTCTATAGAAAAAGGAAATAGTCGGCAGATCCAGAAATCTTAGAATGACAGAATATTACGCGCTTAGGGTTTGTCATAATGACAGGACCTTTTATAAGAACTCCCTAACGGTTAGATTTGTAATTAATGATGGCCACGTAGACCAATCACATCAGAGAATTAAAAAAAATCGATCTAACAGAGACTTGGAGAAAATTTCAGAAAATTGAGGACAACATTTCTCGAGTGAGAATAATACTACTCGAGTGTTATGACTAGCTCTCGAGTTGATAGCAATGACTACTCGAAAAGAAGTATTTCTGGAAATTCTGGATTGAATCTGAAATCACTCGAGTGGAGTAATGATCACTCGAGTTGTAACACCTCTACCCGTCAAGAAGAATATAATAGAGGGTCCGGCTGGGGCCCCACACCATATTCCACAAACAGGCGGAGACACTATGAAATAATATCAAGACCAACGCATCCTAACACAGAGAATTCTAGCGGAAGCTTCACGGTTGAAATCTTTAACTCAAGCAAAACAAGAACTGTCCACTAAAACATAGGAATGTATACAACCAAAGTATCTGTCCTTAAGGCCTTACAAATTTCTCTTAACAAGGTGTGGTTTACAGACATCGGCACGCAGGACGGCCACACATGAAAAAGAAGAAACAAAACAAAGCCTTCGAGGGCAGCAACGCAGCTTGGGCTTCAGCCCGCTAAGTCCCGCTCGGACCAGCACCTCCAGCACCTGCAAGAACCAATCCACCAAGCGGTGGCAAACATGGCAACGGTCAGCATTCAACTTACCAATTATAACGACCCTGCCCCTGGCACGAGGCAGCAGAATTCCATCCCTGCATAGCATTTTCCAATATGATATATATATAGAAAACCACGCAAGACGTGAACGACCGCACAGTCAATACATATCACAAACGTCGGCATAACGGCCCGACGCTCCGTGCACTCAGGGAACATTCGGGTGTATCGGAAACACCGGATCCCACCAATGAGCATTCTAGTCTTGATCGGCATGCAAGCCGTCGAATCTCGCTATGTTATCCTAACAGTGCCTTAAGCACCCAAGGTTAGACAACCATAACGCAGGTACACATCCGCCTAACCCGTTGCTCATATCGTCAGACTAGAGACTGGACTGACGTGGGTACATCTTCACCTTGCCCGTCCACCACAAGAGTTGAACCCAACTCGCACAATTTTCTGGACTTCCTCCAGTACTTCCTGCTGCACCAAGCAACAGGTATGCACTACAGATTACAAACAAACAATCAAATTCTCGGAGATTCCTCCGAATGCAAACAAGCATCACATATCAAGACCAGCATGTCCAGATGGGCTTCACACAGCATGCCTAGATCCGTACTCCAATTCCGGACTCTAACAAGGGGGACTTCATATATCTACCCCAAGGGACACCACAACCCACCGCACACTCGCGGGGACGGGTTTTCCCTATACAAATTAAGGAAAGTAGGACTTCACATGTCCAAGATGGAAATCGTTACCCTTGGAATTCGCCTCGGAGCCATGGAGAGAATTAAGACGGATGAAAGCCTTCGTAGCAGCCTTGCCTTCGCAAATCCAAACTCGGCTCGCGATTTGGACCACCGCAGCACCACCGGCGGCCGGATTCCTCTTCTTCTTCCTTGCTTTGCTCTCCCCTCTCTCTTAACTTTAGAAAGAGAAAGATGAAACTCAAATGAGCTTTCTCCTCTTCAATCCCGGCCTTATCAACCCAGGAAAGAGCCCAGACCATTGGATCTTGGTCAAAGAAAATGAACGGCTCTGATCAACCCTGAATTTGATTTCCTGGGCCGAACACGGGTTGTGACACGCCCGTGTCACAAGCCGTGTTCCTGAAGCGGTGCACAACTGACTTAAAATAAACCAGAACACGGGCATTGACACGCCCGTGTCAATCCTGACACGCCCGTGTCACACAGTATACGGTCGTGTACCCGGCCGTATCACCCCTGTAAAACGATTTCCAAAATTACCCGAGCAGGACATGGCTAAGGCACACGCCCGTGTCTCTAGCCGTGTGCCAAACATGCCCCTGTGACACGCCCATGTCACAGGCCATGTTCCACACTCGACGATCAGGGCTCGAGTACCGTCGAGACTAAGGACACGCCTATGTCCCAGGCCGTGTACACCTGACACGACCTAAGACACGCCCGTGTCTCAGGCCGTGTCATCCAACCTGAATCCCACTTTGGCTTTTTGAGATTTTTGGGGTTGTTATAGTCCTCCCCTCCATAATAAAATTTCATCCCGAAATTTAATGACAGCAGGGAGATAATAACATAACACAATCAGAGACATATATGTTTCTATCACATATACAAACGAGCGAACAGGTTACGAAAATAACTCAGGATACTCGGCTCGCATGGTCTGCTCTCGCTCCGATGTTAGATCTTCTCAGCCACAATTGTCCCACCGGACTTTGACCATCCCGATTGTTTTGTTCCGCAACTGTTTCTCGGCTCGATCCTCGATCTGAATGGGCCTCACCTTTGTCGTTAGCTCATACTCAACCGACACTCGATCATTCTCAATCACTTGAGCTGGATCCTTGACTGCTTTTCGTAGTACTGAGATGTGGAACACATCATGCAGTCCACCCAATTCCGATGAAAGAGCTAGCCGATAGGCAGCTTCCCCAACTCGCTCCACCACTTTAAACGGACCAAGGTATCGCGGACTTAGATTTTTCAACCGCCGAATCCGAGATATGCCTTTGAAGGGTTTAATCTTTAAATAGACCCAGTCACCCACCGCGAACTCCACGTTCCGGTGCTTAGCATTGTAATACTTGGCCCTCCGATCCTGGGCTATTAGTATTCTCTCTCGAATAGAGCGTATTGTTGAGTTAGCATCCTCGACTGCCTTTTGCCCCAAAAGTTTGGATTCGCACGTTTCTTCCCAAGCTAATGGTGTACGGCACTTGCGACCATATAGAGCTTCAAACGGTGCCATGCCGATGCTTGCTTGGTAGCTATTATTGTAGGAAAATTCCACCATAACAAGATGATCTTCCCATTTCTTACCGAAGTCCAGGGCGCACATACGGAGCATATCCTCCATTGTTCTGTTGGTTCGTTCAGTTTGGCCATCCGTTTGCGGATGAAAGGCCGTACTGAATGCTAACTTCGTGCCCAACAGCTGATGAATTAGCTTCCAATCCTTTGAAGTAAATTGCCCATCACGGTCACTGACAATGCTTCGGGGAATACCGTGCAATCGAACAATCTGCTACACATAGAGCTTTGACAACATTTCCACAAAATCGTCCCGCTTGATCGGTAGAAAGTGAGCCACCTTTGTCAACCGGTCTACAATCACCCAGAATGAGTCATTCCCACGTTGAGATTTCGGCAATCCGTGCACGAAATCCATAGAAATATCCTCAAACTTCCACTGCGGAACTGGCAATGATTTCAGGAAACCACAAGGCCGTTGACACTCTGCCTTTACCAAAGCACAAGTACGACACTTAGCCACATACTCGGCTATGTCCTTCTTTAAACCAGGCAACCAGAACAATTTCTTCATGTCCTTGTACATCTTCGTGCTCCCAGGGTGAATTGAGTACTTTGTAAAGTGTGCTTCATATAACAATTCTTCTCGCAATTTGCCCGCTCAAGGGAAGCACAATCGGCCATCCTTCCGTAATAAACCATCATCCCAGGAGAATTGGTCACCAGACACCTCCTTTGCATAACGCTGGAGACATTCATCAAACTCCGTTGCCCGCCGAACTCTGTCCGCAAGGTCATATTGAACTTCCATCCAGTTCAAGCATGCATCGGCCGAAGAATCCCTCTTAACACAAGATATCTCCAACACTTCCAGCTCTTGGATTAGACGCTCATCATGTATCCGCAATCAACTTGCCCGCACCGGAGTCCAACGACTCAAGGCATCAGCGACTACATTTCCCTTTCTGGGAACATAGTGAATGTCGAAGGTATAATCCCCTAGGAATTCAATCCACCTCCTTTGTCGTATATTCAAATCCTTTTGATCGAGCAGATACTTTAGGCTTTTATGATCTGTATAAATATCTACCTTCACGCCATTAAGATAGTGTCGCCACAACTTTAGCGAAAAGATCACCGCCGCCAACTCCAAGTCATGGATGGGGTAATTACGCTCATGCACCTTTAATTGACGTGAGCCATAAGCGATCACCTTGCCAAACTGCAGGAGAACGCATCCTAAGCTGCTTCCTGACGCATCGCTGTATATCTCAAAACCGTCTGTACCACAAGGCGACGTCAAAACAGGCGTCGTGGTCAAACGACCTTTTAACTCCTCAAAAGCTCGCGCGCACTCCGGCATCCAAACGAACTTCTGATCTTTTCTCGTCAACGTAGTCAAAGGCAAAGCAATCCGGGAGATGTTCGCCACAAATTGTCTATAGTAGCCTGCCAGTCCAAGAAAACTCCTTACTTAAGCCACCGAAGACATCACTGGCCAATCACAAATGGCACTTATCTTTGCCGGATCCACCTCTATGCCCTCTCCACTTACCACATGGCCCATAAAATCCACCGAGGAGAGCCATAACTCACACTTAGAGAACTTGGCATACAACTTATTTCTCCGCAAGGTATGCAATACCAACCGCAAATGGTTTGCATGATCTTCCTCCGACTGAGAGTACACGAGGATATCATCAATGAACACAATCACAAACAGATCCAAGTATTCGCGGAACGTTCGATGCATGAGATCCATGAATACCGAAGGCGCATTACATAAGCCGAACGGCATCACTGTGAACTCATAATGACCGTAACGTGTGCCAAACGCTGTCTTGGGAATGTCACCTTCCCTAATCCACAATTGTTAATACCCGGATTTCAAATCCAACTTGGAATAGACGGTTGAGCCCGCTAGCTGATCGAACAAGTCATCGATCTTAGGAATCGGATACTTGTTTTTCTCTATCATCTTATTCAGTTCACGATAATCAATACATAGCCGCAAACTACCGTCTTTCTTTTTCACAAAAAGAACAGGCGCGCTCCAAGGTGACATACTTGGGCGTATGTATCCCTGCTCCAACAGTTCTTGCAACTGAACTTTTAGTTCGGCCATCTCTTTTGGCGCTACATGATACGGCGAACGGGCCACAGGTTTTGCACCCAGCACCAGCTCGATCGCGAAGTCGATTTCCCTTTGGGGAGGTAACCCCGGAAGGTCCTTTGAAAACACATCAGCATACTCCGGCACAATCGGCACTTCACTCACACTGGCCTTCGGTGCCACCGCCTCTACGAGTATGAAGAACAACTCTGTACCCTTCCGAACTGCCTTAATGACTTGGAGAGCAGATAACAACATCCCACTCATCCCTTGTATACCAATGAACTTGGTCTCTTGTTCGGTATTCTTCCCGAGTGTGATCTCTTTTGAAGTGCAATCTATACAGGCACGCTGCTCTGACAGCCAGTCCATACCAAAGATTATATCAAATTCCTTGATCGGCAATACTTATGTTTCCACCTTGAACTCCCGACTCCCTATCTTGACCTCAAGACCGCAAGATTTATCCGCGCAAATCAAACATCCGTTAGGTAACAACACCTTTACACTGTCTATCGTGGTCCAGATAGGTAACCCGACATGAAAGACGAACTCTTCATAAAGAAACGAATGGGAAGCACCTGTGTCAAACAGTGCTCGCGCCGGATACTCTCGTATAAGGACAAATCCTAAAACATCACAATAAAAACAAGCACAGCACACAGTATAAAATAACATTAAAAATTGCGCGCACCTGTGACGACATCCGCCTGCTTAATGGCCTCCTATTGTCCAAGGTTGAAGACCCTGGGCTGCGCGTGCGAGGCAGAAGACTCCACCACAGTCTTCCCTTTCTTCACATAAGACGCTCCCGTCTTCTTGTCTCCCTTTGGAGGACCAACTCGGCAATCACGTGCGAAGTGTCCCAACTTCCCGCTCGTAAACTAAGCGCGAGATCCATACCCAGATGTCTCTGTCATAGTCGCAGAAGGAGCTTGTCTAGTAGACTTGGACTTCTTTCCCCATCTCTTACAGTACCCAAACTTCTCCGGACATGGCGGCTTGAACTCTGGCTTTGTCACAGCCAAGGTCCCTTTTGCCTTCCCTCTTTTCATGTCTGTCTCCAAAGACCGAGCCGTACAGACTAAGGCTTGAAATACCTGACTCACAAAACTCGAGAGAAAATACCGCAGCTCATCTCGCAGTCCCGCATAAAACCTACTAGTCTTACGCTCTTCTTCGGCGAAGATTGTACCCACATATCTTCCCAAATGTGTGAAATCATGTAGGTAATCATCCACACTACGATCTCCTTGAGTTAACCGTATAAATTCCATTTCATCGATATCCTTTGCTGCATTGGTAGATGTTGTGCCAAGAACAACCGAGAAAATTCGTCCATCGATACTTCTGCAAGTTGTCTACCGGCCAAGTGATGCAGTTCAATCTCATCTCACCATAAACGAGCCTCTCCTTCCAGTAGGGAAGTGGCCAACATAACCTTCTGTCCCTCCTCAACCTTGATCGCTCTGATGATCCTCTTTATCCTTGCAAGCCAATCCTCTACTTGGGTCGGTGACCCTGCCCCAGTAAATTGTGGAGGATTGAAGCTCAAGAGTTGCTTCAATTGTTGATCTGCTGCCCGCAGATCAACTACAGCTTCTACCGGTTCTTGCCGTATCCCAGCATGCGTTGGCACCACTACAGGACGTGCCTGCCCAGACTGCTGAGCATTCATCACAGCAAGTACCATTTTCGTGATGAAACATATAGTTTCAGCGGATGGAGGAGGTGTGGGCACCTCAGTTGGTGCCGCACTTTCTATTGAATGTTGAGGTTCGGATTGACCCGCAACACTTCTAGTAACCTATATGTGTAAAACACACAATTTAGCGACCAAGTAAAACGGCAAACATATAAAAAGAATACACAGGTTCAACAAACAAGTGTATTTTCATTCCTAAGTGGACATTCTTGAGTTCAAGTTAAGTGATATAACGACAACACTGACACGTGCTCGCCACCTCTCAAAAGAATTTGTCCGTGAATTCGGAAGAGATCGACCAACAAGCTGATACCAAATTGTAACACCTATACCCGTTAAGAAGAATATAATAGAGGGTCGGGCCGGGGCCCCACACCATATTCCACAAACAGGAGAAGACGCTACGAAATAATATCAAGATCAACGCATCCTAACACAGAGAATTCTAGCGGAAGCTTGACAGTTGAAATCTTGAACTCAAGCAAAACAAGAACTGTCCACTAAAACATAGGAATGTATACAACCAAAGTATCTGGCCTTAAGGCCTTAAAAATTTCTCTTAAAAGGTGTGGTTTACAGACATTGGCACGCAGGACGGCCACACATGAACAAGAAGAAACAAAACAAAGCCTTCGAGGGCAGCAACGCAGCTTGGGCTTCAGCCCGCTAAGTCCCGCTCGGACCAGCACCTCTAGCACCTGCAAGAACCAATCCACCAAGCGGTGGCAAATAGGGAAATGGTCAGCATTCAGCTAACCAATTATAACGACCATGCCCCTGGCACGGGGCAGTGGAAATCCATCCCTGCATAGCATTTTCCAATATGATATATATAGCAAACCACGCAAGACGTGCATGACCGCACAGTCAATACATATCACAAACGTCGGCACGACGGCCCGACGCTCCGTGCACTCAGGGCACATTCGGGTGTACCGGAAACACCAGATCCCACTAATGAGCATTCTAGTCTTGATCAGCACGCAAGCCGTCGACTCTCGCTATGTGATCCTAACAGGGCCTTAAGCACCCAAGGTTAGACAACTATAACGCGGGTACAGATCAGCCTAACCCGTTTCTCACATCGTCATACTCAAGACTGGACTGACGCGGGTACAGCTTCACCTTCCCCCTCCACCACAAGAGTTGAACCCAACTCGCACAATTTCCTGGACTTCCTCAAGTACTTCCTGCTGCACCAAGCAACGGGTATGCACCATAGATTGCACACAAACAATCAAATTCTCGGAGATTCCTCTGAAGGCAAACAAGAATCACCAATCCAGACCAGCACGTCCATATGGGCTTCACACAACATGCCTAGATCCGTACTCCAATTCCGGACTCTAACAAGGGGGACTTCACAAATCTATCCGAAGGGACACCACAACCCACCGCACACTTGTGGGGACGGGTTTTCCCTATACAAATGCAGGAAAGTAAGACTTCACATGTACAAGACGGAAATCGTTACCCTTGGAATTCGCCTAGGAGCCATGGAGAGAATTGAGACGGATGAAAGCCTTCATAGCAGCCTTGCCTTCGTAAATCCTAACTCGGCTCGCGATTTGGACCACCGCAGCACCACCGGCGGCCGTATTCCTCTTCTTCTTCCTTTCTTTGCTCTCCCCTCTCTCTTAACTTTAGAAAGAGAAAGATGAAATTCAAATGAGCTTTCTCCTCTTCAATCCTAGCCTTATCAACCCAGGGAAGAGCCCAGACAATTGGATCTTTGTCAAAGAAAATGAACGGCTCTGATCAGCCCTGAATTTGATTTCCTGGGCCAAATACGGGTTGTGACACGCCCGTGTCATAGGCCGTGTTCCTGAAGCGGTTCACAACCAACTTAAAATAAACCAGAACACGGGCATTGACACGCCCATTTCAAGCCTGACACGCCCGTGTCACACAATACACGGCCGTGTACCCGGGTGTGTCACCCCTGTAACATGATCTCCAAAATTACCCGAGCAGGACACGGCTAAGGCACACGCCCGTGTCCCTAGCCGTGTGCCAAACACGCCCCTGTGACACGTCCGTGTTCCACACTCGACGATCAGGGCTCGAGTACCGTCGAGATTAGGGACATGCCCTGGGACACGCCCGTATCCCAGGTCGTGTACACCTGACACACCCTGAGACACGCCCGTGTCTCAGGCCGTGTCAGCCAACTGAATCCCACTTTGGCTTTTTGAGATTTCTGGGGTGTTACACGAGTGCTAGAGATACTACTCGAGTGGTGAAACTGAACTTCTCGAGAACTTGACTTAGAGAGAAAATCTGGAATAAATGATGATCACTCGAGTACTGAAACTGGAGTACTCGAGTACTAAACGAACTACTCGAGTACATGGATTTGCTACTCGATTTGGGTTAGAATCTTCTCGAGAACTATACTTTTTTCACTCGAAATAAGCTGCTCATCTACTCGAGTACTATACTTGACTACTCGAGTGTTTAACTTAGAAAATTTCTGATAACTAAAAGCTGAACACTCGAGAATGAGAGAAGGTCTACTCGAGTACTGGGCTTGGTTACTCGAGAGCTATATTTAAGCTACTTGAGAACCACTTCGTTTACTCGAGTTTCAGACAAGACCTACTCGAGTGCTTCTAAGGTTTCTACTCGAGTACTATAATTCCACTCGAGTACTATAATTCCACTCGAGTAAAGCCCTTAGAAAATTTTAAGCTTTATGAAAATTTTACTTCTTCATTCCAAACAGCAACAATTCTTCCTTCATCAATCCTAGTTCTTGAAAATGAAATGTATCCCAATAGAGAGGCTACACATTAGTCAACACCATGGATCATACAATAAGGGATTACATTGTATGTTCCTGTGTTTGGTGACCAACTATAGACTGACATTGGTCTACACTTGGAAATAAGTCATGCAAATATATAACTAGAATAGGATATCAAATACAACTTAATTCATCTTAGTTCAAGGGTGACTTCATACAAATCTAGGTTATTGTGGATACAATACCCAACAATCTCCCCCAATTTGTAGATGAGGAGTTGTAATAAGACTCTCTTATCAAGGTTGCGGGTTTGAAACCCCGTGGCAACAACCTATCGCTACTGATAAATAGGCGCGGAGATTTGGTTGGGGTGCAATGGGCCTACAGGCCTTGATTTTTAGGCTTACAACTAGTGGTTTCGTAGGGCGGTCTAAAGGGCCTAAACCCGGGCTACTGGTAGGCCGACAATGCTTGGTTCTTGGCCTACCCAGATTGGGTCATTACACTAGGCATGTAGCGCCTTTTGTCCTATATCAAGAAGATCTCGCATTGTTTCAAGTTCTGCTGACGTCAGCAGGAATCAACTCCTGTGGAATTAGCAAAAAATTCCAGTAATTCTGCTAGGGCATTAAGTGAAGGCTTGTCACTCAATGCACTGGTACTTAACTGAATTCTGACTGGTGGCATTGAGTGTGTTGAGTGTTCCTTTATCACTCAATGAATGTAGACAATTTTGGTTTAACCGCATAGGCATCGAGTGAACCTTCATCACTCGACGCATCTTGAGTTAATCGAATTATTTTGCGTGATTGCGTAGAGTAAGGCTTCTTCACTCAACACTTTCAGACTTCGCATGTTTTCTTAATGAGGCGTTGAGTGGCCTTTCTTCACTCAACGCTTTTGTACTTAGAAGGATTATCTGTTGAGGAGGCATTGAGTGAACTACCTTCACTCAACGCTTCTTACTTAGACAGATTTCACTGACAACATGTAACACCCCAAATCCTGATTTGGATTTTAGGATGGATGACGCGGCCTGAGACACGGGCGTGTCCCAGGGCGTGTCAAGCTCTCGGTA
Organism: Platanthera zijinensis; assembly: GCA_039513925.1. Taxonomy (NCBI): domain Eukaryota; kingdom Viridiplantae; phylum Streptophyta; class Magnoliopsida; order Asparagales; family Orchidaceae; genus Platanthera; species Platanthera zijinensis. The sequence continues at coordinate 41,241,983 of CM077091.1, read as the reverse complement.
CTCGAGTAGGTATCGAGTAAGATGTGAGTGGGCATTGAATGTGTCTCGAGTGAGTCACACGGTCGGGGACACGGGCGTGTCCCAGGGCGTGTCCTTCACTATGCGTGTCGAATTGTCGACACAATTTCAGTCGACAATCGTTGAGTGAGGCGACACGGCCTGGGACACGGGTGTATCCCAGGGCGTGTTCTACTTGGGTTGGAGACAGGGCGGTGTTGAGTGGTGTTGAGTGGAATTGAGTGGCGTTGAGTGTTGAACACGGCCTGTGACACGGGCGTGTCATAGGGGCGTGTTTGGCACCTGGCTAAGGACACGAGCGTGTGCCTTAGCCGTTTCCTTCTCAGGGGAGTTGGTTCTGTGTTGATTGAGGAACACGCCCCTCGACACGGGCGTGTACCTTGTGACACGGGCATGTCAGGGCTTGACACGGGCGTGTCTTAGCCTGTGTTCTAGCCTGAATTAAGACGGTTCCTTAGCCGCTTAGGCAATATGGCCTGGGAAACGAGCGTGTCACAGGCCGTGTCAGCCCAAAAATAGTTATTTTTGGCAGATCAAGGCCGTTCAATTCCTTTTACTAAGATCCTGGGGTCTAAGCCTATTCCTGCAGGTATAAGGCCGTAGAATGAGATGAAGTTCTCATTATACTAAGGATTACTCTCTTTCTAAACTAGAGAGAAGGGAGAGCTTGTAGGAAGAGAAGGAGAAGAGATTCTGTTGCCAAAGGACAGTCAACGGTTCGACTAGAGATCCGAGGCCAGCGTTGTGGAGGCAAGGCCGTCGCGGTGATTACCATCCAGCTAGTTTCTCCATTACTCCAAAGCGATCGTGAAGGGTAACGATCTCCTTCTTGGACAAGTGAAGTCCTACTTTATGCATATGCATGGGATCCTCCACCGAGAATTGGAAAGCATAAGCGATTCCAGTGGTCGAGTCTGCATTTAGATCCGAAAGTGTGTAGTACGGAATAGGCATGTTGTGTGAAGCCCATCTGGATGGATAGTCTAGATTGGTGATGCTACGAATCGGAGAAGACTCTGTGTATAAACTGAATAGCTTGCGGAGAGCGTGAGGACGCTTGTGAATTGTGGTAAGGAAGCTTTATATAGCTCCTTTGGTTGTACGCTCGATACGTGCTGTGTGATGGATTGGAAAGTGGCACTAGGTGCCTGTGTTGAGAGATTGATACGAGAACCTCTGAGTAGGTAGGCCACCCAACAAGTATAGTGGTCGGTTTGTTGTGGGAGAACACCTCTGAGTGGGATGGGTATGAGAGGTCTCCAATAGGGGTTTGGCGGATGATGCCCATGACCAACAAGTTAAGAACCTCTGAGTGGGTAGGCCACCTAACAAGTTCAGTTGTAAGTTGGTTGTGAGCGGTCGTTTGATAGCACTACAAATGGGGGGTTACGGGACTTCCAGGCATGTCGATCGATAATGCTCAATGGTTACCGTGAGGTGAACACCTCTTAGTGGGACGGGTAAGGATGTCTCCAGCACACGTATTATAATAGGCTAGTGCTCAGCCACCAAGTGGAAAACCTCTAATCGGTGGTGTACTAAGGATGTACTGGTGCACCATAAGCGTGCTCTTAGTGCACGGAGCGTCTGGCACAAAGTCGGCGTTTCTGATGATATTGTGTGTTGATATATATTGTGATTGCATTGCATGCAGGGAATTAACCACGACCCCTGGTAAGGGGTAGGGTCGTTATAATTGGCTAGCTGAATGCCTACCTTTGCTTTGTTGATCACCCTTGGAGTGGACGTTCTTATGCAGGTGTTACAGGCTTTTTGGATTGAGCGAGCTGAAGGCCTTGTTGCTGCTGCTTGTAGGCCCTTGAATGCCGTGCGAAGCACTGGATTTCATGTTTGGTCGGCATGCGTGCCGATGTATGAAATCATATTTGTAAAGAGAAACTTGTAAGGCCGTAAGGCCATGTGCGGGGTGTGCTTGTATACATTCCTGGTTATTTATATAAATGTGATATTTATATTGTAGTGGACATTCAATGGTTAAGTTCTAGCAAACAATAAGCTTCCGCTAGAATAATCTGGGTTAGGTGCGATGGTATTTTGGTATTAACCTATGACCTTGCCATCTGTTTATGGCATATAGTGTGGGTCCCCGGCCGTACCTTCTATTATATATTATTTAACGGGTAGAGTCATTACAATTTGGTATCAGCTTGTTTCGATCTTCTGTTTTCGAATTCGTGTGGAATTCTTTTGTGGGGTGGCGAGCACGTGTACATGCTAACTGTGTTAACATAAATGAACTCAAGAATGTCCACTAGGTATGTAAGTGATTGGGCATGTTTGCCGTTTTGGCTTGGAGGTTAATGATGTCTTGTTCACGTATAGGTGACAAGGAGTTGAGCGGGGCAGTCTGAACCCCAGCATTTAGATGAGATTGCTGCACCGGCTGAGGTGCCCACAACTCCTCCTTCTGCAGAAATCGCACGTCTAGTTGCGAAGGCGGTATTTTCCATGATTCAAGCACATCCTATTGGGCAGGCAAGGCCTGTAGTGGAACCCATACTGGTTGGGACGAGGCAAGAGAGTGTTGAAGTTCTTGTTCATGCGAAAGAAGCAGACGAGAAACTAAAGAGGTTTATGGATTTTAATCCACCTATGTTTGTAGGGGCGAATTCCCCAACGCAGGCGGAGTACTAGCTCTCAAGAGTTAAGCGGAACCTGACATCGCTCAGGATTGATGAGGGGCATAAAGTCACTTTAGCCACTTTCCTACTGGAAGGAAAGGAAAGACTTTGGTGGGATGAGGTCGAGTTGCACCAATTGGTAGGCAGAGGCCTGGGAGAGATCTCGATTGAGGAATTCTCAGGATTATTTTGGGCAAAGTATTTTCCAGCCTCGCGGCGACTTGCAATGGAGAACGAGTTCCAACGTTTGGTGCAAGGTGAGCGTATCGTTGATGATTACCTGTATGATTTTACTAGACTGTGGCGCTATGCGGGGTTGACGTTTGCAGAAGAGGCACGTAAGACGAATAGGTTCTATGAGGGACTTCGTGACGAGTTGTGGGTTGTTCTCCCGAGTTCAGTGAACTAAGGCTTCCAAGCCTTAGTCGATACAGCCGTGCGCTCGAGAAAGATTTGAAATGGGTGCAGGACAATAAGAACTTGGCGGAGGAAAAGTCGGAGTTAAAGGTTGCACAGTCGGAACAGCCGGAGTTGAGGAAACGGGACAAAAAGAGGTTCAAACTTGCTGAACAAGCTCAGTCAAATGTTACTTCGGGAGCAACGTACGGAAAATGACATGTGGAGACACATATGTGTTTTAACTGTTGGAAGCAGGGGCATATCGCCCGATATTGTTGGAGTGGCGCTTCAAAGGGTGAGAAAAATACAGGTGCGTCATATGAGGAAAAGGGCAAGGCCGTGGCAGAATAATCTGCATCTCGGGCGCAACCTCGAATGTACACTCTTGAGGTGCAAGAGACGCAAAGCCCAAATTGTGAACAGCAGCAAAATCACATGTATAATTTGGAGTTAACGGAGGCCACTAAGCGGATTCTGAGAGACGCAGATGAGCGAAAATAAAGTGGAGTGTGCACTTTATTACCTTTATGATGTACTATGTACATATTGTATGTATGTGTGTTTGCTGAAACATGTGTGTTCGTGCGATGTCGTGGGGTGAGACAAGCTGAGGCATCTGAGCTCTAAACCCAGATCATTTTGGTTTTTATTACAACGGATTGGTTGTGTTGATATAATTGTTGCGCTAAATTTTGGGACGAAATTTTTGTAAGGAGGGGAGGGTTATAACACCCCAAATCCCAATTTTGAGTTTAGGCTGGATTATACGGTCTAGGACACGGGCGTGTCCCAAAGCATTTCATGCTCTCGGTACTCGAGTGGGTCTCGAGTAAGACTCTAGTGGGCATCGAATGGGGCTCGAGTGAGGCACGCGGCCTGGGACACAGGCATGTCCTATGGCGTGTCCTTCACTGTGCGTGTCGAATTGTCGACACAATTTCAGTCGACGATCGTTGAGTGAGGCGACACATCCTGGGACACGGGTGTGTCTCAGGTCGTGTTCTTCTCGGGTTGGAGATCGGGCGGCGTTGAGTGGCATTGAGTGGCGTTGAGTGTTGAACATGTCCTGTGACACAGGCGTGTCACAGGGGCATGTTTGGCACACGGCTAAGTACACGGGTGTGTGCCTTAGCCATGTCCTTCTTAGGGGATTTGGTTCTGTGTCGATTGAGAAACACGCCTCTTGACACGGGCGTGTACCTTGTGACACGGGCATATTAGTGCTTGACATGGGCGTGTCTTATCCCGTGTTTTGGTCTGAATTGAGTCGGTTCCTTAGCCACTTAGGGAACACGGCCTGGGACACGGGCGTGTAACAGGCTGTATCAGCCCAAAAATAATTATTGGGGGCAGATCAAGGCCATTCAATTCCTTCTACTTAGATCCTATGGTCCAAGCCTATTCCTGCAGGGATAAGGCCGTGGAATGAGATGAAGTTCTAATTCTACTAAGGATCACTCTCTTTCTAAGCTAGAGAGAAGGGAGAGCATAGAGGAAGAGAAGGAGAAGAGATTCAGCTGCTAGAGGAGGATCAACGGTCCGACTCGAGATCCGAGGCCAGCGTTCTGGAGGCAAGGCCGTCGCGGTGATTACCATCCGGCTTGTTTCTCCATGGCTCTGAAGCGATCGTCAAGAGTAACGATCTCCTTCTTGGATAAGTGAAGTCCTACTTTATGCATGTGCATGGGATCATCCACCAAGAGGTGGAAAGCGTAAGCAATTACAGTGGTTGAGTCTGCATTTAGATCCGTAAGTGTGTAGTACGGAATATGCATGCTATGTGAAGCCGATCTGGATGGATTGTCTAGATTGGTGATGCTGCGGACTGGAGAAGACTCCGTGTATAAACCGAATAGCTTGCAGAGAGCGTGAGGATGCTTGTGAATTGTGGTAAGGAAGCTTTGTATAGCTCCTTTTGTTGTTCGCTCGATACATGTTGTGTGATGGATTGGAAAGTCACACTAGGTGCCTGTGTTGAGAGATGGATATGAGAACCTCTGAGTGGGTAGGCCACTGATGGGCTAAAACCCGAACAGGCAAGTGTACCTGTCGAATCGTAGTATCAAGGTCGTATTAAAAACTCGGGGCAGGCAAGTACTATTACTCACAATGACTCTATTATCCTACCGAACGATTGATGAGTTTTGAAAATTAAAATGAAATAAACTTAGTTAAAAGAGAAATAAACTATTGCAAACGAGTGCTCGATCGATGATTTACTTTGAAATAAAATAACCGAATAAATTAGTTAACATTTGCAATTTATTAAGACCATGACGAATCCGATATTAGGAAGTAATCTCGCTAGTTCATTAAATCCCCCAACTTATAGACGTTTTGACCGAAGTCTCTTTACAAGTCAAAATGGCCTAAAGTCGCATTACCGAAGTGACCCGCACTATTGGATTTGACTCCAATCCAGAGGATTTACGTCAACCTATATCTAGGGTTACGTTCAACTCTTTCCTTCCTTGAGTTGTCTTTCATATTCACGATCCTCTCGGTTACTCAAATATGAGATCGGAATCTACTACCGTATACTAACAATACGGAGTCGATACGAAAAAAATCTAGGAAGGATCAAAAATAAAAATACAAATGCAACATAAAATGAAAGATATTATTTTATCGCAAAGCTTATCGCGATCTGGCACAAAAACTAATTAGCTACGCATAGTAGGAAAGAGGAAAATAAAATAGAAGAGATAGAAATTCATTTGCATTGCTTGATAAAATAAAAGAGAATACAATATTAAAAAAACAAGACTATATTATGAAGAAAATTACAACAATAAAAGAAAACTGCAACAAGGGAAGAAACACTCTTGAACTAGCACTCTACCTGTAACATCCCAAATTTCAAGTGACTTAGATTTGGGTTAGACATGTGGTGGATGCTAGGGTTTAGCTAGGTTTGACCCTAGGAGGAGGATCTAGACCATGTGGGGCCCACTATGGGGCCCAAGTCAACCTAGGTCAAACTAGGCTAAATACAAACCCTAGCCACACCATGACCCCACCACATTGCCCTAACCCTAAATACAATCTAAGTGGACCCCAAGGTAGGCCATGGGGTCAACTAGTTGACCCATGTTGGGTCAAGTCAACATGTTGACCTAAATAGTGAAAATGGTGCCCTAGCCCATTTCACTAGGTTGGGTCCACCCAAACCAACCCAAACTCATTAGGTGGGTCTAAAGTGACCCTATACCCCCTAGGGAAGAGAAAAATAGGGGCATGCAATAGTAATTTTGGGAAATTACCTAGGAGAGAGAAAAGAGGAGGAATAGGAGAGAGAAAATGCTAAGGAGTCATTTTGGGCCACTTGGGCTCACCCCACCAACCCACATTGGGTTGGCTGACCATGTAGGGCTATTAGGAGGTGTGGGACCCCACCATGCAGCCTTGAGTCAAGCCCAAGCCCAAACCCGAGCCCTATATTCCCTATATAGCCTATTTCACTTATGTGAGCCAAACCCCCTCTCTCCACTCACCAACCTTGGCCCCCAACCTTGGAACCCGACCATTAGGGGTTAATTAAACCAGCTGGAGTAGTGGGACCCACCCCCAAGCCACCTAGCCGGCCAAACACACCAACCCGAACCCCCCCCCCCCCCCCCACATTGTTGAAATCGCCCTCCTTGGTGAATCCGCCCCAAGCCTTGGTGAAGTCGCCCCCCCTCTCTTAACTCAGCCTAAACCGAGCCTATCCCTCATTCCACTCATTCCACCCCAGAGAGAGAGAGAGAGAGGAAGCAAGGAAGCCATGGCAAGCCAAGGAACTCGCCGGAATTTGCAAGCTAGGGGAAGCCGCCGCCACCCTCAACCACAACCACCAAGGGTCCGTATCCCCTCCCCTCTTACTGTACTAGATCCTAGATCATCTAGGTTAGAAGTCGAGCTCAAACGAGCTCGACATAGGGATCAAAAAAGCTTGAAAATAGCTTCAAAAATGGCGGTTTTTAGGGTTTTCGGCTTGGTTGCGCCGCCGTCGTCCGCCGCCCTCTGCCGCCCAGTCACCGGCCAGCCCTAGCCCCGACCACCGTGAGGCCGGGGAAGGTCTTGGCCGGAGGCCCCGCCGCCGGCGATGGCCGGAAATGGCCCCGCAAGGAACACCTGCTCGGGCTAGCCATGCATGCACTGCATGGGGAAGAAAAGCAGCTACCGTTAGATTACTTCAAGATTCGTGCAGGGATTTCTTTATTATAAATCTGTATAATTATTTTATGAATAATGTGGAATATTGTCACATGGTAACAGCTGTCTTTCATGTTGTTTATGAGGTACTTAGAGGCCCCACCTTAGGATGGACCCTGAATGAAAAATCTAGATAAATGTGTTAACTTTAAAATGCCACAGAAATCATAGGTTTTGGACCAGTAGGCTGTCCTGTAGGGCTGTTTTGCTAGGACTGCCCCCTAACTAGGGCAGAAATTAAAACTGATGCCCTGCTCAAACCTTAAGTCCAAATGGACTGAGATTTTGGGCATGTGGCCTATTAGGTCAAATCTAGGCCCTCCCCAAAAATCAGAATTTTTGGGGAGCATTTTGCTATAGTTTTTACAAAAATACCCAAAAGTAAATAAATGTGATTTTTGGAGTTTCCTAACTCCAGATGGCCCCAAATTTTGGTGGCACCCTCTCATGGGTATATTAGACCCATGGTAAAAATTTGGGCTAAATTGATTCACTGCATGATGAGGAATCTCACTTGCATGTTTGAGAAATGAAATTTGACTTGGGCTGCAAATAGCAATTTTGCAGAATTTCAAATGGCTGCCCAAGCCAAACCAGAAGCCCCCTTGACCTGAGATTTTGGTCAGAGGTATAATTAGGGCATATTTAGGCCCTGCCCAAAAATGGGCTTGATTGGAAAACAAAATGTGGGAAAATTACCAAAATACCCCTAGGGCTTAACTAGGTGATTCTTGGAGTTAGCTAACTCCAAATGGCCCCAAATTTTGGTGGCTGGCCATTAGGGACCATATAGACCAGTGGTAGAAATTTCTCTGAAATTGGAACAAGTCATGTTGGTAAAGACCCACATGCAAGAATTGAACTACCTTGGTTCGGGGTGCAAATAGCAAGTTTTTTGATATTTACCTAAAGGGGTGCAGTTAGAATGCACACCCCCTGATTTAGTAGACCAGTAGGGTATAATTTAAAACCCTAAGTTAGTTGGGATTTTTGGGGAGCAAAAATCCCACACTTAATGAATTTGATTATTTTGATAATTGGTGAACACGTAAGCATTTTTCTTAAATGATTCAAACTAGGGTTTAGAAGATTTATAAAACCCTAATGACATTATATAAACTCAAGGGAGACATATTCGAGACCTTGAGATTCGACTTGATAAATTGAAGATTTGAATTATAAGTATTCGGGAAAATGACGATTTTACCCTTAACAGTAATTGAATGATTCTGATGATGATAAGTAATAAATAAATCGACGCGTCCTATTTATAATAATCTCATGTGATTGAACACAACACAATGCATTTGGAAGTTCATTCAATGGATCATTAGATAGGTCATTTCACCCTAGTCATTCAGCCTCGATAGACGTGTCGTACGTAAATGCCTATCTAGAGAATACCACCCTAGGTTAATGAACAGAGCGATGGGGATGGTATTATAACTTGGAAATGGCAGGGTGGTATTAGGTCTGGGGCTACATTTTAGAATAAGTAGGATTACTCCACTAGGACCACCGGGAGATAGAATAAAATGGGATAGCCGTGGAAATTGGGAATAAACCCGGGTGGTGTGGATGGCATCATAAGTATAGCAACGAGTGATAGAGTGCAAATCACTTTACAATAGGCATAACGGAGTCCGACGGAAGACCGTCGCCCTTCCGATAATAATACCATAAGTCATTAGGCTACTAAGGAGTAACACTAAAGGAGAATCGTGGGTAATGGGTAAACATCAACTAAAACTAACTATCCTTGCGAAAGGGAACTTCGGGTTTCATGCCCGTCTTGGTTCCTAGTGCCCTCGAGACCCCCTCACGGGGCATGCCTTGGGCAGTCCTGGGATTCACTTTAAATCACTAGGTATAATAAACCTTAAAACAAGAGTAGTCTAATAGGTTTGGAGTCCTACGCGATAGGTTCGCCGGTTAAATAAGGTTGGGAACAACATACGGGTTACTTGCTCACTTGTTTCACAAGGTTGGAGGGATACAAGTAACAAACTCATCCTAACCGGGTTGGAGTGGCTTGCTCACCTGTTTCTTAAGGTTGGAGGGATACAAGCGCTTACTCACCCAAATTGGATTGGAGGGAATGTGTTAACAATGTCTGTACGAGCGGGAAGCTCAGATTAATACCTTGCATGTGCATAAAATTAGTGGCGAGTCACGCGGGACTGGCCAGTCGATGCACCGATGGCAGTACGATGACTCGGGCAAGGAGTACGGGTGGAGGGGCCAGTATGCTTAAATATATAATACTGCGGAATCCCCGAAGACGTACACTCGACCTACAAGACTGACGGGTAGTCAGCAAAATACGTACGCAAAACTCTAGAGTGCACCTAAGACGTGTACAGAGGCGTATGAGAGGGGTCTAGGTCTGGTAGTGCTTATACCTACCTAGAAGTGGAGAGCCCGCTCCACTGTTGCCGTAGCCACAACGGTAGTACCCGAGAGTGATGCAAGCTCTCAAAAAGAGGGAACTAAAGGTCTGTGATCACGGAGTCGTGTGTATGTGTTGCACTTGCATGTTAACATATTCATCATAACATACATTCATTCATTAGGGCATACGCTTCATAGATCCTTATCATATAAATTGTATGGGCGGTTTATATGATAAGTTACTTTTGGAAACCCTAACTTATAAGTTCGTATGGGCGTTCATATAAGTTAGGGTACTTATGTGATATTGATAGGAGTAGGAGTAGCAGTAGCGTACACTCCTTTCTGTACTACCTTTACTTTCAGTTCTACCTTTTTACTGCAGTTCTTCTCTTTCTGTACAATCTTTACTTACTTGCACTATATATAGAACTGCTAGAACATATATAGAACTGCTACATCTTATATATAACTGCTAGACTTTACTTACTCCTGTTAGATAGAAATGTCACCTGCTCCACTTTGCTACCCCTTGTTGTCCTCCGCATCTTCCTTCCATCCGGTGCCTAAGAGCGACAGGAGGAGGTGTTGAGGATACGACTTAGTCTTTTTGACTAACATACGTTGACTCCCCCTTTTTAGGAGTTCGAGGAGGTGGACCAGCACGTCCAGCGGGACGAGGAGGCAGGGCATGAGGAGCAGCTACCACCACCGCCAGACGCTACTACCGCACGTCCTCAGGTGGGAGGAGATGTAGTGGATAGCTTAGTTTACAGCTTTCTATTTTGTGAGGAGATGTAGTGGATAGCTTAGTTTACTGCTTTCTATTTTGTGAGGGAGAGCCTCATTTCTATTGATGTATATGGGCATAAGCCCTATTTCACTTTTGTACTCATTTTGGACTGTAGTAGCTTTTCATTCCTTATATATGATATGCTCTGTGACTTCTGTGGACATGTGTATTGGGTTGTTTATACACTTTTACTTCCGCATCTCTAGTGAAAAATGATCGTAATAGCCGGCAGAATCGGCGTCTTACGGTGTCGACTAACTCAGGAGTTAGTGTCATCGTAAGGCGGCGGTTCTGGGCATAAGATCCGGCTTAGCCTCGGGATGAGGAGACAGGATCTTACAAACTGGTATCACTTGAAAAATACGATCATTAGAGAAAGAAGTCCACAACACTGGAACACCTCGCTCGAGAATAGTTTGCGGACAAACTATTCAGCGGAAGCAATGGTGTGCCCATGTGTAAAAAGTCACACTAAATAGTCCATTAAACAATGAGTTAGGCCAAATTTTGAAGAATTTTGACTTAAGAATCACCTCTTTGCAACCTCTACAGGTCGCCGTGCCACAGAACGTGGTCCCTCCCCCTCCGGATGCCACTCCGTTCATGCAGACTGAGATGGGACAGACCCTTACTGCGATCCTAGATGCATTTAGAGCTCAACAGGCCCCGGCACAGCTGCCAAATCCAGGGTCAAACTGGTTGAATGCGTTCAGGAGCCTGTCCCCGCCCATGTACCACGGGACGGAGAATGCTGTGAAGACAGAGGAATGGCTGGAGGCCATACAGGAGATGCTTGCAGGCATCAGTTGCCCGGTGCAACAGGCAGTACCCTTGGCGACTTCTGCTCTAGATTCACATGCCTGGAGATGGTGGAAATCCATGATGGATTCCACATATGCTGATAGGGACCCATCAGAGATCTCATGGGAGGAGTTCAGTGAGTCCGTCCTTGGACATTTTGTGTCAGATACAGACAGAGATGAGTTGGAGGAGAGGTTCTTGAACCTCAAGCAGGGGACTCGTTCTGTGATTGAGTACCAGAGGGAATTCTCCCATTTGGCCAGATTTGCAGGCTTCCATGATCTAGAGGACCGGAGGTATGCAAAGAAGTTCTACCGAGGACTTAGGGATTCAGTCCGGCAGGCACTGCTATTTATTTCTCATGGATCAACGACAGAGATCATCGAGATGGCAAAGAAGCACGAGGCGGACCAGCTTATGACACAGAGTAGAGGGAAGAGGCCACTTGATGGGCCATGGCACGGAGAGAGTAGTAGAGGCCCCCAGAAGGGCAAGGTCATTGGGTTCAAACGAGGCGGGGGACGTCGCCGTCCCAACTACCGGCAGGAGAACTACAGGCAAGAGAATTACAGACAGGAGAACTACAGGCAGGAGCAGAGGCCTCCTCCGGTGTATGCTCCTCCACCTCTTCAGATTCATGGACCGATCGGGCAGGAAGATCAAGGTCAAAGACAAGTGGTCTGTTTTGGGTGCCACCAGCCGGGGCACTATAGAGCTGATTGTCCGCAGCAGTTCCGTCAGCTTCCTCCTCCTCCTCCACCCCCTCCAGTGGCCCCTCCAGCATACCAGGGTCGAGGTCGAGGACGAGGCCGAGGCCGAGGACGAGGACATCACGACCGAGGCAGGGGTCGTGATCAGATGTACGCCTTGGATCTTGCCGTTCCAAGAAACCCAGAGGAGGTCATTACAGGTAATTTAAAACCTTAAAAAGTTTTATTTCCTTCCAATTACTTGATCTTATAAGCTCATTAAGCCTCGTAGAATAACACTCGTTAAAATAATCAAAACCTCAGGCATAGTCATCGTCAATGGCAAACCTGCCCATACCTTATACGACACGGGTGCTACACACTCGTTCATATCAGAAGCCTTCATCAAGGGGCTAGATGGTGTGGAAAGATTCACAGGCGCGGAGAGAAGGGTACGTCTGCCTGACGGCTCGGAGATAATGACTACGGAGCATTGCAACTTGGAGGGAGAGATTTCTGGCAAGATATTCCAGATACCGGGGACGATCCTGATGCTGCAGGACTTCGACATTATTCTGGGCATGGTGCGGTTACACTGGAACTACGCCCAAATAGACTGCCTGTCCAAGAGGATCACCCTCAGGCATGGCGACTCCTACGTCAACATCGAAGGTATCCGACCTATCCCACCTCTTTCATTATCTTCCATACAGGCTGTCAAAGCCTACGAGCAGGGCGAGGAGGTGTATCTTGTATGCTTCGAGATGATAGTGGCGGAGACGGCCATTTCCGATATACCCGTGGTCCGGGATTTCTCCGACGTATTCCCGGAGAAATTGCCCGGACTACCACCGGCCAGAGACACCGACTTCCGTATCCAGTTGATACCAGATGCCAAGCCCGTATCCCGGGCACCATACCGGATGGCTCCAAGGGAGCTGGCAGAGTTCAGAACGCAGTTACAGGAGCTAGTGGAGTCCGGATTTGTCCGGCCTAGTTCTTCACCCTGGGGAGCACCAGTTTTATTCGTGAAGAAGAAAGACGGTTCGCTCCGGTTGTGCATTGATTACCGGGAATTGAACCGGCTTACGGTCCGGAACACTTACCCACTGCCACGGATTGATGAGCTGTTCGATCAGCTTCAGGGAGCATTCTGGTTTTCGAAGCTAGACTTGAGATCTGGATACTATCAGTGCGGATCCAAGAGGAGGACATACAAAAGACGGCGTTCAGTTCTCGGTATGGCTTGTTTGAGTTCACGGTGATGCCCTTCGGGCTCACGAATGCGCCCTCAGCATTCATGAGTCTGATGAACCGTGTATTCGAGCCTTACTTGGATCGGTTCGTCATAGTCTTCATCGACGACATTTTGGTCTATTCCAAGACCAAGGAGGAACATGCGCAGCATCTATCGTTGGTTTTGGGGAAGCTGAGGGAGCATAGCATGTATGCTAAGTTCTCTAAGTGCCAGTTCTGGCTTGAGGAGGTAACGTTCTTGGGACACACCATCAGTGGGGCTGGACTAGCCGTGGATCCAGCTAAGATCGAGGCAGTTAGAGATTGGCCGCAGCCGAAATCGGCCACGGAGATACGCAGCTTCTTGGGGCTAGCAGGCTACTACCGCAAGTTTGTGGAGGGGTTTTCCAGGATAGCTCTCCCCCTCACATCGTTGACGAAGAAAGAGGCAGGATTTCATTGGTCTGAGAAGTGCGAGGCAGCGTTCCAGGAATTGAAGAGCAGGCTCACCTCATCCCCTATCCTTGCACTTCCAGCTGGGAAGGAAGGATTCCAGATTTACACCGACGCATCATACCAGGGGATGGGTGCTGTCCTAATGCAGCACGGTCATGTGATAGCATACGCTTCGAGACAGTTGAAGAAGCACGAGCACAACTACCCAGTCCATGACCTAGAACTCGGGGCAGTGGTATTCGCATTAAAGATATGGAGGCACTATCTGTACGGGATCCATTGTGATATTTTCTCCGATCACAAGAATCTCAGGTACATCGACACTCAGAAGGATCTGAATCTACGCCAGAGGAGATGGCTAGAATTCCTATGTGACTACCAGTACAAGATCCATTACCACCCGGGGAAGGCAAACACTGTGGCGGATGCCTTGAGCAGGAGAGCCGGCACTACTGGTCCGGAACCTCGGGTGGGAGCTATGTCGTTGGCTCAGATGGTGGAGGGCCTGCACATTACTGTGGTGTCAGAGACTGAGCCAGAGCTGTACCGGGAGTATCTGAACTCCATGATTAGTGATTGTGACATTCGGGAGCGCATCTGGGCGCATCAGAGGCAGGATGCAGATTTAGAGCCGATATTCGGAGCCCTAGCTGAGGGCAAGGCAGAGGATTACACGCTACGCGACGACCTCGTTCATTTCCGTGGCCGTATATATATACCCGCAGGAGGTGGTATCCGGGAGGACATACTCAGGGAGTCGCACCAATCACGGTACTCAGTGCACCCCTGTATCACCAAGATGACGGCTGATTTGCGGAAGAGCATGTACTGGCCCGGGATGAAGAGGGAGATCATACATTATGTTACACACTGCGAGGCATGTCAGCTAGTGAAAGCTGAATGCAAGAGCCCAGGAGGGTTATTACAGCCATTACCGGTGCCAGAGTGGAAGTTTGAGGATATTGCTATGGATTTTGTGCATGGGTTGCCTCGCTCCCACTCTGGGCACGACTCCATTTGGGTCATCGTCGATAGATTGACCAAGGTAGCCAGATTCATACCGATCCGGAAGGACGCCCCAGTTGCCGTATTGGTGAGGTTGTTTGTGGAGCAGTTCGTTAGGTACCACGGCGTCCCCAAGACGATTGTCTCGGATCGTGACGGTCGATTCACTTCTAGGGAGTGGAGGGCAGTGCATGCTTACTTAGGTTCGCAGCTCTCTTTCAGCACTGCCTTCCATCCACAGACCGACGGTCAGACAGAGCGGACCAACAGGACTATGGAGGATCTGCTGCGTCTTTGTATTTTGGATACGGGGAAGCCCTGGGAGCGACTGTTACCCTTGATTGAGTTTTCTTATAACAACAGTCACCAGGCGAGCATTGGGATGGCTCCTTACGAGGCACTATATGGGAGGAGGTGTCGGACACCTCTATCATGGGTACAAGATGAGGATACACGAGCTCACGGTTCAGAGTATGTCGAGGATACGGAGGCTCAGATACGTCTGGTCAGAGATCGGATGTTGGAGGCCCAGAGCAGACAGGCGAAGTATTACGATGCGCGGCATCGTAAGGTGGAGTTTCAGGTGGGAGACAGGGTTTTCTTGAAGATACGTCCTGTGCACGGTGTTTCCCGGGTGCGGAGGCACAAGAAGCTCAGTCCGAGATATATGGGGCCTTACTTGATCCTGGAGCGGATCGGCCCCTTGGCTTACCGACTGCAGCTACCGATAGAGTTGGGAACTCTGCACGACGTCTTTCACGTCTCCTCCCTACGACGAGCACTCCTTCGCCCTGAGCAACATATTTTTACTACCGACGGGCCAGTAGCATCGGATCGATCAGTTCGTTTAGAGCCGGTCCGGATCGACGATACCGCCGTCCGAGTGTTGCGGAAAAAGAAGGTCCCTCTCGTGAAGGTGTTGTGGTCCAACCACGGACGGGAGGAGCACACCTGGGAGCCGAGGGATCTCATGATGGAGCGACACCCGGAGCTATTTTCCTCAGGTACAACTTAGTTTTATGGTTTCCTTTTTAGTTACGTTCCGAATTCTTTATAAGCTTATCGTAGAAACCCCGTAGCCCGAACTTAAATTTCGGGGACGAAATTTTTTTTTTGTTTATAGGGTTTGTAACATCCCAAATTTCAAGTGACTTAGATTTGGGTTAGACATGTGGTGGATGCTAGGGTTTAGCTAGGTTTGACCCTAGGAGGAGGATCTAGACCATGTGGGGCCCACTATGGGGCCCAAGTCAACCTAGGTCAAACTAGGCTAAATACAAACCCTAGCCACACCATGACCCCACCACATTGCCCTAACCCTAAATACAATCTAAGTGGACCCCAAGGTAGGCCATGGGGTCAACTAGTTGACCCATGTTGGGTCAAGTCAACATGTTGACCTAAATAGTGAAAATGGTGCCCTAGCCCATTTCACTAGGTTGGGTCCACCCAAACCAACCCAAACTCATTAGGTGGGTCTAAAGTGACCCTATACCCCCTAGGGAAGAGACAAATAGGGGCATGCAATAGTAATTTTGGGAAATTACCTAGGAGAGAGAAAAGAGGAGGAATAGGAGAGAGAAAATGCTAAGGAGTCATTTTGGGCCACTTGGGCTCACCCCACCAACCCACATTGGGTTGGCTGACCATGTAGGGCTATTAGGAGGTGTGGGACCCCACCATGCAGCCTTGAGTCAAGCCCAAGCCCAAACCCGAGCCCTATATTCCCTATATAGCCTATTTCACTTATGTGAGCCAAACCCCCTCTCTCCACTCACCAACCTTGGCCCCAACCTTGGAACCCGACCATTAGGGGTTAAATAAACCAGCTGGAGTAGTGGGACCCACCCCCAAGCAACCTAGCTGGCCAAACACACCAACCCGAACCCCCCCCCCCCCACATTGTTGAAATCGCCCTCCTTGGTGAATCCGCCCCAAGCCTTGGTGAAGTCGCCCCCCCTCTCTTAACTCAGCCTAAACCGAGCCTATCCCTCATTCCACTCATTCCACCCCAGAGAGAGAGAGAGAGAGGAAGCAAGGAAGCCATGGCAAGCCAAGGAACTCGCCGGAATTTGCAAGCTAGGGGAAGCCGCCGCCACCCTCAACCACAACCACCAAGGGTCCGTATCCCCTCCCCTCTTACTGTACTAGATCCTAGATCATCTAGGTTAGAAGTCGAGCTCAAACGAGCTCGACATAGGGATCAAAAAAGCTTGAAAATAGCTTCAAAAATGGCGGTTTTTAGGGTTTTCGGCTTGGTTGCGCCGCCGCCGTCCGCCGCCCTCTGCCGCCCAGTCACCGGCCAGCCCTAGCCCCGACCACCGTGAGGCCGGGGAAGGTCTTGGCTGGAGGCCCCGCCGCCGGCGATGGCCGGAAATGGCCCCGCAAGGAACACCTGCTCGGGCTAGCCATGCATGCACTGCATGGGGAAGAAAAGCAGCTACCGTTAGATTACTTCAAGATTCGTGCAGGGATTTCTTTATTATAAATCTGTATAATTATTTTATGAATAATGTGGAATATTGTCACATGGTAACAGCTGTCTTTCATGTTGTTTATGAGGTACTTAGAGGCCCCACCTTAGGATGGACCCTGAATGAAAAATCTAGATAAATGTGTTAACTTTAAAATGCCACAGAAATCATAGGTTTTTGACCAGTAGGCTGTCCTGTAGGGCTGTTTTGCTAGGACTGCCCCCTAACTAGGGCAGAAATTAAAACTGATGCCCTGCTCAAACCTTAAGTCCAAATGGACTGAGATTTTGGGCATGTGGCTTATTAGGTCAAATCTAGGCCCTCCCCAAAAATCAGAATTTTTGGGGAGCATTTTGCTATAGTTTTTACAAAAATACCCAAAAGTAAATAAATGTGATTTTTGGAGTTTCCTAACTCCAAATGGCCCCAAATTTTGGTGGCACCCTCTCATGGGTATATTAGACCCATGGTAAAAATTTGGGCTAAATTGATGCACTGCATGATGAGGAATCTCACTTGCATGTTTGAGAAATGAAATTTGACTTGGGCTGCAAATAGCAATTTTGCAGAATTTCAAATGGCTGCCCAAGCCAAACCAGAAGCCCCCTTGACCTGAGATTTTGGTCAGAGGTATAATTAGGGCATATTTAGGCCCTGCCCAAAAATGGGCTTGATTGGAAAACAAAATGTGGGAAAATTACCAAAATACCCCTAGGGCTTAACTAGGTGATTCTTGGAGTTAGCTAACTCCAAATGGCCCCAAATTTTGGTGGCTGGCCATTAGGGACCATATAGACCAGTGGTAGAAATTTCTCTGAAATTGGAACAAGTCATGTTGGGAAAGACCCACATGCAAGAATTGAACTACCTTGGTTCGGGGTGCAAATAGCAAGTTTTTTGATATTTACCTAAAGGGGTGCAGTTAGAATGCACACCCCCTGATTTAGTAGACCAGTAGGGTATAATTTAAAACCCTAAGTTAGTTGGGATTTTTGGGGAGCAAAAATCCCACACTTAATGAATTTGATTATTTTGATAATTGGTGAACACGTAAGCATTTTTCTTAAATGATTCAAACTAGGGTTTAGAAGATTTATAAAACCCTAATGACATTATATAAACTCAAGGGAGACATATTCGAGCCCTTGAGATTCGACTTGATAAATTGAAGATTTGAATTATAAGTATTCGGGAAAATGACGATTTTACCCTTAACAGTAATTGAATGATTCTGATGATGATAAGTAATAAATAAATCGACGCGTCCTATTTATAATAATCTCATGTGATTGAACACAACACAATGCATTTGGAAGTTCATTCAATGGATCATTAGATAGGTCATTTCACCCTAGTCATTCAGCCTCGATAGACGTGTCGTACGTAAATGCCTATCTAGAGAATACCACCCTAGGTTAATGAACAGAGCGATGGGGATGGTATTATAACTTGGAAATGGCAGGGTGGTATTAGGTCTGGGGCTACATTTTAGAATAAGTAGGATTACTCCACTAGGACCACCGGGAGATAGAATAAAATGGGATAGCCGTGGAAATTGGGAATAAACCCGGGTGGTGTGGATGGCATCATAAGTATAGCAACGAGTGATAGAGTGCAAATCACTTTACAATAGGCATAACGGAGTCCGATGGAAGACCGTCGCCCTTCCGATAATAATACCATAAGTCATTAGGCTACTAAGGAGTAACACTAAAGGAGAATCGTGGGTAATGGGTAAACATCAACTAAAACTAACTATCCTTGCGAAAGGGAACTTCGGGTTTCATGCCCGTCTTGGTTCCTAGTGCCCTCGAGACCCCCTCACGGGGCATGCCTTGGGCAGTCCTGGGATTCACTTTAAATCACTAGGTATAATAAACCTTAAAACAAGAGTAGTCTAATAGGTTTGGAGTCCTACGCGATAGGTTCGCCGGTTAAATAAGGTTGGGAACAACATACGGGTTACTTGCTCACTTGTTTCACAAGGTTGGAGGGATACAAGTAACAAACTCATCCTAACCGGGTTGGAGTGGCTTGCTCACCTGTTTCTTAAGGTTGGAGGGATACAAGCGCTTACTCACCCAAATTGGATTGGAGGGAATGTGTTAACAATGTCTGTACGAGCGGGAAGCTCAGATTAATACCTTGCATGTGCATAAAATTAGTGGCGAGTCACGCGGGACTGGCCAGTCGATGCACCGATGGCAGTACGATGACTCGGGCGAGGAGTACGGGTGGAGGGGCCAGTATGCTTAAATATATAATACTGCGGAATCCCCGAAGACGTACACTCGACCTACAAGACTGACGGGTAGTCAGCAAAATACGTACGCAAAACTCTAGAGTGCACCTAAGACGTGTACAGAGGCGTATGAGAGGGGTCTAGGTCTGGTAGTGCTTATACCTACCTAGAAGTGGAGAGCCCGCTCCACTGTTGCCGTAGCCACAACGGTAGTACCCGAGAGTGATGCAAGCTCTCAAAAAGAGGGAACTAAAGGTCTGTGATCACGGAGTCGTGTGTGTGTGTTGCACTTGCATGTTAACATATTCATCATAACATACATTCATTCATTAGGGCATACGCTTCATAGATCCTTATCATATAAATTGTATGGGCGGTTTATATGATAAGTTACTTTTGGAAACCCTAACTTATAAGTTCGTATGGGCGTTCATATAAGTTAGGGTACTTATGTGATATTGATAGGAGTAGGAGTAGCAGTAGCGTACACTCCTTTCTGTACTACCTTTACTTTCAGTTCTACCTTTTTACTGCAGTTCTTCTCTTTCTGTACAATCTTTACTTACTTGCACTATATATAGAACTGCTAGAACATATATAGAACTGCTACATCTTATATATAACTGCTAGACTTTACTTACTCCTGTTAGATAGAAATGTCACCTGCTCCACTTTGCTACCCCTTGTTGTCCTCCGCATCTTCCTTCCATCCGGTGCCTAAGAGCGACAGGAGGAGGTGTTGAGGATACGACTTAGTCTTTTTGACTAACATACGTTGACTCCCCCTTTTTAGGAGTTCGAGGAGGTGGACCAGCACGTCCAGCGGGACGAGGAGGCAGGGCATGAGGAGCAGCTACCACCACCACCGCCAGACGCTACTACCGCACGTCCTCAGGTGGGAGGAGATGTAGTGGATAGCTTAGTTTACAGCTTTCTATTTTGTGAGGAGATGTAGTGGATAGCTTAGTTTACTGCTTTCTATTTTGTGAGGGAGAGCCTCATTTCTATTGATGTATATGGGCATAAGCCCTATTTCACTTTTGTACTCATTTTGGACTGTAGTAGCTTTTCATTCCTTATATATGATATGCTCTGTGACTTCTGTGGACATGTGTATTGGGTTGTTTATACACTTTTACTTCCGCATCTCTAGTGAAAAATGATCGTAATAGCCGGCAGAATCGGCGTCTTACGGTGTCGACTAACTCAGGAGTTAGTGTCACCGTAAGGCGGCGGTTCTGGGCATAAGATCCGCTTAGCCTCGGGATGAGGAGACAGGATCTTACACTACCAAAACTACTTTCTCCAAAATCTTGAGGGATGGGGTCCTTTTATAGATGAAGGGGAAGGTTCTAGATGGAAATGAAGAGGGGGAGACAAGGGGGTGGTCGGCCATGCTTGGTGGAGAGGGTCCATGCATGAGTTTAAATGAGGGGAGAGAGAATGGGAGGATTCAATGCAGGTAATTTTAGGAAAATGAAATAAATAAAATAAATAAAAGAGGGGGGATGGATTGGTTTAAATCAGAATGAAAGAGGGGAAAAGAGGGATGGATGAGAAATAAAGTGGGGGAAAAATAATAAAGGGGAGATAGAGATGGGAGGCCGGCCATGCAAAGGTGGCAAGGTGCATGCATGTGTATGGGTTGTTTTGTCTTGAAGAGGGGGCTTGGGTTTGGGCTTGGAGAGAAGCTTTGTGAGGTCGGGTAGGGTAGGTGGGCTGCTCCAATAGTGTCCGGGCTGCTCTTAAAGTGGGCATCTTCATGCATGGGCTTTGAACCTACAAATAAAAGAAACAAAATGACATTAGTTATATAACATAACATAAATAAGTAACATGATATTGGTTATTAAAATTAAACTAAACTTAACAAACATAACATAATATAATAATATTTATATTCATAAGAAAACACAAGTTTACATAGAACATAAAATTAAACATAAAAATGCATAAAACAAATAATTAAACTAGGAATTAATATATTATTAAAACATGAAATAAAACATAACAAGCATAAAATATTAATCAACTTAGGCATTTTGCATACTAAACTACCCCAAAAATCGATGACTAAAAGAGTCATCAGCCACCCAACAAGTTTAGTTGTTGGATTGTTGTGGACGAACACCTCTTAGTGGGATGGGTGTGAGAGGTCTCCAATAGGGGTTTGGCGGCTGATGCCCATGGCCAACAAATTAAGAACCTCTGAGTGGATAGGTCACCCAACAAGTTGAGTGGTAAGATGGTTGTGAGCGGTCGTTTGGTATCACTGTAAATAGGGGGCTATAGGCCTTCCCGGCGTTTCGATCAATAATGCTCAATGGTTGTCGTGAGGTGAACACCTCTGAGTGGGACGGGCGAGGATGTCTCCATCATGCGTGTTGTAGTAGGCTAGTGATCAGCCACCAAGTAGAGAACCTCTAATCGGTGGTATACTAAGGATGTACCGGTACACCATAAGGGTGCACTGAGTGCACGGAGCGTCAGGCACGAAGGCCAGCATTTGTGATGATATTGTGTGTTGATATATATATTGTGAATCCATTGCATGCAGGGAAGGAACCACTGCCCCGGGTAAGGGGTAGGGTCGTTATAATTGGTCAGCTGAATGTTGACCATTGTTTTGTTGATCACCCTTGGGGTGGATGTTCTTATGCAGGTGTTGTGGGCTGATTGGATTGAGCGGGCTGAAGCCCTTGCTTCTACTGCTGCTTATAGGCCCTTGAATGCCGTGCGAAGCTTTGGATTTCATGTGTGGCCGTCCTACGTGCCGATGTATGAAATCATATTTCTAAAGAGAAACTTATAAGGTCGTAAGGCCGTGTGCGGGGTGTGCTTGTATACATTCCTTGTTATTTATATAAATGTGATATTTATATAGTAGTGGACATTCAATGGTTGAGTTCTTGCAAATAATAAGCTTTCGCTAGAATGCTTTGTGTTAGGTGCGATGGTATTTTGGTATTAACCTATGACCTCGCCATCTGTTTGTGGCATATTGTGTGGGGCCCCGGCCGGACCTTCTATTATATGTTATTTAACGGGTGGATTCGATACACAGCAACCCTGCAGCTTTGACTGCATGTTGTCTAGTTGATGCTTTTGATTTTAGGCGTTGAGTGACTGCCTTCACTCAATGCTTCTTGACTTAGACAGATTTCTTCTTTTGTAATATTGGGGCTTTGACAGCCTAAGCATCAGTAGATGCTTTTAACCTCTTGGTGTTGAGTGAACTGCCTTCACTCAATGCTTCTGGACTTAACCAAATTTCTTCTTTGCCAACATGCTGTCATGAGTCCATCTGACTTTGTGAATTTGACAACCTATCAAATCAGTTTAATAGAGAACAACCTGCATTCATTGAACTAAGGGAATTCATCAAATACAGTCATGTGTATACCATTGACTTGTATGCCTTCTTCAAATCTGGGACATTATGATCAAAGGACCCAACAATCTCCCCATATTTGAAGAATTCAAAACCTTTGTCAATGATATACACTCACTTAATTAAGCAGATAAATATTACAGAATCTGAAATAAATAAGATGTAAATGAAAGCCAAAATATTAAAATAAACAGAATTAAGATTTTTCATTTAAGTAAATTTCATAATCAGACAGTGTGCTTAATGCAAAATATTCATATTCCTATAGCCCCTTAAGGAAAGAAGGAAACATTTCATGTTTTAGGTTCCTTAATTACAATCCCCTTGGTGGGTTTCTTGACAACCTTCTCCTTGTCTTGGTTGTCCTTTTCCTTTTCCTTTTTTCTTTCAAAATAATTGTAGGGCTTGGGATAATATTTGCTTGGCTCCACAGTATCTGGAGGCAGTGCACCTGACTTTTTATCCCTTCTAAATCTTCTCCTTAGCTCTTTATTTATTTCAAGCTTGGCCAATTCAAGGAAGCTGTAGAGCTTTCCTCTTTCAGTTTTCTTGGATTTGACTTGGTCCCAGAAAAACAATATTTTATAGTCCTTGATTGAGAATACCACTTCTCAAATTTTGGCCTGGACTCAATCTATTCTCTATACCTCTTCTTGCTGAGCCTAACCTCTTCTTCTTCTGTAATAGACTTTCATTTATCCCTGACAATCTAGTCAATAGTGGGGCTGAATGTAGGAATTACATCAATAGTAGAAGGTTCAACCCACGGAGTACCACTTTGTTCAGCAAGTTGGCCACATCTTTGATCAACAACATATTGGGCACCATACAAGAATTTCAGGAATGGGAGCTGGGTTGATATTTTCATATTGGTGTGGCTCAAGACCCATTGAGCCTCTGATTACATTTGTAATCAACACAACATTTTCAGTGTTTTCCATTATCATTGCTTTCTCCCCCTTTATGACTTCTTCAGATGTGATCTTAGTCAGGGTGGTGCTGGCCTTAATTAGTTGCACATCAAAATAGTTTGCACCCTATGTGACATGGCCCTTGAGGTAGAGAATGTGATCATCTATAACTTGGGTGCATGCATACATTCTTCTCTCAAGAATAGTCGTGTGTGCTTCCATCAATTCCTTCGATGCATTATGGACTGATATTATGTTAACGGAAGTAATATTCTGATTCTCCATAATGTCATTTTGTGTTTGTCTGACCTGTTTAAGCATATCTTCATTGAATGTTACAGCAGGTACAGCTCTCCTGAAGAATGCCATAGTGTTGACTTTCAACAAATTTACCTCAAACCTAATCGACATTATCTCAGTTGAGAGATCTTATCTCACTCCCTTGATGGTTTCATCAATGTAGTTTTATAATTGTCTTCTCTGATCATCTAGCAACCCTTGGAGTTGGGCTAGAAAGGAGGACATCTGATCAACCTTTGTAGATGTTCCTTGGTCACCTACCTCCTCCACCCTATCTCTGGTAGTAATCCTTTCTTCAGAATCAGGCATCATATATTCTGAAGAGTGTTCTTCTACATGGACATTGGCAACAGGAACATCCTTATCAGATTTAGATGAGACAATCTCATGCACAATATCATGAGTAGGGAGTTCAATATGAGTCTCCCCCAGCTTGAGCATTATCCATAGAGACATATTGGTCTTCTTCATTTCTCATGGGAATTTTTGGCTCTAAGGTGGCCGTGGTTGGAGCATCTTCCATCTTCCTCTCAAGAACTTTCTCCTCATATTAAGGATAGAGAAGAACAACTTGAGGACCCTCTGGAGTTTCAGCAATCCTTTTCTCTAGATTCTCAATGAAAGTGTTTAATTGTTCTTGAATGGACTGGATGGTCTCCCCCTCAGTATGAGCAGGTATCTAGGAAATATCCCCCTTAACTAAAGCACAAATATTTGTCACTTGTTGACCATCAAGTGAGACCATGGCTCCATCTTGGTTTTCTTCAGTTTGTGTTCTTGCCAATTGGATCCTTGCAGCATGTTTAGACGATATTGAAACCTTAGCACTCATGTCTCTTCTAATTTCTTCAGTAAACTCAAAGAGCTGGGGATTATGTTGCTCCTCTTCACTCTTCTCAGAGCTGCTCTTTGTATTTTCCATAGTAATCTGAACAGCTTTCTTCTTTTTTGTAACAGACTGTTCCTGTGGCAACATAATTCTGTCCCACCTATCAAGCATTTTTTGTCCATCCTTCTCATAAGTTGGATTTTTATTCCTAGACTTATGTTAAAGATCCTAGGAACACTGTTGTGCAAGAACCGAGACAGAATTCTACCCAGTTTGGCTCTGGGATGCATTCTACTATTCTATCAAAAAGAACTCTTCCCTAATCTTTCTTCTTAGAAAGAATTATCCTTACCATTAACTCAAACATCTTCTTAAAAACTTTATCATGTGACCCAGACTTGCACATCAATCCCTTCCCAACCACATCTGCAAGGACTTTCCTTTTAAGTTCATTTCCCTTCGCAAGATTGATCTTGTGGAATGCTTTGATAATCCACACCACTTCAGGGAAGCTTTGACATCAGATAGATCAAATTCATCTTCTTCATCAGATACCCTCAACCTCGGCTATTGCAGTGCCTTGCTCAGTCTCTTAGGCATGACCTTAACCTTATTACCACTGATAAAGGACCTAATTTTAATGGATGAATAGTAGACCTTTGTAGTTGAGTATAACTCAAGTATCTCTCTCTTCCAAAGCAAACTAGGCTCTGACAGAACATATTCTTGGTCAACAACCTGCAGCAGATGGAGAACTAGCTGAACTTCCTCAGGAACATCCTTGATTCCATTCCTGACCAGCTCTGAACCCTTGAATAGAAAGCCCAATCTCCTTTGCATCATTTCTTCTGTGAGTTGCTGTAGATTTTTTGAGATTTTCATCATTTCGTTGCAAGGGGCAGAAAAGGGAGAGGAATAGTGTATTTTGTTCTAAGCACACACCATTCAATTTATACATGCCTTAATTTGAGAATGTGGAGAGGCGCGTACCTTTTTGAGGATCATGAGGAGATCAATGGATGAGATTAATCGTGTAGATTATCCATAAATATATGTCTCTAGACATTTGTGTCGAGTGTATCCGACTCACTTGATGTTTATTATTGACTTATAGAACTAGATGCTTGAGCCCTTAGACTCAGCACACTCGATGCCTGATATTGACTCAGTGCTCTCAATGCCTTGACACTTCGTTCATAAATTCTTGATTTTCAAGCATGGTTGAGTACCACCTGCAACTAAAATACATTCAGAGCAACTAAAGCAATGATAAGTTCATTATACCCAATTCAAATTTGAAGGAGTTGAACTTGGCTTCATCTAGTGGCTTGGTGAAGATGTCTGCTACTTGCTTGTCTATGGGGACAAATTGAAGATTGATGTCCTCACATTCCACATGCTCTCTAATAAAATGATATCTAATTTATATATTCTTAGTCCTGCTATGAGAGACAGGATTCCTAGTAATAGAAATTACACTAGTAGAATCATAATTGAAATTCTTTAGTTTCAAGAGTAGATAAGCACCTAGAGGGGAGTGAATAAGTTTTTCAGTCTTATGTGACTTTTTCCTTGCTTTAGTGTGTTGTGAGTTAGATTAATTTAGCTTTCAAGACAATCACACAACACACACAAGATTTATTGTGGTTCCACAGATTATAGGTACATCTACTGTCCCTCTCACCTTTCTAATAGTGTGTTAGATAAGGCACTTCTCTAAACACGGCTCCTAAGAGCTTACAATACAGATCCCTAAGGATCTCTCAGTCTCCTCCAAGACCTACCTCAAGCACAAGGCCCTACAACTCAAATCCAAGAATGGATGCTACAACTCAGTGATCCAAAGATCACCAACCTAAGACTTGAGCACAAGTCCTACACTCAGGCTAGAAGGAATAGAGAGAGAAAGGTTGGTGATGATTTGACTCTAGAGAAATTTTCTCTGAGCCTTCTGCTTGTTAAGCTGAGAAAAACTTAGCCCTAACTTCTTCACAGCAGCAAGATGGATGATCTTCAAGAAAGTTCTGCTTGTGCTGGGAAGAAACTCAAAAACCCAGGTTTCTAACTTGCTGAAGAAGACAAATCAGTTATTAATTATGTGTATTAATCACTAAGCTAGCCTTTCTGTAGATATCAGACTTGCTCTGCTTCTTCTTCTTTCTCATAAAATTACTCTGAACTTGTTATTGCATGTGAGAATCGCAATAGCTGACTTGCTTGAACTTTTAGATCTGCAGTTTGAACTTATTCTTCATGATCTCAAATAAGGTCGAGTGGAAGAAGATGAAGTAGCACCCTTTTTTTACGAAAAGTTAAATCTATAAATTTGATTTCTATTTTCTAATCTATAGCCTTTTCTATCTTACGCCATCCAACGACTCTTTAGGCCTCGGGACCACCAATAGTTGTTGGCTGCAACTTAGCTTTATCAGTAAATGTCGTACAGTAGGGCTGCGGTGCCGTTTGTCGCATAATGTAGACTTCTCGCAATAATTTTGAATTTTGCTGACGTCAACATCTGTGGACTTAGCCAAATTCATATTTCATCACAGGAATTTAGTGTGTTGAGTGAACGGCCTTCACTCAGCGCAAAAACACTTAGCCAAATAATCTGCACTTCCAAGCATTGAGTGAACCTTCATCACTCAACGCATTTGCACTTATCCACTATTTCTGTACCATTAGGCATTCAGTGCGTTGAGTGAACGGCATTCACTTAACGCATATGTCCTTAAACAAACTTTCTGTTTATAGGTGTTGAATATGTTGAGTGGGCCTTCATCACTGAGTGCATTTGGACTTAGCCACTTCTCTAAAGACTGCCATCTCTTTTGAGGCGTTGAGTGAACTTCCTTCACTCAATGCTTCTTTTCTTAGTCGATTACCATCTTTATGAATGCATTGAGTGAGCTATCTTCACTCAATGCTTTCTACCTTAGGCTGTCTTCTCGATGAGGCATTGAGTGAACTGCCTTCACTCCACGCTTCTATACTTGGTTGATTTCTCTATTGAGTTGGTGTTGAGTGAACTGTCATCACTCAACGTATTTGGACTTAGAAAGATCTTCTTTCTACATCTTCTGAGGCTTTGACTGAACTTGTTCTGTAAATTCTTTCTTCTTTGGGCATTGAGTGAACTCCCTTCACTCAATGCTTCTTGACTTAGCCAGATTTTTTGACAGATCTTCACATGCTTTGACTGCTTAAGCTTGACTAAACTCTTCTTTCTTCAGGTATTGAATGAGCTGTCCTCACACGATGCTTTTGGACTTAGCTAGATTTCTTCCTTTCCAATGTTAAAGCGTTGGCTATCTGAGCTTTACTTGATGCCTCTTGTTATATGCTGTTGAGTGAACTACCTTCACTCAATGCATGTGGACTTAGCAAGAACATTACTTTGTCAACAGTCCGGCTTTTACTGCCTATGCTTTACTCAGCGCTTCTTAGCATCTAGCATTGAGTTTACTGGCTTCATTCAATGTATATGGACTTAGACAAATTTCTGTCTTCCCAACATTCTTCCTTGTGTCCACCTGATACTGTCACTTAGACAACTTGTCTAATCATTGTTCCAAAGAACATCATGCACACATTGAACTTTAATATACATCAATTACAATTATACTCTTAGTACTTATGGTGATGCCTCTTCAAATCTAGGGAACATTGAGGGTCAATATTCCCAATAATCTCCTCCTATTTGAAGAAGACAGAATACACAGCAATACTAAGATGCATTTACACATAAAACATATAAATTAAGCAAATGAAAGCTAGCAGATGTAGCTTGTTCAAAGTTCTCTAATTTAAATGTTATGACTACAAGTCAAGTCATTGCTCTCCTCATAGCACTTGAATGTTTCCATGTAATATGCAATGACTCAACATGTAGTAATTGCTCTCCCACTCCTCTAAGTATAAAAACTTTCTCAACTTGTCAAATCATGTCAAGTATTGCTCTCCCACTCCTCCCCTTTATGGCTTGTTTAATAGGCATTCAACTAATGAGGGAGGAGATATGATCATGGGAGAACTTTTCTCTTTATCCTAGCCTGATTCCACTCAAATAGTGATCATACCACCTCACTAGAGATAATACCACTTAAGTTGATACCATTGACTCAACACTCCAATATAACCACTTGAAACTTGATTGGTCCTTCCTTGATCATTGCCTTACTCAATAACAGGATACCATCTCAAACTCAAAGAAGTTTATGACAAAGTCAAAAATATTCTCTAGAGCAGGGAGATTAGTTAATCTCCCCCTCAGTCTATGCATTGTTCTGAGGACATACAGATCGGCAGTGTTGATCCTCTCAATAAGAATTCCACTGTTGTTGCTGCTTGCTTCCTCTCAATAGGAAGCTGAACTTTTTCTTGCAAGTGCTGGACTTGATCCCCCTCAATAGTAGCATCATGACTTGCTCTCCCTCAACAAGAGCATCTTCTATCATCATCTCTAATAGACACTTTAGTCCATTCAAGTCTTGATACCACTTGAGAAACTTAACAACCTGCAAGAAGAGTAATTCCTACAACACAAACAGAATCAGGAGCAACTGAAGCTATACCAAGTTCAACATACCCAACTCAAACATGAAGGTGTTGAACTTGACTTCATCTAGTGGCTTAGTGAAGATGTCAGCCACTTTCTTGTCTATAGGGAAAAACTCAAGACTGATGTCTTCCTTCTCCACATGCTCCATAATAAAATGATACCTAATCTCAATATGCTTAGTCCTACTATGAGAGATAGGATTCCGAGCAATATAGATTGCACTAGTTGAATTACAAAACATAGGAGTATTACTTATCTAGATGTTGTAGTCCTAGAGATGATGCTGGATCCACAATAACTGTGTACAGCAACTTCCTACTGATATGTACTCTGACTCAGTTGTTGAAAGTGCAACATTTGTCTGCTTCTTTCTGCTCCAAGACACAAGTCTTCCTTCCAAGAACTGACAAGTGCCTAATGTGCTTTTCCTGTCCTCTCTACATCCTACAAAATCTGCATTTGAATATACAGCTACTTCAAAATCCCTATTCCAAGGGTACCATAGGCCAAGATCTGGTTTGCCCTTAAGATATCTCAAAATTCTCTTAGTAGTAGAGTAGTGAGACTCTTTAGGGCTAGCTTGATATCTAGCACAAAAACATATAGCATACATGATGTCTGGCCTACTTACAGTCAAATATAATAGGGAGCAAATTATGCCTCTATACAAAGTTTCATCAATAGGCTTCCCTATCTCATCCTTGTTTATTGACATACTTGACCCCATGGGAGTTTTATAGTGGAGTCACTCTCCATTCCAAACTTTTTGATCAACTCCCTAGTGAACTTAGACTTAGAGGCCCAAGAAGAACTTAAGTTCACCCATACTGATCATCTCAATCTTTCCTTGCATAAGTTTTGTAAACTTCTTGCAAAGGTTGCCATCAATAGACCCAAAAATTATGTCATCTACATAAATTTGGACTAGGATGATCTTGCCGTTAGATTCCCTTAGGAATAAAGTCTTGTTTATCTTCACCCTTGAGAATTTTCTCTCAATAAGGAAGCTAGATAGGGTCTTATACCATGCCATAGGGGCTTGCTTTAACCCATATAGAGCTTTCCTAAGTCTATAAACATAATCAGGAGAGTTAGGATTAATAAAACCTGATGGCTATTCAACCTAGACTTATTCCCTTAAGTCACCATTTAGGAAGACTAACTTCACATCCATTTAGTAGATTTTGAATCCCTTGTGTGCAACATCTGCAAGGAATAATTTGATGGCTTCAAATCTGGCCACTGGGGAAAGGTTTGATCAAATTCAATACCTTCTTCGTATTTGTATCCCTTAGCCATCAGCCTAGCCTTATTCTTGATTATAATATCATTTTCATCAAGCTTGTTCATGTAGATCCACTTGGTTCCAATGGCATTATGTTCTTGTTGTCTGGGAAACACCTTCCAGACCTTACACCTCTTAAACTAGTTCAGTTCCTCTTACATTGCCACAATCTAGAACTTGTTTATGTTGGCCTCTTTAAATCTTTTGGGCTCAACATTTGATAGGAAGCTTGAGTAAAAGGCTGTGTTGAGACTTCTGCTCCTTGTCATCACTTCTTTGTTAGCATCACCAATGATTGGTGTCTGGGATGATCCCTTAGATGCCTAACAACTGGAGGCAATCTTCCTTCAGCATCTTGAGCTTCAGTGGCTGCATCTTGCTAATCTTCATCCCCATCATGTATGAAATTTGTACTCCATCATCTTCATCTTGGACTATTGGAGCATCTTGCTGATCTTCATCCTTGATGGTTAGCTTGTCCATCATCAATTTTATACCTCCAGGTCTAAATGAGGAGCTTGGCAGCTCACTGTTAATCATAGTAGACTCATCAAATACTACATGTATAGACTCTTCTACAACTTGATTCTTCAAGTTGTAAATTGTATAGGACTTGCTATGATTTATGTACCCAACAAATATCTTATCATAGGACATGGAAGCAAACTTAGCCAAATAGGACTTTCCATTACGTAGCACATAGCATTTGCTACCAAAGATCCTGAGATAGGCCAGGTTAGGTTTTCTTCCCTTCATGATCTCATATGGAGTCTTCTTGTAGATCTTGGTGATAGAAGCCTTATTTAGGACGTGACATGTAGTAGTAACTGCCTCAGCCCAGAAATAGTCCAGGAGAGATATGTCACTTAACAAATTCCTACCAGCTTCTATGAGAGTTTTATTCTTCTTCTCAGCAATCCCATTTTGCTGGGGGTGTTCTTGGAGAAGAAAATTCTTGATGAATCAATTGCTCTTCATGGAATCTTGTCATGCCTTTAGACTGGAATTCAGTCTCATGGTCACTTCTAATTTTGACCACAGTACTGTCTAATTCATTCTAAATCTGGTTGACAAAAGTCCTGAAGATAACAACGGTTTCAGACTTTTTCTAAAGGAATAAACCCAAGCAAACCTAGAGAAGTCATTAATAACCACAAGGTTGTAAACTCTCCTACCTAGACTATGAACTTGAATAGGACTAAACAAGTCCATATGTAGGAGGTATAGGTACCTCACAGAGTCTTTAGTCCCAATGCTCTTGAAGGAAGCTTAGGTCTGCTTGTCCTTTTAGCATGCAGAGCAAATGCATTCCTTGGTGCATTTCATCTTGGGACCATTCCTTACTAACTCTTCAGTAAAGATATTACTAGTAGTCTTATAGTTCAAATAAGCTAGTCTCTTGTGCCATTGTACACAGTATGAGTCTTTCTCATTTTCAACTAGATATATAGGGGAGTCTTTATTTAAACATAGAAATTTTAGGCAATAAACATTTCCACTCCTAGTGCCTATCATGATGACCTCTTGGTCACTTGATCTCTTAATTTGACACCCATCCTTGTGGAATACAATGACATAACCAAGATCATAGAGTTGGCTTATGCTTATCAGGTTGTGTTGCAACCCTTCAACACAAACCACTTTGAGATGGTGACTATACCATTGGTAATCTTACCATAGCCTCTGGTGACTCCTCTATCTGAACCACCAAAGATTACTTTGGGTCCATCCTTTACTGGAGTATACTCCTTCAAGTAGCTCCTTGTTCCAGTCATGTGCCTGGAACATCAACTCTCCAAGTACCATATAGGGGTATGAGAATTTGGACTATCCAGCAAAATATAATTTAATTTACCTTAGGACCCCAATTTTTATTGGGTCCTGGGTTCTGGTTAGCCTGAAATAGACCTTGTCTTCCTACAGATTTTCTGATAGGAAGACTACCACTTGCTCAAGGCACAGTAAAATTGTGCCAGCAATCTAAGACAAAATGTCCCACTTTGTCATAGCATTAGCACTCATGAATATTATATCTTCTTTTCTGAGAAGGTCTGGTAGGAACTAACTGTTCAGAAGGAGGAGGAGCAGCCTTCTTTAAGTTCATTTAAGAAAGGATCTGTCTGAAGGAGAGTTTTCCAGTAGACTTACTTGGTCTTCTCTGAATGTCATTAACAACAGTCTCCTTTACAGAGGACGGGCTATTGATAGCATCATAGATAGCTAGATCAGGCTTACTGATAGACTTACTCTTAGTCTGAATCTTTGTAGGATGGTCTTGAGATATGGCCACTGCCTTATTCTTGAGTGAGGGGGCTACTGCACCAAATATAAATGGTCCATGATGGGCTATTTGAATTTCCTCATGGGGATTCTTGAAGGCACTCATCCCCTTGCTATATGTTCCTCCATAGTTGTGAACATTTTTGTTCATACTTATGGATATACCATTCATGTTGTGACCATAGATGCTTTCTTGGTCATACCTATTTGAAGGTAACATAACCTTCTTAAAATGGATGGGAGTCTTAGATGCCAGGGGCTGAATTGAAACTTTGTATTTCCATTTTTGATTAGCAACTCTAGTGTTCCCTTTGAATCCTAACCGCTTCTTACCCTTTTGAGAGGAGAAGAATCCTAACCGCTTCCATTTTGGATTAGCCACGCGTCCCGACGCTCTGTGCACTCAGGGCACATTCTTGGTGTACCAGCGAACTAGGGTCCCACCACCGTTCAAGTTCCAAAGCCTAACGGTAAACTTTGAGCATTTAGTCTTACTAGCGCGCAGGTCTAAGACTCTCATTATGCGCTCCAACATGACCAATCACTTAGGTCTTCCCATCGGTCGGACATAACCCAAGTACAGATCAACCGATCTTGTTGCTCAGTTCGCTTAGCCATCACCGAATACCAACGTACTCACTGCCAATCATAGGCGCGGGTCAGTATCACCTTTCTTGTTCAGCACAAAGCCTTTTTAAGAGCACATAGCTCACCATAGCCATAATGTCCACCAAGGACTGGCTTCACATTAGCCACACCATACACAAAGGACTGGCTACACTGTCCACAAAGGACTGGCAATATTGTAGCCACAGCACAAGCAGTACAAGGGTATTTTCCTGGAATTCCTAATTCAAGTACTTCCTGCTACTCCACTTCACAGGCACAACCCATCAACTCCATAAAGTACATGTTTATACGCGGAGTCTTCCCCGTTGTGAAAGATGCAACACCACCAATCTAGACCAACCATTCCAGATGGGCTTCACACAGCATGCCTATCCCATACTACACATTTCCGGGTCTAGATGTAGACTCAACAAGGGATAACAACTATCAACCCACTGGAATCACTTACTATTTCCATCTTTTAGTGGAGGATTCCATGCTCATGCATAAAGGAGTACTTCACTTATCCAAGAAGGAATATTGTTAACCTTGACAATCTCTTTGGAGCCATAGAAATTCTAACTGGTTGGAAAGCACCGCAGCGGCCTTGCCTCCACAAAACTATCCTTGGATCTCGAATCGGAACTCGGAAGCTCCATTTACGGCCGGGTCTTCTCCTCCTCCTCCTCCTTGCTCTCCCTTCTCTCTAAACTTTTTGAAAGTGGATGGCTAAGCTTTGAATGAAAACTTTCATTCAAATCCAGGGTTAAACCCGACAGGGAATAGCCTGGGCCATATGATCTAGGATGAAGGAAATAAACGGCCATAGATCACCCTCAAAAGTCTATTTTTTGGGATGACATGGCCTGTGATACGCCCGTCTCACAGGTCGTGTACTAGAAGTGGTACATGAACCAACTGATCCAGAATGGGACAGGCCATGTGACACACCTGTATCACATGATGTATGCACTGACATGGCTTTGAACATGCCCGTGTCCAGACCATGTTCACCAGGCCTCAATGCCCTGGACAATTCCAGAGAAGGACACGGCCCTGTGACACGCCCGTATCATAGGCCGTGTGCCTAGACACAGCTGTAGTCACGCCTGAAAGTGCAGGATAAGATCAATCCTAACTCTAGAGGGGGGTGAATAGAGTTATTTAAAATAATTTTGCAAATAAAACATGTGTGCAGAGAAAGTTTGACTTTACTTAGTGTAAGGTGCTATAGAAAATAATCAGAGTAAAAAGAAATTCACAGCACAAAGCAAAACACAAAGAAACAAGCAATCCAGACGACACAAGGAGCTATAGTGGTTCCCCAAATCTGGGTACATCCACTCCTTCTATCACCCTGATAGGAATCCACTTCAAGATGTTGATCAGGTGTCTTGAGCACCAGAGAGTTTTTGACCAGGTTCTCACAAACCAAAGGAGCTGATTTTGGCCAGGTTTCAGCAAAACCAAAGGTAACTTTTGAAGGGAGTTAAAACCCTGTACAGAAAGAAAAAGAAAAACAATGTTGTTGTCTTCTCTATCAAAACAAGCAGAGAGAAGCAAAAGTGGATCTGTAGTTGTTGTCAAAGCTCCCCCTGAGATCAAGAAGAGGTTCAGGAAGGAGAGCTCTGCACAAGGGTGACAGGTCTTCAAAGATCTGATTTGCTCCAGCAAGAGATGATCCAAGAAGGTTGGATGGTTGTGTCTGAAGCAATCAGAATTTCCTGTGAGTGAGCTTTCAAAACAATATCACATATAGAGCAGCTGAAGTCCTGTATTGTTATTCTCTGTATTCTGTATATTCTCTGTATTCTGAAAAAAAGAATGAATAATATATCTGAGTCTTCTTCTTCCTTTTCTTTGATAGCGTTGGAAGTCAGTATTAATTGCTTTCCTTAAATGTCCATGCCTCAAGGAAATGACAGGCAGACATTCCTTAGAAAATTCCTTGAGCCATGCACCAGATATGCTGTAACGGCCAATAAATCTTCAGCATTAATTGTCTGACAGAAGGAATTTGAATTCCTATTCAAAACTGACGGGAGTCTGGAAAGCGTCGAGCTCACAATAAAACGTCGATCTGAGTACGACACACGTTGGCCAGAGGTGTTTTCTGTAAGCAGAACTGGGATCGACGGAACGTCGAGCTGAGGTCGACTCCGCGTCGAGCTGAGGTCGACTCAGTGTCGAGCTGAGGTCGACTCAGCGTCGAGCTGAGGTCGACTCAGCGTCGAGCTGAGATCGACTCTGCGTCGAGCTGAAGTCGACTATGCGTCGAGCTGAAGATTACTCTAACTAGCCTATGTGAACCTTTATAGCAACAAGGAGGTCACAACACAAAATTCCTATAGAAGTATAGTCATCCTGGTCCAAATAGTAATAGGGTGTTCCAACAATCTCCCCCTATTTGGATTAGGATTACTATTTACATGAATTTAGGGATTCAAAGAAAGATAAAGCAGATACAATACAAAACAATACACCAGACATGTCAAAAAAAAACAGCATATATAACATTATATAGCAGCGCAAATGTTCAAATGTCCTGAGTCCAGCATATAGAAAGAATTAAAGCATCTTTACTTTACTTCCCTTTGGGGCTTTGTCTTGATCACTCTTCCTGAAGATGATTTCTCTGTTTGGATTTGAAGCTTCCTTTTTAGATCTGTAATCATCAGCTGCACCTAAAGACTTTTGATGATCTCTTGCACTGGGTGGTACAGCTGCAGGATGGAGTTGCATATATCTGTCTGAATCAAAGAATTTCTTAGAATTATATTTCTCCAATTCCTCTTTTTCTTTGGTCTGACATTGTACTGATATGAGAGGTGTCCAGACCTTTTTCTCTAGCTTTATTAATCTCATTTAAAGCAGCCATTTCTATCATTCTAGCTTTCCAGTAGGCAGGAGTTTTGGTAGGATCTTCAAAAGGTACTGCTGGTTCAAATCTGTTAGAGGAAGTTCTTGAGAGGTAGTTGGGGTGAGGTCAGCTCTAGGTCTATAAGGATAGGGACCAGAGGTTGGATCAATGGCTCTTCCCCTTTGATAAGGTTGAGAACCTGATCTTCCTCTGGACTGCCTGCCTCTATAGTTTCCTCTTTGCTGACCTCCCCTTTGCTGACTGTCTCCTTGATATCTTGCTTACTTGATATGTCTTTCCATGTAGAGCTGAAGGGGCTGGATTGGAAGATAGACTAGCACCTGCACCTGCATCTGGAGGAGGTGGAGGTGGAGGCTGATGGACAGGTTTGGTTGGTCCTTCATTGAATTTTCTCTTCTGTTTCATTGCTTTTCTCTGATTTTGGGAGTACTGCATCCATGGCTCTGTGATTTCACAATTGTATTTGATATAGTAGGGAATGTCATGGTCTGTAGCTCTAGCAATTGGTACTCTTTTCATGGCTTTTGATCTTGCTTTCCTCTTCCTTGCAATGGTTGCAGAGGAGTCATCAGAATCTGTAGCAAACTCATCTTCTGAACTTTGAGATTCTTCATATGGATCTATGTACTTCCTTTTAGAGATAGAAAAACTGATGGAGTCTGGAGCTGCTGAGGAGGAGACTGAAGGAAGATCTGTTGTCAGTGGGGAGGAGGAGTCTACTACTGCAGGAGAGGGCACAGCCTCAGGAGCCATAGAGACTAAAGAGGCTGGTTCCTGAAGGGCTTGGGAGACATGTGGTCTCAACTGCATCAGGTGTCTCAATCGCTTCACCTGAAGTTTCAACAGCTGCTAACATTTCAACTTCATCACTAGCAGGAGCCACTACTACCACTGCTACATCAGGAATCATGGTCTTCTGAAAAGGGATAATAGCCCTAGACAGATCTTCTTGAAGCAGTTCTGAATTAGGAGGAGGAGCCTCAGGTACTATCTGAACTTCTGCAACTGATACTGTCTCTGAACATGTCTGAACAAACTGAACTGTAGAAGGAGGCAGCTCTTCTTCTGCAGACATCTCCCCCTGCCTAGAATCAGTGGCAGCTGACTCTAGGCCCCAAGAAGAAGGGCATGCCAATGAGAGGATAGGGGGAGACAGAGTCAGAGAGAGTTCTTAGGGAAAAATGAGAGGAGCCAGCTTGGCATCCAAGAGGGAGGAGAGCCTAGGGGACAGAAGATCAAAAATCTGATTGGCCAAAGGCAGGAGAGCTACTTGCTCAAGGGGAACTTGAGTAGAGGTAGATGGAGTAGCAGAAAATGTAAATGGGGAAGATGTTGAGGGTGGTGCAGACAATGGAGGAGTAACTGGCTCATGGATGGAGGAAAAGAGTACTTCTGAAAAAGTTGATGAATGGGGGAATTCATGAGGAGAGGAGGTAGAGGCATCCATGAAGGAGTCTTCATGCATGTCAAAAGAAAAGAGATCCTCATGAGGGGTGGAATCCAAGCGAATGGGAAGGAAAGTAGTGTGAGGTGGAAGGGAGGAGGCAATGGTAGAGATGGAGGAAGGTAGTGGTTGAGTGGATGGAATGACTGTGGTTGAGGGATGAAAGTGGATGGGAGGGAGATGGAGGGAGATGGCAAAGTCCCTGCTTCTGGACCAGTGGACTGAGGGAGAGTGACCTCTACAGTCCTAGTGTCTGCAGAAGTCTTCATTGCTGCTGCTGCTGCCCTGGGATTCACAATTCTTCTGTCCCACTTGCCAATTAGGGCACATGTGAGCCTCTTGGAAGCATTGATGTGCATCTTGGAGGACACAAGCAGTTGGGGGCAGCAATGGTTGAGAATCAACCCAAGAACTCTTCCAAGGTGGACAGAGTTTTTATCCAATTTTTTCTTAATCATTTCAAACACAATCAATCCCCAGTGGGATGTTTCTTATCCATAAGTGCAGCCATAAGGCAAAACTGATGCCTAGTAATTGCATCATGTGCAGTCCTCTTTGCACAGATCACTTTGCCTGTAATGTCTGCTAATAACCTATATTCAATAGCTAGGTTGACTTTGAGGAGTTTAGGGGTACCAGCAGCATGCCCCATCCTGTCCAGCATCAAGGCATACTCTTCCACAGATAGTTCTATGCCATCATCTCCAGCAGCAAAGTTGAAAACTTCTGAAATGATTTGAGGTGAGATGGCTACCTCATTTCCTAGAAATTTTCCCAGTCAATGTATTGTTATCTGAGATAACTGCTGTAAGACTCCACTCTTTGATTTCTGACTCTGGGAGAGGGATCCTGGTTGACATAAAGTTAGCCAGTTGCTGTTCCTTGAAGAGGTCCAGAATATCCAGAAAGTATTGTGGAGATCCATCAAAAGAGTCGAAGTCGATATCGAATCCAGAATCGAACTTCATGGCCGCCAGAGCTCCTACTGTGATTGCCATTTTCCTGCAAAAAGAATACCTTCCAAGATCAAGAGTAAAGTATTTGGAGGGAGAAAGCTTGAGCAGAAAGATATGAAAGCGCAACTGCGAACGACGATGAAAAAATGATTTTATACTTAGGGTTCGACGCAGAAAAGGAAAGAACGTCGAGCTCAGTTCGACGCTCTATGGCTCTAGGAGAACTGAAACAACTCAACAGCGTCCAGCTTAGGTTGACGTTCGACGCTTTGACTGAAGCTATACGTCGAGCTTAGGTCGACGTTTAACGAAGACGTCGACCGGGAGAGAGAAACTCAAGAAGCCAGGGAGCTGTGAACTTAGTTCGACGCTAGAGGCTGAGTTCGACGTTCGACGCTTTGAGGGCGACGGACCGTCGATTCCGTTCGACGCCAGCATCGAGCGTAGTTCAGAGCTCAGAACAACCACTCAGATCAGGAAATTTTTAAAATGAAATTTTTCCTATTCCTGTTAATTATGGGTTTCAAAATCTTGGAGTTTTATT